>JAVSCE010018623.1:0-1200000 GCA_032199065.1 Smutsia gigantea | reverse complement strand
GCCCTGCCTGGTCCTCTCATTGGCGGCTCCTGCCTGTCAATTGCAATCTGATGTGGCCAGGAGGCCCGAGGAACAAGCTGGTCAGGGGCAGCATCACTGATTCAGGGATCTGCTGCATGAGAAGGAGGCATGGGCTTTCATGCATGGGAGTCGTGACAACTCTTTGATTGCTCAGAGGCCCTGTGGCCTATTTCTTGGTTCCTTAAACATTCTGAATATTGCTTGAGGGTTGCAAATAAGTTGTGACCACCTTTGGTTTAGGGGGAATGTCTGGTTTCTTTTCTTAAAACAGAGTTTGCTTGACAGCTCAGTGTGAGAATGATCACCCTCTGGTCAACACTGGAGGCCAGGGGTTGCCCAGTGTTATTGGAGTGGCCAAGGCAGCCACCTGGGAGGTGCCCTCAGGGGTGCCATCTAGGGAAGCACCAGCCAGGTGATTCTTTTAATGGAAATGAGCAACCCCTTGGTTGTTAATGATCCAAGTAATTGCCTGTGACACCTCCACTCCGAGACCCTTTTGCTTGCAGACAAATGCTGTTTCTTCACTTGCCAGCCCACACGTTCCATGAGCCTCCAGGCATCTGAATTGTGGCTGCGCCATTGTGAACCACGTAGCTCTTTCTGTTCTTCCCTTTCAGAGCCTGGGAGGAAGGCATGTGTGAGGGAAAATCCCCTCACAACTGTCGCCTACAGAGACCACATTACCGGTGATACATCTGGGCTTGGGGACATGGTTAGGGCAGGTGGCCCTGTGTCCTGGGAAGCTGTCCCAGGAAGTTTGGTCTACCACCCGCAGATAGATAGACCTGCTCATTATTCTGGAATTGGAGATTTGGTTTTTGGACTCATTTCTATGTGCTGTTTGTGTTGGCCATCCTCCTCCAAACACCCTTGGTCAGCCAAGGAACAAGGGAAGTCATGCTGTGTTCACTTCGAGAGGGTCATTCTAAAAGGGACAAGCCGGCTTGCCAGAGACTTTTCTGATAGGGTCCATCATGCCCCTGCTTGGCAGGCTTGATTTTGTTTTGGGTTGGTGGCCTCTTGGGAATTCCTGCCTGGAGTGGGTATTTTTGCCAGGAGAGACCCCAGCACCCAGCTTGTACTATGTAGAAGGCAAGTTTCTTCCAAATCACAGCCATTATGAGCTAAGGACGGTCTGCCCATATGACCCATGTCTTAGGGGTCTCCTTGTTCCTTTCAGGCCCTATCACATGGATTTGAGAAGCACCTGCTCTCTTTGTACTCTGTACCAGGTCCAGGCACATTCAGTCCTTTGTGATAGGAAATGGAAATACAGGCTGCGAGGTGGTGCTCTGGACTCAAGTCTTCTATCTGCCAAGGGAATGAGACAAGATATGCAGACATGTCTCCTCTCCTTGTTGGGGCCCAGTGTCTTCATCTCTCATTGAGGGGGCTAGATTAGAGGCCTTCTGAATTTCCTTCTAGATAACATAATACCTATGAACTCCCCTCAGTAAAGAGTGTGGGTATCTGTCTTCACATGTAGACCTCTAGGTATGGAGCTCATGCATAACAAGGGATAGGTTGCATCCTTGCTGGAACTTTTAAATAAGTCTTTGCCTTTGGGGTTGTATAGTCTCACTGAAATATGTTTAAGTGTGAGTTTCTTTTAATCTGTCCTACTTGGGATTCCTTGGGCCTCCTAAATCTGTAAAACATCTGCCCATTATCTCTTTATTTCCTCTTTCCCATCCTGTTCTCTTCAGGAAGTCCAATGGGATACATAATAAACTTTCTCAATCTATCTCTATTAAAGTTTTGCAGGGATGTACTTATAACAGAAACATTTGCGCTTTGCTCACAGATTTGTGGGTTGGCTCTGTGGTCCCACTCCATGCTGAGGGCTGGGTTCAGGTCTGATCCCAGGGCTCCCAGGACCCCTGCAGAAAGGACAGCAGTTCCCTGGGTGAATTCTCAGGCATGTGAGAGGCCAAGACAAACCACAAAAGCACATTTAACCATGGCATACATCCTGTCTACTCCTACTCCATTGGTCAAAGGAAGTCATATGGCTAAGCCTTAAGGGGGAGTCCACTTCCCTCATGGAGGGGGTTAAGGAAAGATGATTATTTGCTGAACAATAATGCACTTTACCACAGTCTTAGTCGCAAACATGTACTTTAAGTCTCAAGCAAAATGGACTTCCTCCCTACCCCTGACAAATAGTTTTAAAGTTTCATCCAATTATCCCATCAGGCTCAGAATCTTCCAATTTGCATCAGCTCTCTTGGCCCAAAGACATATGAACTAAATGATCAAGTATCTGCATAATGCTCCCCACCCCTGAAAAAAATGAACTGATATAGAATATGCAACTGAAGAATGATGACAAAGGGGAAGAGTGGGGGGCGTGAAGCAGGGGTGTCCACGGCAGATCCTTCTTGTGGGGTTAGGCACAGTTCTGCTTTTGATTAGGCCAGGGTTCTGCTCTTTGAGAGCAGCACATAGATCCATTGTTCTCTGTGGCTCCTGGTTTCACCCTGTGGGAGTTCCTATCTTTTCTATTATCCTTAGAAAATACGCTCTCCTTCAAGTAGTTCAGTAATTTTCTCAGCCTATTCTCTGCCTATAGAGAGTTGGGGGTTCAAGGGAATTTTTATGGCAATGGTTTTGACATTACAGAGCTCTCAAAATCGTGTTTAAAAATGCACTTGAAAAAAAATGCACTTGACTTTATGCTATTTTAAATATTTTATTGAATACCTTTGAAGTGATTTTGAGTCCCAATCCATATGCCAAAAGCCAGACCCACAGTTCTTTTGAGGCCTGCCCTTTCCTCCCTCTTTTTCTTCCTCCCTCTCTCCCTTTCTCCTCATCTCTCCTTCCCCTTAATTATAGGTATTTTGCATTAATTGGGCTTTCCACTGGAGGAAAGCCTGGTTTGATCCTTCATCTCCCAGTTATGACTGAAATCCAATCACATTTCTACAGTTGTTGCATGAGGGCCGCATCTCTGATTTGATCTCTGTTCTGAGACAGTCTTAAAGGCTGTGCCCTTGATTTGGTCTTGGACCCAAGACCACACCCTTAACTGATTAATTAATTAATGGCCACACCCTCAATTTGGTGAGGAAACTGTTCTGTTTTCCAATTTGCAAGTCCAGGGACTTCAGGACCCTCTCAATTCTGCTTGCAAACTAACCAGATTTTACTGAGCTCATTGCTTGCTTGTAGCACCCCATGAAATGCAGCTAACAGCCGACTCACACAAGGAATCATCCTTTCTGATGTTTCTTCACGGGAAGCCATAAATACCCGAGGTACGTTTGTGGCTTTGCAAGTCTCTTGAGCAGCAGTTTTCCCATCATATAACCCAGATGCCATTTCTCTAGCTCTGTTTAGATTTCTTTACCACTTGCTGCCCAGTCCCAAAGCCAGTGCCACATATTTAAGTTGCAGTAGCACCCTACTTCTAGGTACCAATTTCTTTGTTTATTAGTTCTTGCAGCAATAATTCTTGCTAATAATTCAAGAGGCATACAACAGAAAATACTCTTTCCTCAGGGGTCTGGAGGTCTTCTCTTGTGCTCCAGGCTGTGGGGCAGGCTCAGGTCTACTCAACTTGTACTTTTGGGCTCCAGGCTGAAGAGGCAGCCGCTACCTAGGGCTTGCCCTTCTCATGGCATATCACAGCGTGTGAGCAGTGTCTTATTTTTCAAAAACATTTCTTTCATTTTTTTCTCCCGACCCCGTTCTATCTCTGTGCCAATTTCTGAGTTGTTCCTTTCAATCTTTCCTGTTAATTAATTCTCATGTCAGCTGTGTTTAACTGTTCATTGGACTTCTAATTTCATTTGTCATTTCTAGAAATTGTAGTTGATTCTTTTTCAAATATGCCTAGGCATAAAAAATTTCTTTCTCTATTATGTTTAAATGTACAGGTCTTATATTTCATAGCTGCAAATTTAATATCTGGCCTTCAGGAGCCAATTTTGCTATGATTTCTGTTGATGGTCACTCATGGCAGCTTCCTCCCTCAGGTGTTGGGTTATTTTTGACAATAAGTTCATCTCTGACTGATTGTAATCTGCAAGATTCCTGGGAGGCCTGGGTTGAGCCTGCCTTCCTCCACAGAGATTTTATGAATGCTTCTTCCTGGTGCCCAGAGAGGCTACCTACCTTTAAATCAACTTTCACTCAACTCACCCGCCTGGAATTTCCCAGACTGAGAAGGGTTGTAACTTCACACCCACACCAAGTAAAGGCAGGCTTGGGCTGTAAACTCACATGGGACACTTCCTGGATATTTTCTCATTCAGAGCTGAGACTGGAAACAGCCGAGGTTCCTGGTCTCCTTGTCCAGTGACTGGATTAGAGGAGGCATATCTCTTCCCCCCTGGATCCAGGCAGAGGTCACAGTTCAGACCTCTCCCTTTTGTGGGCCGAAAGCCTTGTCTGTTTCTGGGGTTGGCAGGTGCCCCTCGAGCATCCCATGGGGGCAGTGCTCACGCAGTTTTGTCCTCCTACTTAGTGCTTTTAGCACTAGGGATTTCCCTCACCTGTTCCCTTCCTCCTCTCTCCTCCCCTCCCTTCCTTTCTTCTTCTGGCTTAGCCTTCACATTTAAATTTATGTTTACTGTGTCTTGTCCAGCATTTCTGGCTGTTTCTGAGAGAGGGGCTGGTGCACTGCCAGGAGCAGAAGGTCTCCCCTGCACAGTGCATCGTCTCATCCTCCCTGGGGACACAGCAGCTCTATGTCTCAGGAGGTCTCAGGGGCACAGCCCTGGACTCAGCCCAGGGGCCATCCAGAGGAAGGAAAAAGACCCAGTTTATCTTTGTAAGGTTCTTGTCTGAGGAGGGACAGGGCGTAGAGACACAAGGAGGGGTAAGAGGAAGTAAGAACCATGCATTTAATGAACACCTACTGCCTACTGTGTGCAAGCCCCTGTCTTGGTGCCTTGCTTATCTGCTTGTATCATCTCATTTAATCCTCACAACGACCTTTGAAAGGCTCAGAAATGGCAAGTGATGTACCCCAGGTCACTGCTGGGCTGAGAAGCCGGGCCCACTCCCTCGTCACGGTCCTGTGCCTCTTCAGAAGATGAAGCACAGTGGCACTGACCGGCCGGGACGGGCGCATGGGCAGCAGCCTGGCTCTCCGCGCACCGTTTGCACGGCCGTGACTCTGAGCGGAAGTGTGCATGCTGACAGTGATGGGCACCAATGGGTGGGGCTTTGCTGGGATTTTCCCCTTTTTCACGATAGCTGTAGAAATTCAAAAGGGAAGGACACGTAAACCTTTAAGTGGGGTGCAGGGGTGCTGTACTGTGTTCGTGAGGGCAGAGGGCTGTGGTGGGCACTGTCGAGGCGCGGCCCTGTCCCCTTTAAAGTCGGAGCTGCTGGTGACTCGAGTGTGGCCGCTTTGAGAGGTGTGTGTGTGTGATGAACACTTGGCCGTGAGCCCACCCTGCAGACCTCTGCAGCGGTACTGGTTGCTCTGTTGTCGAGTTGTTCCCAAAACACTCCCTAACCAGAGCTCCTGGGGTCCAGATCTGCAGATTAAAAAAAAAAAAAATCAGGATTAATTCCCAAGGATTTCAGCCGCTCTATCGCACAAGTCTGGTTTTAAACCTTCTCCCCCAGCCCCATAGTGTTTGTTTATACCTTTTCCACTAAGAAAGTCGCATTTCATCTCTTCTCCCTGGCACTACCCTGGCCCCATGCAGGCTTTGCGTGAGGACGTCCCCATCGCTGAAAGCCCAGGCTCCAGCAGATGTTGGTGGCAGAGCCGAAGGGCACTTCTCCTCAGGGAATGCAAGGCCCTGCGCTGTGCTCACATGGGCTTTCCCAGGTCTGCCAGGGCACAGGTCTGGGGGCACTCAGCTGCTGCCCGCAGCGCCTGGGGCTGGCTTCAGGGTCACAAAGGCTGCCTGCGCCCAGCAGCCTGGAAGCTGGGGCCTCTGGGGGGGGCTCTTTGACAAGAGAGGAAACGCCAGGCCAGGGCAGGGAGCAGTCAACAAACGCTACCTGTTGTCATTGTCACTGACATTGGAGTGGGACCCTGGGGTCCATGGGACTAAGTTCTGTTGGGTCTGGTTTGAGTGATGAGAGGAAGGCCCAGATGAAAGAGCCAATAGGTCAGAGTGTCAGCGTAGAAACTGAGTTGCCAGTGTTGGTGAGGTGATGGCCCTCCAGCTCTGGGAGGGGGGCGTCTGAGAGGCTGGTGGGGCCTCAGGGAGTTTACAGAGGTTTCCTCAAGGAACCCTGCAGATGAAGCCCATGCTCCCTACTCAGATGGGGCTGGTCTGCCCCACCCTGCCGCCAAGTCCTCCGGGGAGCCTGGGGAGGCTGCGGTTTTGCACTCGTGCCTAAACGTGACTTGGGTTTGCAAGAGCCCTTCCTAAACGAAGGTTGCAGAGGAGCATGGGCTGCTGGGGATGGGAGTCTGCAGAGAAGGCAGGCACTCTAAGGCCTAGAGAGAAGCAGGAGAAAGCCACAGCCCCAATGTTTGGAAAAGGATAGGAAATTACCCTCTGAGCTTCAGCGTGCCCGGGTCCGTAGGTATGCTGAGGCCTGGGAGCACAGCCAAGGGCACAAGGGGTGTTGCACCTGGGTGCATGGGCTCCAGAGCCTTGCTCACAACCAGCACACTGTGTGTGTGTGCGTGCGTGTGTGTGTGTGTGTGTGTGTCGTTGGAGCTGCAGCATACAGCTGACACCAGGCTGCCCAGGGCCAGCAACCTGGGCCCTCTGTGGTTCTGCCTCATCCATATCTCACCCCCGCCCATGAATTTGCAGGATTGAGAATGGACTCAAAAGCAAAGTGACTGGAGGCCACATTTGGAGCTTTTTTAGGTGATGCAATGAAAGGTTTGAGGGGGCCCAGCAGCCAGGTATGGAGGATTCCGTTTAAGTGATGGAGGGTCCAGGTCCTAATTCCGCAAGGGCTCAGGGTGTGCCTGGCCTTGGGGCTGGCTCAGCCAGAGAAGGAGGGCCTGGTGCCCTCTGGGCTGGCAGGTGCCCACATGGCCACACTCACCAGTGACATCGGGAGAACAAACACTGCAGGGAAAGCTGTGTAGAATCTACTGGACTTCCTGCCCTGGGGACACATTATTTCTGCTAACAGCAGTTCATATTTCTCTGTTTCTGTTGTGTGAGGGGGCACTGTGACCCAAGGATCTATGAGGACTCCACTGTAGATAGAATAAAGCCCCCCAAAGATGTCCACATCCTAACCCCCAGAACCTGTAAATACATTCCCTTGCATAGCACAGATTTTGCAAATGTGATTAAGTTAAGAAGGATTTTGAGATGGGGAGATTATCCTGGATTATCTGATTGGGCCCAGTGTGATCACAGAGCCCTGATAAGTGAGACAGGGAGGCAGGAGTGTCAGAGTCAAAAATGAGATACGACAACAGAAGCAGAGGTCAGAGAGACCCAGAGAGAACTTACAAGATGCTACGTGGCTCCTTTGCAGATGGAGGGAGATGAATGAGCCAAAGAATGCAGGTGTAAGTCCGGGGAAAGTAAATCCTGGGGCAAAATACCTCTAAAAACCGAAATCAGTCAAAGGGAGAAATAAAGTTTAGAATCCGTTTATTGCTTACAAACTGCAGTCCGGGCCCTCCTCTCTTTCCTGCTCCAGCAGAAGCAAAATGGCCCTCCCCCTCCCCTCTCGGTACAGAATAGCCCTCCTTGCCCAGGTAATTACCCACTGATATGGAGATGAACTTCTCTCCGCCCCTGAGGAATGATGCAAATGCACTAAAGCCATACTTCTTTCCACCTCTGAACACCTACTGATATGCAGATGTACTAAAGCCAGACGAGATATTCTGGAAATGTTACAATTTTACCCACAGCAGGCAACCTCTAGAAGCTGGAAATGGCGAGGAAACAGATGACTTCTGCAAGTGTCCAGAAGGAACACATCCTGGTGACGCCTTGATATTTAGTATACTGAGAATCATTTTGGACTTCTGACCTCAGAACCGTGAGATACGTTGTATTATTTGAAGCCACTCAGTGTGGTAATTTGTTGTAGCAGCAATGGAAAACTAATAAAGACACAAGTCCTGAGCTTGGGCTGAATGAGCCAATGAGCTCAGGGCCTGTCCCAGATCCACCCCAGAGCTCGTCTTCCTTCCCTGTCTCCTGAAGTTGCCTCCTGGCTGGGTTTCCTCTCTCCTCTTGCTACTTGACACATCTGCTGGTGGGTCTTCCCAAACACCCTCCAGCCTTTGAGCATTCATTCCCTTCACAGAGTTCCGTCTGACAGCAGATAGGGATCGAACAGCAGGGAGATCAGGCCACCAAGGAATAATCAGGACTCACGGACACAGAACGGTGCCCTTCTTTCCTACGGAGTCACAGTTGTTAGCTCTGTGACCGCAGCTTCTCTCTGTCCGGCTGCACTTCTCCAACAATTCTGGCTCTATGTGCTCCAGAGAGCAGACACTCCAGCCGAAAGATGGGTTCCAGGAGAATCCATTCCTCTCAGGTCTGTATAGAACACCAACATGGCCATGGTCTCTGTGAGCTTTTCTTAGAAATACGTTTGGCTTTGGGGGACTCAAAGAGCAAGCACTAAGCCGACATCTTCACCAGGCTTAAAGAGGAGAACGTGCAACTGGCCGCTGGCTTTGCTGAGAGGCTGGGGTGATGACAAGGTGGGGGCGGGGGCAGTGCAGTCAGCTTTGGTGTTTTACTTTTTTGCAGGCCTCGGGAATCTTCCGTGAACGGGCCAGGCTCTCCTCATGGAGGGCCTCCTCCCAGAGCCTGACTGATCTGCCCCTCCTGGACCTTTAAACACTTAGAAAAACAAATCAGTTCTTTATCAAAGAGGAATTTAGTGCAGACAGTTACCTGGGATTTGGGCATTTCGAGACTGTTATAAAGAAGGGTGAGGCAGAGACAGAAAGGCAGACAGAGCGGGGGAACGCCGCCCACCCGCGCAGCACTGATATAAGACCAGTAACGGGCCCTCGAGCTGTCCGTCTGCTCCTGGGCCCCACTTCCTTCTGCTTCCATGTTGTCTGAGAAAAGTGGGAAGTTCCTCAGTTTCCACCTGCTTCTGACCTGTGCCATGGCTGATTCCAGGCTTGAATCACTCCAGGCCTTTATATGACTTTACACCGAGGAGTCCTAGATCCTTTTAGAAACAAGGAAAAACTATTTCATGAATAATTCCAAAAAATTCTCCCAGAATGTCGTAATTTGCAGAGATACCAATTTTCCAGATAATTCCAGACCAGAATGTGGCAGAGAGATGCCAGCTCTTTGAGGGGGATGCCAGGCAGCCTTGACTCTTACCTGCAACCCCTCCCTGCCCCACCCTCTCTGAGGGCACAGCTAGAAGGCATCTGTCACCAGGTCACCATGGGCCGGGATGCTGTTGGCCTGGCTTCTGAGGAGCGCGTTAGTTAACTGCCCATGGAATAAGGGTTTGACCTTCTGCAGCACATAATGAATTTGCCCCCCACACTAGACCGACTTCCCTAAGCAATGAAAACATTAAATGCCACCCTCCTCTGCCATTGTCAATTCAAACTAAGAAGCAACACTAATCCATGATGCCAAAGTTAATTCCTTTTTTAGCTTTGCTGATTATAAAAATTCTAGGAAAGTTTCTTGACACCAAGCTTTTCTCACTGATTTAGGGGCCTGCTTTGCTCCCAAGACTGGGGTGTTTTGCACTAAAGTGTTTATGGTTCTGGCCTCAGGTTCTCAAAAAATGGAGGGATTTAAATGCAGTCTGTCTCTTTCTACCATGTGACCTGGGGTAAGTCACTTACCCATCTCAGTTCTCTTGCTCCCAAAAGGAGAGAACGGTACCTTCCTCACAGAGCTGTGAGGGCTCTAAGCTAGCATTTATCAGGTACTTGCTATATGCCAGGCACATTCAGTATTCACAGCCATCTCATGGGGTGTGTGTGCAGGGGTATTATTGTTCCGATTTTAGAGGTAACTTATAGACTCAGAAAAGCTAGGTGATGCCCCCAAGATCACGGTTAGTGGCACAGCTGGGACTGGAACCCAGAAATCCCCTCAAATGTCTGCTTCCTTAACCAGCCACCAGGCGCCCAGGAAACCTTGCATATGGTAGGTGCTCAGTATCAGTGAGCAAAGAGAGAGCTGTGTGCCGTGTCTGCAGACCTGACTCTTAGGGGTGTGTCAGATCTCAGGCATGCAGCTTGGATGGCCATGACCTTGGCGTGGAGGCAGGCTGGCCGATGGCATCCTTCGGGACTGGTCCAGGGCAAGGCTGGGCAGGAGAAGGCCCTCTGGGGTAACTGGTCCCTCTCTTCCTCCTGGGCAGGTGGGCATCTCTGGAGGAGTTGGAGGCCAGATCCTGGATCCTGGAGGAGGGCATAGGGTTTCTTAGATGTAAGGGGTAAGTTCAAAGCAAAAAGGAAGCTCTCTTCCTAATGAAGGGCAGCACGGTGCTGGGGCCAAAGGAGGATGGTTGAGGATTCCTAGTAAAACTTTACAGCTTCCGTGTTTCAGCTTCCGTGTTTCCCCTCCTCTAAATCTTCCCATGAAAACCGTCCATCTGGGGGTTGTTTCGGCTGAGCGAGGGCAGGAGCCACCCATTAGCCCAGCCGGGGAGGGCTTTCCAGCCTCATTAGTGCCCGCCCTTGGCCCTGGTGGACAGCGGCCTGTTAACTGGCGCCATGCTGCAGACCCAGAGGTGAGGAGAAGCAGCCGCAGATAGACGCCCGCGGGAGCTGGGAGGGCACCGCTGCCACCCTCCGGCCCTGCTGGACCGCATCTGGGTAGAGGAAGCTCAGCTGTTGTCCCTTTTATGTGTATTGACTTAGTGGAGTGCAAACATGTTAAAAGTTCACTTTCTCCTTTATAGGAGTCTATAAAAAGGCTCTTAAACTGGAGTCCCAGGGCTTCAGCGAGACAAACATGGGATCCTGCCTTGGGGAGGGCATAGTCCGGCCCTCCGCCGTCAGGGAGGAGGTGTGAGCCCGTTCGGGACGTGGCTTCGGCTGAAAGCCTGGAAGCCTCAGCTTGGCTGGCGCAGCTGGGGCCACGTCATGCCAGCAGGCAGAGGGCTCTGGATGCCGGGGCTGCCTGAGTCCCACCGGCTGCTTCTGCTGAGTCCCTGGTGAAGGCTGGCTGGCTGGGGTGGCCCTCTGGGGTGTAAGAGGGAGGGAGTTCCCCTTGCCCAGCAGTATTTCCCTGGGCCTGTGGAGGCGCCCGAGAACTTGGGGTCCCTAAACACGCGACAGCTATAGGAGAGCAAGAACCCTCTCCGGTGACATGGGTCCCGGCATGGCCGGCAGGGTGGAGGAGAGGAGGGGGGGCCAGGATGGACTTGCACCTCTGGGATCCTTATTTGGCCTTTTGAGCCATGGAGCCCACCGGTGCGCCTTGTCCGTGTGAAATGCTCCTTCTATAGAGTGACTTGGTGAGCAGGGGAGGAGCCCTGTGGCCAAGCCCTGGGCCGTAGTTTGCAGGCTTTGGGAGACTGCATTTGCTCCTCAAGACTCAGTCTCTCCCTTTGTCAAGTTCGGTGACTGTCCCTGCCCTGCCTGCCAGCCTCTTTGGGTCACGAGGATAGAGTGGGAGAGGGGCTTGGGGATGATAGTGTTCTGTGGCCAAAGGACCTGATCTGTAGAAGGTGACCCTGGCACTGAGTCCAGGGCCTGGTGCTAATTTGTTCAATGGATGGGTGAATGAATGGAAGCGCTGGGGCTCACTCCAAGGGGCAGGCCAGTCACCCTGCTGGGCTCTCTGTGCCTGGGTTTGTGCCCCAGCCGTGGCTCTGGGCAGGTGCCTGTGGTCTGCTCCTGCTCACAGGCACACTCACTGCAGTGTCCGCCTGACACCTAGTGTCACTTTTAGCCCCCTGACCTCACCCCTGCAAGGAGCCAGGCTCCCTGAAGGGTTTGCAGTGCAGACGGGGGCCCCCATCCATTGTCTTCCCCATGGTGGCTGGCCCGGCTGGGCCCAGTGAGCAGGTCCCTCTGAGAACTAGGGGTGGAGAGTGGAGCCAGGACATCCCAGTGGCCAATACATGGAATTACATATGGCAGCCAAGGACCCTCAGCCCCGGCTCCGACATGTCGGCTCTCCTGAGAGGAGGAAGGGCTCAGTGCTAAGTGGGAGGCGGGAAGGGAATGGGTGCCTCTTGGAAACAGCAGTCACTCCCCTGGGTACAAATCTAATCCAAGCACAGGAGGTGCTTACAGCAGGTTTGTATTCGAGGAGCAAGCTGACTCTGACGTCCAAGCTGGTTTTGCCACTTACCTTGCCTGAGTTCCTTAGTGTCCCTGAGTCCATTTTGTCATGAGCAAAATGGAGATAGTCACTAACTGTGGAGTACTGTGCAGGGGGGAGCGTGTTAAGTGTAATAATTATGAGGCAGCCAGCCCAGAGCCTAGAACACAGAAGTGTTCACTGTATGGATATTATTGTTTCCACCACTGGGATTATCAATCGCTGTCATTATCGCTGTTGTTAGCATAGAACTGTTTGCTGGGGGAAATGGCCATGGTTTTTGCTCTGTACACTGAATTAAATGGTATGAAAAGCCTGGGGGGTCACTCTGAAAGGCTCCATGCACTGCTGTTCTGGAACATAGCTGCCCAATAGAGTAGCCGTATGTGGGCTAGTGATCACTTAAATGTGACTCATTCATGTGTATTATTTGTCCCCGACAGTGAGCTGCCGACTCTGTTTTCAGATGAGGAGAGCACACCCTCAAGAGGTAGGGCGACTTGCCTCGCTCTTCATCCCTTACCAGCTCCTCAGACCACAGAAATAAAGGGCCTGCCAGGTTTCATACTGACAGAACGCATCCCTATGGAGGCTCCAGGCCATGGGCTGCAGAACGGAGCTTTCCCTGCCAGGGCGGGGAGGGGCTTCCCAATTTATAGGTGTGGGAATGGAAGCTCAGGGGATCGAGGGACCTGCCCAAGGTCCCACAGGGAATTGGCCAGTCTTCCAGGAGGCAGGACAGTGCCCAGCGGCTGTCTGACTCTGAGCCCATTTCCCCAGTTGCCCTGTCTTGCTTGCACTTTCTGTGGCAACTGTGGGAGTGGACACGCCACACCTGTGGGGCACATCCACAAGCACTGGAGGGTGGCAGGGCCCAGAGTGGGGTGGTCCTACCCTAGCAGGGCAGGGTGTATTAGTGGGGGGCTGACAGCTGACAGCCTTAATAGGCACATTGTCCCCTTGCAGCTAGAGTGCCGTCTGGCCACTTCCTCACATGCCGCGCTGGATGAGCTCATGTCTGAGGCTGCGGGCGGCACGGGGCAGCAAGCTTGGCTGCAGGGAGGCCCACCGGCCCGAGAAGCCCATGCGGGCTGGGGCCAGCAGAGTCGTGAAGCAGAACGTTGTAATGAGCGACGCCGGCTGGATTTATGGGGCTGCGCACATGTGCCTGGCCTTCCTGCGAGGGCCTCCGCACGGGCGGGAACAAAAACAAGTTCTGGCCCAAGAGTGGCGCAACTGGGTCTTAACAGGAGCCCACTGATTGCTGGAAGGCCCTGACCGGCCCCCAGCCTGTGGTGGAGCAGAGCTTGAGCCTGGCTCCTGTGTCAGTTCAGACTTTGCTGGAGCCCTGGGTCTCCACCCGGGAGGCCCGGGAGGAAGCCCAGGGTGTGCCACTTACTGCTGAAGGCGCTGATTTCCTCCTCACTTTTCCTCATCTGTCAAATGGGATGACATTCCCTTTATGGCCATTGGGTGGCAACATCACAGAATGAACAAGAGTTGACTTCAGAGCTACCCGACCCTGGTTTGGAACCCCAGTTCTGCCAGGTTCCTGCTGCGTGGCTAAGCAGGTCACTTCACCCCTCTGGTCGGCGCTCCCTCACCCAGAAAGTGGGAATAATGATGTGCGTTTTGCAGGGTCGTTAGGAGGGTTGACACGATGCATGCAGACTTCTCAGTGTCCCTGGTCCTCACACCGCTGCCACTTCTCCATGTGCAGTCACAGCTCTGGCTGGCGTGTCATTCTCATTCCTCCACCTAATCATGGAGGGAGGTAGCAGATGGGGCCCTGAAGGCCCTGGGCCTCTGGGATTCTGCCCCTGTGCTGTGGTGGTTGGAGACACATCCTCTCTAGGGCATGTTGGAGACTCACAGGGGCCGCATGCCCCACGTGCTCCTGACCTCAGCCTCTTTGCACTGGTGTAGGAGCCTGACAGTACCAGAATCCAGAACTTGGATGGAGCTGGCAGCAGCCGGCCCCCTCCCGCTGTGCTGGGGCTGGGAGAAGCTTCCTGTTTCAGGCTCGTGTCGGACCATCAGGAAATGCTGCTAGTAGCCCACCAAGGACACCTGCCCTGTGCCAATACCCTTGCTTGTAAAATTTGTGCATGTCGGCTTGCTGGCATGTGGGCAAGGTTCTTGGCTGCTATAGCTCAGAGGTCTCTCCTGCAAATGTTTTCCACTGTTCCCCTGTTTATTGATACCATGGATTTAGCATCTAGCCAGAAAAGTCCTATGTCCACTCCATTTTCAAATCAAGAGCCAAAGAAAGCAGAAACACCAGATGCTATGAGATCCAGGCCATGGTTGGGCAGTGTGGCAAGAGGGTGCCAAGCTGGGACCTAGTGCCAACATCAGACTTCACTCTAAGGCTACCATGTGCCCACATGAAGCAAGGGATCCAGCAGAGGTTATCTCTGCCTGGCTTATACAGTATCAGGAGTGACCATGTTTTCTTCAATCTTCTCTCTGCCTTCTCTGCGTCAGGCACTCTGCCTTGTGACCAGCCTTTGAGGTCCTGGCAGGTTTGGCTTGACCCGTGGTGCACACGGCTCCTGAGAGGGAGCCCCTGTCCTGTCCCAGGCCCTCTGGGTGAGGCACCGAGGGTACCACTGGGTGCAGGGGCCCTGGTCCCTGGCCTTCTGGAGGACAGGGTCTCCTTTGCATGCTCACCGCTGTGGCCAAGCAGCGCACTCATATCGAGGGCTCGGGGTGTGTGGGAATGAATCACACCCGCTGTCTGGTGGGGTGGCAGCCATGTCGACCCACGACAGCTGCCCGGTAGGCACAGTGCTGTGAATGGTGGGTGTGCAGAGTACACCAAGAAGGGGCACCCGTCCTGGACGGTGGGGTCAGGAGGGCTTCCTGGAGGCAGTGAAGGGAAAGTTTAAGAGCAGAGACTGGAGTTGAGCAGGCCTGTAAGTAAAAGATGGCAGTAGCGTGCTCTGGGCTGAGGGACTGACATATGTGAAGGCCTGGAAGCAAGTAAGAGTGGCCCGAGAGAGTCACCACGGGTGGAAAGCGAGGCAGAGGTGGAAGACGACAGATGGCAGAGACCAGCCTTCCTCAATTCCTGGGCCTGTGTAGACTTCAGAAGACAGCTTCTGGGCTTCTTTATCCATTGTATAAATGGAGGCGCTGCCACCATCGTCCTGTCGTGACGGCTGCACCAACATGTGTCTCCTATGCTATAAAGTGCTGAGTGGAGTATGGTGATGGTTTCAGCACGCTGCCCTCTGAGAAGCCCTGGGGTGACCAGGGACGGGTGGGGAGGCACAGAAGGGTTCGGGCCAGGGCCCCTGGGAAGCAAGGTACTAGGGCATCACCTCCATAGAAGTTGCCAACCTCCTCCTGGTTGTTTGGCTTTGCCCCCAGTTAAATCCTGGAGGGGCTGTCAGTGGCTGTGTACAGTGTATGTGAGCAAGTCGGCTCTTGGAAAGCTCCCTGAAGTTGGCATCGCCCTCGCCCAAGGAGATGTCTTCCCTACAGAGGACATGCCACGGAGCCAGGTGTGCTCTCATGGGGTTCAGAGGCCGCCCCAAGGTGGGAATCTGCGGCCAGGACCTACACGGGACCTAATGAGGAGCTGCTGGGGTTCAATTAGGTGCCTGGCCACAGCTCTGCGCCGTTTGACTGACAGCTCATTACCCTGCTGCCATTTTGGGGCGGTGGAATTTAATCTCCCAGGTGGGAAGCAAATCAATTTGCCCATCTGCCACAGCTGAGTGTAGCTGAACTCAACTCTAATTTATTCTCTTAAGCTCAGGAAGGCTTGTCGTTTCAAGGTACAGAAATATCAGGTTGCCCGTGGAGTGCACATCGGACGTGTCCAGAAGGCTGAGCATAGGGCCTGACCTGGCAAGCCGTGGTGGTCAGCAGGGGGTGCCATCAGCCTGGCTCAGAGGAGGCCAGGGATCTTGCCCAGGAGGCTGAGCTCGTCGGTGGGAAGGTTGCATGTGGGAATGGGGGTGGTGTGACGTCCCCATGTCACTGGGATCAAAGTCGCCTGTCCAAGGGTCCAGGGCTGGAAGGGACTCTTGCCAGCAGGGCATGTAGGACCTGCTCGCGTGCGTTCTGGGCTGTGCTCATCTGTGCTATGGTCATGGTTCTGGTTCCAGTGCTTCAGATACAAGATCTGGAGAGTATTATTCCGGGACTCTTTGCTTTCTGCCCTCCATAAAGTAGGGTCATAAAACCACCCTCAAGGCAGTGGTGGCCTTCTACATGTGACAGCGGGACAGTTTTCAGGGCAATCCAAGGCCTCTTCCTCAGTGAGTACATTACCTGTGGCATGTGCTCTGGGCCCATCAGCGGTGCCCCCTCTGCTGTAGGGGCTGGGCCCAGCGTGTTTCCGAGGCACCCTGGGTGCCCCTTCTAAGCACGTTCCAGAGGGCTGTCGCAGATCTCCATTCACAGAGAGAGGCCAAGGAGGGCCTCTCCAAGGAGGAATTTCAACTGTTTTGGAGGAGACAGAGTCTGGACTGACTCTGCTCAAGGTGGGTATCTCTCTGCATGTTTGCTGACAGAGGGCTCTGGAGGCCCTGTGGGTGCACGCAAGTGAGTACTGTGCATGAGCAGGGGTGGTGGAGGGGTGGGGTCGCTTTGGTGGGAGAAGGGGAGTGAGGAGGAAGGTGCCTTCCCCGGAGAGAGTGTTTCTGAGACACTCTCTTGAGTTTGACCAAGCAGCCCTGGCTGGGTTGGTTTTAGGGGTCAGGGAAAGGCCAGTCTGTTTACACACCTCTGCTGAGGAGCACGGAGGGGTGGCAATGGAGGCTGGGACTAATGAGCAGTTTTATTGCCTCACCTGTCAGGAGGGTCATGTGATATTATTTTGATACTGGGGGCCCCAGAAGCAAACACAACAGGCTGGGTTATAAAAAGAAGGAACGTCAAAGTAAAGGTGGCCTCACCACTTGCCACTGAGCGTTTCCCTTTCCTCTCGGCCTAGGGTGGGCCCAGGACCTTCCCCCAAGCCCCTGGGCCTTAGGTACAGTGCTCCAGAGCGGTGCCAAGGCCAGCTCGCGAGATAATGTTGACTGGCGGTGCCTGGCTGTGAAAATTAAATATTGCAGTTGCTAATGAATAAATCTGCCCCGCCGTGCCCCCAGCCACCACTGCCTCTGATGAGAGAGGGACAGGAGGACTGCTCAGGGTGACTGACAATGTGGCCGCAGTGACAAATAAGGAACGAGACGACTGCCTGCCCCAGCACTGGCTGGCCCAGTCAGGTCTTGCGCTGCCCGAGAAAGGCCCGTGCCCTGGAACCCTGGGGCCCCGGGGCTGAGGGGCATGACTTGGTGAGAGGGAGATCACTGCCCGTCTCTCTTTCTTTCTCTCTCTGTCTTTTCTCTGTGGCTGCTAATGTAGCTGTGACCAAACACAGCCGCCGGACCCTGAGCGGAGGGAGGAGTCCTGCCAAACAATCCACAGGCCAGGGCTGACGAGGCTGGGCTGTGAGTGGGCTGCAGGCCTGGCGTCTCAGCACAGGGGACACAGGCAGCTCCCCCGGCTGGGGCAGACACGCCTGTGTGCCTCTTGCCACATCACCTGTCACCCTGCTCTCTTAGCCTAGAAGATTTCAAACCTTCCTACAAAGACCAGCTCTTGGCTATCGGCTCCCAGAAAGCTGCCCTGACACTCTGAGTCAGTGAGAGCAGCTCCCTCTTCTGAGCCCCTGCTCAGCCAGCACCTCTCTGGGGCCCCCACGTGCTGGAGAGAAGCAATGTTCCCCTACTTTTGCCAGAGCCCTCAGTCTGAGGCTTCATTCATAGTAAGTACCCAATCAAGCTTTGTTGGCCCCTGGATTGCTTTAAATACACATTTCTACTTGCCTGTCTTCCAGCGGGTTCTATTTGTGCCACCAGGGCCAGCCACATAGGAATTATCAATGAATAGGCTAGAAGCCCTGCCTACCCAGAGAAGAATTGCGGGGTGGCGGGGTGGGGTGTGTGCACACCCTGGGGGTAGGGGAGCAGGGAGAACTCTGATGGTAGAGTCAGACAGCTGGGTTCAAATCCCAGCTCCAGCACTGATAGCTGTATGACCTTGGGGAATACACTTCGCCTCTCTGTGGTATAGTTTTCTTACCTGTAAAATGGGGATAGTATTACCAACCTCATAGGGTTGCCATAAGTAGATGAAATGATAGATGTAGAAGACTGTGTGTACATGCATTACACACACTAGTTATTGTCAGTGTAGTCCAAGTTAGAGCCATTGTGCCCTATTAAAGCTCAGATGGCATTTAAAGGGCTTTATGGAGGAGCACAGAGGAAATCATCTGGATCATTCAGGGCAGAGCCCAGCTGCTGAGGGCAAGGACTGCGCCTCAGAAACAAGTGCGGGGCACTGTCCGCCTCGGGCCCCTGTCAGATCATGGGCTTGCACGGCCCCAGCTCGGGGTTGGGCGCTCAGGCGGTGATGGGCGACTCTGCTCACTGGCACTTGCTGCAAGTGTGCCTCTGACACAGCGTGTGGCAAAGGGGAAGTCTTGGGACAACGGTTCCTCTGTGGACCCCACAGACTTCCCCACTCACAGAGTAATTTCATTTTCAGTCAATTTTACTAACTGCCAACTTGTCTTTTAAATAGAGAGACATGTATGCATTTCAAGTGATTCCTTGCAGTTGCACCAATTTTTTAAAGCAACGAGCTGTTTTCTTTTTTTCCTGTAAACATGAGGTTGACATCAGAGAACCGCTTTTGATCCCAGTTTTTAAAACTAACTGGGTGGTTTAAAGATGATGGGAATCCCAGGCAGTTGGTTGGCTCTTCCCCTTGGTTTTATTGGAAAGAATTTCTTGAATAAGCCCACATCTCAGGGGCATGGTGCATTTGGATTATTGAAAGTTTAGAAACATTTAGGTGATTATGGTAAATAATTCATGCAAATCCTGACAAATGCAATTTCTTTTGTGCCAGCAGGAGGAGGAGCAGAAACTGGCTGCCCTGTCCTCGGGTGACTTCCCAGTCCTTCTAGTGACATCTAGTGGCAGATCCCCGCCAAGTACGGGAGGTAAGGACATGAAATTCACCTACACGCCATTTAAGCCCCTGTTCATTTGTGTTTCAGTCTGATTTAGAAATACCACCAAGGCCAAATAGACTTTCTTTCTTTCTTTCTTTCTTCTGCTGCTTAGAGTGTGCCTGCACACTGCAGATTCTGCCTGTAGAAACCATGCCCTTGAGTGACGGGCTGCACTGTATGGTTTGTCCAAGCAAATAGTCTGCAGACCCTACTTATGAAGTCATATTATTTTAAGATACATCTTGGAAAAAACAACGATATTCTTTTTGTTGTTGTCGCTCAACTCTAATCAAAAAGTAGGAATGTGCAATCTATACCCAGTGAAGATCTTGGAAAAAAGAGACTTAAAAGTCTTATCAGTACCTTACCTATAGGAGAAACTTGGCAAAACATCTTTCAGGTTTGAGTTAGAAGTGGTACCTTTTCTTGAGACTGGTTGTTTGATGGTTTAGGACTTCTATTTTGAATTCATCAGGCACAGTTTGGAAAGGAAAAACAGCCCTTTACATTCACCCATGAGATGCAGTGTGCTGTATATTTCCTCAGTTGGCTTGCGAAGCAGGCATGTTTCTTATGAAGAGACAGAAGCAGTCTCCTGTGCATTTTAGACAAATGTAGATTAAGGCAAATTTACATTTTAGAGCAAATAGTGTCTGTGTTTTGCTAAATTTATGTAACAAAAATTTAGCTACTCCGACACAGCTGTTATCTTTCTAAATAATCTACCTCCCTAAACACGCACAGCTGTGAGAAGGCACATGCAAGCTGGCAGCACATCTTAGGGACCTTGGCGGTGGCACCTTGCCCTTAGGGAACTTCTGGCGCCAGACACCCCGTTCTATTAGAATGAGAGGCCCAACAAAGCCCTGTCAAAAGGCTCGGGGCTTCTGCAGCTCCATCCGGCAAGTGGCCCAGCAGCCACGAACCGGAGACACTGTCCGGAGGGAGGCAGATGGCAGGGGAGAGCCGGCTGAGTCTGAAGACCTGGGTTGAGTACCAGCTCGCCACTTGCCACCCAGAAGGCTTTCAAGGCATTTCCTCCTTCATGCCTGAAATGGGGCTAACACCCTTGCCCAAGTGTCCCAGGGCTGAGGGGAGAGACGGCATGAACGCCCTCTACCAGCCATTAGGGCCTGAAGATGCATCCCCCTGCCCCCCTGACCAGGCTTCAGGGGCCACCGTGGAGCTGCCTGGGGGTGGGCACCCCACCCAAGGCCCCCCATCCTCTGAGAAGAGAAGCTGACTTAGGGCTCAAGGGCACAATAACTTGAGACATGCCAGTCACAACAGTTTAACATTTTACTAAATCAATTCACACAAATTCCAAATTGCAAATATAATTAAGGACAACAGATTCTGTTCTGCCTTTTAAATCTTTCATTTTCAAATCTATCATTAAGACAAAAAGTAAACAAAAATTAAGTCTGCTGCAGATTTATGACCTTTCTTCTTGAGGGAAACAAAAAAGAACATTATAGTTAAAAGAACGCCACTGGGTGTACGATAAAGCACCACGACACACGTTACGAAATGGGCTTCCTGGATTCTGCCACATGTAGAAGACACTGCTCTCCCCACTGCTCTGTGTCAAGCAGGACTTCATTAAAATAAAACTATAAGATCTCCTAAGTTACACTAAAGTCAGACACGGTCTGGAACACAGTGCTTGACGACAGTAATGCCAACTATCAGTGCTAACGCAAAAACATTTTAGAAGGTCAAAAACAATTAAACTGGAAACCAAAACCTTATTTTCCCTAGATGATATGATCAAAATCAAAAATGAAACGGTTCCCGCATCCCAGTAGGAGTGAGAGGGATTTTTTTTTCTTCTTTTCTTTCTTTCAAATTGGAGGCGGGGGCACGGAGTGGGTGGGTTCCGGAGGCCCTCAGCCTAGTTGGCGTCCAGCTTGGCCATTTCCTGCACATAGATGCCTATACTCTCGCTGTCAAAGAGCACGAAATACACTGTCTTGATGGAAGAGGACATTGTTGACACGAAGTAACTGGAGATGGCCTTCAGAATCAGCTGAGCTGCCGTCTGCTTCGGAAAACCATTCCTGCAGAAGGCAGAACAAATGCTCAGCAGCTAAGAAGGCCACAGGGCCATGGGATCTGCCCCTCGCCCCAGCCACACTGCAGTGTGCCTCATGTTGGGGCAGCGTCCACGAGCGCTGTTGGGCTCTGTGGCTGCTTGGACACAGGTGTGAGAAAGGCCAGTGCCCAGCAGACAGGGGAAGGAAAAGTGGGCAGAGAACTGTGACCTATGGGAGAGCGTTCTCTGTGCTCTCAGAGGAAAGCATGCCAGGTTTTTCTGAAAGGCAACCAGCAAATGCACAGGATCTGTGTTGTAGTGTGTGGTCTGAGTTAAGTCTCCCAAGGGCGGCATGAACTACATTTCTGTTCCCAACATCACCATGACTAGCACAGGGCCTGACACAGCCCAGGCTTTCAAAGGCTCCCTGTGGGTCTCAACCTCAGGGGACAGCTGGAGGTGGGAGCATCTCCAGGAAGACACTGCTTCCCTTCCATGCAAATAGAAGGGTTATGGGTGCTGGGCTCAACCCCAGCACTCATCAACTTGTAGAGCCCCAAAGTCTAGGGCAATGGGACCCGTGGGCACAGGGAAACAGCTCCTGGCCAAGGGACAGCATCCAAGTCCCTAAGCCAGATGGTGTGAATCCATATACATTTCCATCTGAAGTGAATGTCCCATGGCAATTTTGGAGGTAGGGGCTCAGAACCTAAGCAAGAATCTAAAATCGGAGCTGGAAAGGTTGGTATTTGTTAACCCAACAGAGGCAGTCTCAACACTGTAGGTGCAAGGCACAGGCAACCCAGGAGGATGGTGGCAGGCTGCCTAACCTGGCAGAGGTAACACGCGCTCTGGAGCCATGGCCCTGGATTCAAAGCCCTCGCCGACCTGTTTACATGTAGGGATGCTCGCTGGGGGGAGAGCTGGTGCCAGGGTTCATGGGCATTCTGTTCAGTCTTCACTCTGTCGTGAACCTGGAGACCAGCTGGGTCTGGGTCTCGGTGGGACTCTGCTGCAGATTGGGTACCTACCACCTGGTGAGGGGTTTTTGACTGTGTAAGGGGTGGGACTTCTTAGAACACGCCTAGCCTCATGCTAAGGGCCTGTGAGTCTTGAACTAACTTAGCTGGTTCTCTTGGAGAGCAACTTACTCTTTTGTCAGTGCTCAGAGCTTCTCAGGAGCCTCGGAAAACCATTCATGTGATTTGCTTCTGACCAAACAGGGCTTCGCCCAGTTCAACAGTGGGCCCCTTGTAACTTCTGGATTCATCAGAGGTGAAGCATATCCTTGGATGCACGGGTGTCACCCAGTGCATGTTTCCAGCCTGTGCAGAGGAGCCTATGGGCGATAGGGGTGTGTGACCCACCCTTCACACACCAGCGGCTCCTCCTCTGCCACATGGTACACGCACAAGGCAGACAGCACACACGACTGCCGACAAGACATGCTGTTCAGAGAGGCTGAACATAGAGCTATGGAGGTGCTCCTGCAGGGCAGTGCCATCAGACAGGCACGCCTCCTTCCAAGGGGACCAGGGGGCTCTGCCTGCCACCGGAGCAGGAAGGGGGGCGGTGGGGACAGTGTGGGCTGAAGGGCTTTGCTGGGAGTGGGGAGAGGTTGGGACCCATGTGCTAAGTCATTCCCCTCTTATCTATCCCCTCTCAGATCTGCAGCTCTGGGAAGAAGCTGTTCTCACCACACCCGGCAGAGCTGCCCTGACTACTTTCACAGGAGTTGAGCACACAGGATAGGTTGTCCGGAATAAGACATAGGTTGGGAAGTGGTTGAGGAAGTAAATTCCACTGTCCGTTTTTGGAGGGCATCTCTCGTTTCTTGGAGGAATGCTTGCAAGTGGTGTGAGGAGTGCAGCTCACATCTGTGGGGGTGTAGGGATGGGCCCTTCCTCCACCTGGCCCCAGTCCTGAGAGAGGGGTGTGCAGGTACAGGGCCGCAGAATCACTGGAATAACACCCCATTTTAAGCATCTCACAAAGAGCAAGGGTTTACTTTCCTGATGTAAGTTCAGATGCTGCCCAAAGGGCTCGTCAGATCACCGACACTAATTTCATCCCCGATGAAAAAAAAAATGGAGGAGGCAGCAGCAAATGGCCAGACCTGCAGTCCTGGGGAACGTGCAGAAGCTGCAGCAGGACAGGGAGCCCAGCCCACTGCTGGAAGCAGCCTGCACGCAGGCCCAGGGAATTCCGAGGGCCTCTGGGCCACGCAGAGCTGTCTGTGGACATGACCCGGCTGGGTGGGGGCTGAGTGGAGCTGCTGGAGATGCTCTCTGCACTGGAAGCCCAAGACCATGCTCCCCCAGCCCTAAGCTCCCCCAGGTGAGGGGCCCTCCTGCCTGCCTCCCACAGGTGAGCTGGACTGAAGTGAGGGCCCTGGACTTCCCCAAGGTGTTGTGTGGCCCTGTGGTCACAGCCCATCTCTCTTGTGTTGCCCAGCCTGAGCTGGCCCTGGGGCGGAGCTGCGCTAGCTCCCCTCACCCATCCTGCGGCTGGTCTGCCAGAGCCGGGTGGGCTGTGGTGTGATGCAGACACCCTGGTCCCTGCTGACCGGGAGGCGCCCAGGGTGCCAACACCATGCTAGTCACTCCCGCCTGAGATCCGCACTTTATGACACACCTTCATCCAGAGCTTTCCATTCCTCTGCCTCAGACCCTTGAAAAGGGGTTTGTGACTCCCAACAAGGGAAGATTCTTCTCTGCTCCTCTACATCAATAGCTCAGTTTTCATCTCTATTAGGATCATGTAGGACTTGTTAAAACACATGCTGCTGGGCTCCACCCAGGGAGTCTGATTCAGCAGGTCTGGGAACCATCCTGTGAAAGCCTCTGCTCTACCCAGGGCCAGCGCGCACTTTATCATCTGAGCTCGCAGCGTGGCCCTGAAGGTTAAGAACGCGCAAGTGGGGAGAAAGATGGGGACCACCCTGCTGTTAATGAGACAGGGGCTCGTCTGGCCTTGTCCTTCAAGGTTGCTCTCGGGTCACTGTGAGCCTGACTTGTTTCCAGAAAACCTCCGGCTGACAAACCCACCCCCGTCCTGGGCAACCACGGTTTAAAGAAGCCCGGCCGTGGCACTGCGGCTGCTCCGCACCACGCAGGCTGCCAGGGAAGACTGGCAGAGGAAATGGCTTTTCTCATGTTTTCAGGTGGGGCTCCAAACTGTTTTCTAGTAACCACAGTTAGAAATATCTGTGACATCAGGGAATCTGCGAGCAGGTGCTTCACACACACAGTGCTGCGCCCCTCTCTCTCCAGGGCACAGCAGCAGAGCCGTTAGGAGCTCAGGCCCTGGAGCCACACCGGATTTGAGTCCAAGCCCTGTCTGCATCCTGTTTTCCCAGCTGGGGGAAGGGGGTGGGTGACTGGAGCACTCACGACCCGGGGAGGCTGGGAGTACTGACCACCACCATGCCCTTCTATAAAGTGGTTGGCCTCGAAGGCTCTCCCCGAAGGCCCAGGCCCGGGGCAGCCGTGGCGGGGGCACTGCCGTTGTCTGCGCAGCTACCCTGCACCACGACGTCAGTATCAGCACCCAGAAAGCCATGGGGTCTGTGGTGCCCGGTCTGGAGGGTGACCGCCTGACTGCTCGCGGGGTGTGGCAGTGGCTCCCTGTGCCGTGGTGCCCAGCTTTAGGAGGCCGCTTGCCTGTGGCGTCCCCCTCACTGGTTGGCCCCTTGCTGGCTCTGTCCCTTGTTGGTTGCATAACCACAGCCCCTCTGAATGGCCATCCCTGCTCGGCCGAGGCTTTGTGCCTTCCTCCTCCACCTCAGGCCTCCTGCCTCCACGACAGTCCCTCTGTCCCACAGCCACACTGAGGTGTCAGCCTTCTGGACAAGACCAGACACCACTTCCTCCCAGATGCAATAGAGCAAAAGGGGACAGGGGCTTCCACTCTAAGGTCAGATTTGGGCTTGAATCCCAGCTGTCCGTGGGCAGAGATATTGACGGCTAAGCCTAAGTTTCTCCAAGTGGGAACTTGGTACCTCAATGGCATACATGGTGGTGGCAACCCTGGAGGTGGTGCCAAGGACGCTGCTGCACCCAGAGGGGTCCCTCATATTGTCACTTGGCCCCTGATGTGTCAGCTGTGGGCTGTGGTTATAGCATGAGCCTTAAGGTCCCCTGAGCCAAGTGTCTTGGACTATGACCTTTTCTTTCTTTCTGTTGCCTTGACCAGACTAAGCAGCTGTCTGAGCTTACCCTGAAGTCACTTCAGTTGATTCTGCAACAGCCTTTCCCCAGTGTCTTGGCCTCAGTTTCCCTAGGCTGATGCAAGGGGACCTCTTGGGTCAGTCTGCTCAGTCATGGCTGGGGGCTGCTTGTCCTATCATCCTCCCTGGATGGCAGGGATTCTGGGATAACAAGGGCCACATCACAGATGGCTTTAGTTCCTCCGGCCTTACTGAGCCCCTTCCATGTTTGGAGGATCGCCGACTGTCCCTGCTCCCAGTGAGCTCACCCTCCAGGGCCAGGCAGGTCAGGCACAGAGGAGTCCAGAGCAGGCAGGTCAGGGGCTCCAGAGATTCCTGCGGGGAGAGGCTGTGTCCTGGGGTTGGGAAAGTCCACATGGATTTTCTGGAGGAGACAGACTGGAAGCTTGCCTTTGAAGGCTAGGTAGGAGTAAAGGGGGATTCTAGATGGATCCTGATTTTCTTGCTGGACCAGTCCATCTGTCTAATTATTCTGGCTGTTTCGGGGACAGACAGGGCTGGATATCTCAAAAGCTTGGGTGATGGGGACAATGCCACCTCCTGGGGACACTCTCTGCTGCTAGGATCAGGTTTCCTCACACTGTGCCCCCGGGCCTTTCCATTTTCCCACGCCCTGCTTGGCTTTGAGTAACTACCTGTCTGAAGTTGCCCAGCCGGAAGCCATTCCATCTAAACGTAAAGACCAGGCCACCGGGGTCCTGAGCTGAGAACAGTGGGCCACAAGAGGGAGAAGCTAAACTTCAGAGGGGCTGATGGGCCCAGTGCCGCCCCTGCAGGCTCTGTCCCCCAACACTAGCTAGGGGCCACTGGACCCCAAGGTGGCCTCTGACCTTCCACACCAGAGCTCACAGGCTCTGGGTTAATAAGTAATTGTCCCCAATTCAGTTTGTTTCTATCCTTCCTATGTCTCCTCTAAGGCCCATGCCTGGGGGCTTAGGGAGGCTGACGGCTGTGTCAGGTTAGGGAATTCAAGGTGGTGTTTCCCAGGTTCCCTCAAATCCATTCACATACACTGTGCAGGTAGTGGGGGGAGCCTCTGGTGGGACATGATGAGGTGACCAACAGGGACAGGAGGCTGAGAATAAGGAGAACTAACGCCACAGGCCCCCCATCATATTCTGGCTCTACCAAGTACTGGCTGTGTGACCCCAGGTGAACTTAACTCCTCCAAGCTTCTGTTTTTCCACCTCTGAGTGGGATTAATAACAGTGCTCACCTCACAGGGTCTCTGTGAGATAATGCAGGTCAAGGGTCAGCACAGTGCCGGGGGCTCAACGAACACCCATAAATGGGAACTTGAGGAAAAACTGGCTTTCCTATTAAGCTCATAAATCTAAGGAGAGTTTAATCAAAGCCCCAAAGTACTGTTCCCTAGGTACTGTGCTCCAGAGAGGGTCACCCCTGATGTCACACAGAGCCAAGGGAATGGGGATATCAATCACCACTGGGGCCAGGAGGCCCGAGGACAGGAGGCCCAGATGCCCGAGGTAGTTTCCTGAGGCCAGGGTGACACCCTGGAGCCTCTTTTGCTTCCAGCTTGGCCGGGGCGATGTGCTGGCGGAGGGAGTGCAGGGCTGCGGTCATCCTCCACATGCCTGTGCGCCTCGGCCGAGAGAAAGTGATCCCATGGCTCTTTACCAACATGTTTGCATTTATATTGTTTTAATTCTAACATGACTTTTATGCTGGAGACACTGGATGCCACAAACAAGCTGTTTTATTTCCCCTCCTAAAACCCACCGTGATTTACTGGCTGGCTCTGGGGTAATCCCTTTCGTTCCTCATGAAAGAGGGGGCAGCTGTTTACATGGCTCTGCAGCACTAGGTCTGCCTGACAGATGTGGGGCCGGGCGGCTGTGCATGTGCTTGCCTTTGGCATTCTGCCTTCTTAAAAGCTTTCAATTGATTATTTTTAAAAACTTTTTACTCCATGAAAAATGTAGAGAATTACTTTTATGCTTCAATTAAAAATTTCCCAATAGCCATATGAAAGAGCATGAGAAATTATTACTTCCAATAAAGGCTCCTGTTCTTTCTTTGGAAGCACCTTTCATCAAAGGAGATCAAAGTGCATCTGACTAATTAACTGAGCCTCAGAACCATCTGTGAGGAAGGGCAGTCTCCACAGCCTTGCTCCCCGAGAAGACAGGCCAGGGACAGAGAGGCTGCCCCAGAGGTGCAACGCCAGAGATCAGACCTTCCGTGGGAGGCGGGGGATGGGAGGCAGGAAAGCTGGCTAGATTTGCTCTGATCCAAAAGTACTTTGAAAAAAAGAGAAGAAGTCTTGACTCTGGGACTGGCCCTGGCACCTACTGCACATCTCCATGGGTCGACAGGGTGCTTGCTGACTGCCTTAGGAAGGATGCTTGTCTGTGTCAGGCGCTCTGAGAGCCAACTGAAGGGCTTTTAGACACTCTGTTAGCCTTTCTTTCAATATGCATTTAAATGGTGTTCAACATACGCTCTTGGTGAAAGAATAGAATGAAGAAGTATAGTGGCTGGAAGTGCAGACAGCACTCCAAACCAATGTGGGTGTGACGCATCACTTCTGGGTATCTCTGCATTTGGGTGGTGAGGAGGCGTGTACAGCGCACAGGGGCAAGCACGGGCTGGGGGCAGGAGCTCTCACTTCCTGCTCTTGCCCCCGTACCCCCACCTGCTGGGGAGGAGGCTGTGTGCTGCTCCAGCTTCTTTCTGCTAGGAAGCTGGAGGAGGGCACCTGCTAACGGTGCAGAGGGCTGAGGCCCTCACTCAAAGGAGCCCTGGGGCAGGAGGCCAAGGCGGGACTGCTGGGGAGGGAGGGAGGCAGGCAGTGACAGGCTCCAGAGGAGGCCTTTTTTCTACATGGAGTTCTCTGGGGGGTTCCGCCAGTCTGTGTCACCTCTGGGGCCCACGGAAAGCCCTGGGGCACAGTGGCAGTGTCTGTCTGCCTGAGGGCAAGGCTTTCCAGGTACAATGTCTAAGCTCTGCTGGAGCAGACACCCCAGGGGGATGTGACGGGAAACCCACCCAGGACCAGCTCTGCCACCAGAGGTGTGGGAGCTCAGTGACGGCAGTGTCTGCGGAGGCAGAATTACAAGGCTTGCCCAAGAAAAAAAGAGCAGAATCTACTGTCTATCCTCCTCATGGGTTTGGAAGGGGAGTGCTTTGAAAACAAAAGCTTTCTATAAACATGAGGAGTGGTTTTGAGGACCGTTACTCAAGCTCGCCCAGGACAGTGCAGCTGACATGCAGCCCTGCCTCCCCTTGGACACTTGGAGGGACTGAGGGCAGAGATCCCAAAAGGCCTGTGATCTGGATAGGAAGCCCCAGGAGCAGTCTCTGCCCACACAGAGCCCTGGCTTGTGGCCCCCTCTTGGCCCACATACCAACAGTGGCAGCCTCTAAAGGTCAGATTCCCTTTCTTCAGTGCCCAATCCTGATTGCGAGCTTCCAGACGCTTGTGACTTAGCCCTTTGGCAGGGAGGTTCCTGGTGATGTGATGGGTGGTAGGACACAGCGTCAGAGGCAGAGAGGCCCCGACCACCCTCACACCCTCACCATGACACAGAGTTCTCAAAGCTCTCTCCCATCTCCAGAGCAACACTGAGATGCTGACGGGGGATCATTATGCCATTTCATAGAGTTGGGCTTATGTGCCATCATGTACCTGGTTAGTGGCTGAAATACCAAGCCCATGGTTGTGGAGCTCTGAGTGAGGCCTGACCCCCAGCCAACAACTTGATGGAGCGACTGTTTGCTGATAGCTGGGGGTACGTAAGCAGGGAGGTGGTGTAGCTGGGCATCGTTGCTGAGTCCTGCCTGCCCCATCAGCTGCTCAATGACAGCTCTCTCCCAGTGTGGCCCTCTGGGTTGTATGTTTGTCTGAGGGGCAGCTGGGCTGCTACTGATGACCTTGGGGAGTCTGCTCTGCCTGGGGATATTTCAGGGCTGAGAGGTGGAGCAGGCCCAGCCCTGTTTCACCATCATGCAGTTGACCTTGTGGTTCTACCGGGCTCCGGCCCCTTTTTAGCAGGATGACAAGAGAGATAGAGCAAGCAGATTTGGGGTAGGATGGTATGGAATACAAGTGTAAGGGGCAGAGGCTTTGCCCAAAGACTGCTGTGGCTCGGAACAGAGCTACGACAGCTACGGGCAAGGCTGGGAGGGGCACTCTCTGAATTCGCAACCCTGCATTCACATCTCCCCATCCATCTACCACTTCATGTCCTTCAAGATTCACTCTCTGAGCCACCATCTCCGAAGGTCCCAGTCGACTGAGGTGAGCTTCTGTGATGGCATTCACTGTCGCAACTGAAGCTTACATTGTACTCCAGCTTCCTGTCTCAGCCTGACTCTCCGATTGTCCCTCACCATTGCTTACATTTGTATTCTTCCCTTTCATGCCTTAGGGCTTCTCGATGAAGGAAAGTGCTTGAAAGTGACCTCTGTCCACCTTGCACACACTCAGAGCTCCACAAGTACAGGCTCAGCGTGCAGAGAAATACATCCACGGCTGACACGGTAACAAGCTGTGTGCCCTTACCTGCCGCTGCCGATAGACGGAAATGCAATGGACTTGAGCTTCTTATCGTCTGCCAGAGCCAAGCAGTTCTTCACTGTCTTTTCCAGAAGTTCCTCACACTTGTCCACACCCCAGACCGGACTGTTACAGTGGATCACAAACTTGGCTGGCAGGCCATGGCCGGCACTGACAGCAGCTGGAGGGGATGAGACAGGAACAGTGAGTTCTGTCCCTCTTCAAAGCACACGACACAAGATGCCAAACCCAGGCCCCCCGCCAGCTACTGCCCATCTTCCTGGGCCCTCCGAGGGCCTGTGTCTAGGGAGTTGGCCATGGCTGCCTGCCGTGCTATAATGCCACTGCGAGCTCAAGGTAGGAAGTGATGAATGGTCTTCTAATTCAGAGGAGACGCCAAGGCTGACCCTTGGGAAGCTGGCATTAGGAAGCACCACCACCAGGGATTTTAGCCAAGACTGTAGTGAGCCCTCTCTCTACTGTCCCAGAAGTCAGAGCCTTAACCATCTACTTTGGTCAGTGTTTGCAGCCTCAGGTTGTCTTTCAGGGTCTCCAACACCCTTTCTTCAAGTGGACTTATGTGTAGCTAATTATGATATATTTATGAATGTCCTAGACACAGTGCAGGATAAAACTATCAGGAAAGCAACTCCCTGGTGTCTCTGGTGCTCTCTTCTCCCTTACTGACTGACCCTGTTTAGTTCTGACAGAGTAATTAGACTGTTTTTCTTTAGGATGGGGCTCTTTTAAGAGGAGCTTTTTTCTAGTTCCACCTCTCCAGGCTCACTCTCACTCTGTGTGCCTTGTCAGATCTAAAGACACTGGCCTTGGGTGTGCTACCCACTCGGAAACGTAACTAGCCAGCCTGGTGTCTCCCAGGGCATGCTCCAGAGCTCCTGTCCCAAAAGGTACGACGCAGACAGTGGTCCTGGCCCAGCGGGTTTGCTCAGTGCCACGGGCCACCCTGCCCCACAGGAGCACGCTGAGGTCCCCACACCACTACCACAGAAAGACACCCAAACTTGTTTGTTTGACCCAGTGTTTCCTAAACCCACTTTGTGAGGGCTGACCATCCTCAGGGGGTGGGCTCTGAAGGCTGTGTCACTAGCAAATACTAGCAAAGAATGGTTTGTGGAGAGAGTCTCATAATGCGGTAGAAATAGCTCTGAGCTAAGAGGTCTGAGTCTTAGCTTTGCTCACTGACTGGTTCAAGAACTCTGGGCTGAAGTGTTGACCTATAGAAACCTGAGATTGGGGATTTTAATTCACTGGTCTGTCCACAGGAGAGGTCAGTGCTACACTGTGCATGGGACAAGACTGGAAGAAACAACAGTGATTATCTTTGGACAGGGGAGTAGGGGCTTGTTTTAAAATATTTTTAACATACAAAGATGATGCAATATTTTCTAAAATAGATCATAGTATCAAGAACAAAATGTCTTATTAAAACAAGCTAGCATCCTTAGCCATGCTAAATCTAATGGGTTTGCATCATCTATAACTTAAATGTCACCAGCTGAGTTTGGGGTATGACAGCACCAGGGCCACCTTGCATCACCCCTCAAGCTGAGGGCTTGGGCTGGCACGAAGAGGTACTGGGAAGGGGCTCAAGAATGACCAGGAGCCTCTGGCTGGGTAGTTAATGCTGTGTGTACCCTCCCTTGTTCAATGTGGACTTTGGCGGAAATGCGTATGAGCTTGCTAATTGTACCACACCACAATGCCACACCCCTTGCAGGCAAAACAGAACTGGCAGGCCAGAGATCAAAGGCACAGCTCAGCAAAGGGTATGCCACCCTCGTACCCCCAGCAGGCCCCGTGAGCAGCCCAGGATGGGAGGTTATGTGCAGCCCCTGGGGTAAGGTCTGGGGTGTGCCTCGGAGAGGGCTTGTATGGGCATCACATAAGCGCTGCTGATGCCTGTATTAAGATTCATTTTAGAAACAGGGTTTGAAAGACAGAATGGACACTGGGACCACCTAGTAAGAAAAGAAAACCTGATCCCAAAGAAACAGGCCAGTCCTCGCACAGCTGGTGGGGTGGGCTGGGCCTTACCCCGCTGTTCCGACTCCCAGGCCCTCAGGAAGCCCTCCAAAACCCAGGCTGGCAGCAGTGAGGAACACCCTGCCTCTCTCTAGGTCTTAGCGGTTCTCCCTCCCCACCTCAGATTCTAGGTTATTTTCTTACTCCTGGTATCGGGAAAGGTGTAATTGGCAAAGGAAAACTATGTCTTGGTACTTTTCCCTTTAAACAGAATGAACACGATTAATCTGCATCTCTCACCAGCAGCTCCACAGATGGTTCATTATCACTATCTGTGATTCTCTGCTCTTAGGTTTGCCAAACTCAGTTTCTGTAATTCCTTAACATTTGAGGTCCAGTCATTAAACACTTAGAAGCTATTTTAAGTAATAAAAACATTGGAAAGGCAATTTCCATGATCCTTAAGCTCCCCTGACAATGTACATGCGGTAAGTCTACATTATAAAGCCTACAGTTTCGGCCTCCTCTCAGAGAGACTCAAGTGCCATGTATGTCTGACTTCCACACTGTCCCATAAAATGGTTCCCCTGAGACTGCATGTGCCACACCCAGATGAACACAGCACTTCCCCGCCTCACCTCCAGCTACTTCCAAGGGCCCGTTCTTTTTCCGGAGTTCCAGCACGGCTTCCACAAACTCCTTGCCACCTTTCTTCTCCAGCGTGTTTCCTAGACAAGGACAGGGTGAGGTCAGATTGCCGTTCTGTGTTTCAGGGCACACACAGAGACTTAGCATGTCAGGTGATTACATACTTCAAACGATCTGACCAGCTAAATTTCCATATGGCTGTAAAACAGGAACCAAGCCTTGGCTGAGTCAGAAAAGTGAAATCTAGAAGGGATTTGCCATGGCCCGTGGCCACTCTGGCACCGGTCTCACCAAGCTGTCTTTGCTGCCCCTCATTTGGGGGTGAGTCGGGTGAGCCTGGATGTGCCAGAGATATGAGGGAGACACCTGTTCTTTGCCAGCATGCCCATCCCACGTGCTTTTTGTCGGCATGAGAAACCAGGCCATGCTGGCTTCCAAGGCTGATGTCTCCCCTGGCTTTTCTTCTCTGTCTCTGGGGAGAACCCCCAAAGAAGGAGGTTTTAGAAGAAGCATACCATGCTCCCATCACGCAGCCAGCTCTCCTCTTGGCAGCAGGCCCAGAAAAAAAGCACTCAGGGCTGACCTTGGACCAGCATTGTCACCACGCTTAGTTCCTGTTTTGCAGCTTTGGCATCATATGCAAATACAAAAAAAAAAATGGCCTCAGACAATATTTCTTTAATCACACTAATGATTCAGAATCACTTTAGGTAAAGGAGAGCAACATCAGAAGCAGAGCTTAAAGATGAGCTTGTATGATATAAAAGCTTGGAAAGAAGGACAACTAACTGTTCAGAATCAGACTTAAAAAAAAAAATCCAATGTTGGTAGGGAACACTTCCTCTTCAATTAGGTAATCAACTCCTGCTATGAAAGCCAAGTTCCCAAACTAAGATTACCAACATCTGATAAGGTCTGTGGGTCAAATGCCTCATGTGGGACAGAAAGCAGCACCTAAAATGAGGGACAATATCTTTTAAAGTTTGACCAGAATGGGGTCTCAGTCTTCCTTAAGCTCTGATTCCTCAGTTTTGCACATTTTAAAGTACTTTTCCTCAAGAGAGGATAAAATACTCCCCTTAAGATTCACCATTTGTCTTGGAAAATTCAAGGTGCACCTGGCACATTCTGGTATGATGGTCAGGGTGCATCGGAGCGCACCAGCCCAGATTCTCTTTGGATTCACCCTGTAATGACTAGGTCTGACTTTCCTGGAGAAACCCGCATGCTTGCTGTGGAGGGGTGAGCTCGCCCCAGCAAGTGTCTGGAAGGAAAAGCAGAGGGCCAGGCACTGTCCCGTATGAGACAGCACCAGGGCTAATGGCAGACACTGACCTGTAAGCCACCCCACTACAACAAGTCTGGGGTGCACGAATGAATGTGATCAGTGGGCCATCACCCACAGGGCGCTCTCAACTAACAGAAAGACCTGCTTTCAGAGAGAGATTAACTTGGGATCCTTGAGGTGGGAGCTAGCGTCCCTCGTCATTAGTCCAGGCTGCCTGCATGCCTTCCCATGCCTTGGGAAGCAGGAAAGTAGGCTTTAAATGACAGAGGTGTCAGGAGGGAAACACATCCACTCCAGACTATTACCTGCTACGGCAGCAGTTGCGGCTGTTGTGTGTTCCTGACAAAGCTCAGCGTCAGAGACGGTGTCTGAGTGGGCTTGCGGGACTCAATTCTACCTGCCAGGCAGTGGGGACTTTGCAGATACAACTCAGGCGAGTGAAGCCCGATTACAGGTTCACCCCAAACATCCACACAACTGGGAAAAACGAATCTGAATCCACTGGGTGCCAAATGTTGCCGCCCAGCTGCCCAGCCTTCCCTTCTAGGCCATTCTCCGGCTTGAAGGAGGGGTACAAATACACTCTGGGCAGAACTACTTGGGACAGCGTTCTCTAACCTATCTAGTCTTTGGGGGAGAACTGAGAAATTGGGAAAGTAAAATAAAATCAGTACTGTATTAGTACATACCACCAACTCCTTTCTAAATATAAAATATTAAGAAAATGGGCTGACTTATAATAAAAGGTGTTATATCTTAGGAAGAGTGTTTACTTTAAAATTTTTACTTATAATTAAATCTTGCTTTAATTAGAAGTGAAACTTGCGAGTTAAAATACACTTAATGCATTTCCCAAACTTAAAAACTGAACCTTAGATTGCAGGCAATCAACCCAGTCAGGACTTGACTTCCTACACACACATATGTATGCACATGTTCATGTAGACACACGTGTACTTTTTAACAAGAAACAGGCCCATGTCAAGTGTATTGTCAACACTCTTAATGTAAGACTCTTGCTTTTTAGGCTTAACTTCAGGGTTAATCATAAAGCAATTGGCTTATTTGCCCCCAAGCATAAACATGTGTTACTCCCATAAGAACAAGAACATTATTTCATGCTTAGAAAGCAGGCATAAGTATCAGTGTTCAAAACAGCCTAAGCGAAAATTTAGGCTTGGACATATGTCAGGCTAAGCCTGTGGTCTATTTCACTGTTAGAAAGAACTTTTGATGGGAAAAAGTTAACCCCTGGGGCTAAGCATTCCTGCACTCGCATTCCTTCTTCCAGCGGTCTTGGGACTCAGGAATTCCACAAATAGGAGACATGGAGTGATTACTTCCTAGCTTCCTCTTTTCCCTCTCACAGCCAGGTGGGAGCTGGACCCAATTGAGACCATGGATGAATCTGGTTTATCATTGTTTTTGGCATTTTAAATGACCTCTGGGTTCAGTACTAGTTTGGACTGGTTCACTGAGAAAAAGCACTGAGGTGGGCTTTGGAAGACCTGGGTTCTGGTCCTGGCATAGACTTCGCTCCTCGGCCAGTCAGGCTGTGTGGCCCTGCTGAGGCTTCTCCCAGCTGTGACAGTGTCAGTGGGTGACGTGCAGTGACTCTGGGCAAGCTCTCGGCCCCAGTCACTTGGATGTCACCAAGGCTGATCCTGCTACCATGCGCACAGCGGTGGGGCGAGGGCAAACACATCCAAGGGAATGGCATTGGCACTTGTCATTATTTCAGGAAGACCAGTTCTGACCACAGTTCAGGAAGAACTGGGTTCTTCTCTGGGCACAGCTGGCTCCCACCCTGTCTCAATGCCTCCAGCTCTGGGTCCAGGCATGGCTGATCCCTCTGAACGTGTGCCTTCCGTGGCTACTTTCTCTTCTCCCTCGGTCTGGGTGAGATACTTTTGCCCAGGGAGTTTCCTAATTTCCATTTCACCAAAAGTCCTGGACGACAGGATGAACCCAGGCCTTAGTCACTCACTTCTGGCTGAAAGATAAGCCCTTAGCTGCTCGTTTTATTTGTTTTCCTCCAAATAAGTACTTCCCTCCCATCAAGTTTTCATTTGGGTAAGAAAGAAAGTATCTTTCTCTTAAGCTGCCTGATTTAGGAGCTCTTAAACTCCTCAAAATCTTGTGAAAGAGGAGTTTATTTTAATTCCCTACAGCCCGATCTCATTTGGGCCCGGCAGACTTGGCAAATCCTGACTTTCCGTCCAGTTTGTCTTTCCAACCATGTCCGAAATCAATGCCCAGGAGAGCAATTAGCCCAGATCACAGGGGCAGGGGCAGACTGTGAGCAGTAGGCTTTGCTAGTGACCCTGAGCAGTGCTGGAGAGCCACAGATTGCTGAACTGTTGCACTCCCAGTATCCAGGACACCCAGGAAAATCCTGACAGCCTCATTCCTCAAGGCGATTTCACTCTTGTCCTCATTAGAAATGTGGCCCTTCTCTCTGGAAGCCATTGTTTAAGCCTACACTCAGAATGTTGCTCTTGGGATGAGCACATCTACTGCAGAAATCACATATACTCATGAGAGCCAGACCATACAGTAAGGACCAAGCATAAGCCAGGTATAAAATAAGGTGCTTTCTTACATTATTTAATATAAGTAATTCGCATTACTACCACTATTTTACAGATAGGGAAACTGAGGCCTCGAGAAATTAAGTGGCTTGCCCAAGCCCCATACCCAGTAAACGGTAAGGTTAGGATTCATTCCTGCTACCTGGCTTCAAGCCTGGGCTTTTTTGCCATCCCACCTGGGTGCCTCCTCAGCGTATTCTGAAAGTAGAGCACTACCTGACGCTTGTGCAGCGGTCTGCCGCCCCTGGTTTGGCAGCCCCACAGCTCTGCCTCACAGCACCCCCGGCTATTCAGTGCCAGAAGCCAAATGATGATGGTGCATGTCAGCTGCTCAGGGAACGGAAGAGGCTTTCTGGGCCTGGGAGAGTGTTTCTCAAGAGTGGTGTAGGGACACCATATCAGAGTGAGGTGCCTTTCGTGCACTTCAGGGCTGAGAACCCCTGAGTGTGGGAGAGTGTTTAAAAGTGCCTCCAAGTGCACCAGAGGCTCTAAGGCCATTTTCAGGAATGAGCGTGTTTCTGACACAGAGATGTGGGGAACAGAGACCCACACACAGGTGTTCCTGTGTGTATGGTCCACAGAGGGCACGAAAATGGTCTTGCATTTCTCTTGGCCCTTCTGTCTGCACCCCTCTTGTAGCTGAAATCAAGTATCAACCCAAGTCTCCAACAAAGCTGTACCTCGTGGAGCAAATGAAGAAATACTGCTGCTGAACCAGTTTCCAAACCAGAAGTGTGCCCATTTGCAAGCTGCATGATGCGCCCTGGCTGACTGCTAGCTGTATTTGTCTAGTTCACAACCCGGGGATGGGAGACCTTGGGAAGGTCGACCTTGGGGAGGTCAGGACAGCTGGAAGTGTGAAATGAATGCAGCCCTGCATAGCTGTCAAAGTATCAAGCTGTCTGCGGCGGCCGACTGACCATGCACACACACACTCGGCAGCACCCAGCTAGGCATTACCTACTTCACCACCGGTGTAGAAGTCAGTGTTTGTCGGGTGAACGACAGCATCACTGTCGATCGAGGCAATGTCAGCCTGTACAACTTGCAACTATAACAGGTAAACAAATGTATATCAACTGTGTTGGACCGAGACCCACGCACAGGCACATTTACTAATGCCCCAATGGCAGGGCTGGCCTACCTGGTCGATTCCAACATATGAGCCAAAGGGGCAATCAGTCCACGAAGTGTGCGCACATGTGGATGGGGGTGAGGAGAGGAGGAGGAGGAGGAATATCAAATGTGACATGTTTAAATTAAACAATTGAATGACAAGTCCAAAAAAAGAGAAACACACACATGAGATCATTTCCAAAGGTTAAAAGAAATAACAAAACAACGAATGCCCCATTTGACTTGGCAAAAGCCTATAAAACTGGCACCCCACTGAGAAGGCTACTAAAACATGGCATCTCTTTTTTAAAAAAAATGTAGACTATCAGGCCAACCAAAACAACAAGTTTCTCCATTTTGTTGGCAGCACTCAGCTTTCAGAGTCGGATTTTCACTCTTGTGACATTCATCACTTTGCCTGTCTCCAAGGGACATCTCTTGAAAAGGGAGAAAACAGTACAGGTATGCATAGAGGACTGCCTTTATTTTTCCCCCTCGAAGGGCAAAAATGTTTTGCCAAGCTTACCTCTTATTCTAGTCCATCTTATTGTTAGGTATTTTACATAATAAAATGTACTTTAGATAGGATTCTTGCTTTTTCTAGCTTATGGTTGGTTTGTTTTTTTTTAAGAACGTGTGTGTATAGGCAGTTGGAAAACCAGTTCAAGCAGGACATTCTTGAGTCCCATATCCCATGTCTTCAGCCCACTGTTATACCCAGTTTGTGTGGGCTATGCCTGGGCTCTGGAATGGGCATCCCTCCCAGTGCGGAAATCTGCCATCTGATAAAAGGAGCCGAAGGTGGGAGCTAAAGGCACAGAAACATACGTAGGTCAGTACTAGGGTTGAGGTTGTCTTGGTGGGCATCTGCTAGCCCTGTTGTCTCTAGCAAGGCTCCCAGCTAACAGGACAAGAACCTTTACTGTGCCCCTGAGCTGACAGTCCCTCTATGCAAAGATGAAGCCACAGAGTGGGACACCTGAGGGGTACCTCTCAGCTTGCCCTGAACTGCCCACCCTCCTGAGCAGGGAGACACCACGGCTCTGGAGTAGAGTTTTCCTCTGTAGGAACTTGCTCAGAAAGATATTGCCCTTCTGTTTAATATCATCCTCTAGGCAAATAATCCATGAAGGTGACACTCAGTCATATACTGTTTTCAGTTGTGGAAAAAATTGAGGAAGGGGCAGTAGTTGGTAAATTTGGGGAAAATCAATTTGCTGGTGAGTTAAAGACAGCTTAATGATATTCTGATGCAGTTTAGTTATCTCCCTTTTTATGTGCTTTGAAGCTTTGAGTGTCATTTGTCATTAAGGCTTAAATGGAGAAACTATCATTTTGTAGTTACCTGAGGTTTTTCGGTTCTAAAAAAAAACACATTTTAAAAAATCCCTCCCAAGTAACCAGCAATCAGTGTGATCATTATGGAAGAGAATTTAGATGATGCTATATTTACAATCAGGGAGAAGCAGCCAATCACACTCACTGCAACATTATCAGATTGTTTCCATTTGGCATGGCTTCGAGTAAGTAGACACCCAACATCTACACTCGAATGTTAATCTTGGATTGGGGAATTTGGCTTGACTATCTTAAATTTGAGAAGATGAAAGGCCTAAATTCTGGGTTCCATAACTTTTCATCTGACAGCTGGTGGTGCCAAACCCCATCCCCAATTACCTAGGTCATCTTTAAGGTCAATGTCAGCATTGGTAGGATTGATTATGGCCTCCACCTCAAAGCCGGCTAAATTACTGATTTCACTGTGAATAAGGTTCAGCTGAAAAGAAAAGCATGAGGTGGGAAATAACAGGACAGCCGGGAAGTCACAGAGAAGGGAGCCTTGGGATATAGGTGAGGGGCAGCGGGCAATCCAAGTGCTCTGGGCACAGAGGGGAATAGAGAGTTGCTGGCTAAAACAAATCCATCTCCAATAAAAGACAAGTGTTGCTCTGGATGCTGCAAGGAAATAAGCTAGGCTGAGAGCCCAGAACCTGCCGGGTGATGCTTGGGGCCCAAGGGAGGCATAGGCCACATGGGGCTGGTAGATCCAGTTCCCTTTAAAAGAACTTGTGACCTGGGGGCCAAAGTAAAGCAGCTTTCAGGACCCAGAATCAGGGTACTCATTGCTGGGCTCGGCGTTGGGGTTGGGTGTGTGTGACTACCCTCTTCTTTGAGCACTAGGGTGGTGTACAAGTCCTAGCTAGTTTGGGCAAACCCCTACTAGCTCTGCCATTCTCCTCCAAAGGCTGTCCCCATCACCATGACCACTGGCTGGCTGGCTCCCCTTGCCTGCTCAGGGGCAGCAAGGAGCAAGGACAGCCTGCTGCTCAGTAACATCTAATTGTACTGCCTATTACTCATGTAGTGCTGAAGTTCGGGTGAAACCCAGAAAGAGAAGCAGCACTTCTCTAGCAAGACAATGTATCTTTTAAACGTCTCAGTTTGTTAGTGAGAGTACTCTGAGGCCCAATGGGTTGAGCACTTTTCTGGAGTGAGTTTTAGGAGTACACAACCAATAGGCTCTTTCTGAAGAGCCACTGAATGCCCCCTCCCCACTGTTACTCCGTTGCCACAGCAACCCTTGGTCTGCAAGGAGCCCTGAGTGCTAGCTCAAGCTCTCAGGGGGACACGGGGAAATAGCTGGCCCGGGACTACTGTCCCAGGTCCTGCCGCTGTCTCCTTCTTGTTCTTAGTGCCTGCAGCAAAGCTCTTGCTCGTCCTTGTCTCTCAGTGAAGATGCTCATTCTTCAGGGATATGAATCCCTAACACCTACAGCCAAGGGCAATCCTAAGCAGCCCCGAGAGACGCTGGTGCCCAAGACCAACTGTGATCCAGGCTGGAAGTGTTGGCACAGCCCACGGGGGCCCACAGGGCAGGGGCCTTGCCTAGGCACTCACTCTGAGGAGAGGCCCCATGCAGATGCTGGACAGAGAGGCTCCTGGCCTCTGAGCTACAAGTCATTGATGTTCTGGGGCCAAACACTTTGTCGAAAACAAACAAAAAACTTAAAACTCTGTAAGTATCAGAAATATAAACCCACATTTCTGATTCCCGGAAGCTGTTTGTAGATTCTCAAAAAAGGGATCTGCTTAGACTAAAAGTCATCCTTTGTGTTAAGAGTGATTGTGGAAATGAATCTGGTCATGTGTCTGGGGAAGACCTTGGGTAGGCCCCATCACAGGGCCAGGGGCCTTATTTTTAGTTAGGATTCCAAGAGAGTTTTCTCCACCTGCACTTTCTGGGCTGTGGTTCCTAGCACTGCAGGGCGATTTAGGGGCCACCCACATCCCTGAAGCTGAAGGAAGTCCACTGGGGGTGAAGCACAGGACCCTGGTGACAGGACAGAGGTGGAGAAGAGAGACGGCGTCAGGGTCAGGGGGCAAACTGGGGCACTCAGGGAGAAGGGGCGTGGCTGGGCACAGCCTGGGGGAAATCTCGGGATAAGGCGAAGGTTCAGGATAGTCCTGACAAGGTAAAGGGCTTGGTTATGATATCATGTAAGTGACTTCAAACAAATGCTGTTTATAAAAACTCAGACTAAGCCAATAGTCCCTGACCCCTCCCCACCACTCCCAAAAAATAACCTCCCACTATGTGAAGTGGCAGGAGGTTGTTAGGGGAGGAAAGAAAAGGAGAAAAAAGGGAAAAACATTTCACTTGTGGTATGGCTGCATATACTCTCAAGACACCTATGAGAATTCTTTTTTGTTCAAAACCATATATGCTTAAATCCTTAAGATTTACACTTTTTTTCCAATTGTGGAGATAATTCTGGATTTGTATTCGGAAATGCCTCACTGGAAAATCATCTATTTCCATGGGCTCTGATTCAGCTAGCCAGGAAGACCCCAGCCGTGTCTGACTCTGGGGACCGGGCTCAGGGGACACTGAGGGGCTACAGGGCTTTGCTGAAGCAAGGGAGTGACTGCAAACAGAACTCAAGTTCCTTGGAAAAGTCCCAGCTGCCTCTGGCCTCATCACCTTCCTTCTGACCATAGTGGGGTCCTGCTCTTGGAAGCACTGAGAACCCCCCAGCAAACCAAGCGCTGTTTCCCTCTCGCCCACATCTGAGTCTTGATTTTCAAACTATGCTCTGCTGTGCACCAGGCTCAGCAGTCTTCAGGGTGAGGGGCTGAGCCACGAAACACTTTTTGCTGCTATAAAGTGTACACAAATGTGTATTTTTAAAAAATCCTCTGAACTATAAATTGTGTGGTCGTGTGTGTGTGTGTGTGTGTGTGTGTGTCTGTGTGTGTGTGGTTAAGAGAGAATGTGGTGGGGAGGGGACAAATTGCTTCAGGCACTTTGGAAAGACAAATGGTAATCAACTTGGCTTGGGCAGCCTGGACCACTGGGCAGAAGCCAATGGAGAAATGTTCATGGACAAAGCAGCAGCTCTCCTGGACAGGAGAAGAAAACCCATGAGCACAGGGTATAAACGAGCCATGTATTCACATGTCTGAAAAAGATCCTGCTATCCAGTGGACACACATGAATAGGAGTGGTAGAGCCAGGATGGATGCCCAATCCTAGGAGGTTCCAGGGCTCTCCCCACCCAGGGTCACATCCAACTGGGTCTCTCTGCCAAAGGGGCACGGGGCTGTCTGAAACACAGGCAGAGCAAGGGTACTTGTAGGTGTAGGCTGGGAAATCAGACTCTGGGGAACTGTAAAAATTCCCTAGTCTAACTTTCCGGGAGGGAGTAGGGTCATTAATGGTTTCGGAACTTGAATAAGGTGACTGCTTCTTTGTCCCATCACTGGGAAGATGGAAAAATAAGTTTTAAACCACAGCATGGGGAATTCAGAATATTTGTGAAGATTGTTGGCTATAGTAGAGAGTGACAAAGGGTATTGCCAGTTATAGAGCAGAAGCGGGTCATACTTGGCTATGGAGTTGGGAGAAGGGGACTCAGCCCAGTGTGTTTCAAGATCCCTTCCACCACTGGCACCGATTCCCCCATCTCGGTTGGCTCTGCTATAGCCAGCCTCTGGTGTCTACAGTACCCAAGTCTTCCGCAGAGTGGTTGTGTCCATGTTCCCCACTCATGATGTGAATTCATCTGAGTGGAAACTCCTCGAAGGCAGGAGAGTGGGTGCCTCCTACACGAGTGCCATGCAATGCCTACAACAGTACTCAGGTTTCTGTCAGCACACAATGGAGTTGGAATGAACTCCACACACTTTGCTATAACTGAGATGAAATGAACAACCCCTTGCCTTAAAGCAGGGTTAATGGGGAATGCCAGAGCTCCAGAACCAGGCTCTAGGCCTGACTTGGAAAGGTGAGGTGGCTCAGAGCCAAACTGGCCATCCCTGAAGGAAGGCTGGCACCCACTGTTTAAGGCAGGTCAGGAAGGAGGTGGCCTGCTGGTAGGTAAGGAGCCTGTGGCACAAAACATCGGGGCTGCCTTGACATGACCTACTTAGCTACAGGAAACAGTACCATCTTTTGTTTTTTACTTTACATAATATGATCAGAAATAGAATTTCAGGAAATGAAAGTGATCCTTAAAGATTATCTGAGTAATATGTTGAGTTTAGCCTATAACGGTCAAGTTTTGGTGCCTCTTCATTCCCTTATAATGGACAAGGAAGGAAGACGACTGGCCAGTCTTATTTCTCTATGCTAGCCACATAAAATGCAATTCTTTTCCTATCCCTAAAGTCCACTTTGACTGAGGAGGATGTAAAGGATGATGTCCTCCATAGAATTGTTCCTAATTCCTCACAGCCAGCCATGTTTTCTCTGTAGTCCACTCTGGGCCCTCTCCTGCCCTTGTTTATGGGATGCAGGGGCTCCTTTATCTGTGCTATGCTGCCCACCGGCATGCATCCCCAGCCTGAAGTCCTGCAGAGGCCTCAGGCCTGGTGTAGTATCTGGATGGGCTTCAGGCTAAAATGTGTCACACAAAGATAAGGACACATGTGGCACTGTGGAGGACCAGGAACCAAGTCACCCCTTTTTGTGGCTTTGCCCATTTTCCTAAAGTGTCTTAGAAGCCAATTGCCAGCCATAGTACAAGTGGGTGACAGCCTTGTCTTCCTCACTGCTGCCTCAAGAGCTCCCTCCCTCCCAGTTTTGCAGCCCCTGGGAGTAGGGCGCCTGGATCTGAGAAAGAGACCCCGTGGTAGGCTACCCTTGTTTTCAGAGACCTTCAGGGCCGTGGTGGTGATCCTGATGGTTCGGGAGGCACGGATTCACTCGTGCTCTCCCTATACTGCCTTCCCAACTGCTTCAAATAATACCGGCCCTGCCAAGGAAGCCTGAGCCACTCACTACTACCGACAGAGTTTTACAAATACACAGGAAGGGTTTTGGGAAATAAAACCATCAGGTTTTTAAATCTCTGAGAAGGCTGCAAATCTCCTTTGAACCACAAAGCAAAAACATTTAGTTGATTCAGATCTACAGCACTGTTTTCTTCTTGAAAGCAGTACAATGTGTATAAATGGGTAAAATCATAGAGTAATGAGGGCGATTTCTCCTGAGACTTCAGTAGGTGAAATATATCATCACCATCAACAATTCGATCTCAGGACCTGAAGCCCTGGGCCAGCTTCTCCGGTGAGCAGCGCAGCGGCCGCACGCTTCCGGTGCCGTAGCGAGCCCGGCATCACCTTTCTCCGCCTCGGCTGGCCTGTGATCCCCAGGCACTGGTTTCACTCCACAGACGGAGAGATTAGATTCACAGAACACAGGGCACCACAGTCATCACTCTGAAGTACCCTTTTTGAAACATTGCCTAAAATCCGAGTAAGAATTGAGGCCCATAATAATGACATTTTTAAATGTGCTTTGTGTAAAAATCCATATGTGTCAGTTTTACAACTTCTGCCCCTTTTGCACTATCTGCCATGAATTCCACCCAACAGTAATAGCCAATAAAGGACCAGAAAGTACTGCTTCAAAATAATGCTCTGAACTACAAACACTCTGTCCCTCTCACGCTGTAGGGGCCCAGGGTTCCTGAGAGGCCTGCTACATGCTAGTTTCTAACGGTGGTGCTCAGGCTGACTTGACACGCCACTTTATTTTGTGACACCACATTTGGGGATATGCAGTTTCCTCTGCTAAAGGACACCTGTGGTGCTGAACTTGGGGCACCTTGTCCTGGATGTTATGAGTCATGGGTCATTAAGCTGGAAGCACATTTAACATGAAGCGCTTGGTGTTTTGTTCTCACCACTAACACTTAACTGCATGATACGGGAAAGGCAGCAGGTTGTGTGCCTGGGTCTGCACTCAGCCCCTTCTCTAACTCTTGACCATTTTACACTGCGTTCCAGCTCAACCACTCCTTTCAGATTCTTCCTCCAAAAGTCAAGACATCAAACAGGCTCATTAGTTTCATTGTCAAACTTCTTCCATCTTCCTTTCTTAAATAACACTAGATGACATGCCTGTAAATTACTATAGCGTAGCAATACTTCTCTCTAGCATTTCGGACTGCCCCCTCCTCAACCCTGAGCAGGTACAGTCAATATTAGCTGGATTTGTACTTTCTGGTACTTTTATGTCTGTGGCCTTGGTCCTGAGGCCTGCGACCAGATGTCCCCAAGGCAGCAGAGAAGATGGCACTGCTTGGTTAAAGAGAGCCCAGCAAGGTCTGTAGCCTTTGCTGCCTCCCTGCCAGGGCTCACGTGCAGCAATGCCCAGGCAAGGCTGCAGCCCCAAGATCACGAAGGGCATCTCCATTTGCACATGGACACTTGTAAGGCTGAGGGCTCCTCTCTGGGAAGTATTTGAAGTATTTCAATACTGGGAAGTATTGGAAATATTTGAGTATGTGAGGAGTTCAGATCTGAGGTTGGCTTTGGGGTAGCCAACAGGAGGTATCAAGAAGAACACAGGGAAAGAGAGGCCAGGGTCAGGGCCCCCAAGGGCGGGATGGGGGAAGGAGTGGAAGCCAGGGTGGCCCCAGGGGCTAAACTGTTCTACCTGCTTTATGGGCTTCCAAGCCCTGGCTAATCATCTGCATTAGGGACTGAAAGCATACTGGGGCTAGTCCTAAATAGCAGGCGTTTTCACACTTGAATTCACACAGGAGCAATTTGGATGACAGGTCACATTAACTTTCAATATATTACTCAAAGAACATGTTAAGGGGTGCGAACGTAGACCCAGGTGGTTGCCTTCACTGCTGAGTTGAAACTTTTTTAATTAGTGAAAAATATTTTAAACAAAATCTTTCAAAGCCCCAGACACCTTAAGATGACAACTAGTGCTGCTTATTTTTTCCCTTGAAAAATGCATACAAAATACAGATAATGGTTATAAAATGTAAACTGTAATGGTTATTTGCTGGAACACAGAGTCCACCACGGGAACTGCGTCGTGAGCGCCTGAGTGCAGTTGGTGGCGAAGAGGGCAAAGGGGAGAAGGAGCGCCTGCCGCGACGTGAGCAGGCCTGGGTCACTGAGATGCAAAAGAAAACTGGCGGTGAGATCTTAAAAATGATGCAGCTTCAGATCCAAATTGTTAAGCACATTCCAACTAAACACAATTTACATGAAAGGTCAAATTTGTGACCTTTATTTATTTATTTTTAATGTAGGATAAAAAAATTAAGTTTAATTCCCCTCTCTCTCCACCCCTTTGTTTGGTGTTACTAGAGAAGTATTAATTAACTCTCATTCTCAGGTCTTAAAAGCCTTTGCATCATTTTTATTTTCAACAAAAGTAAATCATTTACAAAACCATGGCGTCCTGGCAAAGCTGCATCACTGGGGAGGCTGAAAATACACTGCCCATGGTTAAAACAAATGACTGGCTGGAGGAGTCGTCAGGTGGCTTAGTCATGTGCCTCTAGAAACAATCCCACCCCCTGGATCGGGGCTCTGCGTTCAGTGCCCACCAGGAACAACGCATGGGCTGCCTGCTAGATTGTTCCTTTTCCAGGACCCAGTGTTGTCTTCTGGCTGTTTTTCTGGGCAGTGCTATACCATGACCAGGTTATCCCACAAAAGCAGCTCTTTGCATAGACTAACCTGGGGTGTCCTGACCCGGCAACAGGAGTGGCTTTCCCTCTTCTTCACCAACCTCCCCTCTCCCCGCCTACCAGTCTCCCCTCACACTCCTGCCATGACTCTCCATGAGGCCCCTTCTGAAGCCCCTGCTGCCCACTCTCTCTACCCACACCCATGAGGTCAGAGTGGCCTCTGGGAATCCCCAGGCCTTCCTGCTGATGGCAGTGGCCTGTACCCATCTGTCCCAGGGCCCACAAGCAGACCGAGGCTGCACGTCTGCCTACCTTCTGGCCAAGGAATAGGCTCTTGGTGGACAGGACTGTGAAGCCATCAGCTGGCGTGCCCTCGGTCGTGCTGTCTGCGCTGGCTGCCTTGCTGACTTCTCCCTGCTTCTTCTTATACAAATACAAGAGTCAGTATGAGGCCCACACAGGCAGTGACAACATGAATCTGTGCCTTTCTAACAGGAAGGCAGCTCACAGGCTTTCCCCATAATATTCAAGAGGAAACAGGAAACTAATTCACAACCAGTTCTTATCATTTCTCAAACTGGGGGGTGCAGGCTTATTTTGAAGTCCAAGAGTTCTATGAAGATTGTTAAATCCTATTTTTATCACTTTATAATCTAAAAAAAATAGCTACTTAAAGGCAAAGTTTTACAGTGATAATTTAGAACAGAAACATTTTCATAAGTTTAGACCAAGTGAGTATCTCTTAAGTGAGGGTCTTCACTTTCTAGATGTCTGTACACCATTCAAGTCAGAGGGGGGGAAAACAAAGTAGGTCACTAGTTCTCAAAGAGCCAAAAAGCAGACAAGGACCATAGCCCTCTAACCTTCCCCAGCCCTGTAAGACTCTCCCAGTCTCCTTCATTACAACCAGCCATGGAGAGGGATCCATAGGGTGGCTATTGGCAGCCCATCTGTCCCCCTGGGGACTTCCACACTCCACAGTGGGCATGGATCTCAGTATTCCTGGGCCTCTTCCCAGGATCACCCACACTGAGGGATGTGTACCCTGGGGTTCCTAAGAGCCTTGCAAAGGGATGCTGTATAGAGAAGTTTAATTAATTCCCAGATCCTCAACTTCCTCATGTCCTTTTTCCTAAAAATTGACCTGCCCTGAGTGACCTACTCCTATGAACCAGGTTTCATGCTGGGTCTCACTGTACAGCCACCCTTCCCCGCTCCCCAGAATGAATGTGCGGCTCATCACCTTGGGAGCAGGGTGCACATCTTTCCAAGTCTCCTATGTATTTTTGTTAATGATGAGGTATGTATTAGAAATAGCTATTTTAGCTCATTTGGGGATCTTCTGTATTCAGATATATTGCAGAGTGAGGACAGTGGAAACAATGCTATTTTTGTTTAACCTCCTCACCTTTCCCTTCCCTCAGTTATTATTGGAAGTACATCCCTCCTGAGGACAGGTCTGGTGGGACCAAATCAAGAAAGTAGGGGAGGGGACATCACAGATGGCCCTACCTTCCCAAAGGACACATATAGATAGTAGACTCAGGGCAAGGCCTGTGCCCAGTGCCTTTGCCCATTAGGACTGAAATGCATTAACATATTAACTTTTTACATATGTTGAAAAATAAGGTCTAATTTTGCTGAATGCATTTGACAAAAAGGACTACTTTGACATTTAAGTTATATGGCTAAATAATCTGGAACATTTTCCATAAATTAAATGAATAAACTCTGAAGCTCCAAAGTTTTAACATAAATAGGTCAAAAAGCATTTTATCAAGAAATATGGTATTAGCAAAAATATATTAAAATTATCATTATTTTGGTTTTCCTAATACTTTGAGTGTATCAGATTTGACAAGTGAAAGAGAAACAGGTATAATCAACAATTACATGGTAAGTCTTAGTAAAGCCTTTTTTGATATACTTTCCAGGAAACAAGAAAGGGAAAGGCTGGATGACAAAATCCTTTCACAAGTCAGATGTTTTTAATTCTGTGCTTTCAACAAAATGGAAGAAATACCAAATTGAGTTAACAGCTGAGAGATCATTAAAAAGCAGATTGATGGAGTTTAGGTAACAGTAATGTACTGATGCTGGTTTCTTAGTTGTGATGAATATACCAGGGTCATGGAAGACATTAACAAAAAACTGGATGAGAGATATTCAGAAGCCTCTGTACTGTCTCTAACTTTTCTGTAAATCTAAAACAATTCTAAAATAAAACATTTATTAAAACAAACTGATGACAGATTACTATGTGATTGTTGGCATATAACTAGAAGAAAGAGTTCAGAGGATTGAGTGATGTTGTTATGACATAATCCTTTCTATTCCCACTTAATTATTTTTGTGAACAAGACTTTCCAGGCACTTATACCTATAATATAAAAATACAGGATGCTGAACCTTATTTTAGCAATATGTAACATTCATCTTAGGATATTCAAGTTAAATGAAAAAATTCTATCTCCATTCATCCCATTACAAGATACAGTTTCAAGAAAATTTCACTTTTTAATAGTTATTAAAATTTGTAAAGTACTGGTCATTTTGATCAATTGCATAGTAATAATACATGATACATGTGACTGCTATCCAATCCTGTAGAATCCATAAAATTAAAGTGCTTTTATGATCACAAGAACTTTTTTCAAAATAAATTTAAATTTATGTACATTGTTTGTTGCAGGGATTGACCAAATAGTACAAGCATGAAAATATGTTACACTGGGATAAAATTTCATGGGGCAAATGAAAGGTAAATAATGGTTCAATGAGAAAAATAATATAAAACTTCAAACTATTAGAAAAAGAGCCTGTGCATTTTTAAAAATTATGATGGCATATCAAATAATCACAGTATTTAGATTTCCTTGGATATACTTAAATGAGTGATGAAAGTTTTCTTTTTAAGTGTTAATATTTATTATATACCACAATTATAGCCTTTGTAGATATTTAAATTTATAATAAAAAGTTGAGCTGTCAAATTTCACATGTGTGAAATGCAAACATTTTCAAAACTGTTTTAGGAAGAATGCAAACAAAAAAGTTTGAAAACCATTGCTCTACTCAGCAAACACCACGTGTAGGTGCTCAGTAAATGCTTGGGAATGGGATGCAGTTGATAAGTAAATAAGAATTTAGTGCTTCTGCCCAAGGACACTTGGGAGTTTTAAGAGGTGAGAAAGCCCTAACTGATAGAATTTCAGGCATCTGGGAGTTGGAGCTGGTTTTATTGGGAGACGGGAGCCCTGTGGGCATCCCTTTGTCCCTAATACAAGTCAACAGCCACCTATGCAACCAGGTTATGAGGTTTAGCATGTTAACCTAATTAATACTGTTGATTTTCGACAATGATTCATTTGCTTGTGGTCTCCTCCATTAAAGCTGCTGCCCCACATTGTAAATTGGTGCAGCCACTATGGAAAACAATATGGAGGGTCCTCAAAAAATTAAAAATAAAACTACCATATGATCCAGCAATTCACTGCTGGGAATATATCTGAAGGAAAGGAAAACGTTATGTCAAATAGATATCTGTACCCTCATGTTCAGAGCAGCATTATTTACAATAGCTGATACAGGAACAAACTAAATGTCTATCAACAGATGAATAGATAAAGAAGTTGTGGTATCTATATATTTACAATGGAATATTATTAAGCCATAAAAAATAAATTCTGCCAGAATGCCCAGAGAGTTCCAAATAAGGTAAACATAAAGTAACTCAATACCAAGATATATTATAACTAAAATGTCTAAAGTCAAAGACAAGGGGAGAATCTTAAAAGTAGTGAGAAAAAAACAACTTGTTACATAGAAGGGACCCCCCCCACACCTGCCGCACCACAATACTATCAGCAGAAATTTGCAGGCCAGAATGGAGTGGCATGATATATTCAAAGTGCTGAAAGTAAAAAACTTCCAACCAAGAATACTCTACCTGGAAAAGCTGTTATTCAGAATTGAAGGAAAGATAGTTTTCCAGACAACCAAGAGCTCAAGGAGTTCATTATCACTAAACCAGCATTACAAGAAATGTTAAAAGGGACTTCTTTAACCTGAAAAGAAAGGGCACTAAGTAGTAACAGGAAAACATGAAAGTATAAATCTCACTGGTAAAGGTAAATACATAGTGAAGGTGGTGGATTAATCACTATGAAGCTAACATGAATGTTAAAAGACAAAAGCAGTAAAAATAACTACAATAACTAGTTAAAGAATGCACAAGATACAAAGATGTAAAATGCGGCCACAAAATAATAAGTGTGTGTGTTGGGGGGGGTAAAAACATAGAGCTTAATAGAATGCATTCAAACTTAATTTTTTATCAACTTAAAATAGACTGCTATAAATATAAGCTATTATATATGAGTCTCATGGTAACCACAAAGCAAAAGCCTATTCTAGATACACAGAAGATAAATCTAAGCATACCACTAAAGAAAATCAAGTCACAAAGGAAGAGAGCAAGGGAAGAAAAAAAGAACAGAGGAACTAGGAAACAGAAGACAATTAACAAAATGGCAGTAAGTACATACCTATGAATAATTGTAAATAAATGTAAATGGACTAAATTCTCCACTCAAAAGACAGAATGGATAAATGAATGAAAATACAAGACACATCTATATGCTGCCTACAAGAGACTTGTTTCAGATGTAAGAACACAAACAAACTTAAAGAATGGAAATAGATATTCCATGCAAATGGAAACCAAAAGAAAGCTGGGGTAGCTATACTTATATCTGACAAAATAGACTTAATAATGAAGACTGTAATAACAGGCAATGAAGGGCATTACATAATGATGAAGGGGTCAATCCAACAAAAGGAGGTAACATTTATAAATATTTATGCACCCCAAGTAGGAGCATATAAATATATAAAGCAAATATTAACAGACCTAAAGGTAGAAATAGATAGCAATAATAGTAGGAGACTTTAATACCCCAATTTCATCAATGGATAGATCATCCAGACAGAAAATCAATAAATATCAGCCTTAAATGACACATTTCACCACATGGACCTAACAGACATATTCAGAATATTCCATCCAGAAGCAACAGGATACATATTCCTCCCAAGTGCACATGGAACATTCTCCAGGTTAGATATTATCTGCCACAAAACAAGTCTTAATGAATTTAAAAAGACTGAAATTGTATCAAGCATCTTTTCCAACCACAATGAATTGAAACTAGAAATCAATTATCAGAAAAAAACTGGAAAATTCACAAATGTGTGGAGACTAAACAATAGGCTACTTAATAACCAATGGGTCAAAGAAGAAAGCAAAAGAAAAATGAAAAAAATACCTTGAGACAAATGAAAATGGAAATACAACATACCAAAACTTGCAGCAAAAGCAGTTCTAAGAGGGAAGTTTATAACAATAAATGCCTACATCTAGAAACAAGAAAAATCCCAAACTACCTAACTTTATACCTGAAGGAATTAGCAGAACATTGTAGCACAAAGTTAGTAGAAGGAAGAAAATTAACAAAGATCAGGGTGGAAATAAATGAAACAGAGACAAAAAAAAGACAATAGAAAAGATTAATGAGACTAAGAGCTGCTTCTTTGAAACAATAAAACAAAATTGACCAGCCTTTGGCTAGACACACCAAGGAGAAAGGATGCAAATAAATAAAATCAGAAATGAAAGAGATGTTACAACCAATACCACAGAAATGCAAAGGACCGTAAGAGGCTACTATGAAAAATTATTTGCCAATAAATTGGACAATCTAGAAGAAATGGATAAATTCCTAGGAACAATCTTCCAAGACTGACCCAGGGGAAACATAAAATATCTGAACAGACTAGTTACTAATGAAGAGATTCAATCAGTAATCAAAACCTCGCAACCAACAATGTCCAGAACCAGATGGCTTCACTGGTAAATTCCACCAAACATATAAAGACAAATTAATACTAATCTTTACCTCTTCCAAAATACAGAAGAGGGAAGACCTCCAAATTCATTTTATGAAGCCAGCATTACCTTGATACCAAAAGCAGACAAGGATGCCACAAGAAAATTGATATTCCTGATGAATATATATGCAAAAATCCTCAAAAAAATATTACCTAAGCAAATTCAACAATATTTTGAAAGGATCATACACCATCATCAAGTAGAATTTATTCCTGGGATTCAAGGATGGTTCCACAGCATCTGGCCAGCTGCAAATCAATCAGTGTGATTCACCACATTAACAAATGAAGAATAAAAATCATATGATGATTAACAAGTCAGAAAAAACATTTGAAAAAATCAACATCCATCTATGATTAAATCTCTCAACATAGTGGGTACAAAGGGAATGTACCTCAACATAACAAAGGACATATATGCCAAACCCACAGCTAACATCAGACTTAATGGAGAAAAGCTAAAAGCTCCCTCTAAGATCAGAAACAAGACAAAGAGGCCCGCTCTCACCACTTTTATTCAACACAGTACTGTAAGTCCTAGCCAGAGCAAGTAGGCAAGAAAAAGAAATAACAGTCATCCAAACTGGTAAGGAAGAAGTTAAACTGTTACTATTTGCAGATGACATGGTACTATATATGGAAAACCCTGAAGACTCCACCAAAAAACTATTAGAATAAACAAATTCAGTAAAGTTACAGGATACGAAATCAATATACAGAAATCTGTATTTCTATATAATAACAAATTATCAAAAAGAGAAATTAAGAATCCCACTTAAAATTTCACCAAAAAGAAGAAAATATTTAGGAATAAATTTAACCAAGATGGTAAAAGACCTGTACTCTGAAAAACTCTAAGACATTAATAAAAGAAATTGAAGACACAAATAAATGGAAAGGTATTCCATGCTCATAAGAATTAACAGTGTCCATACTACTCAGAGCAATTTACAGATTCAATGTAAATCTTACCAAAATTCCAATGGCATTTTTCACAGAAATAAAACAGTTCTAAAATTTGTGGGTCAAAAGACCCGAAATAGCCAAGCAATCTTGAGAAAGAACAGTAATACTTGGAGGCATCATGCTCTCTGATTTCAAACTATTTCAAAGCTATAGTAAATTAAAACAGTATGATATAGACATAAAAACACACAGATCAATGGAACAGAATGGAGAGCTCAGAAATAAACCCACATATATACGATAAATTAATTTATTACAAAGGAGCCAAGAATACACAATAGGGAAAGGACTGTCTCTTCAGTAAATGGTGTTGGGAAAACTGGATAGCCACATGCAAAATAATAAAACTGGATCACTATCTTATACTATATACAAAAATTAACTCAAAATGGGAGGATTCTGGGAAGATGAAAGAATAGGAGGTCACTGTGATAACATACTTCTACATACACACCAAGGAAGCAACTATATCTAATACAACTTACTCTTGAAAATGACCTGAAGACTAGCAGAACAAACCATCCACTCCTAATGAAAAAGAGCAGACCACACTGAGAATGGTAAAGGGGCAGAGCACAACTGACTGGGATCCAAGTCCTTCTACCCTCACAAACCATAAGTGGAAGGAAGTGAAGAACAGAGAGAGAAGGGGAAAAATGTTCAGGAACTCAGTACACCTAGCCCTGGGAGTCTGCTTTGGCAAGATAAGACCCACCGCATTTAGCTTTGAAAATCAGTGGAACCAAATGCCAGGAAGAGGTGGAGGGCTGTGGAAGACCAAGTCTCTGCTTGTGAGAGCCAACAGAGAAACAGCAGACTGAAGATGTATTAACTTTGGGAAGTGTACTGGAAGGCTAGGAGTTTGAAAGAGCTTTCTCTAGCAGAGAAAGGGCTGGTGGATGCCACTTTTCTAGGCTTTCCTCAGCCTAGCTGGCCAGATGCTGTGGGAGACAGTTCTAAAACTCACCATCTACCCCACTTGCCCTGCCCTGGCATCCTCTGGTAGACTTGCTCCACTCAACATGTCTAGTCCAGCAGCAGTTGAATGTGCCATTGCCAACAGGCAGGCTGTGTTGGTGCTGCCCACAGCATACTGGCAAGAGTAGACCAGTTGTTAAGCTGGTGCACCAGTGAGTTGCACATTAAGGCAGAGCAGTAACTATGGGCCTTTGTTGTCAGCCAGGCTGGGGCTGGCCTAACCCTCAGTCCACCAACAGCATTAATGGCTCAGTCAAAATATGAGGGTACACACAGCACACATGAGGGACACCCCTAGAGTGCCTGGCTTTGGTGGACAGGGGGTTTTCCACCTCTGAGCACCAAAGAATGCCACCACATAAAGCCACTACTTTCAAGACCAGGAGACATAGCTGATCTATCTGATACATAGAAACAAACACAGAGAACCAGACAAAATGAAGAGGCAGAGGAATATATTCTAAACAAAAGAACAAGATAAAACACCAGAAAAAGTGCTAAATGAAATGGAGATAAGCAATCTACCTGATAAAGAATTCAAAGTAGTGGTCACAAAGATACTCACTGGACTGGGGAAAAGAATACATGAACTCAGGGAGAACTTCAATAAAGAGATAGAAAATTATAAAAGAGAATCAGTCACAGTTGAAGAATACAATAACTGAAATGAAAAATACAAAAGGGTATGAACAGCAGATTAGAAGATGCAGAAGAATGGATCAGTGATCTGGAAGACAGAAAAGTAACCAAGCTGAGCACCAGAACGAAAGATTTCTAAAAATCAAAAGATGCTAAGCAATCTCTGTTACAACATTAGATGAAACATTTGTATTATATGTGTCCCAGAAGGAGAAGAGAGAGAGAAAAGGGCAGAAAGCCTATTTGAAAAAATAACATCTAAAATCTTCCCCAACCTTGGGAAGGAAACAGATATCCAGGTCCTTGAACCACAGAGAACCCCCACCAATATGAACCCAAGGAGGCTGACACCAACACACATGGTAATTAAAATGGCAAAGATTAAAAATTGAGAGAATTTTAAAAGCAGCAAGAGAAAGGAAGACTATTACCTATAAAGGAGAGCCCACAAGGCTATTTGCAGATTTTTCAGCAGAAACTTTATAAGCCAAAAAGGAGTGGCATGAAAATATCCAAAGATCTGTACTCTGAAAACTATAAGACTATATAGCAAATCCACAGCTAACATTGTACTCAATGGAGAAAAACTGAAAGCTTTTCCTCTTAAGATTAGGAAGAAGACAAGGATGCCCACTCTCACCACTTTTATTCAACACAATACTGGAAGTCCTAGCCACAGCAATCAGACAAGAAAAATAAATAATAGGCATCCAAACTGGTAAAGAAGAAGTAAAACTATCACTATTTGAAGATGACATTATATTATACATATATAGAAAACCCCAAAGACTCCACCAAAAAACTATTAGAATAGATTGAGCAAAGTCTCAGGATAAAGAAAAAACAATATACAGATATGCATTCCTATACACTAATAACTACCAGAAAGAGAAATCAAGAAAACAATTCCATTTATAATTGTATCAAAAAGAATACAATACCTAGGAATAAATTTAACCACAGAAGTGAAAGATATGTACTCTGAATACTATAAGACACTGATGAAAGAAATTTAAGATGACACAAATAGAAATCTATCCCATGGTCATGATAGGAAGATAATTACTGCCAAAACGGCCATCCTGCCCAAAACAATTTACAGATTCAATGCAATCTCTATCAAAATACCAATGGCGTTTTTCAATGAACTAGAACAAATAATTCTTAAATTTATATGGAACCACAAAAGAACCTCAAATAGCCAAAGCAATCTTGAGAAAGAAGAACAAAACTGGGGATATCACACCCTCTAACTTCAAGCTATACAACAAAGCTACAGTGATTAAAATAATATGACTAGCACAAGAACAAAGTCATAGATCAAAGGAACAGAATAGAGAGCCGAGAAATAAACCCCAGCATATATGGTAAATTAATACATGACAAAGGAGGCAAGAATATACAATGGGGAAAAGACAGTCTATTCAATAAATGGTGTTGGGAAAACTGGACAACTACATGCAAGATAATGAAACACCTTACACAAAAGTAAAGTCAAAATTAAAGACCTACATATAAGACAAGAAACCATAAAATTCTTAGAGGAAAACACAGGTAAAAAAAACTCTTGAATGTAAGCATGAGTAATTTTTTCTTGGATATGTCTCCCTAGGCAAGGAAAACAAAAGCAAATATAAACAATGGGACTACATCAAATTAAAAAACTATGTGCAGCAGAGGACACCATCAACAAAATGAAAAGGCAACCTATGGTATGGGAGAATATATTTGCAAATGATATATCCAGTAAGGGGCTAACATCCAAAATACATTAAGGACTCATACAATTCAACACCAAAAAACCAAATAACCCAATTAAAAAATAGGCAGTGGACCTGAACAGACATTTTTCCAAAGAAGAAATACAGATGGCCAACAGGCACACAAAAAGATGCTTCACGTCACTAATCATGAGGAAAATGCAAATCAAGACCATGATGAGATATCACCTCACACCAGTGAGAATGGCCACTATCCAAAAGACAAGAAATAAGAAGTGTTGGTGAGGATGTGGAGAAAGGGAAACCAACCCTCCTACACTATTGGTGGAAATGTAAATTGGTACAACCACATGGAAGCAGCCTGGAGGTTCCTCAAAAAACCAAAAATACAAATAACTTATGACCCAGCAATTCTACTTCTGGGAATTTACCCAAAGAAAACAAAATCCCTGATCTGAAAAGATGTATGCACCCCTATGTTTATTGCCACGTTATTTACAAAAGAAAGATATGGAAGTAATCAAAGTGTCCATCAATAGATGAATGGATAAGGAATATGTAGTACATATACATAATGGAGTATTACTCAGCCATAAAAAAGAACATGTGACATCCATGTGACAACACGGACCTAGAGGGTATTATGCTAAGTGAAATAAGCCAGAGAAAGACAAATACCATACAATCTCACTTATAAGTGGAATTTAAAAACAAAACAAAACAAACAAAACAGCAATAGACTCAGAGACACTAAGAGATGACTGGTGGTTATAATAGGGGAGGGGCTGGGGTGGAATAGGTAAAATAGGTGAAGGGAATAGAGGCACAAAATCTCAATCATAATATAAATTAGTCATGGGAATGAAAGTACAGCATAGATAATACTGTCAATAATTCTATAATATCTATGTTGACAAACAGTAAACTACAATAGTTCGGGTGACCATCTAAAATTTTTTTAAAATAGAAAAAGTAAAAGCTGTTGCTCAACTCACCCTGTAATGGGCAGCTTTGCAGCCTCTATATCAGAATAGATGGGCCTCTGCCAAGGGAAGTAATGGTCCATGATCACAGGACATATAAGTGACACTATGTTTGAGCTCTGAAGTTCTGCACTTGGTTCATGGTTCTACCAGCCACATAAACTTGGGCAAATTAGTCACCCTCCCTCAGCTATGGATTCCTTGTGCAGAAAATGAGACAAATATAGGGGAACTCCTGATAAATGAGTGGTTGTGGGAGAAACTGGACAAACTCTGTCTGTACAAGACAAGCTATTTCTTCCTGGTTCTCCCCAGTCTGGCTACATGGCCAACAATGCCTGCCTCTTCCCCACCAAGTTCCCAACCAATGGTGGGGTGCTTTAGGGCCCACACAGTTGTCTTTTAGGTGTCACTACATTGAAATCATAACTGCACCCTATGTTTTTTATAAAACCTACAGTTCTACAGGCTTTGTGGTAATCATTTCACGGTATAGGCTCTCCACCACCACCTTTCTAATTTTTTGGTATTAAAATGCCCTTTCTTTTATGAAATGGTGGTAGATTCTTTTCATATCCTGGCTGGGGGTGAGGAAGAACAGCTAGCAAGCAATACCTTTTGCCAGTCTCCAAAATGATTGACTTTTTAGAATTTTATACTGTTCTACAAATCCAAAACCTCCCAGGTATTGTACATGCACTCAGCTTTGTTTTGAGAAGAAACCTGTAAGGTCAAGAGTCAATAGGACATTTTTAAGACTCTAGAAAACTGAAGGTCCAAAAAGACTTTTGTGAAATCATCAACCCAAGATTACCCACACCTCCCTGGTCTCTTTCATTCTGATGCTTCACTTGCTGGAAATCTCACCAAAAGGTCAGCAAAATTTTGCAAGGATAGCAACATCTCAAAAGAACCAATCCCTTTCTTTGCCATCCCTTTCCAGAGCATTAATCACTCAACTTGAAGTTTAAATATTTATTTCTCAAAGAAGAAAGAGGCACTTTACCAAAATATTCTTGGACTTTTTGCCAGGCAGTGAGGAGCAAGTATATATCTTCATGATCTGGGAGGGTGACTTCCAGTGGAGGGAGAGGGGGTTCAGCTGGGGTGGTAGTGTAGCTATATGTTTGAAAAATCCTATAGGTGACATATTTATTATCTGAGTTTTTGGCAAAAACTATCTTCTTGGAGATCCCCTAAAGATTATCCTATGACTCTTAGTAAACATTCAAACAAGAAGTCTTAACCTAGAGGATTTAGGCATAAATGGATTCCTTTGAACCTTCAGTATTTTATGCATTTGAAAATCTTATCTGCCAAAGATGTCCATGTTATGGAAATGTTAGGGACCTTACATGCAAGTCCTGTCAGGTTCTCTCTGGAAGGAGCTGGGCATGCCCCCTCCTCAGACCTGCTTGCCCCTCCTCTGCCAGCAGTGCTCTCTCCCCCGCCACCTGCTGTGGATACCTTGCTTCTTTCAGGTCTCTATTCAAAGTGTCACCTTATCAGAGCAGCCTCACTGACCCCCAGATAAAATAATACTACTCAAGCCATCACTCACTCTGTTTTTGTCAAAGCAGCGGCCCCCCTGCCTCCTATAATGACCCAGCCTTCCCTTACTAAACCAAAGCTCACTGAGCATGGCGGTAGAGCAGGGCCTTTTGTTTGCTGCAGTACCCTCACCCACCCCCAAGGACGGTAATGAGCACATGTAGACTTGATAAATATAAACAGAATGAATCCATCTTCTTTAAACAACTCAGTGTTGAATGTTACAAGAATAGGCAGCTTTTGAAATTTTGGGCAGAATGCTCTACGTGAGCAACAGTCATCAAAGTTAACAATATGCTCCCTAGCCTGCTTATAAAGAAAAAAAGAGTCTACTCACATAAACAGAATCAGAAATGAGAAAGGAAAAATCACTATGGACAGCACAGAAATAAAAAGAACTATTAGAGAATACTATGAAAAATGATATACTAATAAACTGGATAACCTAGAAGAAATGGACAACTTTCTAGAAAAATACAACCTTCCAAGGCTGACACAGGAAGAAACAGAAAATCTCAAGAGACCAATTACCAGCAAGGAAATTGAACTGGTAATCAAAAACCTACCTAAGAACAAAACGCTCAGTGAAGACCTAATACCCATCCTCCTTAAAGTTTTCCAAGGAGTAGAAGAAGAGGGAATACTTCCAAACTCATTCTATAAGGCCAGCATCACTCTAATACCAAAACCGGGCAAAGACACCACAAAAAAAGAAAACTATAGACCAATATCCCTGATGAACATAGACGCAAAAATACTCAACAAAATATTAGCCAACCAAATTCAAAAATACATGAAAAGGATCATCCATCATGATCAAGTAGGATTTATTCCAGGGATGCAAGGATGGTTCAACATTCGAAAATCCATCAACATCATCCACCACATTAACAAAAAGGACAAAAACCACACGATCATCTCCATAGATGCTGAAAAAGCATTTGACAAAATTCAACATCCATTCATGATAAAAACTCTCAACAAAATGGGTATAGAGGGCAAGTACCTCAACATAATAAAGGCCATATATGACAAACACGCAGCCAACATTATACTTAACAGCGAGAAGCTGAAAGCTTTTCCTTTAAGATCGGGAACAAGACAAGGATGCCCACTCTCCCCACTTCTATTCAACAGAGTACTGGAGGTTCTAGCCATGGCAATCAGACAACACAAAGAAATAAAAGGCATCCAGATTGGCAGGGAAGAAGTTAAACTGTCCCTGTTTTCAGACGACATGATATTGTACATAAAAACCCTAAAGAACCTGCTCCAAAACTATTAGATCTAATATCTGAATTCAGCAAAGTTGCAGGATACAAAATTAATGCACAGAAATCTATGGCATTCCTATACACTAACAATGACCTAGCAGACAGAGAAATCATGAAAACAATTCCATTCAAAGTTGCATCAAAAAGAATAAAATACCTAGGAGTAAATCTAACCAAGGAAGTGAAAGACCTATATTCTGAAAACTACAGGACAGTCATGAGAAAAATTAAAGAAGATACCAATAAATGGAAACATATCCTGTGCTCATGGATAGGAAGAATTAATATTGTCAAAATGGCCATCCTGCCTAAAGCAATCTACAGATTCAATGCAATTCCTATCAAAATATCAACAGCATTTTTCAACGAACTAGAGAAAATCATTCTAAAATTCATATGGAACCACAAAAAACCCCAAATAGCCAAAGCAATCCTGAGAAGGAAGAATAAAGCTGGGGGGATTATACTCCCCAACTTCAAGCTTTACTACAAAGCCACAGTACTCAAGACAATGTGGTACTGGCACAATAACAGACCCATAGACCAATAGAACAGACTAGAGAGCCCTGATATAAACCCAACCATATATGATCAATTAATATATGATAAAGGAGCCATGGACATACAATGGGGAAATGACAGCCTCTTCAACAGTTGGTGTTGGCAAAACTGGACAGTTACATGTAAGAGAATGAAATTGGATTATTGTTTAACCCCATACACAAAAGTAAACTCAAAATGGATCAAGGACCTGAATGTAAGTCATGAAACCATAAAACTCTTAGAAGACAACATAGGTAAACTCCTGAATATAAGCATGAGCGACTTCTTCCTGAACGCATCTCCTCGAGCAAGGGAAACAAAAGCAAAAATGAACTCATGGGACTACATCAAACTAAAAAGTTTCTGTACGGCAAAGGGCACCATCAACAGAACAAAAAGGCATCCTACAGTATGGGAGAATATATTTGTAAATGACATATCCAACAAGGGGTTAACATTCAAAATATATAAAGAACTTACACGCCTCTACACCCAAAAAGCAAATAACCTGATTAAAAAATGGGCAGAGGATTTGAAGAGACAGTTCTCCAAAGAAGAAATTCAGATGGCCAACAGACACGTGAAAAGATGCTCCACATCACTAATCATCAGGAAAATGCAAATTAAAACCACAATGAGATACCACCTCACACCAGTAAGGAGGACCACCATCCAAAAGACTAAGAACAACAAATGCTGGCGAGGATGCAGAGAAAGGGGAACCCTCCTACACTGCTGGTGGGAATGTAAGCTAGTTCAACCATTGTGGAAAGCAATATGGTGGTTCCTCAAAAAACTAAAAATACAAATACGATTTGACCCGGGAATCCCACTCCTTGGAATTTACCCAAAGAATACAACTTCTCAGATTCAAAAAGACATATGTACCCCTATGTTTATTGCAGCTTCTTTTTACAGTAGCCAAGAAATGGAAGCAACCCAAGTGTCCATTAGTAGATGAATGGACAAAGAAGATGTGGTACATATACACAATGGAATACTATTCAGCCACAAGAAGGAAACAAATCCTGCCATTTGCAACAACATGGATGGAGCTGGAGGATATTATGCTCAGTGAAATAAGCCAGGCAGAGAAAGACAAGTGTCAAATGATTTCCCTCATTTGTGGAGTATAACAACGAAGCAAAACTGAAGGAACAAAATAGTAGTGGACTCAGAGACTCCAAGAAGGAACTAGTGGTTACCAAAGGGGAGGGGTGTGGGAGGGTGGGTGGGGAGGGTGGGAGAAGGGGATTGTGGGGAATCACGGGGAAAACAGTGTAGCACAGAGAAGGCAAACAGTGAATGTGTGTCATCTTACTACACTGATGGACAGTGACTGAATTGGGGTATGAGTGGAGACTTGATAATATGGGTAAATGTAGTAACCATATTGTTTTTTCACATGAAACCTGCATAAGAGTGTATACCAATAATACCTTAATAAAAAAAAGTTAACAATATGCTGTCTGCCTCAGCAGGTGCAACTGGAGGACTTATCCTATACATACACTTGCACCCGAGCAGAGACCCACATACATTAATGGTCACTGTGGTGCTGTTGGTTAGAATGACTGCTAGGAACAAAGCTCCTTCTTAGAGAACTGGTTGTAATGGCCTTGCACATTATATAAGTAACTAGAGTCACACCATGAAATACTAGAGCAGCTCTACAAGCAGCGACACAGAAAAACTGCCAAGTTAGTAGCAGCTGCAAGTATTTGTACCAAACATGGTTGTAAGCACTTTACATGAATCGACCACCCTGTGTTACATCTCCACTTTACAGAGGAGGAAGTTGAAGTACCAGAGAAGTAAGTCCACAAGGTCACACAGCTGGCAAATGGCACTTGAAATACAAAGCCAGGTGAACTGGCTCCCTTAAGCACTATGCCACACTGCCAAAATAGTGGGTAACATGATTTATACACAGCATTTTTAAAGGCAGGTAGGATGAAGAAGGCTTTACATAGTTCTATGTTTTTATATGCACACTTTTTGAAAGGATACCTAAAAACACATTACAGAGCCTGCTCTGGGGAGAAGTCAGGGGATGGTGGTAGGAGAGAGATTTAGTACTGCTTACTCTTCTCTCCTGTCCAAACTCTCACACATATTACCTAGTCAAAAACACATTATGCAAATATTTGCAGTCATTAAACTGTAAGGCTGAAATGAACCCCATCATTTTATGGGGGGGTAAACTGAGGAACAGACTTGCCTGAGGCCACCCAAGGAGGGAGGAAGAGGGCCCAGGACTCCCGGCCCCCAGTGGGTGCTGTTGCCAGTTCTCTGAGTCTTTCCGCTATAGCTGACTCAGCTGTCACGACTGGAGACTTTCAAAACCTTCCAATTACATAGAATTGGGGGAAAAATTATGATTTGGAATTCAAGTGTTGACACTTGAAAAATACCAACTCCCTTGCATTACAAGTGCTTTAGCATGTCACTGAGGCTTTCTCTGCATGTCTCTGGAAAGGTTATTTTCAGAACATTCCACTTAAACCTGGAGATGCAGGGTTCTCTGCTGTTTCTGGGAGCTGACACCACAATTTACATTAAACAAATGTTTTGAAAATTAGCTGTTCACGGTTCCAATTTCAGCTTCCCCTAGGGTTTAATGTTAGCCAAATACTCGTACAGTAAGCAGACAATATGTTTTATTGTGTGGAGGAAAAACAGACCACCATAACAGATTTCCTGCTTTTGTGATCAAGTTTGGAAAAGCTGAGTGTTTGAGTGATTATTGGCATATGGTTATTAGAAACACTGAGTTCCAAATATAGCTACCAGGAGCTAAAGACACACACACACACACACACACACAAAACCTCTATATTTCAAGTCCAAAGAGAAAAAAAAGCATTCCTCGTGTCTAGTAAATTGGGAAGTTTGGAAAGTCATGGGGCAAAATGTACTAGGGGGAAGGATAGGGCTGAGCCCAGGGCTGTCAGAGACACTGGAGCCAGAGAAGCCTCTCAAACATCAGTGAGCTTCCATGAACAAGGCCCATGGCCCAGGCCACAGCTGGAGGAAGGGTGAGCAGCAGGATAAGGCTCTGCCTCTGCTGGCCTCCAGCTCCAAGCACCATGGGCCCTGCTCTGTGGGCAGGCAGTTCCCCAGGATCCATTATAAAGCAATGATGGATTTGGTATCTTCATTTTCTTTTTTAACATTTAAAAAGGGCTGCCCAGGCACTTCTTCCCTGCCTTCCCTGTCCTGCTCCTTCCCACAACTGCAAATGTTGAAAGGAGAAAAAGAAACAGTTCAATCTGCTAATTTTATAGTGAGCAGGAATGAGTAACGGAGCATTCTGTGAAATCCCCGCCTGGCCCCAAGCCTCCTTGAGGACTTGTGAGCTAGGTGGAGTATGGAAATAACTCACAAGACACTCTTGTGATTCTAAGCCTGGTGGGATGGGGCAGGGCGGTGGCCTGTTGGTAAGAGGAATTTAGATTCTGTTTTTATCAGGAGAGCATTTGCACCCAGAAGGGTGTACAAAAATACAGCCTCTTTCCACCTCAAGTAAAGAAGGGCCACCAACAGTGTGGATGAGAGGTTAGAGGTCAGAAAAGGTGCCCTACCCCCACCCCCACTGCATGGGGAAGCCTGGTGTGTCTGTGGACAGACCCAGAGGGACCTGTTGGGAAAGCAGGCAGGAGTATAGCTCTGGGTCAGCAACCCTAAAGCCTTTCATGGGAAGGTATCCTCATTATCTCACTCCTGTGAGAGGCTCTGGGAGGAAGAATGTCCTGACTGTGTACCATTAGTCTCCACAAGGCATTTCCAAGGACTTATTATTGAGGGTCTGACAAAATAGGAAGGCCACCTTCTGCCAGAGGTCATTTCTTCCTCATCTGGCTAGAGGCCAGAAGGACAACTCTTAATGGGGCTCAACAGAGCAGGGCAGCCCTAGATTCCAATTTATTATTGGACTAGAGGCTATGACAACAGGGCCCGGTGAGGAAGGAACAAAGAACATGGGTGCCAGCTGCCTTGGAGTCTCCCCAAGATGCTCAGACAGGCTAGTGCCCCCACCCACAGGCCCAGGCCCCTGAGGCTGGGTGGCAGCTCCCCTACACTGTGAGGATCCTGGCTCAGGATGAGTTGGCCTGCCCCATCCAAGAAGACATTAGGCCACACTAATGAGAGGGTGTCACTCACCACAAAAAGCTGGGCACCTAGGACCTAGCCTCCGTTCAAGCTGGATCCGGCAGAAGTGCCAGAATAATGCATCTGTTTTCCTCTCAACAAGCCAATCCTTCTGAAGAGCAAACTGTTGAACTGTCTGTCATTGCCGGACTGCACTCAGAAGGGGCTGTGAGCCATAGTAACACAGCAACAGCTGTGAGAGCATCACGAGCAAGCAGGCGGCTGGCACACTGGGCAGGACTCAGTGATAGCTGTCCCTAGCACAGGGAAGCCCCTGCACACACAGTCCCCTCCCACAGGTGCGGGCATCTCCCTGGAGGGCCAGGCATGGGGTCCTTCCAGCCTGGGGCTATCTGCCCCAGTGTCCTCCTCAGATTCCCCTTGCCCACAGGAGCTAGACCCCTCTTGTGTCCAGACTCTGTCTCTCTGAGCTGGACTAGCCCCTCTGTAAAGAGCTGTCACATGTCCCTCCGGTAGTTTCCTGCCCCATCTGTGGGATAAGCCCTTGGCAGTAAGGAGACCCCTCAAGACCCAACGTCCCTGCCCCACCCCACGTACCCCTGCCAAATCACATACCTTGGATTTCCGGGCCCCTTTCTTGCCTCCTGCTTTCTTAGACACAGGCTTCTTCTGGGATGGAGACTTGGCCTTTTTGGCTGGGGGTGGCGTGATGATGGCTTCCAACTTCCCTTTGGATCCTCGTTTCTTTGCTAGCAACTCTGGGTGGATGTTTGGTAACACCCCCCCGCTGGCTATGGTGACTCCTTTTAGCAGCTTGCAGAAAAACCAGAGTAGCAGATGGTGAGCCAGACTACCCTGCCCCTGACCTTCAAGAAGTCAACCCTGCAGTCCACACTCTTGGTCTCGGTTGGTAGAGCTCCTTCCTGCATGGCATCTACAAGGGTGCTGACAGGACTCAGGCTCCCTACACATGGAGCAAGTCCTCAGAGTCTCTCACCTGGGTGGAATTTCCATAATACCTTTCCTCCAGGGAAAGCCAAATACCTTGTTTCACACCCCCACCCCAATAAATCTTTGAGGAAAAACTGCCACGGGGTATGCCAGGGAAATTGCTAATAGTCCAAAATGCAGTCCACACCTTTGACAGGCAGCCAGACACCCACCTCCCTCTAGACCAACAGCTCCGTCTCTCAGGCATCACGACTGCCTGCTCCAGTGTCTGGGGTGGGGAGGTGCGGGAGAGCTCCATACCTGATTAAGCTCCTCGTCGTTGGCCACGGCCAGCAGGATGTGCCGGGGTGTGACCCGGCCCTTCTTGTTGTCTCTTGCTGCATTGCCGGCCAACTCCAGAATCTCCGCTGCGGGGAGCAGAGGGGTGAGCGTATGGTCACGTTAGAGCATCAGAGGCTCATGTGCATCCTCCCGGGCCCTTGTTCACAGTGTGGAGAATTCGAGCAGGCAGCAGCTTCATGAAACAGCCACCCTGAGGTATGAAACTGCAGGCGATCTGCCTGGCAACACTTGGAGCTGAGTCACAGAGGTACAGAGTGGCTAAGCTGCGTGGGACTAGGAGGCCCCTGGTCCAACACCTTCGTTTTGGAGATGTAAGCACTGAGGCTTAGAAGGGAACAGGGAAAGGTCCCTCAGTAAGAAGTCGTAGAGCTGAGATTTGAGCCTGTTTCCCAGAACAGGGCTGTCTGCATTTGGCATACCAGAGTCACCAGGACCAACCCCACAGAGCCAGCAGTGTGGCCCCTGAGAGAGAACCATGCTTCATGAGGAATGGGTCATGCATGGGTTTATGGGACTTCAGGGAGAAACAGCATATAACAGGTGCTTAGTAAATCTGTTGATGTGTTGGCCTGCACATTTGGATTCAAAACTAGAAGGATATGGCTGGACTCTTTACAAAGTCAGCATCATAGAAACATAAAACAAAAACCCTACACTACAGGGTATGGTAGATTAAGAGAGGCTGAAGGGACAAAACCAAATACAATGTGTCAATCCTTGATAGAATCCTGATTATTAAAAAAAAGCTATTAAAGTCATTCTGGAGACAATTGAGGTATTTTGAATGTAGACTGGCTTTTAGACACTAGGGAATTGTTAACTTTCTTGGGTGTGATGATGTTCTATAGGGAACATCTTGTTTTTAGGAGGTACATACTGAAGTATTTAACGGTGAAGTATCATGATGTCTGCAATTTACTCTCAATAACTGAAAAAAGTCCACAGATTAAAACAAATGTGGTGAAATGCTAACAGTGGTTAAACCTACGTGTGCAATGTAAGAGTGTCTCTGTCTCAGTATTTGATACGCTTGACATTTTTCAAAATAAAAAAACTAGAAGGATAGGTGCTGACCCCTCGTTGGTGCTAAGTTCAGAGTTTACTTATCTATCTGGGGCAGGCTCTCACTCGATAAGAAGCCAGATTTTCCATTGTACCAAAGATGGGGGAAATTAGGCAGGGCCCTTTGGCAGGAGGTCCCCCCCACCCTCACCGGTGGCACAGTTCTCTTGGTAACTGCCAGCCTCACCGCTGTCACCTCATTTTCTTAATGAGAAACAGGGACTGTCCTGAAACGTATCTTACACACCCACTTCCGCAGTTCTGCTCACGTCACAGCTCTGCCTGTGATGTCCTTCTAAACCACCCCGCTGGGCCCCGCTCAAGTCTGACCACCTCCTGATCGTAAAGAATTTCTAATATTCTAGGTTATGCTGTTCACATTAGATGTCTCCAGCAAAGTCAAAACTCAGAATCACTATAAAATAACTAGGGGAAATAATTCTAGCCACATGAAAATTACATGTTTAAACTGACAACATTCCATGGTATAGTGTTAAGATGAACTAGAACCTGAAGCCAATGCAAACCCTACTGTGTATACAGCTGGAAAATTCTTTGGTTACTCATGCAACTCTTGTACAGCAGGGCTGAAACACCAGTTATGCCTGGAAGGGCAGGTTTCCTCCCCGGAGCCCAGGCAGGAGCTCCCTTACTCAGTGATCACTGCACTGATGGCACAGACACCAGAGACACAGTGAGTCCCCTGCCTGAGTCCCCTACCCCAGGCCACAGAGTCCCTCACAGAGTAAGGCCCGAGGTGGAAGGGGAGATCATGGCCCACTTCCCATCCTCACCCACTAGTCTCAGCAGGACTGTTCCCACATGGCCTGAGGACATGTGGGTGGAGACGGCCCACCCAACAATCTCACTGCAGCTTCCCCGAGGTTGTGGCAGTTATATCCCAGTGCCCAGTGGAGCCAGACCTATTTGGCCAAGCAGAAAAGGGTGCTTGGGATGACTAAGTGGCCTGAGGCCCAGGTGCCATGAATGCAGAAATGAGCCCAAGTGGGCCTCCATTCTCCTATCTGTGGACGAGGCAGCACATCTGCAAAGCTCTCGTCTTGCCCTTGGCCGGTGAGCATGCCGAAGAAGGAGTCCAGCCCTACGTGAGCAGAACTCTGGGAGTAAGGACACAGGAAGGAGAGCCAGCCACAGCTGTCACTGTATTGCAGCCCACATGGCAGGAAGGCTGAAGAGAGGCAGCTGGCACTGTGGAGCTGCACCCTCCTGGCTGGCTTCCTGGCCTCCACCATCCCCTCACCTCGCCTGCCTTCCCCCACTTTCTGGGGGCCACAGGGAAACACAGCTCATCAGTATCTGTAGAGCCAGAATATATAGAAGGAGTCTGGTGGATTACAACCCTTTCTCCACAATGTGCTAAGAATGCTTTACCTGGCCCTCATTAAAGACAGAAAAACCCAGAGAGAACCACAGTGGTGCCCTAAGCCCACCCCTTTGGCAAGATCGTTGGAAATGACGGTTTCTCAGGAAAGTGGAGGTGGCCTGTTTCCTCTTCCTGCCCAGAGTGTTTGTGGAAAGCTCTCCCCCAGAGAAGGTGCAGTGGCCGTTGGTGGGGGCAGGAAAGGAGGATGTGGTCTTTTATTTTTGGCAGCACTGCTTTAACTTTTCTTGTGCAGGGAAGGTGGTGATGATGGATGCAAAGGCCTGAAAGGTGGGGAGGGGCTCAAAAGAACTCCAAGTCGGTTTGGGGCCCTGCTTTGACTGGAGGGCAGGCAGTATGTAACACAAAAATGTAAAGCCATGAAGTGACCTCTAAGTAGCACCCATGGTGAGAAATCTGCAGATCAATTCTCTAGGAATTCCCCAATTCCAAGAGCTTATTCCCCCTGTGCTCTCACTTTGTGGCTCAAATTTCCAATGGCCAGTTTCTCCACTTGGGAAATGTCAAGGGCTGTGCTTAGTGCTAATTCAGCCTGAAGTCAGAGATGCCAGACTGGATCCAGTGAGGAGTGACAATGAGGTGGTTCGAGGTGTAGGGGAGGAATGGGGAGCGGGGCCAGAGTGCCAGCTCTTTGGAAAGGTTGGGTGGGAGTGCCATTCCTCTGCTTTCTTCACCAAGGAGCTGGAAAATCCAGGACTCCTTCATTTTGCAAAACCCAAGCTCACCTTTAATCTCACAGGCCAAGATAACTGGCCTGGCATCAAGTGGGGATAACAAAGAGGGGCAGAGATCTACACTCCAGCCAGTAGAGCAAGAGCTTTATCTTCTGTTTACTCCTGCAAGTTTTCCAGATGGTAGTTACCATAGCAACTCCTTCATCAAGGGACACACAAGACAGAGCACCTCAGAGACACACCTTTTGTGGGAAGTGTGTTGCACACCTGCCCATTCCTGCAGGCAGCAGGCAGAGGGCTGGGGCAGTTTACAACAGCTGAGAAAGTAGACGACACACTCTGCTAACAAAAGCAGGAGCCCAAGCACGAACTCAGTCCTTGCCAAGTATTCAGTAGTAGCCCCCTCTTGCATCCTCAGGCCGGTGTGAGAAACGGCAATCATAGAAGGCTTTCCTAGCTAAGAGGGCTGTCTCCTGGGGGAGAGGAGAGGTGCAAAATACCAGCAACTGGACAAGGCAGAAAGGTTCCACTGGGCTCTCCAGAGCAGGTGTATGGGAGGAGAGGGAGAGGGCGAGCCCAGTCCTGAGGAAGGGGGCAAGTCAACCACCTAGAGAGATTTTCTAATTACGTGTCCTTTCCAGTAAGTGATCCTTGGCTTTGCAAATGACAGCAAGGGCAAAGTCATGGAAGCCCTAGACTCAGGGCAGTGTGTCAGTTCCTGCCACCACCCACCATGCCCAGCGGAAGGGGCTTCCCAACACCCCCAATGGGGCCCTGCCTCCTGGGTTAAGCCAGAGCCAGCTTTAGCTCTACCTCAGCTCGAGGGGAACCCATGCCTCCCTACAAGGATGGTGTCCTGCACTTGATTCATCTTGTATTTTGGAAGGTCTTGTGCCTCTCTCAGTGTATTTTGCCTCTGCCTAGATTAAGAGAAAAGGGATTCTGAGAAAGAAGACCAGGAAAGTATGAGATGTACAGACACAAATTCTTTCCATTTTCCAGAGCTTGGTGCTTGGGTCCTCCCCTGGAGGGAGCCTTCAGGCATCAAGAGCCAGGGGGGCTGTAACCCAAACCGATGGTATCCCCAAGAAGCCGCGGGGGAAACCTGGGAAAGAGCAGTTAGGAGGAGAAGAAACAGACTGCTGGCCGGGCTCTCCACCTGCTCAAGGCAAGTCTTCCTGGCCAGTGACAGTCTGATTTTTGTTACCAGTGACCAACACGGGACTAGTTTGGGGACTAAAACGCTGGGGGTCAACTCTGGAGAGGACCAAGTATGGCAGGGTTCAGGGTTCCCCAATTATAAATGCCACAAAGGGGAAAAATTGAAGGATGAACAACAGTGGTCAGCTCCTGAGTTTTATTTGTTGTTGTAAGATCTAATTTGCAAAACACCCAAGTGTCTCTGGCTCCCACTCCTGGCCAGGGCCAGTCTCTGGCAGGGAGTGAGCTGCCAGCTCCACCGTTTGTAGTTGCCTGGACGACCAGTGTGATCAAATTCTCTCCTCAGAGCAGCAGGCGCTGCAGAGGCACCTCTGGGCCCAACATTCCCCAGTGTCATGGAACAGATCGCTTTAAGGCCACTTAAAAAAACTCCCACAGCCTTGAATAATGGCATTATTTGGCTGCCTTTTCAGCGACAGACCAGCTGTCTGAACATGAATACCTTTGACAGGTCTACTTTCTGAGTTCACCCAGAGACCAAAGGCTTAGAGTCTTATTTTTTTCCTCCAAATGTCTTGAACTGAACCGTATCTGTTGTATTGAAGCATTCTGTCTATCTTCCTTTAGGGAGATGAAGTCATGGCTTGCAGAATTAGATGCCTAACAGCTAACAGGTGATGTGTGGAAGCTACGCCAACATCTAAACACAAACCTTGCAAAGGAAAGAGTCAGGGGCTCCTATGGAGCTGTTTGAAGCGTCTCCTCTAACAAAAGAAATATTGAAAATAACAACCAGAAATCAAAGAAAAGCAAATGTTCACATAATCCCAAGGAGAAAACAGATATTTGCTACAAAGCCAACAACATGACAAGGAATCTGTTTATTGTATTTCTTTCAATTCATCAGGCTTCCATCAGCAGTTCATTGAGTTCAGAACTGTTTTACACCATTCTGGAAGGCCTTAACCCAATCAACCCCAATTGGAGAGTGACTGCTCAGAATTTCCTGCATCCTGACTGCACCACTGTTTCCTCCAATTCCCTCGGCAGCCCAGAATCCACCAGCCCACATCCCACCTTTCCAGGAGGTGAGTGGCAGAGTCCGAAGCCTGCTAAGCTGTCAGCCCAGAGCTCTGGGGCCTCATTTGTGAGGCATAGCAAAGCTCTCCAGTCTGCCTGTCCCAGGGGCCTCAAAGGAACCAAGAGTCCCCAGAGGAAAAAAAAAACCTACAGCAGTAATTGAAGGTAGTATTTTCTGTGCAGAATACAAGGAATTTGGAGCCATTCTGTTGCTTTTCTGCAGATGTTCCAAGTCTGACATAAACTCATCTGTTGCTGTTAAGCCCACATTACAGACCCCTCCTGAGGGCCCAAGAGGCAGGGGTCAGGAGACAGCATCTGGGCCATCCCCCCACTTCCTCATAAAGTCCCTCAATAAGATAGAAATGCAGCATAATTTGGGAGATTCTAAAGCAAGCTGATTGTCTTTCATATTTCAGAGCAAAAAATAAGTAATCCTCATTATACACATTAACAAAAAGGAGATATTATGATGGCAAACATTACCTTCACCTAACCCACAAACCCAGCTCAGTGCATGAATACCTTCCCCTTCAGGAAAGCCTGCCTCTACCTTTCCCAGATCTTCAGCTTTTCTGTGTCAGCTCACCTCCTCAGTACAGCGCAGTGCCATGTCTGCTGTCGGACAGCCTGGATGTGAATCCTACTCCTGAACTTAAATGCGAGGCTTGTCAAGACACCTGGGCCTGGCCTCACATGCCTACTCTATAAAAGGGTGATGATAATTGAGGTCACTTCTGGGCTTGTGGGGATTAATGAATTACCAAGCTGCATGCTTAGAACACTTGTGAACATAAGTACTATTATGGAGGCTACAACCATACACTTTATCTTTTAAAATGTATAGTGGGCTTGATTTCAAGAGGAATACTTTCTTTTCCTAAGTTTTCTCTATTAAAATAACTGGCTGGCTGGCTGGCTAGATGGGGTAGATGGACACGTGTGAGAGCTGAGAGGAGAAAAGCAATATAGAAAACCTGGTGTTTCCTCCCCTGATAGTTTACTCTTTGCTGTTACACTTAACAGTTTACACATGTTTGAAAAATGCACTTGAACCTGATTAACCTCGGTGCTGCCAGACTTGCCTTGATAGAACGCAGCACCCAGGCCGGCCCCACAGGCAGTCTCTGCCTTGGGATGGGGTCTGGGGCTTTCGCCTGACCCCGGAAGGGTGTGCCATGGCAGGGGCAGAACTAAAGCAACTGTGGGCCAGCACGGGTCAAGGCCACAGGGGAGGTAGAAGGACGGCGAGGTACCAGGGGAAGGCCCAGAGAAAGGTGCTCTAACCCAGGGCCAGGCTGACAGCAGGGCAGGGCCCTCTGCTCCACACCCCCCACGCCCCGCCCACAGTCATTTGCTCTCAAGTCACTTGCTCTCTAAATTCATTTACAAGGAAATGGTTAATATGTATGTTTGTTTTGATATGGAAAATCACAGCCATTTGTTCTTAATTCATCTCAAGAAGAGGTGAACAATCAGAGACGTCTGCTGAAATGAAATGATTCAAAGAGTGTAATGTAAAGAGGAAACTCTCTGAAGGCCTCCCCACAGCCCCTCTCCCCGGTGGACCTTTAAGGGGAAACAGGGGGCACCTCCCTGCCCCGACATCTTCTGTCCCAGCCTGCTCAATCCGGCTTCTTGCAAAAGAGATCTGAGCACACAGAGACTTTTTAGGTTCTTCTCATGACCGTTTTTTAGAGCAATGAGTGTGTCCTAACAGGGCAGGCTGCCAAGAGGGGCTGCCACTCCCGGGGCCATCTGTAACAGCCTGGTCTTGGCCCTGTCTGCCCAGGTGGGTTCCCAGCACCGAAGGCTACTTGTCCAGGGATTTGCCTAAACTCTGTCACCCAGGATTCCTCCTGCCCTTCACAAAGGAAACAATGAAAGTACATTGGGCAAAAAGCTTCTGGATCTCCGGTCTACCCCCAGGTGATGCAACCGCCCACTCCCGACCGGGTACTAGCCTCCCTTCTCCAAGGATTCCATGGCTCCTCACGACAGCCCTCAGACCGCCTCTGGCCATCTGAGTGCTTTCCTCTAGGACCTCACTTGTCCTGCTGCTACAGCCAGCGCCTTGACACTGACCCGGCTGCCCCCTCCCCAGAGCCCACACACGTCACTCCAACAGCCAGCACCCCATCTTGGGCTCACACCTGTCTCCTTTCTGCAAGCCCTCTATTTCCTACTTCCAGTCAGCAACTGCAGGTCTTTCCAGGCCCATCCCTGCAGGACCCCTGTCCTCTGCCCACGCCAGGCCACAGGACTGTTGCTAGCCTCTGCAACCCACACCATGTGCTCTTTGGCAACCACCTGGGACTGCTCAGGGCCTGCCCCTCTTGGGAGTCCATGTCTCCACTGAGGACAGGAGACAGCCTTGGAGGACTAGGCATCTATCATCCTCCTGAGATGTCCATTGAAGACAAAGCAGATGGAAGGTGGACTATGTGACCCTGGGTCCCAATTCTCTCCATTTAACTGCTAAGGTTTCAGCTCCAGTACTGAGCCTAAAGGAAATTCTCTTCTAGAGATGGCTACTGTGCTGAGTGACCTTGGAGAAAGTCACTCTCTGAGCCTTGATTTCCTCCTAAGCAAATCAGGTGGTTTGAGGATTTAGTGCATTACGAAATGTAAAGCATTTAGCCAGTGCCTGGCACAAGTATGTGCTCGATATGTGACAGATGTTTTATTAAAATCCTTGGCCTTGCCAGGCACTCAAAGCACTGGCCTCCATAAGCACCACAGCTAACATTACCACAAGCCACAATCTGAATCTGGAATAGGGATTGCCAGAGCTTGGGGTGGAGATTGGAGGGCAAAAAAGCAATGCTCTCTGGTTAAGTACAACGACTCATTTTCTGACAATGGCTGTCAGCAGTCAACATCCAGATTTACAGAGGCAAGAGATAAATGTCAACCAAAGACGACCCCAGTTACCAATTACCACAAGGAGCATCAGTCAGGATACCAACGGTGAGGAAAGCCAGTAGATCAGCCTCTTCCTGAGGCCTGCGATTCCCACATGGTTCCCGCAGCTCTGCAGGAAAGAGGCGTGAGCTCTGGCGGAGGATGCGCCTTCTTGTGGAAAGGCCCTGCAGACACGGGGCTGATAACCCTGAGAGGGCACCTCAGCACCAGGAGCCATCACAGGCCTCCGAAGCACCAGAAAACGCATGATTTCTGGCCACTAGATGGAAGGCACTTGCCTAAAAAGGAAAAAAATGTGGGTGGAAAATGAAGGAAGAAAGAGAGGGAGGGAGGGAAGGTGGGAGCCAGGGTCAGAGATGTAGGCTGGCCGAGCAGCCTGGCAAATCCGAGGAGAGTCTGTGTCATCTTCTTGGCAAGAGAACTGGAGGGGGCAGTGAGAAGAGATGGAGATGGAGGGAGGCTGACTATGGTTAATATGCTTTAGGTTGTTCTTGCTAGGACTTATTTATAGCTCTGAGGAGTGGCTCTTTGCTTTCATGGTATTTTATTCTGGGCTGACTAGACATTTAGAAGCCCTCAGGCAGGGAACAAAAGAAAGAGGACTATAAATATGTTTTATTAGTTGCTGATATTTTAATGGGAAGATTTTGGGAGAGAAGCTGGCTGCAGAATTCTTCCCACTTCCTTCTCTCACTAAGTTGACGGTCATCTACCCTAGAACTCCTCCTGGGAGGCCACTCTTTTAATCGGCTGGGCAGTTCCTGGCTTCCTCTGCTTCTCAACGTAGATCTGAGATACCACAGTGGCTTTTGTGGAAGAACTGAGATCGGCCCTTGAAACAATTTCAACACCTTCCTGTTTGCCACCAACAGCTGCCCTACCACTTGCCTCTTCTCAGGCAGATTTGCCCACTATGCCCTGGTATTAAAACTAATCATGCTTCATTAAAAAAATCCAGGGGTCTAGTTCAGCTTTCATCCTCATCAATCTTCTGGGAGCCTCTGCCATTACCAGTATTCTCTCCTTCTGAAACTCGTTCTTATCCTTCCATGAAAAATGACTTACTGAGCAGCTGCAGGATATCAGACTTATGTCGGGAGCTGAGTAGCAATGAGGAAGGGGTGAGGAAGGCACAGTCCCAGCCCTAGGGTCACTGGTATGGCCTCTGATATGTCTGGCCCCCCACAGACACTCAGCTCAAATTTGTGGAAATCAACAGTGATTCTTTTGACCCCCAGCACTCAGCTCAACACCTTCCACCTGGTCAGAGCTTGGAAACTCTTCATAAATAGATTATTACAGATGAATTACTAAACAAGTAAGCCCTGCAGCATTCAGGCAGTGATGAAGGATAGAAGTGCAGAGACACTCTCCAAGGCCCTGGACTCATTTCATGTGTTAGAACAAACACTCGGGATCCATGGCAGGCAGTGTGAACCCTAAAGCTGCTGTCCCAGGGAAAAGCAGTCCCTTGATGGCCCAGGATCCAGGCAGGCCTCACCTTACAGTGTCAAGTCAGGACTCAAGGTTGGCTGAGGGCACTGGGGGTGTTAGGAGAAGTTAGGGGCAGACAAATGATCCTCAGATTCTCCCAGCCAAAATTTGGGCTCGGATATAAACCTCACTCTCTGCTATCACATGTACCCATTAATCCTGAGTCACTATTTTTTGGCATTTCATTTTCTAGATTTATTTTGAAATGAAAGAAGAATATCTTTAGAAAGATATGTAACATATATACGAATCAAGTAACATTATCTCCAGGGAGAACTGGGTTGTGCAGAAGAGCAGGGAGGGATGCATGTCTCACTGTATGTCCTTTGGAAACATGTGAATGTCACCACCAGGATGTATTGCTTATTAAAGAAAACAATTACTTTCCACAAAAGTAAAAAGACAATGAGAGATCTACCAGATACGAGAAACATGTTATAAGACATGTAACTAGACAGACCAATGAAACAGAAAAGAGAGTCCAAAAATAGCCCTAATAATGTCTAGAAATTCCATGTGTGGTAAAGGTACCATCTCAGATCACCAGAGAAAAGAAGGAATATTCAGTTAATTGCATTAACTTGGTAACTGTCTGGAATGAAATTAAGTTGATCCCTATCTCACATTATACATTAGGATAAATTGCAAATGGATCAAAGTAAAAATGTAAAATATTAAACCATAAAAATACTAAGAAAAAGAATGAGAGAATTCCTATGTAACCTTGAAGATAGCTTTACTGAACACTGACTCAAAATACAGAAGATTTTAAGATTATCCATATAAATTTGTTAATCATTTCACAGTGTACAGCAAATCATCGCATTGTATACTTTAAAAATATACTATTATATGTGCCAATTTTTCTTTAATAAGGCTGGAAAAAAAGAATTATTTAGATAAACATATAACTATGTGTAATAAATTAAAGAAAACTGTGGCAATGAAGAGGAAACAAGAGATTATAAATGACCAAGCTGACTCAAAAACAACTAAACAAAACTTCTAGAAATGAAAACTATCAAAACTGAAATTAAAAATCAGTAACTGAATTAAATACCAGATAAGATACAGCTGAAGAGAGAATTAGTAAACTGGGAGATAGTTCTAAATGATAGATCAGAAGTAACTATTTAGAAAGTAGTCCAGAGACAGAAATGAAAAATATGAATGAGATGAAAAGATATGGAAAATAGAATGAAACACTAACATATTTTTAACTTGTGTTCCATAAAAAAAGGAGAGACTAGAATAGAGACACTGAAAAAATAATGGCTAAAAACTTTATGAGACAGGACATGTTCAAACACAGAGCCTGAGAATGTTTATCCCCAAAAGACTTCACTAAATGAAATTCTCAAGGATGTACTTCAATCTAAAGTGATCCCAAATGGAAGGTCTGGGATGAAAGAGGCACACTTAGCTTTGGTCAGACCTTTTTCCCTACATGAACACCAGAACAGGTATTGTAATGCTGTGTGTTTTTCCCCTGGACCACAAAAAAATGGAAAGGACCCTTGGTATGGAACTTGTCTATGCATCTGTAGACCCCAATGGCAGAAATGAAAGTTGCATATTACTCTTCACTGGGAAATTGTGAAGCAAAAGTGAGACTCCTTGATGAGGATTCCAGGCAATGCAGCTTATCTTTGAGAAAGCAGAGAAGTTTTCAACAAATGGTGCTGCAGCAACTAGACATCCACATGGAAAAAGTGAATCTAGACATAGACCTTACACTTTGCACAAATTAAGTCAAAATGGATCAAGACCTAAATATAAAATTCAAAACTGTCAAACTCCTAGAAGATAAGAGGAGAAAATCTAGATGACTTTGGGTTTGGCTGTGATTTTTTAGATACAACATCAAAGGCACAATAAATGAAAGAAAGAATTGGTAAGTTGGACTTCATTAAAATTAAAAACTGCTCTGTGAAAGGTACTGTTAGAAGAATAAGAAGGTAAGTCACAGATTGGGAGAAAATATTGCAGAAGAATGCGATAAGGCCTTTCCTCTCTCTGATCCAAGTGATGTAGTCCAACCCCTGATCCTGGGAAAGCAGGGAGAAAAGGGGCCACTGACTCATGAAGCGGGTGCAGGTCACATTTACACTCTTCTAGACAACTTCATGGACCCTTTAAAAGGACTGGATGAAGGGCTAGATAAAAACTCCATTTCTGAGCTCCAGAGAATATTCCTGTGACCCTGGCAGGAGCAAGTTCCCAAGCTGGGCTGCCCCTATACATGTTGAGTAGAGTGGTGAATCACTGGGAAGCCCACGCCTTCCTGGTTTCCACATTCGAGCCTCAAGCCTGAGGTCTGACCCATGTAGGTTTGCTAACTGGCTGGCCACTCAAAACATCGTTAGGGAAATGTCAAAGGTGCACAGTGCTCAACTGAGGCATTTTCAAGCAGTTTAAATGTTTATCCACCATGGCTTCATCTGCTCCCCTGAGAGACTGAAGGAGGACTGATAGTGTGGGCTGTGTGGGGTGCACCTCCTAATTACCGCATGATTTGCTTTGTAAGATTATGTATAGTGACGATTTTCTCTAGCTACCAGTGAAGACCACCAATAAAAGATATTAATGATAAAAATTACACTAAAATCTAAATTTTTCATGCATGTACACATACACATAAAAGTCATTCAGTGCCAGCTGCTCTCTCTGGGCAGTGGGATTACAGACGGGCTTCAGCTTCTTAAATTTTCAAACACAAATTACCCACAAAATCAGAAAAGGGAATATACATTTAAGTAGAGTCTGTGCACGCTGAGCATTCAGCACACTGGAGTTTCAACTTCAGTGTTTCCAACTTTTCTAGTTGTAACCCCCTGGCTCACTATAACCCTTAGTCCTCCTTTTCATGATGGGTTTGTGTTGTTCAAAGGAAAATGAAACTGTGAAGGGCTTTGCAGGACAGTGAGCACTGCGGTGTGCTTAGAACCCCAGAGCAGCAGGAATATCCAAGAAGGTGCTAGCAAGAGTGAGCTGAGTCCTGGTCCGAAGTGTCATTTAGTCTAAAGCAGGGGTGGTCACAAATAAGCAAGATGTGCTGGAATTCTGAGGGCCTCAGAGCATCAAGGAACCAGCCTGACTGTCCTTTTCTTCCTGCCCTATTTTTAGCTGTGTGAGTACAGGATACACTTGGGTGTCCTGGCTGGAAAGTGGTAAAGAGGCTAAGTAAGTGACAGAGCCAACTGTAGGCTCTGCCTACACAGTCTTCCAAGCCTGTTGGATCCTCCTTCCCAGGCCAGAAGTGCCAAGTATGAGAGGTGTTTGCTGACACAAGCATCTATGTAGTGGGGTGTCCGACGGGGAGAGCACTCCCTACTGCACCTGCAGGAGTAGAGACAACAACAGTGGCCCAAGGCACATGCAACATCTGACCCAAGTTATGGATCAGAGCTCAAACAGGCTGACACTTGGGATAAGGATGACCATTTTATTAGCCAGAACCAGATGGTAAAGTGTATTTTTGACAACCATCCCCTTCCTTGGGGTTTTATTGCAGGATCCAGTCAGACAAAGGCCTACGCTTCATCCAGTCTGTCAAGCTGCCATAAAGTCACCCAGGGCACCCTGCTCATTAGCTGGATCTGGGGCTAGCCCTGTAAATCTCACCACAGTTAGCCAATTACCTGCAGGCAGCTTCAGGTTTGGGCACCTGCTGTGAGAGGATGGTCTGGTCTCTGCTGAGATGGGAGAGGTGGGCCAAGGTCAGAACCTTGGCAGAGGAGGAGAGGCCAGGCTTGGGGACACAGAAAAGGAGTGGGGAACGTCATTTTGAGGGTTAGATCCAAAGAAGACAGGAAAAAGCAATCTAGCCCTAGCCGCAGCCTGTGAGGTGGAAATGCAGTCCTATGACACTAGGTCATAAACAGACCAGAGCTTAGGCATCCAAATCAGCAGCCCTCTCGGGAGGGTCTATGCTTGTTACAAGATGTCAGTGTTCAGTCCTAAGAGCTGGCAGTCAGGGCTTTCCATCCTTCTTAATGTTGGGAAAGCCTAAGAGTGAACTTGATTTTTGCATACAAAAACTTAGGCCTCCTTAGGCCTAAGTCCTAGAAGGTAAGTTGGAAGAACACGGTGTGTGATCAGGCTATGTAACAGGGTTTCAGGACCAAAGAAAGAAAAAAAATGTCATCAAATGTCTTTCTGGATATGATGAACAGGTAGCAGGCCTATTCTCTCAGGCACTCGAGTAAGACAGCTCCAAAGGGACAGCTCGCAGGGTAAGTTCCTCGCATAGGGACTTTTCTATCTCAGCGTCTGAAACAGGGCCTGGAGCATGACAGGCCCACCTGGAGTCAGGGCCTAAGCAACTCAGCTTAGCAGAGTAGGTACTCAGCTTCCCAAGTCAAAGTCACCACCTCACTTAGGAAATACTGAAGCACCTTCCACATGTTGGGCCCTCTATGGAGGAGGGAGACCTAGGCCTCGTATCTATTGCTTTGTACCTCAACGCCATAACTGCCAGACCAAATTTCATTCTTTACGGTGGCTTTTGATTTTGTTTCTTCACTCAGCACTCCAAGTGCCATTTCTCATGGACTTAACAAGCAACAGTATCCTCTACATTGCACTGTGTGAGTGGTTGATAGGTGTTCCTTGAAAGGCTTTTGTGATAAAAGTTTAAGAACCACTGCACATCACAGTTCCCTCCTATGGGGATTCATGGTGATGCCAGTATGTTAAAAGCTCTGAAAAGTCCTGTAGTAAAGAAAGTTATTTCTCAGTGTTTCCCAAACTAAAACAAATTCCTTTACCAAGAAACTCATCAAAGTTATTCATACATCCATCTCAAAAGAGGGAATGTCAATCTAACCATCTTCTAATGTCAGCAATAGAACCCTATTTTTTGGTGGACTACCTCTTAAATTTCACCAAACACCTAGGTTCCACTGACCACAGTTTGAACAATGCTGAACCACGACTTAAGACCATCCAATCACAAGTGTGCTTGCTCTTTGCTCTTCTGCACACTTCTCATTTACCCCATGGTGGGCTCAAGTACTTTCAACTGATCTCCTAGTTCTTCCCTGGTAAGATCTCCCTAGGAAGGGATTACTGATCTCTGCACTTGTGTGTCCCTGACATCAATGGAAATTCCACTGGGCCAGAAGCCATGTCATCTGTTTCTTATTTCACATCTCCTACATCTTCCAGCACCACACAGCGCTCTGCTCCGCACAGGGGAGAGACTACTAAGAGGCTTTCTGTACTGAACTCAAGTGTTCCCTTTAAATATAATTAAAAAAAAAAGTCCCACAGTACTATGGGGACAAAGATGATGGCTGGCAGAGGCTGCCCTGGCTGCCTCAGATTCCCCATGATAACACTTATTTTTATCTACCACTTATTGAGTGGTTACTATGAATTCTGGTTAAATGCTTTAGGAGCACTATGAATCCACTTGGGTAGCAACCCAAGAGGTTACAGTCTCCTCATGGAGAACAGGGTAAGGCTCAGACAGTCCTGGGGCACTAAGAAGACAAGCAGACAGCACCACATTCCTCAGGAAGGGCTCTGGGAAGAGTCCAGCAGGGCTGCGGAGCCAGGCGAACAAAGATCTGGGGATGGAGCTGTCTGGTCGCCAGACCAAGGTTTGCTCCAGATGTTGCCTTTTCCTTTTAAGTTCAGCAGATGATTAGGCTCTGCACTCAAAGGAGAAACAGATGCCAGCTTCAAGTTTCAGAGCAAGACATGAGGCCATAATCTCCTCCCCACATCCATCCCAGTCTTGAACAGACCCTAGGGAGGAGTACTTGCGTGGTCCCCCACCTCTGAAAGCATTCTCTGCATAGGGAGTCATGTGATGGGGCTTTGATGGCCCCTGAAGGGGCTGCTGGTTCAGATGCTCTTCAGCTGTCACACAAGCCTGGAGCTGGGTATGCTCAGCTCCTGGCTAATCAAAACATCTTTCAGGAAGGTTTCCATGCATGTGCCAGGAGCTCAGGACAGAAGTGGCCTTCAACACCAGCCAGAAGAGTCTGGTAACAGGGCATGTTGGTGCTGAGGTTGACACAGGCTTTAGGAGAAGTCAAGTGGCGCCCTGAACAGAGGGAGGAGACCCAAAGCTGCCAAGGCATTCCCCGGTGGCCTGGTGAGGACCAGTGGGTTCTGGCCAGCTGGAAGGGCAGCACACATGAGTGGGCGGTAACAGGTCCCACCATTGGCCCTAAGCAGCCAGAGCAGGATTTCTGCAGCCTCCTTCCTCTCTCTGTTCTAACCCCAGTGTGAAGGGCATGGGGCCCTACACTGTGAGCTTAGCATGAGCATTCCACATGCATCCTCTCATGTCAGCCTCATGATAACCCAGAGGTGGTTACTGTTGCCCATTTTGAAGATAATAAAACTGTCTCTTGGAGACCATGAGACTGCCAAAGGCCACAATTAAGAACGGTAGCTCTGACACCTAGGTCCACATTCTTAACCACCTAGTTCTGTTGCCCCTGATTCCCTCTGAATGTCCAGGCATCACAAATGGTCCCCAGGGCTTGCACCAAGGAGATACCAGCTCCCTGCTCCATAGCCACTTAGCTCTAAGTGAGCCCTGAAGCTCAGCAGTCCTGAGCATCCAGACCCTCCTCATCTCTACACTGGGGCCTTCTGAGAGGGCCTAGTCATTTCAAAGGGGCATCGTGTGGCACACCTCCATCACCACACCTGCAATTGCATATGCCACCTGTAAGAGTCTGGGCCTCACAGAGGAGAAAACAATCCCTCCAGAGGGCCCTTCAGATGACAACTAGATGAGCAGGGCAGCTCTGGTTAACTGGTTAACAGGCACCCTCCACCTGACACTGACTCACAGCACAGGTGGTCCTATATCATCACCACCTTTTTCTTGCCTGCACCTGTCTCTAGACAGTAAGCTCTTTGAGGTGGGGATAGGTCTCATTCTGGCTTGTATCCCAATGCCAGACACATCAAAGCTCTCAGTGGGGACCTCCTGAATGGGTGGTGCCTCCCTCAGGGGCCTGGTATGAGAGCATGACAGCTGGGCCACATCCTGGGTGAGGCCCTAAGCTGCTTGAGGGCTGGTACTCTGGCTTCTCCCTCTTTCCATATCTTCCCCAGGCTCCGGGCAGAGGCTGGCACCCCACAGGTACACAGGTGACTGGATGGTACAGCCCCTCTCCCAGCTCTCACAGGGCTGGTTGGCACCATCTCCTTCTCCAGGTCTCAGCGGATGTCTCCTCCTCAAAGAAGCCTTCCTAAGCCAGTGGGCATCCAGGCCCCAGTTGGCTTGTTTACACCCTCTGCAGCCTTCTCACAGCCAGTAACCATCTGAGCTGGCTGGCTCTTTCTCCCAGACTAGACTGTGAGTGGCATGGGACAGAGACCATCTGTGCCCTGCTCATCTCCATGCCCTCGTACAGAGTCTAGCATGAGCCTGGCACATGGCAGCCACCACCTAAGTCTGGGAACCCATGAGAAAGGGTCTTCAGTCAGCAAAAGCAGAGAGCAGAGCAGAAAAAGAGCTTGTCCACCTTTCCTTCTCCCTTAGGGAACAAAACCAAAGTTCAGCACCAGCAGATGCTCAGAACTTCAAATATCCATATGCGCCCATATTCTAGCCCAAGGCGCTCAGGGCTGGTGGCCTTCTGAGAGCAGTCAGCGTGGGTGTGCAGTCCCGTTCTGAGGGATGGGATGGTGCAGCATCCTCGCTGGGTGGGGCTCCTGAGCTCAGTCCTATCTCTTCGGCGAACAGCACCACGCACAGCACTAGCAGCTCAGCACGTCTCCCAGGGCACCTTCCACACAGGCCGGGCACCATGCTGAGGCAGGCACAGACCCCGGCTATGTCAATGCCTCAGTGCTGCAGGCAGGCAGAGGAATGGCTGATTCAGCTAACTTTAGCACTGCTGGAAGGGCCTGATAAAACTTAAAAATACATTTTATTCTTCAATGTACTGAGGTTCACGTAGCTGTTGCCAGAAAAGGATTTGCCTTTAGCTACTTTCCAGCCCTAGTGATGGGCTGCCCTAACCATTCCCACTCCTCTCTGACCACTACTGCACATTCACACTAGCTGGGGAGAAGCATGACAGGTGCGGGTGCAGTGAGGGTCTCCAGCCCACATGAGAATGGACTCGCTGACCTCCATCTCATGAGCACTGTGCTCAGGTTCAGAAGCAGCCAGACATGGGCAAAGAAAATGTACAGAATTTCTGTGTGGCAGAGATAGTAACTGCTACAAATATGATGGTGCAACAGTGCCCCCCGCCCCCCACCACATCCTGCAAACTAAAAAAAAGAAAGCTTGACAGAAGAAATAAAACTGATGTTGCACTTGAATAATGGCAGTGCCTGCGAACACTCCAGTGACAGGGGCATCATGGTGTTCAGGAACCAGAAAACATGGGCGGGCTGGGTTTGCACAGCGTGTCAGCTTTCCCATTACACTCAAAGCCCCTGTGGCTCTCACAGTGGCCTGGAGTTGGTGGAACAGGGACAGCTGTTCCCACTGGAGTGGTAAGGAAAGGTAAGTGACTCTCTAGGTCACACAGCATGTATGCTGCCAGGCCACAACTAGAAATGTGCTCTGCTTTGTATCTACTGACTTCTCCCTGGTCTGCCTGGCTAACTGTCAATGTTATATAGGGCTTTCTTGGGTATGTCACATAAATTCTGGGCCTCTGTTTCCTCATCTAGATTGTGAGAAGAATCATGCCTAACTGGCACTACCAGGCATACAACCTATGAGTCTCTGACATGCAGAGGGCCGAAAGTCCCAGAATGTGTGCGAATGCCTCATGACTTTAACACACTGATTATTTTTCATGCTTAGATGTTTTCAACAGAACATCTTATACACAGAATTGTATATCCTTCAGATGTTGTTCATTATGGGGAACCCTTTGTCTTGCACTATTGAAAGACCTGGCAGAGCAAGAAGCAATCCGGGTCTTCTGCTGCCCAAATGTATCACTTTGGAAGAGGTACCTTACCTTGCTGAGTCTTCTCCCCTTTCTGGATCTAGGAGAGGTGGCTGCAAAAACTAAGGGTGCCCTCTCCTGCTACCTACCCTGAGTGTGTATGAAGCAATAAGTGGTAAGGACATTACAGCAGGACAGCAGGGTCTGGGTCCCTTATCAGCCCTTGATGGTTATATGTGACCCCAGGCAAGTCCTTTTATGCTTTGAGGTTGTTTTTCTCACCACTAAAAATGGGGGAGGTAACCCTGCTCAGCTGGCCTCCCATAGTAGCTATGAAGTCATCAACAATATGATTTCTGGGAAAAGGACCAAGCACCCCACTGGAGATGCAGCTGATTCCAAGACTGAGACAGGGAAAGGTCAGGGTGAAACTAGAGCATCTTATTGTGCTGGAAAGCAAGGAAATGGACAGAAACTGATGGAGACATGGCAAAGAACCAGCTTGAAGATCAAATTTGAGAAAATTTGAGCATCATAATGATTAATGACATGGTAGTATATAACCCACTAAATTAAAAAAATTCATGAAGCAACATTGATAGTACAAAAAATAACAAGAGGGGAAAGGCAGAAGAGAAGTTCTCCTTTAAAGAAGAATGGCAACCAATAAGTGTAGAAGGGACAGAAGTAGAAAAATCACTATTTTGTAACTAGATAAAATCATCAAAGAATGCTAAGGCCATTGTGTGAACCATTGTGATTCTGGATGTGCAGAAATCCAGCAGACACCACCTTAACAAAATGGTCACACTGAATGTCACCAGTGACAGGACAAATCCACACCAGGTGCCTCCTGACATGATACTAGAGAAGGACTCACGTCACTTCCGGAATTCTCCAACCAAAACATTTAACCTGAATCCCAGAATGAGACCAACTCAGAGCGAAGGGTGTTCTGCCAAACAACTGGCCTGGACTTCAAAAACATCCATGATGAAAGACTGAAAAAAAAAAAAAGCTCGGAAATTGTTTCAGATTAAATAAGACTAAAGAAACCTGATGGCCAAATGCAATGTATGATCCTGAAATGGATCCTGGGTCAGAAAAGAAAACCAAGCATTATTATTGTATTTAAAACCAAACAAAATTATTGGGAAAACTGAGGAAATTTCAAAATGGACTGTACAATATGTAACAGCCACACCTAAGTGTACAAACATGCACACACATGGGAGGCGGGAGATGAAACATACTGGGCAGAATGTTAACGACCTGTGAATCTAGGTAAAAATGTCCATTGTACTATTCTTGTAACTTTTCTGTAGGTTTGAAATGTTTCAAAATAAAAGAAAGAAAACGGGTCCTATCAGTCAATCCTTGAAAAGCTGTCAGAACTACTGCAGTCTGGGTCAGTGGTGTACACAGTTGACCCCGAGCACACTCACCTGTCAGGTACTCTAGTACGGCAGCCATGTACACAGGCGCCCCCACTCCAATCCTGTACTTGGGGTGGCCTTTCTTGATGTACCGCAGCATCCGCCCCACAGGGAAGATGACTCCCGCCTTGGCGGACCGGGAGGTTTTGGTGGACTTCTTCTTCCCACCCCGGCTCGACATGGCAGTGGCCCTGGAGGTGAATCAGTAAGCACGCTGTGGAGGCAAGAGGCACACCATCAGGCTCACTGGGAACAGCGCATCCTCCCTTCTCCTCATATACTGTGGCCCCTGGAAGAACCAGGTTCTGCAGCCGCTGAGCCCCCTGTGCCGTTTGTGCACTCTGCTGGAGCGCCTTGAACCCTGAAAAGGGAATGGCTTAGCTTTTCACATTTTATACCATGACATCAATTTCATCAGCCACTTTCATTTAAACGTTATTCTGACAACAACCGCTCTTAAGTGCCTTCCTTGCCTTCATGCCATATGATGTAAAAGAAAATGGGTTTCTCGGCTCTGTTCTATACACGTTTAATACTTGCATTTTCATACAGTTGAGACTGGGGCTGATGAATCTGCTGAAGCCTTCATAAAAGAAAAGAAAACTACGTCACAAGCCCCTAGAATGAAGATGGAAAGCACCACACTAGGTTCTTCAATGAAAGCAGCATCCCTTGCAAACCTTTATCTATGAGAGGAGGCAAGAACAGCTCACAGGAGCTCAGCAGATAGGCTGGAATAAAGAGGCCCTCTGAATACTTCCTGTCTGCTAGACAGGCCTACCCTTGGAGAAGAGGGAGAAGTGTTTCTCCTCCTTCTCCCAACCCCCACCCAAAGTGCCACTCCCTCCAGAGGATTCCCTCTTCCACACCTCCCGTGGAGGCCTCGCCTCTCTACCCCAACTGTGACCGAATACAGATCATCAGTATCTTAACTCAATGATCACAAACATCTGAGCTCTCCCCACCACTGGCCCCACTCTGGTATATGGGCCCCTCCAGCTCCAATAGTCCATGCCACTACGATCACAGACTACAGAGTTAGGAGTTCCTGTTACTCTGGCCCGACACCCAATCCTCTATCTGGGACATGCTGTACTCCATATCTAACATTAGTGTGACCCCCAAGATCATCTCAAATCAGCTGCCTGACAGACAGCCAAAATAGCAGACAGAATTCCTGGGCACCATAGGGTAGCTGTGCCAAACAAAGGTGGCTCAAGCTGTGGTTCTTGACGGATGCTGGAGGGGGTCTAAAGGCTTCTGCAATGAGAAACCCTGTATTTCACCCTATCAAGGGGGCATCAAGTCTTAATTGATCACTGAGTGCTCCAGAGAGTCCCAGAAGGGTCTGGCTTTTTCTGAAACAATTGGTTCGTTCCATTTCTTGCTACAGTGAGCTCCGTTTTTAAAACATTCCCTGCAAAGAGGTGCCCATGCTCATTCTGAGCAGGAAATGTATGTGTATACATGTGTGCACATGCATTTTCAGGGAAAGGTGCCACTGCGTTTCCTTGCAGTCTTTTGTCTTTACCACAAATGTGTTTCACAGACGCAACACCTTTGGACTAAGAGCTTTTAGATCTGTTTCCTCTCTTTCAGCAAGAGAAGCCTATGGTCCGTGATGATTAATCCAGTTCAGTCCCATTTTTGCGGACCACAGACTTCCATCACTGTGTTCAGGCAGACCTGACTGGGTAAGCTCAGGGCTTCCTCTGTCGAAGCTGGACAACATCCAGCCCCAAGAAGATCCATGAGCTCAGGGCCTGGTGGTCCTCTGAAAAGGGATGCTGCTGGTGCTTCCTGCCAAGTTCAAGCCCAGAGTCTATGCATCGACTGTAGTGACGCCCAGGTCTCCAGCCCTGTGCATACGTGGCTGCTGAGCCCCAGAGCTTTGCTGTGAGTGCCTGCAGCAAGGGCCCGCTTGTAAATCCCACGGGTACCTTTACTCCTCTGGGCTTCCTGGCCCCATTAGTGGCAGCATCATGCATCAAGCTACCAAGCAGGAGTCAACCTGGCCGCTACTCCTCCGCCCACTTCCACAGCACCTGATCACTAGCCAAGTTCCAAAACTTAAGCCTCTTCCCTTCTCACCACTCTCCCCACCTTGGCTCGGCTCTACTTCTCATCTGTTCTCCCCAGCACCTGTCTGTATGGACACCAAATAGCCTTTGCCCACTTGGCTGGTTCCCCAACACCCCGAGCCAGCCACAAACAGCACCATTCAAGTACTTCTGCACTGCTTCCTGCCAACCCTGCCCGGACTCCCTGCCTGCAGCCCCATGGCTGCCGCTGACTTCCAGACCTGTAATGCTGTGTCCACAATGTCTCCATACACTTTCTCCTACCTGTAACAACACCTTTTGCCCTCATGACAATCTGCTGAACTGATGCTCACATAACACGACCCCTCTTCTTGGACCTAACCATAGACTGGAATTGCTCACTGCTCCGTGTTCCCACAGCATATATCCTGGCACCTATCTGTGTGCCTGCCTCCCCAACGAGACTGAACCATAAGCTACCTGATGCCAGGCACTGCACTCAACTCATCCCTAGGTCCCCGGTTCCCAGGAAGGATCTTAAACATCGTGGATCCTCAAGTGCCACTCTGCTGATAGAAGAACATCTTCATGTCTCATTCTGAGTCAGGCTCCTCTTTGATGAGGCAGCCCCAAATCTTTACCCCTCCCCAAGGGAGCTGTTCTATAGCGATTCTATTCCTCGCCCCTCCCCGTGTTCTTTCTGAACTTCTAACTATAGATTCCTAAGCTGTAGCCACAGCTATGGAATAATTCTGATTAAGCCCTGTAGCATAAAGACATCCAGTAGTGTGTGGTGATTTTAAAAACATGGTTTAGAAAATCACCTTGCTGCTGTGCAGTCTCCAGACAAACCCACGAATGTGCCAGGTCCATCTGCTCTTCAGAGGTCTGTGGAGATGTGGGCAGTAGTGCCAGGCAGAAGTGGCTATTGAGCATTGTGGTTAATCACTCAAATTCCAAAGTCAGACTAACCTAATTTGAGTCATGGCTCTGCCACTTACTGCCTGTGTGTACTTGGGCAGTGATCTAACCCCTGAGCCTATTTTTTCTCATCTGTCAAGTGGAGATGATGATAGAATGATCCTCAAAGAGCTAGTGGGAGAATTGAATAAAAGCATGCATGTAAGGGTCCTGACACTGACTCACTCACTGAATGCTTAGTAAAGTTAATAAAAATGAGGACAATGTATGTAAAATGGAAAAAAGCCACCTGATTGAAGAAATGATGTTAGACATTCATATGGGGGAGGGTAGTACCAGCTGCTATAATAAATAAACCCCTACAGCTTATTGCTCACTTGTGAGAAGCCCAAAGTGGGCTTCCATGATTGGCTGGTGTTTCTCCGTATGATTCACCGATCCAGACTTTTCTTATCCTTCAATGCACAATTCCCAGGATTACCAAGGAAGAGAAGAGGCCCTGGATGATAACACATGGAGGTTTACAGGGGCCAGGCCTGGGGCACACCACTTCTGACCATGATCCATACACTAGAACTTGGGCACGTGGCCACACCTAATTGCAAGGCAGTTGAAAAATGTCCGCTAGGTATTTATTTGCTTAGAAGAAAAAAAAAAAGGAAACAGCCAGTCTCTGTCACATAACCAACCAACTTGAAAGCTGACCTGAAGCCAGGGTCTGAGTGAGCAGTCAAAGCCTGCTGGGCCCTCTATAACCTATGTCCTGCATCTAGCTTCTTCTGAGAGATGGAACAGTCCTACATCATAGAAAAGGTGGTTTCTTACACACTCGTCTCTTCAGGACACTGGCATTGCTTATGGGAGAAACACCTATACTATCTTGTCAAACTGACAAATTCACACCTTCCCTTCCTGGACTCATCATCCAGGAGGGTGCCCCATTCACATACTGTAGAGGGCCCCACACACTTTGAAGACAGTGAGAGTTCTTCAGGCAACCCTGGCATCTATCCATCACTGTACACTATCTTGGCTCCCTTTCTGACTGTTACCAGGCCAGGAAATGAAGATTCTGTGGTTGATCCTGAAGGGATCACTGTGGTCTTTATCTCCACAACTCCTCCAACTATAAATCAATCACAACAGACATGAGCCTTGTATGAAACCCAATGTTTACCCTGATACACACTGTTGGAGAGGTGCTGTACACAGGTGAACCAGGCCTGAGTGAGACCGTAGGTCCCTCAACAGCTGAGACATGAATGGGACAACATGATCCATCCTCACAGCACAGGATTAATAGAAGCCTGCTTTAAGGATCCTATGAATAAGGTGGACATGAAAATGACAAGTCCTTTACTACTAGGAGGGGCAATAGAGGTGCAGAGGGCAAAGGGACATGCTACCCCCCCTCACATTTTCTACTCCTCCCCAGCAGGGCACCCTAACAGGCTCCTCACTGCATTACAAACCATCTCCATTCCCACATCCACCCTTTGGCACACGCTACTTGCTGTTCAGTCTGGAACACGCTCTCCAACCCTCTGTCTGGGGCAATCCTACCTAGCGTCCTATTATCTTCTCTGGTAATACACACCTATCAAGGGGCCCCCTCCTCTGTATTCCTGCTGTGGCTGTGCCTTGTGGCCCCCGGTAATAGTCTAGATTGGGGCAGCCCCATGCCCCATGCCTAGGCTCCAGCCTTTCACATTAAGGCCCCAATGACCTCCAGCACATTTCTCCTTATTTCCGGCAACCAGGGCTCCACCAGGCTGAAATCACTCTAGTTTCCTCAGTGGACATTCCTGCTATGGCCCCTGACCCCAGTTAAAAATCCCTTATGTCCCTCAGTCTGACCCCATTCTTTAATATGTTCAATTGATTTTCTCAATTTTTTGTAAAGTGCTCTGCAAACACAGTTTCCAGCCCTTCCTTTCAATCTGACTGCCACTCTAGATGGGATTTATATAAACAAACCCCCCCACCCCCGACCCTTAGCACTTGTTACACTGTATCATTATTATCACTGCCTATTGATGGGATGAACCTGTTGGTTCTACTCACTACTAGATCTACAAGAACCCATCACCCTGCTTGGTATCTGTTAGGCTCTCAAACACTGGCTGCATGGTGACTGATAAGTTGGCATTTACAGTGGATGGGGTTCTGCTGACAAAGATGAGGGCAGCATTTCCAAAGGCCACAGGACTCAGATATGTAGCAAGAGGAACACTGGTCCTGGACCTTCTCTGGGACCTACATGTACACATTCTTGGCCAATCCCTGTGAAAGCCCATATCCCAGAGCGCTCAAAATTCAGGGAGTTGGTGGAGCTACCCTGTGGACTCCAGGATGGGAACACCGCGACTGGCCTGACAGCTGAGGTGGGAGTCAGGCAGACACCTTCTAGCTACCTGACAGTTCTATGGCTCCAGCAACCTCTCTTCTGGCCACAAGACCATCTCAGTAACACAGACCAGAGGATGATTCTTACTTTCGTCAGTCACATCTATAAGAGACTGACCTCTGTTAAAGCTGCAGCATAGAAAAACTCTTAAACAATCAGGACACTCACAAAACCACTGGCATGGTCGACCTCAAAGTCTTTTATTATCTAAGCTATGAATGCATACATATTGATCCTGAACAAAATATTGATTAGAACTGCTGGGGAGCTTACTGGTCAGACAGCCCTATCTCCAGCACCTGAGGATGGAGGAATCCGAGCTGTCAGCACTGAAGTTACTGTGGCTGAGAGGATCTGCTCCCTGCAGCTGGATAAATGCCCTCGTGTACACATGCATTTGTCACCTTATCAACGGCAATCATGAAGGCAAACCTGAGACACTTAATTCAGAAGTGCAGGACACTAATCCTGTTTACAGCATTCTCTTCTGCTTACTCCTATCGTACCAAATGATTAATGGTGTCACTGCTGTCTGTCCTCAGAGGCATGAGGATATACTACATAACTATCACTCATACAGCTAGAGTTCACAAGTTGCATTCTGATTGGCTCAGAACAGAAACTGCTCTGGTACTCTAGCCAATCAGGGAAAAGATCTCTCCCCATTCATAAAACACATCTTAATGGGAGGGGGGTGATTAAAACAACTTACAGTCTACCCTCTTAGTGATCCAAGGGATGGCAAACAGGGAGAGGATAAATTGAGATAGTAAGTAAATCCTAAAACAGACATATTTTCCTCATGTATTTGGTTTTTAGTAGCAGGAAAACAAACAAAACCCAAACATGAGTGTTATTCACAAGCAGGAAAAAGTTCACAGGAGGTTAGTCTGGGATTAAAATTTCACCTCTGCAAACCCACTCCATGATGTGCTTCCTGGGCTGCACTGAAGGGAACCAGCACTGTATTTCACTAGTAAAGCACTGCCTGCCTGCTTCACAAGGAAACTTTCCTTCACATCTCCTCACGCTTTTAAAGGTTGTGCCAAACTCTAAGATAGCCAAACTAATGGGAGGCATCAAAGGAAAAGTTAAAATGTGAGTTTCAATGGGGCAGGACCTTGGTCAGGCTTGACCTCTAGAAGCCATTCAATATTTCTTAATTAGATGAAGTGTTCCCAGTAAGAATAAAGAACATCTGACCATGCCTGTCTTCAGAGCCTTCCAAAGGCTTCTTATGCTCTTTGGGTGAAGTCTAAATACCTGAATGTGTTTCTGGTCAGGATCCTCCGAGATTTGGCCCGCTTGACCCTCTAGTTTTACCTGTTTCCCCTGTAGGACCCAGCAATCCTCAGCCTCTGGCAGTTTCCCCAATACAACCTTTATCATCATTGTTCTAAGACTCTGCACGTGCAGTTCCCTGGGCCTCAAACACTTGTCTCCACCTGCCTTCCTCTGGCCAGCTAATTCTACTTGGCCTTTCTGTGCCTGGTTAAGGGCCTGTTTCTGGCTTAGGTTACTATCCTAGGGGGGTACTGTGGGAGCTACTGTGGCCTCCTGCCCTGATCTCACAGTGACCACTAACCTGTCTTCTCTTCGTAGTCTCGGCTTCCTGAGGACAAGGACTTGGCATTTCTTGATCATGGTTCTGTCCCCAGTGCCTGACCCAGAATCAATTCTCAGGAAATATTCACTGAAAGACTGCAAGATGTCAATCTGGCAGGCTTGATCCAAGCAAACAAGCTACACAATTCTTTGGAATGAAGAGTTGCCTCCCATGGATTCACTCATAAGAGCTGAGATGGGGCCCAATGTACTTCTAAGCCTACAGAACATGGGAAGGACCCATAAGACAGGCATAGGCTCCACTCACCCCTGCCCTTTCCTAGCCCATATGCCAAGAATTGGGCTCTGAAAAACCCAACACAGTTCCAAAGGCACACTCAAATGAGAACTAGAGGCTGCTGCAATTCTCATGAACACTACATATGGACTCTTGCTGGGGTTTGTCAGTTTGGGGTTTTCAGCTTGTGCTTTTATTGAAATAAACCTCCTTTAAATGACTGGGAGCAGCATTAGTTCTGAAGGTAATAGTGGCAGGTCCCAAATACATATAGTCCAAGGCTCTCTATTGAGAAGGGTTGAGGGCTCTCCAGGACCAGAAGAAATGACTCCAAATGTGACGCTGGCCCATTATAGACCAAGCTGGTGACTTACGGTTACATACTAGAGTGTCACATGTGATGCTCCAGACAACTCTCAAAGTTTAAAAAGAGTGAGCATCCCTTCCGCATCCTCAACACCTTGCCTCAAAGAATTTTCACTTACTTTAACCCCTTCTCTCCTCCTTAATGCCTTTATCTAGGATCAACATTAACAATGGCAACATTAACAAAAATAAGACTGGAGAGATTTCCCACTCTCCTCCTAAAACCAGGTCAGGAGGTATGGGGAAGAATTTAAAATCTTGAGAATCCTTTTATTTAAAAAAGGGAGAAATGAAAGAAAAAAGAAAGTTTAAAAGCCTATTTATCTTCATTGGGGAGCCTCTTGTGCCCAGATCAAGCTACCACTGCAAGTTTGATTGGTTGTGTACACAGGGTATTAATTCCAGTTGCAGGCACGAGGTGTCTATTTCACAGCTAATAATTCCTGAGGGCAGACTAGGACCCTAAAGGTGGCCTGCAGTGGGTGGAGTCCACATAATTTACAACTACAGTCTTCCACTCAAAGCTAAAGCTGTTCAAAATTCTCTGAAGCAGGGAACCTTAGAACAAAGCACTCACCCACCCCTACCCCCAAGGTAAAACTTCAAACCACAAAGGTGGCAGAAAAAGAGAAGCTAGCAGGAGTGCCCCTCTAATTGTCTATTCTTATCTGCTGTTTATTGTATCATTAAAATCTTACAAGGACTTCATGGAAATTGCAATTGTTGAATTCAAAGTTTGTCTCAGCTGTTTGTACAGCAGTCTCTCACTTTCAAACTCAGAAATATTTTCCCTAACACCTTATCTGAAAGAAGCTTCCCATCAATCTACTGATAAGATCCTTGAGTGATCAGTGGTCCCTACAGGAGTGGAGGTGGGGGGGCGCCATTCCGCACACCTGTTGTCAGGTGACAGGACCGGCAGCACCCAGCGCACTCACCTCCCCACGCCACCCACCCCCAGCGAGTCTCTTCCCTCTTGGCCTTCTCCACCCAGGGAGCCTAACAGCCTTCTGGAGTTACCTAAAAAAAACCTGCCAACCACAAAGCAAACAAAAGGCCGATCGGGAGGCTAGCGAGAGCAGCGGGGGTTCCCGAGGCCTCTCTCCAGCCAGTCCCTGGCCAACCCCCTCCCCGCCCCTGCCTGGCTCCGGTCCCGCGAGGGTCCCCCGCCCCCAGCGGATACCCTGCTAGACGCCCCACCACAGCCACCTGGGTTTCGGGCCAACTTGTGCCGGGCCGACAACTCGCCGGCGGGCGGGCGCCCCACCAAGTGCACCTCCGCGCACAGCAGCTCCCGGGCGTCCAGGCCCCGGCTGGTCAGCCAGCGCCGCGAGACCTCCAGCGGCCTCCCGCCCGCCCGCCTCGGGAAGGGCAGAAGTGTTTCCTCCCCATAAAAGCGCCCAGGCGCGGGCAGGCGGACGCGGCTAGGAGAGAAGTTGGCTTCCGGGTTTGCTTTTTGAACAAAACCAAAGGGACTCCCGCGCGGCCCGGGCAGGGCCTGGGAGGGCGCGGTGCGCGCGCGAGGCCCCGGTGTGGGCCGCGCCGAGCCCGGGGACCCGAGCCCAGCCGAGCGCCGCCCGGGGCACTGGGCCCACGCCGCTCCCAGGCACCCGCGGGGGCGCGGCGGCGGGATCCGGGCGGCGGGGACCGGGCGCGCTGCGCTGGAGCCCGCGCGGCACTTACGGGGCGACTCGGCAGCGGCGGCGCCTACAGCAAGGGGTCCGGCCCGTGCCCTCTCGGCCGCTGGCCTTCTCTCTCCGCGCTGCCCGCCGGCCGGCCCGCCTCTTCGCTTCCCGCCCGACGCCCCGCGCTCGCCCCCTCCGCCCGGCTCCGCTGCGAAGTGAACTGGAACCAGTCGCCGCGGCCCCGGGATTCCCACAATGCACAGCGCGCTGCTCGTCACATCCCATTCCGTCCCCGCGTGTCCGGCCACCCCTTCCGCGCCACCAGAGCGCCCCGGCCTTGACCCTCAACTCTGCGGCTGCGCGCGCTGAAGCCCTCTGCGCTCCGCCGCCGGGACGTCGGTCGGTCCGTCCGCGGCTGCACGGTGGCCCCAGTGCCTGGCGCTCTGCCCACCCGGGGTCCCACCCCGAGCTAAGTCCTTGGAAAGGGTCGGTCCTGGCAGAGGCATTTCTCCAGAGAGCGTCCCTGCCTGCGTCTCGAGTGACACTTACTGAGCTACCTACTATGTGCCTGGCCCTGAGCACGGGACTTTTCGCTGACTCGTCCGTAGAAGCCTTCCCATTAATCCAGGAAGGGAGGCACAACTGCAGTTATCCGCAAGCACTTTAGCCTCCCCAACCAAAGCAAACCTCCCTCGCACCTCAGAAACTTCCGCTGATTTTAGATAGAAGCCCCCATCAAAACCCCATCTGCTCCACGACTACTGCATATCCAGCTCCCCTGGGGCTCTTCATAGTGACCCCTAGAAGTCTGGTTCTGCTTTGCACATGGAAGCGGTTAGTTACTTGGATTCAGCAAACGTTCACGATTGGACCCAAGTTGAGATTTACCAATGTAAACAGTGATTCTTTAACATAACACACATTTTTTTTGAAAATTGCAGACGAGCAGAAAGAGAAGTAACCGCTGCAAAGCCCGTCTATGTATTCCTAAATTCGTTTCTCCCCCGAAGGCGTTAGTGCCCCATCCAGGGTACTTAAATAGGGGCGTGCCCTCTAGTTCCCGCCCTTCCCCCCGCCAAAGCTTGGAGGGCCAAGCCACTTTAGCACCCAGCTGTGAACCAAATTTAGATAACAATACACACCCGGCAGAGCTGACTGGGAGGTTTACTGTACCACTGCTAGAGATGGTGGGAGGAGATCAACGAAATAACCCCTCCTAGTCCTATAGCAGCCGCTGCGGTAACCTCCCCTCACTATGTGCTTTACACTTACTTTAAAAGTTAGTAAAGTTAAGTGTCCAATACAGGCTATTCATTAATGGCCTTTTATTAATTCAGTTAAGTACTGAGGTCGTACTTTGTGCCATGCACCAGTTTGGGTGATGAAGAAGAAGCAGAGAACAGACAAAGTGAACAGGCAAAAATCCTTGCCCTCCTGGAGTTTGTAGTCTAGTAGGAAAAGAAAGACAATAGACAAAAGAGATGTGTAAGATGGTGCAAATACTGTGGAGAAAAATAAGGCAGGGAAGGTGATAGAGAGTGTGAGATGGGTGGGGTTTCAAATTTTGGAGACAGCCTCCCTGAGAAGGTGATATTTAAGCAAAGACCTAAAGGAATTAGGGAACAAGCCACATGGATATCTGGGAGAAGAGTGTTCCAACCAAGAGGAACAGCAAGTGTAAAGGCCTTGAGGCAGAAGTGTCTCTCAAATGGTCAAGAAATAGTGTGTTCCTACCAAAGAAAGAAGTGATAATTATGTGATGTAAGAGAGGTGTTCAGTAACTCTACAGGTGCTAATCATTGCAATATATAAATGTATCAAATCAACATATCCTATATCTTACATTTACACAATTTATAGGACTGTTATGTTCCTATTTTTTTAAAAAAAGGAATAATAAGTGTGAGGTTGGAGTGAAATGAGTGAAGGGGAGAGTAACAGGAGATGAAACTGGAGAAATGATGATTCTTCAGGTCCCAAATCAAAGCACTAAGATTGCGTGAGGGTCCTCCAGGGAAGCTAAGGAGGGGTGTCAGGGAAGATGCAGAGACCACCTGCCTTGTTGCTCTCTGTCCATCCCTGGGTCCTTGGGCAGGTTCCTCAGCTTTGCAGGAGCCAGCCCCCAGGTGAGGGCTTTGTAGGCCACAGCCATTTGGGAGGATGCAGGACTTCATTTTTTCACTCAGCTGATACTTGCTGAGCACTTGCTGTGTGCCATGCCCATGCCAGTCCCTTCCCAGGGAAAGAAACCTTCTAGGTGTATTGTCACACTGGTCTGAAATGTAAGCAGTACTCCTGGAAACCCTAGCAAGTAAGTACAGTTGGGGCTGCAGGGAGGGCCAGGCCCGTGTGGAGCAGGGGAAACTTTGCAGCCAGCTGGTGCCCAGGCGACAAGCTGACTTGAGGCTTCTTCTACCCCAGGTCCTCAGTGATGGCCAAAGCCAGCCCCAGAGGATGATTGTCTAATAGATCCCAATCTGCAACCCTAGGGGACCTAGATGTAACTCACTCACCTCTACCCCAGCATTGATTTCTGACTCAGTTGATTTCTCTGGTGACTTAGTGGGTAATTCTTAAAGGTCATTTTTTGTTCTTCATCTTTGTCTGGGACCTGAGCTTTCATGATTCAGGCCTAAAGGGAGTCCCTCTGGGGACTTGGTTTCCTCTATGCCCAGCAACCATCTTCCCCATGTCTCCCAATGCAGAATCGGTCTTTTTTTCCCTACTCGGTCACACTGTTCTTGGGTTAGAGTCTGTACTCTCCCAAGAGCTGATATTGGTGCCATCCTCACCCCCAGTGCCCCTCTGCAGGGTGCCATTCTCATAGCACTCACTGGGAATATTGTCCCCTGGAGCTGTTTGGTGCAGAGGTCCTGTCCCCACCTCTCTCCATAAGGCACTGCCCCCCCCCTCTCTCTCTCTCCTTTATTTTGGGTGCCCTATTCTTCCCTCTCCTCAGTGACCTGCTCCTTCCCTCAATCTGGCTCAGAGGGTATCACCAGCTTTTCTTTTTCCGAATTGCAAAATGAATATATGCTCACGATGTAAAACTTGGAAATTTAAAAAGTGCAAAAATAAAAATCACCCTAACTAAATACACCACTACGAAAGAACCACTGTTCCCCTTCCAGCCTTTGTATCCATACTACTTAATATTAAATATATTTGGGTTCCTACTGCATGTAAGTGGTTATCACCTGCTTTTGAAATTTAATGAGCCTTTGTGAACATTTTACCAGATAGTTATTCTACAACAACAGTTCTCAAATTGTTTGAATTCAAAACTCCTTTATCCACTTAAAAATTGAAGACCTCAAAGAGCTTTGTTAATGTGGTTATATCTATCAGTATTTGCCCTGTTAGAAATCAAAACAGAACATTAAAAAATGTTTATTAATTTATTTATGTTTTAAAATGTTAACCTGAAAAGAAGTTACATGTTATCATAAATAACGTATTTGTATGGAAAACAGTTATATTCTCCAAAAAAACAAATTTACTGGGAAGAGTGGCATCATTTTACAATTTTGCATATTTAATAGACCTTGTAGACAATTTCAGGTTTTATTCTTTGATACTACACCAAAATTCAAGAATTAATCGTTTCTTAAAGTTAATTGCAATGTAGAATCTGAAACCAATCAATAAACTTTTGAGCTTAGTAATATAAAACTCCATTAATCTATCTTATATCTCGAATGGATCTTTTAGCCATGCATGACTGGTAAAATTATATACATTGGCCATTTGGAAACTAGTGGTTCACTGAGTTATATAGATCCTCCAAACTTTCAAATATAAACAACTTTCAATGGACAATATCATAAAATCATGTTCCTTAATATACCACTGGTATCATGAGAAGATTTTTAAGTATTGGGAAGTTGTCAAGCTCATGGTAGCAAGATACAAGTTTCCCCAAATGGTAATTTGTGCTTGGAAGTTCAAATTTATCATGGGTGACATAATGTCAGTTATTTTCCTTGAAGCGACAGGTTCATTTCATTCATTTTCAAGAAAATGGCTACCACATACACAGAGCTGCCTTATGTCTTTTGTGGGCCTTAGGCATTTTGCCTCTTTGCTTCATAAAAAAAAAAACGCTTTCATATAAAGACAAATATATTACTATTATATATTAAAACTGTGCTTCATGCAGAAACCAGTCCTACACATGCCCACATCTGAACTCACAGTTGTCAGTCAGCTTTTCCATTAGGGATGTCGCTGAGGCCACAAGGCTTACAGGTTTACGAAAAGTTTTAATTTCTTTTAAAATCAGAAAAAGAGAATGAAGATTAATTTTTAGAAGAAAATACATTGATATATAATGCTAACATATTTGTCATACTTATTTAGTCATCAAATATAATTTTCATGTCTTTTTATAGAGGAAGGGGCCCCTCAGGGCAAAAGTGCCCAGAGCCCATGAAAGTATTAATGAAGCCCTGTGAGCAGTCATTGTTTCAAGTAAAACATGTTCCATGAAGAAGACAGCTAATCTAGCTCACAATGCAATCATACAAATACTTTTCCTCAAGGCAACTGTTCTAGTGTATTGTGGCAGAGGTGCTTTATGTAAACTTTGCATTTGACCACATGGCATATTTAGAAATGTGTCCTGAAAGGTCAAGATTCAATAAAAGTAATACTTTCTTACCTCTTCATCAAGGACATTCTTAAGTGAAACTGGTTTGGTTTTTCCTGTCTGCGAGTGCTTCACAATAAAGAATACAATTATTACCAGGACGGTTTGGTGCCCTTGCTGATCTGTGCTAAGTCATCTGCCATTTTACCCACTATTGTTTTTGCAACTTTGCTGCAAAGATCAAGAGAGTGAAAAAGCTGATTAATGTCTTAGCATTATTATAAAACTTTTGAACTTGTGGACTCCTGGAAAGGGTCTCAGTGACCTTCAGGGATCTGCAGACTCCATTTTTCAAACCACTGTTCCAAATATCTTGGGCTGTACTGTCATTTATTTAACCAGTTCCTTATTGTTGTTTTTCTTTCAAGCCATTTCTAATTGTATTATAAAGACCTGATGAATGCCCTTTGAGATGCATCTTTGGGCACATCAGACTGTTGAGGGTAAGTTCTTAGAACTGGAACTGCTGGGTCAAAGATCCACAGTTAAAAGCTTTAACACAAGTAGCCAAATGGCCCTCCTGAGAAGTCGCTGGCCAGCAGGCGCGCCAGAGCATTCCTGCATTTCCCAGCACCCCATTGCCCCACCCCGAGGGGTCACCAAGACCTTTGATGATCTGCTGCGAGTCAGGCAGTGGGGTGTCGCCTTTTCCCTCAGTTTTAGCTTGATTGTGTTTGTGGAAGCGCAGGGAGTGGATCTCTAATTAGTTCTTAAGTTTTGATGGACACACACCAAGCCAAGAAGAGTGTGTGCGTGAGGAAGAGAGCCTCTGGTAAGCTTCTCCCCACCATCCTCTGCCCCCACAAACAGATGTGCTCTCTTCCACGGAGCAGATGCCTTCGTCACCTCTGCGGTTGGAGCCTTTCTTTCTTACTTGATTACTTCAGCGATAAATTCTCTTTGATCTGCTGTTGGCGGCAACATCTGACACTATTCCTTGTTTTCCACAATCCCCACCCCCTCCGGTCTTTGTTAGCAGCTAATGCCCCTTTCTCTGAGAAGTACAGGTGAATATTTACCCTTAAGGAAGAATAACAAAGGGGCCAAGGAAATCCATCCTAGAGTGTAGGTCGGAAGGAGGCAGGGCTGTATTACCTCTTTCCAGACCTAGAGGATATCTCTAGGTTTAAATATTTTTTCCCTGAGGTTAGAGGTGGATCGAAAATACGGTTTGAAGGAGTTAGGCTACCTGTGGAGTAGTGGTACTTAAAATGTGGTCCGTGGAGTCCCTGAGACCCTTTAATAGGGTGTGTAGGTCAAAACTACTGTCATAATATTACTAAGGCGTTATCTTACTATACTGATGGACAGTGACTTCAATGGGGTATGGGGGGGGTGATTTGGGGGTATGGGGGGGTGACTTGATGGTATGGGTGAATGTAGTAACCAAAATGTTTTTCATGTGAAACCTTCATAAGAATGTATATCAATGATACCTTAATAAAAATTTTTAAAAAATACTAAGGCCCTATTTTCCTTTTTCCCTGTGTTGACATGAGCACTGATGATACAAACACACTGTGGGCAAAGCTGTTCGTGCCTCAGCATTAAGTGGCCACAAACTGCTAGCAGCTGTAGGATTCTTTACCCCTCACCCCTGCACTTTCCACCCCCACCCCCAACCGAAACAAGTAACACAGAGCTAGTTTCACTTAGGAATTAAACATGTCCTCAATGAAGCAGATTGAAAAAAAATTGAAAGCATTTATCTACCACCATAAGCTTGAAAAGCTTCCCAATACTTAAAACTCTCCTGATGAGATTGGTGATGTTATTAACTAATATGATTTTTTGATGTTGTATAATCAGATCTGTCAGCATTTGGAAAGATCTTACATATCTTATTATTATGCGATAGTGTAACTTAGTGAATCAATATTTTTCCAAATGACTAATGTATGATGCTACAGAATCATGGATAGGTTTTAAAAATTCAAAGTACAAGATAAACCAGTGTTGTAATGTCACAGAGTTTGAGGAATTGGTGATCTGTTTCACTATTCTACATAACTGCTAACCTTTAAGTAACTACCACTTGTTGAATTTGGGTGTAGAATCAGCGAACAATATCTACAATTATCTGAAAAGGTTATTGCAACACTCCTCCTTTAAGTATTAAAAACAAAACAAAAATTTTGCATAGAAAAAAATGCCACCATAAGAAAGTCAAAAGACGAATGACCAACTGGAAGAAAATACAGGTAAAATATAACACAGATAGTGAAAGTATTTTCCCTGTCTTAATCTGATCAGGCTGCCCTAACAAAACACCATACATTAAGTGGCTTAAACAATAGAATTTTCTCACAGTTCTAGAGGCTGTTAAGTCCAAGATCAAGGTTCTGGTACAGTTCACTTTCTGGTGAAAGCTCTCTTCCCGTGCACACAGCCACTTGTCCTCACATGACCTCGCCTCTCTGCCTATGTACAGGGGGAAAGAGAAGAGAGAGCAGGGAGAGAGATGGCTGACTGATGTCTCTTCTTATAAGGGCACTAATCCTATTGGATTAAGGCCCCATCCTTATGACCTCATTTAATCTTAATTACCTCCTAAAGGCCCTATCTCCAGATATAGCCACATTGGGGATTAGGACTTCAGTATGAATTTGCAGGGGAGAAGACACAATTCTGTCCATGGTAGTCATATATATTGAGGGTGAAAATTACAATTGAGGGGGAAAGATTTAAAATCTTATTTAAAAAGCTCAAAAGATATGAACAATGAACAAAAAGATTAAAATGGTGGTTTAAGCACCATTGAGATGTTCAACTTCACTCATTAAGAAAAGTGCAAATAAAACTACACCTAGATATCATTTCTCACTTATCAGACTAGCAAAAATTCAAAAGCTTGAAACTATACTCTGTTGGCAAACCTATAAGAAACAGGCTCTCATACATTACCTGTAGGAGTATAAACTACTACAGTTCTGTGGTGAGAAATTTCACAATATTTAGCAAAATTTTCTCTACATTTACCCTTAACCAAGCAATTCTACTTTTAGAATTTGCCCTGAAAATGTACCCCAATGCTGTAAAAATACATACCTACAAGAATATTCCCTGCTTCATTATCTGTAATTGAAAAATATTGGCAAATTCTTAAATATCCAAGCATAAGACATTGAATAAACTATGATACATATACAAAATAAATACTATATGCTATAAAAACAAATGAAGATCCCTATGAACTAATTAAGGAGTGACTTCCAGGAGGTATTGTTAAGTAAAAAAAGCTAAGGGCAAAGGAACATGTATAGTATGCTACATTTTCTGTAAGAAAGAAGGAGAAATAAGAAACATATCTATATCCCTACAAGTAGGAACACAGGAAGGATAAACTAGAAAACAATGAAGATAGTTACCTATAAGGGGTGAGGGGCAGGAAGAAAGAGAGACAGTGATATTTCTCTGAGTATATTTTTGCATACCTTTGGCTTTTGGAAGCATATTAATGTTCTACATATCCAAAAACTAAAATTGCCTCTGTAAGGATGGACAGGGAGAAAAATCCCTAAAACTGAAAGCATACTAAAACCAATGAACCCAGTTGTATTTCAAATGAATACCACAATCCTACTGAAGGGAGGAAAAAGAAGTAATCCACTTAATTTATGAATACAGTATTTGATCTCAGCCTGCAGTGAGAAATGGAGTCAGAGAAGACTTACAAACAATTCCGGAAGCATTTTTATTGCATTTGTTTTTTGTAGTGATATATGGGAAAATCAGTTCTAAAACAATTTTGGATTTATTATCGGTTTTAGCAAATGAGTAAATGTGTTGATGATATCAGGAGTCAGGGTTCTCATGTGGTAGAAGGGACATATAAATATGGAATGGAGGAAGGCAAGAAAGAACTCTATGGGGATAAATTGGGACTGGAAGCATGGTGTTAAACTCATTACAAAATAGGTATATATGTGGGTGTGTATGTGTGTGTATACCTGTGTGTCTGCACACATACATATGTATGCATGTGTGTATGTCTGTGTATATATACATGCATATATTTCCTAGCTCTGCCTGCTGAAAGAAGATGTTCCTGTAGCAATATACATATAGCACCCAGATCTGGGTTTCTAATACCGTTTCCTACTACAAGGACCCAGGGCTCCTTGGAGAAATGGCTGATGCTAGGGATGAGGCACAAGGTACCCAAGAGGAGCCTGGGATATCTTCTTATGCCAGAAAGTAGGGACGTATAGACACACACACACACATACACACAATGATGGGGACATGTCACAAGAACAAAGTAGCCTACTTGAAGAGGCTCTTATTGGCCAAACCTGGGACAATCTGAGTGATTTTTTTAGCCCATACTGAGAATTTTAAAAAAGTGTAATTAAACCTATATATGTATATGTGTAATAATTACTTACATATAGTATATATGTATTTATTTATAAAGGCTGGGGGAAAAAATTCCCTTGCTTTGGTAGAAAGTTAATTGGTAGAAATTAACTAGTCAATGTAGACGGAGTACCAGAGTTGGAAATTCTGCACTTTGCAATCATTATAGTAAAGGTCAGTTTAGGGAAAAAAAATCATCAGTGGATGCTATTTTTATTACTGTTGTAACAAATTATGATAGATATTACAAGATGGATCCTTTTACATTTTACCAAGAAATTATCTTTCCTATCTTCCCAATAATTTCAAGACATTTGAATAGTTTAACTCTTTCAACTTTTCATTATTCTTATGCATCTTCTACCTATCTTTTAAGCTCCAACACATTATTAGGACTATTTTCTACAGTAGTATTAATTTATGCTTACCCCCATATTTACCCTTTCTGGTGCTTTTCACACTCCCTTGTGTATCTATGTTTCCATGTGGATTATTTTTATTTTTCCTGAAAAAAATATTATTAGTACTTCTCTTAATCCAGACTTGCTGGCAATTAATTCTCTTCTTTCCAAAAGTCTTAAAACTTCTTTATTTCACCTTCAGGAACAAGAAATTCTAATACAGTTTGCTTTTACATTTTACATTGCTCCATGGCAAATTAAATCTTGAGTATGAGGTAGGATGGCTAAGCTTTGTTATTTATCTCGTTTGAATAATCATTTGTTCCAGAATCATATGAAGAAAAGACTTCTTTCCCCATTGGTCTGGTTTGGCACCTTTACTGAAAATGAATTTATCACATGCATGTGTCTTGAAATGAATGTGTACTCTGCAGTCATTTGGTGAGAGGTTTCTCGATGAAATCTTTCATCTCCATGGTCTCTAGTTCTCTGATGCTTTTGAATATATGATTTTTATAAATTGTGTGATATTTCTAGGGCTTTGTTTAAAAGGAGCATTGCCTTACCACAAACTACTTCATCTACCTGGAAATGGAACTCTTTGGGTTGAATTTGCTGTTGTTATGTAACTTCCTGGAGGTAAATGTTCTTTCCTCTTTTCTCTTATATGAATTCCAGGGTGTAAATTTCCCTCTACATCCAGGTTTACTATATCCCACAATATCTTAGCTCACGCTACTATAATAAAATTCCATAGACTGGGTGGTTTAAACAACAAACATTTATTTCTCATAATTCTAGAGGCTGGGAATTCTAAGATCAAAGTGTTAGTAGATTTAAGGTCTGGTAAGGGTCTATTCTTGATGTGAACATAGCTACTTTCTTGCTGTATCCTTACAAAAAAGGGAGAGAATGGCCTCTGATCTCTTCCTCTTTCAATAAAGGCATTAATCTCATCAGGGGAGCCCCATCCATGGTGCCTCACCTAAACCTAGTTACTTCTCAAAGGCCCCACCTCCAAATACCATCACATTGGGGATTAATGTTTTAACATATGAATTTAAGGGAGACACAAACATTCATTCCACAGCACATAAGTTTTCATATGTTGTATTTTCATTATTATTCAGTTTCTTCTCTCCATTGTGATTTCTTCTTTGAACCATGATTTATTTAGAAGTATATTGCTTAATTTCAGAACATCTGAGTATTTTCTAGTAATTTTGTTGTTACTAATTTCAACCTTAATTCCACTGTGGTGAGAGAATAGGTTCTCTATGATTTCAGTTTTTTGAAATCTGTTGAAATTGGCTTTATGGGGTAACATATGTTCAGTCCTGGCACATGCTCATGTGCACTTGAAAAGAATGTATATTCGTTCTCTCATTGTTGGAAGTGGTAGTCTAGGTCAACTTTTAAAAAATTGCATAGCTCAGTTCTTTTAAATCCTTACTGATTCTTTTTGGCTTGTTCTGTCAGTTACTGAGAGAAGTGTATTAAAGTCTCCCACTACAGGTGTGGGTTTGTTTCTTTCTCTTTTAGTTCTTTCAAATTTTTGCTTTATATATTTTGAGCTTCTGTCATAAAGTAATAGAAATTTGGAATTGTCATAGTATATTTCTGGTGGACTGACCCTTTTAACATACATTATCCCTAGTGATGCTCTGTTTTAAAGTCCACTAAGCTACACCACTTCTCTTGTTTTAACTGTTTGAATTGATGTCTTTTGCCATCCTGTTATTTTTTAATAATTCTGTACCGTTAAACTATGTATTTAACTTTTGGTTGATGTTTCTAAATCTACTCTAACTTAGACTTTTAATTGGAGCACGCTATTCATTTATATTTAACGTTATAACTGATATTTGGGTTTAAGAATTGCAACTTACCTTTTTTTTTCTCCCACCTATTTTATGTTCCATTTCCTTTCTTAGCACGTTTTGTATTATTTTTGTTGGTCTATTTTTCTTCTCTACTAGTTCTTAGTTACATATTCCGTTATTATTCTATTGGTGATAAACCTAGAGATTACAAAATGAATTTGGGGTTTACTAAAATCTAATGTAAATGAATATTTTTACAACTTTCCAGACAAGACAAGGAGTTTAGAACATCTTAACTCTGCTTATCCCCTCCTCCTGCCTTTTGTGCTATTGTTGTATGCTTCAATTATGTACAAAATATAATATGTGTTTATGCTTTGTAACATTTCTTTATGCATATGAATGAATTATAATTAATTACAGCTATAATTTAAATATGTGCATGAATGATTATAATTAATTGATTAATTAAATTTGTATTTATAATCCCACAAGATATTATTACTGGTGTTTTCAACAGTGAAAATTCACTTGGTTTAACTCTTTCTTTTTAAACTTTAAAAGGTATACAATTTCATTCAGAATAGTTTTAGATTTACAGAAAAGTTGCAAAGATAATACAGAGAGGGCTGGATAGCCTGTACCCACTCTTCCTTATCGCTAACAATTTATATTATTATGGTACATTTACAACAACCAAGGAGCCAACACTGGTACATAACTACCAACCACATGCCACATTTTATTTGGATTTTCTTAGTGTTTCCCTAATGTTCTTTTTCTGCTCCAGGATCCCACTTCGTATTTAATCATCATGTCTCATCCTCCTCTGGTCTCTGACAGTATTAGATTCTCCTTGTTTTTGATGACCCTGAGAGTTTTGAGGAGTTACTGGTATTTTGTAGGGCTTAGAACACCCTCCCCTACACTCGTTCTCCGTTATGCTTTGTCTCACTCCCCTTTCTTACGCACTTCGGTTTCCCTGCAAGTGTATTTTCTAGTAAAGGGTCAGCATGCAAGCTTTTGCTTCTGGCTCTGCCCTCTAGGAAATCTGGGTAAGAGTCTCATTCTAGGTCATAGATCTTTGAGATCCTGACTGAAAACCGAGCTGCTTATCATATTCTCTCCTGACTGGCAGGTCTCAAATTGCAATCTTTGTTTCTACAACCTGGTGAGAGGCTGTCAAAAGTTGTACTCAGATTCTCAGCTCCCTCTCTCGGATCAGCTTTCCATTAAAATGTTGAATTGGCAAATATCTCAAAGAGAAAAGGGACGCCAAAATGGGCTCAGATTCCTGCGTTCCCTTTCTCTTTGAGATCTTGCTTATAGAAATCCTTGGTTGCTCTTTAATGCCATCAAACAGTTTAAAAGGTATATATTTCTGTCTTCTCCTCTAGTTATTTTCACCTAGAAGCTTGGTCTGGAAAAAAGCTTGTTCCGTGTTCCAGGAAGCAGAACTCACAACCCTAGATTTTAATAGAAAACCACAGGCTATTGCTAGAGAACCTGCTGTTTCCTTCTAGCCTCTTGCATGCCCCAGGCCTGATAGAGAACAAATTGGGGCTCTGTCCCTTCACATGCCTCCCTTTTTATTTCTGTTTTTTTTTTCTCATTGCTTTTGTCTCGTAGCAGCTACCCCTGTTTGGGGGTTTTGGTGGAAGGGTAGCTTCAGCACAATTTTTCCCTGCCTCATGCAACTGAATCTTTCAGCTGGAGAATTTTTGTACATATAGAAAAAATGCAGGCAGAATTAGCCCTTGGAACAATTTTAAGGGATATGGAGGTAGGGAGCATGCACCTCAAAGATGCTTCCGCACTGGCCCCCATGCCATCACACAGGGACCTTTCCATAGTCAGGGGGTCTGCCTCCTGCCCCTCTCCATAAATGTTGACTCTGTCTCTCCCTTTCACCATGATTCAGCTCTCATTCTGCACAGCGGCTGTTACATAGGATTGCCCTCTGGTGGTACAGGGCTGTGAGCCCTGTACTGGATGGGTCCACAGTGCTGCTTTTCTCAACTCTGTGTCCCCCAAAGGAGACAGAAAATTAAAAATAATTAAATTAAAATAATAAATTACAATGTTAATTATTTAAATAAATTTATTCAATCAACTAGAATTTTTTTAATTAAATAAATAAAAATTAAAAACAATTAAGATGCCAGCTCTGACGTCTTGAATCTGTAAGGCTTTCCCCTGATCTCTTGCCCTAACTCACTGGGACTGGTGAATCGCACCTGCTACAACTGCTTTTGAATTGAAAGTCAATAGGTAACAGGCAAGAGGCACTTTGGCTGCTTGGATTTAAAAAAAAAATCCTTTGGGGCTTGTTCTAGGTTAAGAAGGTAGGAGTGATTTGGACGGTAGGATTTGCCTCATTTCAAAATGGCCCTTTTATTATTCAGGTAGGCTAACTGCTGTCACAAAGAAGCTGTGAATTTCCATACTTCACACAGAAATGTTCATTTTTTGCTTGTGCAGCAACATGACATGCCATCGGCGGTTTCCTGGCAGGGCGACTCTCCTCCACATGACCCCACGGGGACCCAGGCTCCCTCCATCTTACGGCTCTTCCCCCTTCAAGGGCCTCAGAGGGCTCTCCAATTAGCCAATAGGTAGGAAAAGGTAACCCAGGCTTGTTACATGGGAGGGCTTATGGGCCAGACTTGGAATTTGTATGGACCACTTCTCCACACTACAGGCATTCCCTTGACCAGAATCCAGTCAAATGGCTGCGCCTTCCCACAAGAGAGGCTGGGAGGGGTGACCTCGTGGTTGCCCAAGGGGAATACAGGTAAATAGCTTGTGAACAGCTATCAAGTCTCGGCCACAGGTCTCATGTGTGTGTGCATGTTTGTGTGTTTCTACTTTTGAAGAAGTGAAAGGAAAGTCTCAACTTTTGCAAAAAAAAGCCTCCAAACCTTCCTGGCTCTTTGTCTCCTCAGTTTACTTAAACCTGGAGTGGACAGCAGCACAGTTTTTTCAGCCTTTTAAGGCTGGAAAGAAGATACTTTCCAGTTAAAACATGGAATATTTTCCTGGTCCTGGGGGAGATCTAATCAGCAACATTATTTTTAAGTAAATGTTTTATTGAAGCTTGACAGAATATAGAAAAATGCAAAAAGAAATCTATAAGTAATCAGTGAATTTTCACAAAGTCAATACAGCCATGTGACTATCATTCCGGTCAAGAAATAAAACATTCAGACCACCTCAGAAACTAACAAGGAAGGGAGGGCAGTTCTCGGTGATGGGGAAGGGCGATCTAGGCGTGCTGGGTTGCTCGTACTTTCTTTGGGCTATGACGCCTCCTGTAAATGTTACTCCAAAGCTGAGAAGATGAAGCGGCCTGGGTTCTGCCCTCCCCTTGATTCCAGCCACCTGAACTACCTTTGGCAGGTTACTTTCTCTTTAGAATCTCTGTTTCTCCATGTGCACAGTGAGAGGCTTGGACAGGCAAGTCACTAAAGTTCCTCAAGCTGGAACAACGGGATTTTAGGAATTGCCCCCAAATCCCCCAGGATGAGGTGCTGTGGGGAGAGGGCATAAATGATGGACCTGAAAGGACTCACTGATATAGAAAAATTGTTGTCCCTACATTGTCTCCAGGCCTCCTGGAGCCATCTCCACTGAGTTCTCCAGACTGGGGTGCTGGGAGCCAGTCACCAGCGCTGTGCCCAGGCTATGTTCACCCACCTCGTGTTTGGTCTTTTTGTCTTCATCCAGCTCTGTGTGTGCTGTGAGGGGCTGCCAGAACTTGTAGGGTCAGGCAAGTCTATGCACAGCCAGGGGCTAAGGATTTCAGAATATGGACTTGGAAAGACTTAGGTGCCAACTCAGACTTTATCACAGACTGGCTGTGTAGCCTTGAGCGAGTCATTTAACCTCTCTGAGGCTCAATCTCCTTATCTATGAAATTCATATGAGACAATCACCAAACTCGTAAGTCATGCAGCTGAAATGAACTAATCCTTGTAATATGCTTGGCATGGTGTCTGGCATCCAAGTGCCAGTACGGATGAGCTTTGAGTATTACTCTTCCATGTTAACCCTTCAACAAGGGATCGTAAAGCTCTCCAGGCTGCCTGCAGCAGGGGCTAAGAATGGGGACCTAGGAGAAACAAATTCACTCTGCACTGAGTCCAGATTAGTCATGTTTCTTGTCTTTCAGGGCTCTTTTATTTACCTCTCTCCCCTGTTACTGGAACTTGTCCCATAATTGGGAGAGTCATTATCTTTATAAAATTCAGAGAAATCTCCTGGCAATTTAATCTGAGATCTAATAATAACCACCAATGTAATTGTAATTAGTAAGAATGCTGAGAATAAGTAGAATGCTTTTTTTCCTAGATTCTCCCAGAAAGCAATGGGTAAAAACAGGCTTTAGTGTTCTGCAAACTTGGACTCAAGTAATGGTTCCACTACCCACTAGCTGCTGTGTGGCCTTGTACAAGTGACTTGCTGGATGTAACTGAAAAATGGGGACGCAAGGCACTCTCATTCTCAATTCCACCCTGGAAAACTTCCCAGACTCCCTTGCAGCTAGTGTTCTGGATGGCAAGAAGGTTCTACTAGACAACGGTTCTCATGGGTGGTTTGAAAGGTGGAACTGAGAAGGGCCTCTTCCTCTTGCTGAGGTTGGTAAGCTTGGTTGTAGTGTGTTTAGAGGCAGCCAAGAAAGATGAACAACAGTTTCAGGGTGGAACAGGTAATTGTGGTAATAGTTATGGTGGCAGCTGTAGCACTTTCCTGAGGTCTCAGTTATGTAACCATCCTTGTATTCAACAGCTCACTGTTACCCCATTGCATAAGATTCTTCAGCCCTTACCATAATCTTATAAGCATTTGCTTCCCAATACAAAATTCCGTTTTGCTTGAAACACCTAGAATGATCTCTGTTTCTTGCACTGAACCTCAGTAACACAGGACAATGATACTGCTAATTTTTTAGGATCACAGAGATTAGGCAAGCTATTAAATATAAAATACCTGTCACAGAAGACACACTCAGTCAATGGTAGTCACCAGTGATTGCAATAAGACTTACTGTTTAGCTGCTAAATTTGGGAAATTGGGGGGAAACTAGTTCTGTAAATTGCATCTTGCCATCCACCAGTATTAACAGGATTTTTTCCCACTTTGGGTTTTCCCAGCAGTCAGCAGGCATCTCTAGCAAGAGGAAAATGATCCTGGGCCAGTGTTGCTTTCCCCTTACGTTCTCGCCAACAATTCATGTTGCCTTAAGAGATTAGGCCTTTGTATTGCTTGCCACATTGCCCTACTGTCTACACCAAAGTTACGTCTTGGCTGGAGGGGCGTGTCCTTCCGATGGAGTCCAGGCCCATTGCACAGTGAGCAAGGGGGTTATTTGATCTCTTGACTGGAGATCTTACAAGTCCCACTGAGAGTGTGCTTACCCATTGAGCTTAGCTAAGCTAATTGGCCTGGTATAGACGAAGAAGCAAAATCCCACCGAAAGCAGTGAGTGTTTCTTCTGGCATTTGGATAGGGCAGCCTCTCCAGGGGCTGAGGGTCAGCTCTAGGTTCCCCCAACTCCTGCCAGACACTCAGAATCCCCACGGCTAATGGGCAGCAGTTTCTTGATCAGGGTGAAACAGGTTATGAGGGGCATCACCTGCCTCCAAAGAGATGTTCACTTAGTCTGGACTAAAGTCCTGGAATAAGAGAAATGCCCTCTTATCGGACATCTGTCAAGATGGGCCCAGAGCCTGATTGATATCTTGCCCACTGAGTGCCGTTTCACAGACACTGTTGGTGGGAAGGCAGAAAAGTGAGTCTCCTCACCTCTGACTCACATGGTTTTTTTATTCAGAGCTGCCCAGCCCGTTTCCCACTGTGCATTCTTATTGTAGCTCTTCCTAAAAGGCAGTTATCCTTCAAAGCCGAGTCATAAAATCATTAGCCCCTGGAGAGAGGTTCAGACTTAATCCCTCCCACCAGCAAAAGCTTAATGAGAGAGGGCCCCTGACTGTGGGCTTCTACAGCCCCTTTGTCACCAGCCCTGATCTTCTGCCCCAGCTCAGGTGCACTCTCCGGCCCAGTCTCCTCAGATCTCGACCTGGCCCTGGCAACTCCCAAACTCTTCAAATTCACTGCAGCACCGTGAGGGGCCCTTGATGGGCCACTGAATCCAGCAGTAGGAACCAGCATTTGTTTATAAAAAGAAGAGAAGGAGGAGGGGGAAGAAGAAGAGGAGTGGGGGAGGATGCAGAGGAGGGGGAAGAGGAGAAGAAGAAGAAAATTCACTTTGAAAAAGGACAAAAATCCCCTTCCTTTTATCCTGAGTTCCTACCCCTTTATTGATGCTTCTGTCTCCTTTATATACAGCAGAGTTCTCCAAGTTTAGTGTGTATGAGAATTACCTGAAGAAAACCCCAAGGAGATACCACTTCACACCTACTAGGATGCCTAGAATCAAAAGCATGGAGAATAACAAGTGTTGACAAAATGCGGATGGAACCCTTGTCGTCCTTTGCGGGTAGGGAACATAAAACGGCGCATCTTCTGGGAAAAACAGTTTGGCATCCCCCAAAAAGTTAAACATAGGATTATCATATGATCCAGCAATTCCTCTCCTAGTGTATAAACACCAGAAAACTGAAAACAGAGACTTTGGCTGACATTCATACACTACATTCACAGCAGCATTAAGCACAATAACCAAAAGGTGGGAACAACCCGAGGGTCCATCAACAGAAAAATATGTAAACAAAATGTGGCCTGTACATGCAATGGAGTATTTATTCAGCCATAAGAAGGAATGAAGTGCTGATACATGCTGCATGCTGCAGTGTGGATGCACCTTGAAAATATTTATGCTAAGTGAAATACGCCAGACACAAAAGGACACATTGTACGATTCCACTCATAGGAACTATCTGGACAAGACAGATTCATAGAGCTAGAAGGTGAATTAGAGGTTACCAGAGGCCAGAGGACTGGGGAGTTACTGCTTAATGGGTAGGAGCTTCTGTTTGGTGTGATGGAAAAGTGTTGGAAACAGACAGTGGTGAGGACTGCGCAACGGTGTTGATGGGATTGATGCTGCCACTGAATTGTACATTTCAAAATGGTTAAAATGACAATATTTTATGTTATATATATTTTTATCACAATTTAAAAAATATTACCAGAAGAGTCTGTGGAAATGTAAATTCCTGGGACCAGCTCCCAAACTTATTAATAAGTCCAGGGTGGGGCTCTACTACATGTGTCTTTTGAACAGGCTTGCCAAGTGTCTCTGATGTGGGTCATTGAGGGGCCTATTTTAGAAATGCAGAGATACACAGGCTGAACGAACCGCCTTTCTTGGGAAACAGAAGAAAGCAAGAGGAGTGCTTGCTGCTTTTCAGAGCTTGTCCTAAAGGCAGAAAGGCAGGACGCTCCGCTTACACGCCAGGATAAGGGAAGGCAGGCCACTCTGTGCATGGGCTGAGTGGGGATGGGCACACTGTGTACCCACGGTGCGTCTGAATGTGGCAGTCTCAGGGTCAGAGGACCAGCAGGGACACTACAACCAGCCCTGTGGCCCCGAGACCCAGGGCTTTGTAGTGGCACCTACCCATCTCCATGTAGGTCTCAGAGCCCCGTCCCACATCCTTCCCCAGCCACATTTCTCTGCCGGGTCCAGGAGGTGACTTTGAGTTCCACCCGCTGCCTTCCTTCTCCCTGATACTCCCGGTGCTGGGGTGGGCCCTGTGCTTCTCCCCTCAGTGTGCACATGATCTCACTTCTGGCGCTCTGCTGTCGGGGAAGGACATGATTTTCTGTACTGCTTGAGTAGGTCTTCCCCTGTATACAAGTAAGCAAGGTACTAGTGAAGAGACTGACCCTGAGCAATCACACACCATCTCTGGGCCCTTTGAGAACCCATGCTGTGTCCTTTCATTGCCTGTACACTCAGGTATTTTTTGAGACAGGTTTACCTTCACTAAGTCCCTAAGACTTATTTGCAGAAACTCTTCTAATAATGTCCCACCCACAGAAAAGCAGAGAAAAAAGTCCAGCCTGGGAACTCAAATGTTAGTACTACTCATCTTCAGAAGGTTCCTTCTTTCATTCCACTGATTTTTATTGAATCCCAACCAGGTGTGGGGGTGGGGGGGGGGGGTCTGCCCTGTCCCTTCGGAGTAGGAGTGCCCACAGGGAGCTCTGTCCAGGCTGGGGGTGGGGGCGGAGAACAGTGAAAACTGGCCACCATAAAACCATTGATCAGTAGGTAGGGTGAGGTGTAGAGGGAGGACCAGTGGCTTTGCCTGAGGGATCAGAGATGGGGGTGCTCATGGAAGAGTTCAGAAAGAGGGGACACTTTGGAGGGACTCTTGAAAGAGGAGTGAGTTTTTGTAGGCAGAGAGGATGGGGTTAGGGCCCCAGTTGTCCAGGCAGAGTGAAAGGATTGGCTATCGGCAAGGGGTAGGGGAGGCTAGAATGTGGAACAGTGGCCTGCCCCCTGGGCTCGTATGACAGGGTGACAAGTCTGGACTGGATCCTATAGGCAGTGAGGAAATACGGAATATTCTGAGCAGAAGAGCTATGTGGTCATATTTGCAGGGGTGTTTTCAATGTATGAAAAATCTCATAAAAAGAGGAGAGGAGAGTATAACACACCTCCCTGAACCCATACTTAAACTGAACACTTATTAGTGTTTTTCCAAATTTGCTTAATGTATTTTCTTCTTTGCTAAAATATTTTAAGACAAATCTAGACACCCTACCCATTCCCCTCTAAACACTTCAATGTGCATCCTTTATAAACAAGGATTTTTTTATACCATTATCACACCTCACACAATTAACAGCAGTTTCTTGATATCTAATATCACATTCATATTCAAATTTCCCAGATTGTCTCCCAAATGTTTTTGTTTCAGGGTTTATTTGTATAAATCAGGATTCTAATCAAGTCTTCATATTGCAGTTATGGCTTTTACTTTAGAAAGATCACCCAGAGAAGGTGAAATAAGGAGAGCTCAAGTCTCCTAGCTCAGGAGGAAGGCCAAAATACATTGTTTCAGTTGGAAACAGTCGGTCTGGAGTTCAAGAGAATAGGCTGGGCTGCAATCACCGAGCTCCTGGGTGAGGAAGGGGTGGGGTGGGAGCCTTGGGGAGGAGCAGCCCCAGGCAGGGAAGGGCCGGGGAGGGCACAGGAGTCTTGGTCAATCTTCTAAGAGAGATGGGGGGCAGACACAGAGAGCCTGTGGCAGACATGGCTGAGGGTCAGCTGGACGGAGCATTGAAAGGCAGCCTTGACATTTGCATCAAGGGGCGCCTGTAGTAGCTCTGAGGTCAGTCTCGGTGGGAGGGTGAGGGTGGGAGGGCTTCTTTACCGCCCTGAGCAGTGGATGGGAGAGGGAAGAGGGGAAGGATGTGCAGGCTCTGCTCCCCAGAGAAAGCACGAGATGGCAGCCATGATGAGAGGGAGTCTGGGTAAAGACTGTTTTTAGGGCTGGGGGGGATCCGTGAGCCTCTGCAAGGCTGAGGAGCCAGAGCTTGTCACCAGAGAAGGAAGGGGTGGGTCAGGTGGTAAGGGCTGCTGAGGCCACTTCCTGGAGGACAGTCTAATGGTAGGTCCCAAGCTCTTTAAAATGGCCATGACCTTGAGCTCACCCACAGAAACTGAGACTAAGGAGATAAGCAGACATGCACAGAATGATTTGGTAGGAGATTTGCTCTTGCCTCACTAATAACACGAAAAGGGGAAAGTAGCCTGACTGTATTACAATAAGGGTATGATTCTACAGGGCTTCTCTGCCTCAGCACTGTGACATGTGCGGTCAGATGATTCCTGGTGCGGGTGTGTCCTGGGCATGGTGGGATGTTCACTGGCGTCCCTGGCCTCTACCTACCAGATGCCCTTTGCCACCCTCCCACCCAAGTTGTGATAAAAACCAAAAAATGTCTTCAGACATTGCAAAATTGGCTCTGGTTGGGAACCACTAGGTTAAGGCATTGTGTGCCCATATGGTGGCATATTACAGTCAGAGGGATGGTTTTCAAGAGTCATTAAGAGAGTGCATGGGGAAATCCTTATGACACAATATTGAGGAAAAAAATTGTACAAATAATTTTACGAGAATAATACTAAATGAGTAACGTCAGCACACATCATACCTGGAAAACAGTGGGAAGGAAAAATACTAAAACATTAAAGGAATTAACTCTGGATGGTAGGTTGAAGGGCCTGTTTGCAATTTTCTACCCTCATTTTCTACTCTGAACATGAATACTTTATGTTTATTTATTTATACACACAATGTTGTCATGGCTTTGATCATTTATTTTAAGGAAATTTATTACTGAATAAAACACACATACAAGAAAGTACACAAATTATAAGTATATAGCCTAGAGGATGGTCACAAAGTGAAAATGCTTGAGTAACCAGGAAGTTACAAGAAACAGATCATCAAGATGAAGAAACAGAACATCACCAGCCCTCCTAGAAGTACCCCTTGTGTCCCCTTTTAGTCACTACCCCTCCAAGGCTGACCCATTTGTGATTTAAACACCCTAGACCCTACTTGCCTGTTTTAAAGCTTTGTATAAATGGAATCATGCAGGGTGAACTCTTTTGTGTCTGGCTTCTTCTCCTAATGCGGCGGATGAGACTCACCCATGTTGTGGTATGTAGTCAGAGTATATTTTAATGAGCACCTATTAGTTTTAAAATCACAAAGCTGTTTTAAAAAGATGACAGGTAGCAGCGATTAAAAACCTGGGATTCTTTTCACCTTCCAAGGAGTGTTTTACTTGGCCTCTCCTCCCGCATCCACTGCCTGGAATGTTGTGTCTCCCAGTTGCTTCTCTGGGTCTAGAAAAGGATTTGCGCTGATCCCACCATCCCCTGGTGCTGTCACCAATGGCACATGTTTGTGTTTGAGCCCCTGGTGGACACCAGTCTGACAGAATGGGGGTCGGGGCATGTGCTTCTAGCACAAGGCTGAGCAGGAAGGGGGATGGGGGTGTCCAAGATGGGGTGCGGTCCTCCTAGAGGGAGAGTTTGCACCTCTGTTCCCATGGCAACCATCGATGACATGCCACTCACAGAGAAACAGAAGCTTCCTTGAAAAGGTGCCTTATCTGGTCTCCTGGCTTGTCACATTCCTCAGCTTGAAGCCCCTCATGGCTACTGGTTTACTTCTCATAACAACTTTATAAAGGAAGAACTATCATTTACCATTTTAGACACCAAGAGCCTGAGAATGGAAGAAGTTCCCTTGCATAAGGTCACAGGTGGGCTTTGAGCCCAGGTCTGTGTGATCCTGGTTTTGCCTCTCAAGGCCACTTCCCTGTCCCTCCCATTGCTGGCTGAGATGGGCAGAGGGGTTCATGACTCAGTCTCCAGCGATGGACTCAGTCTGCTGGACTGGTGCCAGCCAGCTGTGTGGTCAAACAAGTCATTCACTCAAACAGTGTTTCAGTTGGTTTGGCCAGAAAACAGGCAGCTCAGTACCTCCCTTCTTGCCCCAAGCCCCACCTCTTCTAGCCAGCAGGAATTTCTGGAAAAATGTTTTGGAAAAATGGAGGCATTTTCACAACTCTCTCCTCACCTAAACCTGCGGGGCCAGGAGAGAGCACAGACCCTCAGGCTCTGACTGTTATTCTACACTGTGGACCAAGTCTGCCCCTGGCTTTCATGTTGCCTTGGTAAATGTCCCCAAGTCACTGGCGGGCTCTGATCTCTCCAGCACCTAATAATTCAAACAGCCTGGTGTAGTGAGTAGCTAATCAGCTGGACAGCCCTTGCAGCTGCACAATGGGGTTGAGGGGAAAGGGGTCCCTTTCATTCTTAGGGGCTCATTGCACGACCTGATGGCCAAGGCAGAAACCACCGTCCGCTGGCCCAGAGGGGAAGTTAATTCCTGCAAGGCCCTGGGCAGGCATCTGCCTGGCTGAGGCAGCCAGTTGAACGGTTTGAATCATGGCTGTCCTGGCTAGGCCATCAGGTGGGAATTAAAATTTAATTTAGAAAGTCCTGTCTCTGCGGCCCTGGTGGCCGTCATCTGGGTGATTGACTGGCTGGTTTCTTTCACCTTTGCATGCCTTGGGTTTTTACTGGAGGAGGAAATGAAGGCTGAACTGGGGCAGGAAATTCCATGTCCACAGGTGTTTCTGGTTAGCCCCGTGCACCTCGCCCAGGGGCACAACTAGGGGCCAGGGATTCTTGTGTGAGCCTGGGGTCTGTGGCTTTGCACGTAGGGATGGCTGGGCAGGGCACTCAGGCTGCCACAGGGAAGAGGTACCAACCAAGGAATGGTCCCCTGCCTGGCCCCGGGAGCCCAGTGATCACCCGCCACTGATATGAAATCACACAGGCAACTTTGCGAGAGCCACCCCAGACTATGCGCCGACAGTGGCCTTTGGTGGCACCAGGGCCTGACCTGGGAGATTAGCAGCGCCCTGAGGTGGTGTTTACACATTGTAGCCAGCGCTTCATGTGGCTGACCTGCCCCCATTTTCACATCTTCTGAAGGGCTTAGAGATCCAAGGAGCTCACCTTCCCTCGCTTAAAGGATCTCCAGAGAGGTTGGGAGGGCAGCCTTGGGCTTGGTGTGAGGTGGCCACCTGCAGGACTTATTTCAGAGGCTGAAGAAGCAGCTTTCCTCACCCTGTAATAGCTCCATGCTGCCATAGGGGCATTTCCAACCTTTAGTCATTCACTGTGCAAGTAAGGGTACATACCTTCCTGTTCAACCCAGAGTGTACCTGGAGGGAGGGGCCATCCCGAGAAATGGCACAGGGAGACACATTGGGTGGCTCTGGGCAAGCGTCACCTCCGTCCACCCACCTCAGTGTTCTCATCTGTAAAACGGGAAATGTAGGAATGAACTCTGCTGTTTTGGCATGAGGATTAATGAGATACCATTCATAAAGCATGGGCCCCACGGTCTGTGACTAGCACACAGAGAATCTTCACACAACTCCTGGGAACAGCCCCAAAGGAAACACTCACAAGAAAACTATTTGGGTATTACTTTGAACACAGCAAAAAAAACCCCGCAAAAAAACAAAAAAACTGTAACCTATGACAAAGCCCATCAATTGGCTGTATATTGAGGAATGTCATTCATGTGATAATGAATAGCCAATAACATCACTGTGACAAGGAGGATGTCATGGAAAATGCCCAGGAAATAACTGGAGGAAACAAGTCCATGTGCCCTGATTACAACTGTGGGAAAAAGTTTACCCTGAAGAAGACAGGAAGGAGAGGTAAGTAATTGCTTACTTGAATATTTGTCATTCCATATTGAAATGCATAATTTAAAAAGAAAATGAAATAAGGTCAGATACAGATACGAATATGTCTAAGGTATCAAGTTCCTACTAGGATGGGACCCACTGTCGTCAGTCCAGGAAAAGATGTATATGGTCTCAAAGGCTGGAGAAAAGCCTGCCCAAGCAGGGGACGTAGGAGCAGTATCGTCACAATAAGTATGGTCACCTGCGTGTTCAGGGGGCTGGTAGGGTGTCCTGGGTATCCTGCGGGGGGATTGGGGCTGACCTTTCACAGCCAGGACCTCATATACCCCACTGAGCCCCTGAGGAGGGGACAGAGTGTCCTTAGGGCTGTCCTCAGGGATCTAATCGGCACACGGCGGTCCCTGTCTGTAATATGAGTGAAGTTTAATTGCTGTTGGGGGTCTGAAGCCTGGACGCCTAAGCAGCACCGCAGAAAGGACCCCTTGTTCTTAGTGAAGCCAAGTAAATGGCTGTGTGATGGGCTGTGTAGGTTGGGAGGTTGAGGGTCTAAACCGAGACTCCTGAGAGCTGGCGGCCTTGTCCTCAGACCCCTGCCTGGTGGGCAACAAGGCACAGTGGGCGTCTCTCAGCTGACTTTCCTCTTTCAGGGTGCAGCTCTGTCCTCCTCCTGCTAGAAGCCTCCTCTGGCCAGCCCAAGCCTCGCTAACCTGAGCTCAGAGCCCTGAGAAAACGGATGTGGTTCTGAGTCCGTGCAGGACAGCAGCCAGGCCTCCCCCTTTCTCTGCTGCACCTCCCCATTCCCCCAAGCTTTCTGAATTATCAGTACATTCTTATTGCATTGCCATGGAGGCAAAATAACTTTGGAATAGCAGCAATGATTTGTGAATTTCAATTCCTCTTTTAAAACCCCTTGCGGATATTTCTGCTGCTTCCCTCTCCTTCCCTCCTCTTCCTTCCTCCCAGACTGGAATTATGAGACAGAAACTCACCTCCTTCCCTATGCATCTCCTGCTCCTCTTGTGATTATCAGTATGGTTGCTTCAGAGGGTAAGCCTGGCTCTGACCCACCTCCCAGCCCCCGAGGCCCCCCAAGCACCATCAGATAGGGGTTTCATCTTGAAAGGAAGGGCAAAGAAAGAATTTCCAAACATTGAGCCCTTGCTTAATGGAAGGTCAGGCCCTGTGCTAAGTGGTGCGCATTCATCATTCCGTTTCCCCCACCCAGTCAGCCTGTGAGACAGGCGACATTCCTGTTTTACAGGTGGAGGAGACCGAGGCTGGGAGAGTTTGGTCTCTTGCCCAGGGTCCCAGAGCTAGTAAGTGGTAGAGCTGGGATCCAGACTTTGGCTGTCTGACTCCAAAGTCTAGGCTTTTCTTTGCTCTAAATCCCTTCATTCAACCTTCTCTTTTGTCTGCAGAATTCTAGGAAGTGTTGGTTCTGTTTCTCATCAGCAGGGCCTCATGGTCCCCATGGAGTGGGGTCGCTGGGCATTTGCACATCATCCCTAGAGGCCAACCTTGGTGTGCAGAGCCCTGTTTCAGGGTCCAGGATGTCCAGAACCAGCTGGAATCAGAGGCATTCTGGCCCCTTTCCCTGCCACATGGAAATGTCATTTGTAGTCAGCCTGCTGTCATTGGAGAGCGGCCCTGTAGGTGCAACGAGTCAAAGGACCACATGGAAACACTTTAGCCTGACTCGGCCCTGGAGAAGCCCTGGCTCACAGCCATGAATGGCAGCAGGTCCAGCAATGCTGAGGTCCAGGCATGCGCGTTGCCAAGAAAGCAGAGGGGTTTGGAGACAACTTCTTTCTCACGCAAAGGCCCTGCATGGTGCTGGGCGTGGGGGTGCTCATGAATGCAGGTTCCTGTTCTTTGTGAGAGAAGAGCCTCAGTCCTGTGGGCTGAGTGTCTTGGTGATGAAATGCTCTGTGCTATGGCTGTCTTGTGGGCGTCGGGGGAGGGTGTCTAAGGCAGGGGACTGTGGGCCTCTGAGGTTGTATGCAGGTTTATGCATGTCCTTCTGTCCAAAGAGGAGTCATTGGAGACTTTTTCTGAGTTATCACAGGTGTCCAAAACCCGCCAAAGGCCAAAGACCTCACTATCCAAGAGATACAGCAGGACCCAAGGGACTAAGCCATTCAGCATGTCCAGGCATTCACAATCACCCATGTGGCTGCTGGTGGGGGGAGATATGCCAGGCTGGTGTGAGTGTATGAGGATGGGGTTGGGTGTCCCAGTCAGGCTCGCTCTCTGAGCAGAATGGAGCCCCTCCGAACTCCCTTCCCACCCTGACCACACAGGCTGCAGAGAGCAGGGCCCTAGGCCTTTGGGGAAGTGGCCTCCTCCACCATCATCATCATCTGTGAACCTCATCTCCAAGCTTAGAGCTTCCTCCCCAGGTGGGGTTGCCCCTTTCTGAGCTCCAATTTCCCCATCAGCCTGGGGCCATATATCATCTCCTTTCTCCTGGCTGCTTTATAGCTTGCTGGAAACACCTTCACCTCCCCTTAGCACTTGAAAATGTACCACTTGAAAGCATCTTAATGTTAACCAATGTGATTCTTTTTTAATTTGAACGGGCTTATTTCTCTGAATGGCTTTCCTGATCATATAGGAGGGCATGCTCCTTAATATTAAACTTTTTCTTTAGAAAGAGCAAAAAATAACTCACATCTGTTTGATATTTAATTCCAACTGAATGGCAGGACAGGAACAAAATTGCACTGCAAACGGCTATAAAGCGTGATATTTACAAGAGCCAAGCATACCAAACCTACCTGCCAGAGAATTTGAAATGACGAAAGATTGAGGGGGCATGGCCTGGGCAATGGGGCGTCTCCTACCCAGAAGCCAGAGGGGTAATAGCCAAGCCAGGAGAAGGTGGGAGGTGTGAGAGGGGTTCACTTTGTACTGGAGGATTTTGTAGGGACTGGTTTCCAGCCACATGTGAATTTGGGGTCTGGGATCAAAGTTCAAGCAGGGGTCCTGATATGGTCTGGAATCCATTGGCAGTTGCTCTGGGTGGAGGGGGTGGCCTGTCTGGGCTCCTGGGTAATGCTCACCCACAGCCTAGGGACCAACCAAGCCCTGCCCTGCTCTCAGTGTCAGGGGGCCTTGGGGTCTGGCTACAGCTCAGAGACTGAGTTGAAAGTCTTCCTGCTTCCTCATCAGTTTTTCGGAGACTCCAACATCCTATGTCCAAGAGAGCCGAGAGGTGCGGTAAGGCCCAGAGAGCTGTGTTTTCTTAGGGAAAGGAGGGTGGCCTCTAAATGGCAGTCGACTTGTCTTGCTCCTGAGCCCTGAGAGGGTGATACCAGGAAAGAACGGAGCGGGGCCTCTTTCCTAATACCCCTGTTGCACATTTTAAGCCAAGGGACTGATTCCAGCATCCCAGTCATGAACCGGATTTGTTGACATATGCTAGCTGTGCATTGACAGGGATACTGCAGCCCCAGCTCAGCCAGAGCTCGAAGGTACACATGGAGGAGAAGAGGAGAGCAAGGATCCAGAGCAGACCAAATGCTGGCGCCCACACTTACCAGCTGAGTGAACTGGGGCATGCTTCCCCTCTCTGAGCCTGTTTCCTTATGTCTAGCACAGGATGGTTTAATATCCTTACACGGTTATTTGGAGTAGCTAATGTCTAAACACATTTACTTGTAAGGAGAAACGCATATGACAAGTTTTTTAGCATGGTCTCTCCAGGGCTTTTGTGTAGGTACCATTTTCATTTTCAAGGCATTTTCATCAGTTATTTTGTTTCTCTGGCCCACAGTTGAGTACAAGGGAATGGAAATTTTCCTACGGTGGTGGGCTGGAGCTCTCTCACATTGTCTTGTAAGGGCTGATTGTTAAACAAGCTATTATTAAAAATTAAATTGTGTGAACTTACAGTTAAATTACATGAAATACAAAGTTAATAAATTATCAAAACTCACTGCTTCCTAATTATTTTACTATATCTGTGACACACATATTGTGTCTGCATGGTGGAAGGGCACTACACGTCTCTTTCCAACTCCAGGTTCAGGGATGTAACCTTGGTACCTTGAAATTGACCAGGATGCAAGAATTCACACTATTGAAACCCGAAATTGGCAAGCACAGTCAGAGAGTACTAGGAATCAGAGAGCCAGGCGCTAAACTTTTACCAGCACATTCTCCATAGCAGAGACTGGTTGGTGTAGAGAGGCGTGTGGGGCTTTCAGTGACTCTTAGAGTCTTGACGCTGCGCTGAGTGTCTTCTTCTCAGCCGGCTGCTTTCTCCATCAGGCTTAGCTGTTCCAGCATCCCTAGGACCTCGTGTCCAGTGTGTACGGCGTTTATTTATACAGAATGCTCTGGCCTCCTCCAAATGCCTCCCACCATACCTCTAATGAGGCTTCTCCTCAGCTTCTGTTTTCCCACTGATCTGAGCCAGAACGTTCACTCTAGTTTATAAAGCATGCTGAGAATCTCAAGTGGAGGTATTTTCTCTTTAACTGCGGAGCAAAACTCAGAGCTCATAATTACTTTGTGGTTTTCTAACCAGCACTTTACCTGGGGTGCTTGACGGAGCCCAGAGGCAGGCGTGTGTGCGTGTGTTGGGGGGTGGAGTAGGGGAGAAGTCTAACCATATGAGGCTTTCCTGATGTTTCCATCTGAAATCTGCAGAGCAACCGCAGGCCCAGGGGAAGAGGAACATAAAACTGAAAGACGGAGCCCCGATTATTAGCATCCCTTCTTGGCCTTCAGTGAGTGTCCACAGGGGACCACGTGTTCCTCAGTAATGAGCCCCAGAGCTGGTTCTGGAAGCCTCTGACATCAAGCAACCAGCCTGCCTGCTTCCAGGGCCCCCAGGGCAGAGATCCAAGTTTGGGACCTCTTCACCTCATGCATGGGTTTCTGAGTGGTGAAGGGCTGGGTGGTCGTGTTGTACCAGAGAAAGGATTCATCTGGAAATAGGAAAACCTGTTGGCATAGAGCAGAGGAATGAGGGTGTGCGCCCTGCATGGCCCTGCTGGGATTTGTCCTTGGCTCCTGGGATCTGAGTCCTATAGACACAGTGAGTCCATTCGCTGCAAACCACTGACTTTGGCCTCTTCTGATCCTCAGTAACTCATTGCTTCAAGTGCATTTTAACCTTTTAACCAGCAGCTTCCTTATGGTTTGAGGTTCTTTTCAAAGTCTCATTCCGCAAAAGTCTCCTTTCACCCCACCCGAATTCTTTCACCCAGCTTACTCTCTCATTAATCAGTCAATAGACCCTGACTGAGGACCTACTGTGTGCCAGGTGGCTGCTTCATCTGCAGACATGTGTCCAAGACAGTTGCAGCCACACCCAGGGCTCTGCTGGTGAGAGGTTCCAGCGTGGTGCCCAGCAAACGGCAAGTACATATTCCCAGCCAAGGAAAAACCTGTAGTTCCATGGATCACTGCCTGAAAACGCCCTCTGCGTGTCCAATACCAGAGAGGAGCTAGGAGGGAGATGGCTTTGTGGGAAAGTCAGGGAAGCTTTCTGGAGGGAGGAACATTTGGGGATGGGTGGAGGGTAAGGTTAATGGGTGGCATTTATTGAGGTGCATGTACCAAGCTTCTTTAAAGGTTGGATGCTTGTCTTCACAAGTGAGCTGGGTGTCTCGCCAGTGGGTTTCAGCCCCAGACAAGCTCACTCTTAATTTGATGAGACAGAAAAATGACAAAGGAACATTCTTGGGGTGAAAGGGTTTGCACCCAGCTTTATTCCCATGGTGGCAGGTCAAGCACTAGAGTCCTGTCCACCTCGGGGCAAGTCTGCATGCAGCCAGCAAGTCTCTGCCTCTGGGACTCCCCATCCCCACAGCCCTCTCAGTCTCTGTCCTTGGCACTGCCACCACTCCAGCCTCTGCCCTCCTGCAGCCCTGCAGCCCAGAGCACTGGGTGGAGCTCTTCATGCAGAGTCACGTATTGCCCGTGTGTGTGCAATGGGCAAGCCGACCAGGGTCAGGTGAGAATCCTGGCCATGGGAACTTTCATGGTCTCTACAGTGAGTACTAATAGTATCCGTTTCGTACATGAGGAAGAGTGGCTTGAGAGATGAAAGTTTCAGAGTCAGCAAGTGGAGGACAGTGGGATGGGCGTGCTGCTCTGCTGCCCTGACCCTGAGGCAGGAGGGGCCGGGTTTCAGAGCAGGCGTGCTGGCAGGTGGGACTGCATGGGCCACGCCAGGCCACACCAGGCTCCTCTCTGTACCTCCCTGGACTGTAGCTGTCCTTTTGTTCCTGCCTCTCTCCTTTCTTACAAATGCCAAAAGTCTCATCAGTTGGGGTGACAGTGGTGGGGCGGGTCTGTGTGGCCTTTTGCCTTCAGTGGAGCCCCCTGCACTGTACCCCCACCCTCCCTCTCCCTTTTCAGCGGCCTCTCTGAGGGCCCTGGGGGTACGGGGGGTGGGTGAAGGGCACCGAAGCGAGCAGGCTCCGACTGCCCTCATTCCCATTGCTCGCTCTCCTCTCCTCTGCTCTGTGCTCCAGGAGTCCACTCTGTGGGCTCTTTTCCAGGCTCCTCATCTGCCGCCTTCGGCTGCCTTCAACCAATGGAAGCCTCTAGGGGTGGGCAGGGGAAGAAGCCAGGATATTCCACCCTCCGTCCCAGCACCTCAGGGAGCGTCCCTGGCAGTGGCCCTTTTCCTGGTTGGCTGCAGCTCCCCGGGCTGGCGGGCCTCTCCCTCCCAGGCCCCATGTCCTGCCAGAACAGCTGCAACAGCTCCAGTTCTGCGCAGGAGGGCACCCGCTCTGGCTCTCTACCACCACCTTTGGGTTTGACCTTCGGGTGGGAGCGAGCAGTGGGGGCAACTTTCTGCTCTTGCGGATCTCTGAATGGCGTCCCGTGTGGCTTCTCAGTGACTCCATCACTTGTGTACCCAATTCTCAGAATCAGTGTTTGAAAGAGTGGTTTTTGTTTTCCTGACTGGATCCTGACTGACACATTTGTCCTTCCACCCCGTGGTCCTGGCCCTGTCACGCAAGGTGACCTACTGGGGTTCATCCTCTCAGCCCACCGGCAGTCAGCTGCACATGAAGAGGAGAATGATATCACGGCACCTGATTGCCCAGAGAAGCAGTTATGGAAACCCCATGGCTGGCTGCCTGACGGAGCTCTCCCTCAGAAAGCCCCTGCCTCTGCTGTATTTGGAAGATCCCCCACTCCCACCCCCGCCTCTACCTCTTTAAAAGGAAGCAAGGCAGATGTCTCAGCTGGGGCTCCTTCCAGCACTTAGAGTGCTTGGCTCAGAGCCTGGGGTGTCCATCATGACTTTGCTTGCCGGGTACCTGCTCTGTGTTAGGTGACGCAGAGAGGATCAGAGAGATGACAGAGGGAAGAAAGCCCCCTCCGGAGCCCCAGACCCCACGGGTCTCGCCCATCTTTCAGGACTGTGATTGGACCTTGATCTTTCATATAGAGTCACGTACTGTCCATGCATGTGCAGTGAAACCTGCCCTTTCTCAGACCCCTTCCTGGTGGTTCCCAAATGTCTGGCTCTGGGCACTGTGGCTGCAAGTGCCCCTTAAAGAAGTGAGTATTGTGGGGACATGGAAAGAAAAGGCAGAGAATGGTGACAGCTCAGGGCTGCAGTGTTGCGGGAGTGCACATTTTTGTGGCGCGAGCCCCTGTGCCAAGTGACACTCTACAGCTCTTTTAACTCAAGTGTCTAAAGAAGAAAATAATTGAACTCTTCTGTTGAGGATCGTCTGGCTCCCCACATCCCCTCACTTAGGATGTTTTGTTCCCACTGGAGCGTGTGATTGGAAAACAAAGGTAAATGAAAGCAATTTATTCCCGGATCATTTTTACCTCCAGCAGGATTAAAGCTGCCTCAGCCATAAAGAGTTTACAAAATCTAAAGAAAGATAATAACTTCCCTTCTCACGGTCCGGTCATGGGGAGGTAAGGCATGTTTCCAATCAGCTGAGAATGTAACTCAAGTGATAGGTTTTATTTCACTGTAATCTGCCTGTGAGTTCACGTTCAAGGTAAGAGGGACCACAGCCCTGCAAGGAGCATAGAGTTCCTTAATTTCAGCATCTCCTCTGAAACGTGGAGGACCTGGGTTTGTTTACTCCTCTCCCCAGAGCTAAGGAGGGCCTGGTGTGCTGGTAAGTGGCAGGAAATGGAAAGGCAGGCCTAGCTGGTGCAGTGGAGAGAAGCTGACGTTCTGACAGGGCCGGCTAGCCCCCTGGCGACATCAGCACCATCAGAGGCCGTGGAGTGGCCGCCAAGCCAGAAGAAGCAAGCCCACAGTGTAGACACAGTGGAAGGCAGGCCTCTCAGCTCTCCGCCCAGTGTGGGGTGGCAGAGGCTGTGGAGGTGATGGCGAATGTCCACACTGCATGGAGCTTCCTTGCCTCTGCACATGGCCCTGCCCGTGGCAGCCTGGCCGCTCAGTGGGCTGTGTGGGAAGAACCGGTTCCCGTGGACTCCTGTCTCAGCCCCCCTTAGTCCTGGGGAGACCCTGAGCCAGCCCCTTGAGTACGTCTCCCTGTAAACCTTCATGAAGTGACTGTCTGTTTGAGGGGAAAGGGAATGTTTCCTTTATTGGTTTACTGGGCAACTTTTAATGCCGCTCCTTCTACAGGGACACTCCGTCCTTGGGGGTGAGCATACCCTCTCCAATCCTTTTTTTTTTTTTTTTTGCAAATGCAGATGCTTCTGGCAGGGGGGACACCCTAGCTTCCTGTACCGCAGGGAATCTCTGAGATAACTCTGGTCTGTGCAAGGTGGGGTGCTGCTTCAGGGAAGCAGTGGGTTCCTAGTGTGTGTTTGGGACAGGGGGTCTGCTTGGGCTGGCCAGCACTGCATGGGGGCTGGCGGTAAGGAGTGGAGGAGAGAGGTCAAACCCCATCCTATGGAGACTGGCTGGGTACAGGCCAGACTCAGTCCAGGCAGCCCAACTCCGAACTGCTACTGCTTGGAGTCCCCTGGGGCACCTATGTATCTCTCTGCCCAAAAGAGAGAGATTTCACTGTCTTTTGCTGACATGGGGGCCTCTCAAATCCTTCAACCTTCCTCAGCAATGCTCACACAGAATTCCAAAAACCTAGAGCTCTGGTTGAGTCCAGGCTGCAGAGGCTCCAGAACTAGGCCCAAGCCCCAACCTTGTGCTGCCACAGCCAGAGTCTGGGTTCCCCTCGCTGAGGCGTACAGCAGGCGAGAGACTGTCTGCCCATGGCTTGGTGGCCGTCTTGCCCAGCTGGCCAGGCTGCCTCTGATCCCACTGCTGCAGGCCTCAGCCCTGCCTCGCTGGCCTTGAGAAGCCTGGCTCATGCCCTTAGCAAAGCCACGGGGACTGTTTCCCTGGCCAGCAGTGCCCACCTGTGCCCACCCATCCTCTGCCCAGTTCTGCAATGGCCACCAGGAACACAACTGTGAACACCCTGTGGTCCTTGTCTGCGGGGAGCTTGTGGTCTCACAGGGAGACAGACAGAAACCATGGTCACAGCGTTCTGATGTCACACGGCCAGGATTGCACCTCTGATGTGTCACCATCACATCCTCATGGCACTTCTGCCTGCCGCAGAGCCCCACGCATTGATGGGGCATTTGTGTGTGTCTCTCAGCGCGGGTCTCAAGGGGGTTCAGTGCCTCACAGACAGGTTGCAAGACTCCCATTCTTGGAAAAGTAAAGGAACATGAGGGTTAAACATGTCTTAAAGGGCACAGGGGGTGGTGTCTAGATTTCCAGACATCATCTCAGAGAACTGCAGTGCTCTGGGGTATGCCTGAATGTAACTCTTTGCAGCAGAGGTATGTGCAAGCTGCGTCTATGTGGTTGGGGCACTCACTGCCTTCACTCCATTCTGTTGCCTTGGCACTGGAAGGTAACCCCATCGAGTACTTGGTGTGCCAGGGGCTTTATACGGGCCCTCATCTTACCTTCACAGAGCTGTTTATCTTTCCCATTTTTCAGAAGGAGAAACTGAGGCACAGGGACATTCAGTCCCTTGTCCAAGATCACAGAACTAGGAAGCAGTAGAGCGAGGTGGTAACCCAGGCAGCAGTGACCGCAGAGCCCCAGCCTGGAGCCACCACAGCATGTACGTGCGGTGTGTGTGAGTGTGTGTGCACATGCCCACCCCGCCAACCACTCGGGCTGCCCGGGGTGGGAGTCAGGAGAACGCAGAGGAAGTTGCTGGGAGGGACTCACCAACCTGCTCAGGCTGTCCTTGCAGGCGAAGGGAAGTGGTGTTAAGTGGGTAGACCAGGGCCTGAAGCCAGCCTGATCATTCCAGCTGCTCGGGGAGAATGGGGGTGAGGGTCAGGACCTGGCGATTTAAGTGGTTATCTACTTAAGAGAAACGGAACCCACCGTGCAATGTAGCTTTTCTGTTAAGAAACAGTACAGGCAAGCAGTGGGGTCCTCAGGAGATGCATGAACTGATAGAGTCAGAAACAAGCGGGATGCATCTTGGCTACTCCCTCTTGTCTCTGGCCTGTCATCCTTTGGCCTGCCATGTGGTTCATCCGGGGTGGGCCTCACAGGCATGTCACTCCCCGGCACAGACAACTCCCTCCCGTGCACCCCCAGGTAGGATGGGTTTGCACCCTCCTGGGGGGAGAGATGGCCCTCGCTCGGGGGTGGGGGGCAGAGGTTCCCTTGGGGAGGGGGAAGTGTTCCCTGGGAACTCTGGGGTGTTACCAGCCAGCTTCCTCCCTTCAGCCTTTGATGCCAAGATGCAGGCTCCAGGCTGTGGCTTCGCAGTTCTGCGTATGGGCTGCTGCTCCCCAAGGCACAGTTTTGGGGGCACTTTGGTCTATGGAGGGATTGTTGTGGCATTTGGAATCTGTGTGTGAAATATAAAGACAGTTCCAAAACAGCAGTCTTCATCAGATCACCACATGTGGCTTCTTCTGCTTGCCAGACCTGAGAGGGTTCCTCCTGGTCTGCAAACCCTGAATATGGTCCCCTCTGGCACAAGGGACAGGCTAAAACCCCTCCTGACTGCCCACCAGGTCCATGGCTAAGACAAAATCCTTTGTCAGGGAATCACAGAGTATGGATGAGCCCTTGGACTCTGTGGGCAGTCTGGGCTGCCAGCCTTCTGTAGCTCCATATATGCATCTCAGGTAAGCCCTTGGGTCGAGACATATTATGTTCCCTCTCTCAGGTCTTGTGGTAGCAGCTAACCTTTACTGAGCACCTACTATGTGCCGGGCACTACACATGCTACCTCCTAAGACTTCCATACGGCCTGAGCTAGAAGAAACGACTACTCGTTCTCCAGAAGGAGAAATGGCGACAAAGGAAGACTAAGTCATTTGCCCAAGATCACACAGCTAGGGAGTGGCATGTTGCTGGGCAAGAGGCCTACAGTTTCTGGGCCTGTTCCTCATCGGCAGTGTGGTGAGTACCACTGTCTGTCTGAGGGTTGAGGGGATGCACGGGGCAGTGCACACAGACCCCAACGGAGTGCTGACTCCAGGGTGAGCGCTTGTCAGACACGGCCACCTAACAGCACAGCTGGTGCCACACCCAACTTAGCACAGACGTCCGGAGCACCACTCATAGTGGCCATCCTGTAATTAAGGGATCAGCTCCTGAATTCGTCTTTCTTGAGTCCATGCAAGCTCCCTGAGGGCAGGGACTTCGTCAGATATATTTACTGTGGGTTTCCAGGGCTTTGCACCACATGTGGGGCACTGCTTTGGGAGTCTCCAGGGGCCATTTGCAGCATTGGACAGCCCCCCTCCCCTTGCAGCCCTTGCCCTTTTCTGCCTTGTGGCTGTGATCTGAGTGTATTTGCCTCATTCCCTATTGGAAGGGAAGCTTCCGAAGCCAAAGTGGGACTGGGTCCTGCCCACGGCCAGCTTTCCCATGGAGAGGATGCTCAGGGCGTGGCAGGGCAATGGAGCCTCCTGCAACCTTCCCTGGAGGCAAAGGGGTCTTTCTTCTTGGGTGGGAAGTGGAGAGTGCTGAAAGCCTTGTTGGAGGTGGTTACAGACCTCAGGCTGTGAGCCAGCCAGTTGGCAGCACCATGGCCTTGGGGTCTCATATATCCTCGAGAGGAGTCTAGGATGATGGCAACCATCCAGATTTGTAGGTCCCTGCCTTCATCACGCAGGTGAGCATTGCTCGTATACCACACTCCCAACCCCCCACGCCCACCCCCGGGATGGCACAGAGAGTGGCTTGCATTCTGCTCACTGTGCTGTTCAGAGAAAATGGTCCCACCCTCGGCCTGCCTAGCCCCTTACTAGTCCCTTATTTGGAAAGCCCACCCCACCCTTGCATGAAATCACTGCTGGGCTGAATTCTAGCACACTCTCCCTAACCCCACCCACTCATAGGATTAGTTCTTAAAAGAGCCCATTGCTCTGGGAAGCCACCTTTCCCAGAAGAGCTTTACCCCCTAGCCAACCAATGTTTTGATCCAGAAATAACAGAATTGAGGAGCTTGAAGATGAGGAGGAGGATGGTGACAATGAATTTTCAGGCAGGCCCAGCCTCCAGCTCCCCATCCCCAGGCAGCCCTGAGCTCCGCCTGTGTCCTTTCCAGAAATATGAGCCTGCCACCTTTCTAATTTCCTCTTACACCTCTTCTGTATTTCCCGCCCCCACCTCTGCGTGACAATGGGGCATGCATGCAGCCTGTCTGGGGGTCGGGGAATCCTATTGGGTATGCCAGCTTAATGAAATACTTGCAGTTTATTAAACACAGGCTTCCCTAAGCCCCAAGTGCCTATGGGTATTTGGAAGCCCAAGGTGACCTGGAGCTACCACAAATGTAATTGTTACATGTGTCCATGCATTCCCGGTGCAACCTCAAACTTCAGCCCCTAAGTGGCACACAAAATTAGCAACATAAAGTAACTCCTGGTCAGACAAGAGGGGGAAATGTGGGGAACACCGAGAGGGGCTCCCAGAACCCCTCAGGGCCTCTAAAAGTATACGAAGTACCCGGTACCTTGCACAGCTGTAACTGTGGAGTGTGTCCCTCACCCCAGTGGTTCCTTATTACCCGGCAGGTCTGGGTTGTCAAGCTCGCATGATGTAGCTCCCATATGGCAAGTTCTGTTTAAGCCAAGGCTTGCTCAGGGCAGCTGGCCGACAGGGCTAGCAGAGCACACTGTCTGGGGGCTCCCTCTGGGACTGTGCTTCTGTTCCTTCTCCAGGGTTCAGCTGGGGAGGGTTGTGGAGAAGCCCCAGGTGACCTGGAGTCTGCTGCCCTGAACCTGGGGAGGGCTGCTCTTCGGGGATGCTTTCCCATTGTCTCTCTCCTTGGCCTGGGGCCTGTAAATCAGGGGTGATGGGCTGATTTGGAAGCAGCAGGCAAAGGCCTCCAGGGAGGTGCCTCCCTCTATGTGGTCCAACACCCGGATACAAGAGAAGGCGACCCTGTTGACGGTGCACAGGGGAACCCACTCCAGGAACCTCAGCGTCAGCCCGTTAAGCCACACGCAGACCTTGCGCAGGTCAGGGCCTTTAGGCAGAAGGCCAGCAGCATGTTGCCCCTCTCCCAACAGGGCTCCAGCGACAGGTGTCAGCGGGAGAGGCAGGCGAGCTGCAGACGGAGGTGGGCGTCCAGGCCCCACCCCACCAGCGGTGGGCTGGCGTCGTGCTGCTGTTGTGGTGGGACACTGGTGAAGGTGTCTGGGTTTTGTGTGGGATGGTGCAGGCTCACCTGCAGGACTGTGAGGGGTCTCTCCATGAATGGGCACCTGGGAAGGAAGGAACGCAGACACGGGTACGCGTGGAGCCAGACCCGCCTTGGCGACTACCTAAGCCTACACAGGCTCACCCACCTCAGGGAGCCTGGACCACTTCCAGCCAAACAGCCAAGAACTGAGTGGTGGATGCGGCCATTCTGCTCAAGCCATGATGGAGCCAGGATCGGAGCTGGTGTGGAAGGTCAGACCTGCCGCGGGTTCCAGCCTCAGTTCATCTCCATCACAGTCTGTGCGTGGAAACTGCCCCTCACTCACTCTGAATTTTAGTGTCTTTTCTGTAATATAGGTATGTCTATTCTTGTCTGTGCAAGGTATAGGGCCCACCACTAGCTTGTGGTTTGGGTGGCCTGGTGTCATTTGGGGACACTGCTTTGCGGGAAGAGAAGGACAGACAGGACATACCTTCCTTGTATTTGACAGTCATGCAACAAACCCGCGCTGAGCTCTCGGAACCAGGCGCTGCCTGCAGCTAGGGATAGGCAGATGGAGCAGGAGAAAGAGCCCTTACTCCCTGAGCACCCAGCTGGCGGAGGAGACAGGTGCTTCTAGAATTAGGAGTTTGGAGGAGCATGGAAGAGGGAAGCCCATCCTGCTCCTGGGGGATCAGAAAGGCTGCCTGGATATGCAAAAGAAGATCAGAAACAGCTAGCACATTCCAAAGGGCTTCTATGGGCCTGGTACAGGGCCAGGTGTCTTTTACATGTGAACGCCACGAGAATTCCATCCCCAATGTCAAACAGATCCTGACGAAGGATATGGAGAGTGCTGAGAGATCTTACTCAAGAACTGAGGCTCCATGGAGGTCAATGGGCAATATCTGCCACCCTGTGAGGTGCACACATCATTTGTCCCAGCAACTCCACCTCCGGTGATTGTCCTTTAGAATCCATGGGCACATACTAGAAGGCTACTTATAACACTTGGCTTTGTTCCTGCATGGATTCAAGGAATGTAAACTCTCTGGCATATCCACCAACACCATGTAGCCCAGGACCTGCCACCACCTTCAACAGGAACAAGGGCTGAGTGGATGTGAATAACCAATTGACTGCTTTCCTGGCACCTGGCTTTTGCTTACACCGTCTTCTCTACTAGGAATGCATCTTCTAGCTTAAACTCTGTGCACAAATACTGCACATCTTTAAAGGCCCAGTTCAAATGTGACCTTTTCTCTGAAGTTCTTTTCTTGTCTCTGCCCTCTGATCCCCACAGTGGGGAGACTCCCCCCAGGACACTGCTCTTCAGTCCATCTTCCCATTACATGTCAGAGTTATGTGGGCCCTTGTCCTGTCTTTCCTGAGCTCCTCTCCTCCTGCTGCCCCTGAGGCCTCCCGAGAGCAGGGTGCCTTCTGAGCTGCCATACTGCCCTATGTCCACAGCCCTGTGCAGACAAGGGCCTGACCACACTGAGTGTCTGGGGCACATTTGCCACCTGGCTAAATGTGGAGAAGTTCACACACATTAAAATCATGTGAAATCAAGTCCAGATAGACCCCAAAGAGAGTCTGGTCCTTACAAGCTGTGGGACAGGAAGCCTGTCACAGGTGGTACAGGCTCAGGGTCCATCTGAGCCCCAGACCCTCTGCTCTCTTGCTTTGGGATGAAGTAAGCTCATGGTGAGGACCTTCCAGTCTGATAGTGAGGGGTGAGCCCCTCAGAACACCCCTTTTTCCCTAATGCACAGACACACACATGCCTCTACCCACATTCCCCTTGCAGCCCCAGCCTGCAGAAAGCCTCTGTCTGAGTGTGTGATACAAGCTGTGCCCAGGATAGCGGAGCTGGGCCAAGTCCTCAGGCCTGGCCAGAAACTCAGAGGTCACTTCTAGGAACAAATTCCATGGCCCAAGGGCCCTAAGATAACCCCTCGGAAAGAAAGGTTCACCACTGCTCATGTGGCCGTACTCTGTTCCACGGAGTATGCCAGAGCAGAGCCCCCAGAGAGACCTTCTCAGTCTCCAGGACCCCAGCTGTTCGGGGGAAGCAGCCCCCAGCCCTGCTAGGAGAGGCCCCCGATGGGGGTGCCCTTTCAGGTTTCAACACTGCAGTCTCTACTGGCCCATCCCCGGGGACCTTGAGAGCTGTGGCCAGGGTGTCAACAGGGTTCTTCTTCTTTGCATCCCAGGCCTACTAGAAAGGAGAGCCTTTTTGGACAGACAGACAAGAAGGGAGCCCCACTGTGTGGAGACTGTGGGGAGAGCGTGATGGCTGGCCCAGAGACAGCCAAGGTAGCTGTGGGCAGATGGAGTCAAATGAGTGGTCAGGAAAGGGTCACCATCAGGGGAAGGGTGCAAACGGCTGCTCGTGGAGGCACCCCCTCCTGCAGGACTGTAGGAAGGCCACCTTCTATGTCCACCTTTCCTGGACTTTGCAGGCCTTCAACGGCTGCCTGGAAAAGATGGAGATGGAAGCTAGCTCCAGCTGTCCTGGAAGAGACCCAGTGTCACCAGGGCACTAACTTTTCACCTGGCACAGCTCTTCACAGGCCACCAGTGAGCTCGTATCGCCTACATTGTACCCACCAACCTGCCAAGCTGGCGAGAGACATGTGCCCATCTTATACAGGGGCCGCTAAAGCCCTATGAGGGGTAGTGGCTGGCCCGAGGTTCCAGAACAAGTCAGCGGCATAATCCTTTCTCTTTTTCCCATCTAACCCTAGCAATCCTGGAGACTCCTGGAGGGGAAATAGGTCAGGGTGCAGGACAGGCCTCTCCTGTCAGCCAGCAGGTGCCCCCCTGATCTGCCTCCCTGCCCCCAGGCACACTGATCACTCACTCCTCATAGGTGACCCCTGTGGCTCCAGAGGTCTCAGCAGGTCACACTGAGGAGACAAACCCCTCTGGGTACTATCTAGGACTCACAGCCTGCTTCCTCTATTTGGAGCATTTAGACCCTAGTGGGTTGCTTAATAACTAAGAAGGAAAAACAGAACTCTGGGAGCAGTCACCCACCCCTGCCTGCCCCAGCCAGTGTGCCATCACCACTGGGGTCCCCTAGGAAGCCAGTCCTCCCAGATGTGAGAACTGTATCTGCCTTGGAGTGAACCAAGCATTAACTAGAGGCGACCTCCCTGCATTTCATCTTCCCCACTATCTCCTGGAGCTCCAACATACACAGTCCCAGCTAGGTGTGTGTGGGAGGCCACCCTCAGGAAGTGTAGCAACAGGATTGCACAGAGGATGCCAGCCCTCCCACTGGGTATCCTGGCAGTGGGCAGGAGCTGAAGCCTGCCAGGGGCCTTGCTACCCCTAGGTGTGTGACCTCAGATCTCTGGCCTTAGTTTTCCTCCTTGGGGGTCTCCCCAGTGCCCCCTGCAGCCAGGCCTCAGTGAGAAGAGGGCTCTGAGCATGCCCCCAGTCCTGCTGTGGGAGAGTCCCCGGGCAAAGTGATAAGTCTATGGCCTTTGTGCTCTCAGTGACTCAGTTCAGAGCAGTGCTCAGGAACAGAGAACTGAAACAGCCAGGGGGTTCATCTGGCAAGAGGCTGCATCTTCCAAAGGGCAGCGGGAAGTCCTTCTGGTACCTGCTGCTAGTCCCAACCGGAGGGCGAGGGCGAGGGCGAGGGCGAGGGCGAGGGCGTGGGAGGGCACTGTTGGTTTCACTCTGCTTGACTCTCTTGGCTAGGGTGGCCTCCTCCGGCTGCTGTCAAGACCTTGAGGAGTGCATGGCACTGAGCAAATGTCCCCCATCACGTGCTCCTTGAGAGCTTGGCCACAGAACAACAGTTTCCTAGGCGTTCTACAATGGTGGGCAGGTGAGGACTCTGGCGTCAGAAACTCGGGTCTGAGGTTTGGTTCCTTCTTGTAGCAACTGTGTGACCTCAGACAAGTTACTCAGCCTCTCTGAATGTGATTTCTGCTCTGAAAAAAGGAGGATAATTTGTTGTGCTTTAAGGGCTAGCTAAGATATATGCAAAGTGCCAAGCACATGGTGAGAAGTGAGACGTGAGGGCTGCTCCTGGTAGAACCCTTAGCAGCAGCAGAGAGTGGGGTTGGCTTATGTGGAGAGGGGCTGGCAGGGCAGACTAACAGCCTGCACAAACCCCCAGCTCTTCAGAAGGCCCCAGGTTGTACTTAAAACAAACATAATTTTGAATACATGATTTGCATGAGTTTAATATAAATTCTATTTTAAACGGTCATGAAGCAAGGGGGCTGTCCTGGGAAGAATCTCCAAGTTATTGCTGGGGCATATGGCTAAGGAGAAGGCTACCTATTTAACAGATGAGGAAGCTGAGGCTCACAGCGATTGTTTGACTAGCCCGGGCTCACGTGTACGGGTAGCATCAGTGTTAGAACCAGCAACTGGTCCCAGTCTGTGGGGCTCATGGAGCTATTATATCTGGCGCCAGCTGCCTCGGCTTTTCCAGACACATGCTCCAGCTGGCTTGGTGGCAGCACACCCAGCAGAGAGGGGCCTGCCTCTAGCCGGCCAAACCAGGGCCATTACCCCACCATCCTCGTGTCCACGTGGCCTGTGGCCACCAGGTGGCAGCATCCCTGAAACCAGTGGCCTGTTTTTGGAGGCAGAAGGGAGTGGGGGGCAGTGAAAGTCTTGGGGAGCCATTCACGGGACCACTGAGGAGGGGGAGTGTGAGGGAGGCCAGATGCTCAATGTGGGAATGGTGGGGGGGTCCTTGCCTCTCTGACTCAAAATGTCCTGAAATGGCCCAAGGTGAATCCACTGCAATCCTCACCAGATAGCTGCTCGTTGAGCGTGGACACAAAGCCAGAGGCCAGAGCATGGGGCCAAGCACAGCAGGGGTTATAAGCAGGTGCTGAGACAGACAGGCTCAGGAAGGATACGTCACCTGCTCAAGACAGAGAGTGCGCAGCATAGCGAGGATAAGAAGCCAGGTTTGCTCCCTTATCTGTAAGATGGAGTAACAGCGATCCTCTCCAGGGAGGGGTAGCCACGTGAGCAAATGCACGCAAAACAGTTCCGGCCAGGCCCTCATGCACAGTGAGTGCTCAGAATACAGGTAGAGTGGCTGTTTTTGTGTTCGTCAGAACAGAATTCTTCCTGTCCCCACTGAGCTCTCAGGTAAGAAAAAGAGTACCTATAACCAAGAGATGGGTGCTGGGATGGGGGGCACCCAAGACTGTAAGCTCCAGGAGGGGTACCTAACCCACGGGGGGTGGGGGAACACCAAGGAAGGCCTCCTGGAGGAGGGGAAGCTTGTGCTGACGCCTGCGGGAGTTGGCCACTGATAGTATGTGCATGGTGCCTCGTGCAGGGAGGTGGGAGTCCAACCACAGCTCCAGTTTTAATAAGCATCACAGAATCCACACTGGAGAGAAGCCCTACTGGTGTGACAGCTGTGGGAAAACTTTCTGCAGTAAGTTCAATCTCTCCAAGCATCAGAGAGTCCACACTGCAGAGGGGGAAGTGCTTTAACTGGCAGGTACGCTCTCCCCGCGGTTGCTGTTGTTTTTTAAACTTTAGAACGTGAAGGCCAGGGAGAAGCCCAGTGATTGCAGCATAAACTCTGGTGGTAGTTTTTGTCTCACCCAATGCCAAGGGATGCTGAGCAGGGAGAGCTCTGTGGTGCACAGTAGGAAGGGCGTCCCGGGGTGTCAGCAGGTTCCTGGCCCACCAGCTCACTGGGGGAGGCTCCCCTCACTGCACTTTGGGTCCTATGAACCAGTCTGGCATTGCCTTTTGTATTATTCAACTGATGTATATCCAGTATAATTAGAGAAGAAACCTTATAGCTGTTGAACTGTTTTAACATATATTCAAGAATTATAACTTGTAAAGAATTGAGCCACACTGAACACAAGTTAATCTGATTCAGAATAAACTTATAACACTTAAAAAAACAAAAAAGCTTCTGGAAACAGGTCCACCTCACCTTGCTCGATGCCCTTGGCTAATGAGAATGACAGCAGCAGCAACAGTAATGGCCTGTTTGAATTTTAAGACAGTAATGAGCTTACCATTTAGTGAGTCTTTACTCTGTGCAGTGTTCTGTGCTAAGCCTTTACGTAAAATGTCTCATTTAATCCTCAGCACAATTCTGAGACAGGTTCCAGTATTGATCCTATTTTGCAAATGACAAAACCGAGGCACGATTAAGTAAGTGACTTACCAAAGACCACCCAGGTCTGACATTCAAATCCTTGCCCTCAACTCCTGGGCTCTACGTCCTCCCGAGGGACAAGCCTTTCCCTTCTGGGATCTAGGGTCCCCACTTTCTTCTGATGACTGGGCTGGGTGATTTCTCAGGGTATAACCAGCTCTATTAGTCCCCTGGCCTGAGCCCAGGTGAGAAGCAGATGGCTATCAGGGGTGACCCTGAATGCTTATTCCCATAGTGCTGGCCGGGCCTCCTCCCAGAGGTGGGCTGGCTGGCTTGACCTGGGTGTCCCCCACCAGCTGAGGGGCCAGAGAGAGTGTGAGAAGTTCCTCCCAGGAGCTGCTGCCATCCTGGCCCGTGCTCTCTCTCCTATTCCAGGGGTCACTGCGAAGCCCAATTTCATTATTCATTATGCTAAATTCTTAATATATGTCGGTTTTACTTAATGCTAAATCCAATAATGCCTGGAGCCCTGACTAATGCCTGGGGCAGGCTTGGGAACAGGAGCTGGTGGAAGGAGAAGTGTCTTGTGTCCTGGCCTGCATGCTGCCCCCTCCACCTTCACCCATAGTGTCCAGAGCGGCAGAGGACCAGAGGGCTGGGAAGGAGCCCTCAAAGGGAGTCCATCCTTGGCTCTGCTGTGGATATGCTTTGTGGCGGGTCACTTTTCCTCTCTGGGCCTCAGTGTCCTCATCTGTACAACAGGGTCAAGCATTCCTGTCCAGCCTCCCTTGTCCTGTGGCATCTTCATTCAGCACTTTGAGAAGGATTAGCTTTCACTTGGTCAGCATGATTTGCCAAAGGCTTCTTTCTTTTTCCGTCAAGGACCATACAGAAGAAACACAGCTTGGTCTCATTTAAAAAATGCAGCTGGTAAGGAAAGATGGCCTCAAACCCAGCTCAGCACACATCAAACATGGTCTTTTTGTTTTTAATTAAGGGAGGTAAAAGCCTAGCATAAATACTTTTAACTCAAGTTTAGGAATAAAGTGTATTCTGAAATTAGCGTGTCTTCAAAGGCAGATTTTTAACAGACCATGAAAAAAACCTCTGTGTGGGAATTTAGGTGGTTCATGGTGCCTAGAAGTTCTCCATGCAGATCTGGTATCAGGAGAGAGAAAAAAACTAAATGTCTCTCTGCAAATACTTATCTTTCTTTAAATTGTGGTTCAATGCATATAACATAAAATTGACCATTTTAGCCATTTTAAGGGTACAGTTCAGCAGTGTTAAGTGTATTCACATTGTCATGTAACCCATCTCCAGAACCTTTTCATCTTGCAAAACTGGAACTCTAAACCCATTAAATAACAATTCTCCATTTCCCCCTCCCTCCAGCTCCTGGCAGCCAGCATTCCACTTGGTTGATGACTCTGATACCTCATGTAAAGGGAGTCATACAGTCCTCTTGTGATTGGCTTTTTACACTTAGTGCTTTCAGGTTCATCCATGTTGTAGCATGTGTCAGAATTTGATTCCTTTTTAATATTTAATGTCCTTTAATAATATTCCAGGGTATGTATTCATCACATTTTCTTTCTTCATTTATCTGTTGATGACCATTTGGGTTGCTTCTGTCTTTTGGCCGTTATGAATAATGCTGCTGTGAATGTGATGTACAAAGAGACTTCAAGTCTTTGCTTTCAATTCTTTTGGATATATACCCAGAAGTGGAATTGCTGGATCACATGGTAAGTCCATGTGTAAGATTTTGAGGAATTTCCATACTGTTTTCCACAGTGGCTGCACCATTTTACATTCCCACCAATTGTGCACAAGGTTTCCAAGTTCTCCATATCCTAGCCAAAACTTATTTTCTGTTTTGTATTGTTTTATAGGAGCCATTCTAATGAATGTGAGGTGATATCTCATTGTGGTTTTCTTTTGCATTTTCCTGATGACTACAGATGTTGAATATCTTTTCCTATGTTGTTGGCCATTTGTATGAGAAATGTCTATTTAAGTACTTGGCCCGTTTTTTAATTGGGCTATTTGTTCATCTGTTATTAAGTTGCAGAGTTTTTTATATATTCAAAATGTTAACCCCTTATCAGACATAGGATTTACAAATACTTTCAGTCATTCCATAGGCTGCCTTTTCTCTCTGTTGATTGTGTCCTTTGATGCACAGAAGTTTTTAATTTTGATAGAGTCAATGTGCCTATTTTGACTTTTGTTGCCTGTGCTTTTCATGTCATACCCAAGAAGTCATCGTGAAATCCAGTGTCATGAAGTTTTTCTTCTAAGAGTTGTGTAGTTTTAGGTCTGACTGAGAGGTCTCAATCCATTTTGAGATAATTTTTGCATACGGTATAAGGTAAGGGTCCAATTTTGTTGGATATCCAGTTTTCCACAAGTAGATAACTATAAAGTTATCCTCACACAAGATTTGATTGGTGGTGACACTTTATTTCACTATATTGTGTTGAATAAAATATTTTACATATACTGGTTACAATATGAAACAAAATGCCTTCAAATTTACCTTGTAGGTTTCATTAATTTCGTGTTCCCATCTTTATATTGTTTAACAGAAACACTCTCTGCCTGAAATAACACTCCACACTCTCAGTAGCGTGGATTGCTTTCTAACAATATAAATCTCATGGAGGCGTTAGTGGGAGGGTCAGTGACTCACCCACACTGCGGCTTGCCAGGCTCTGAGTCTGCCATTTCCTGCCTGTGAGCTGGATCCTGTACCCCTTGCTCCCTGCAACTGGCTGGTATTCCTGGTCTCACAGATTTTAAGGGCAACGGTTCGTGTTACTGTTACATCTTGGCTACCGTGGGCTTCTAAAGAAAGCAGCAGCTGAACAGTCTTGACTGAGCACCATTTTTAATGGGTTTGGCTTCCAGGCTCAGAGCTCATGAGCTGTTCTGAACATCCTGATATGGCAGACATACAAAGCCCAGAGGTTCAGAACATTTCCAAACTTCTGAATTTGCTCATAACTTAGCACCCTTCCTAGAAGGTGGATTCTTTAAACTGCTGGCTAATTCCCACAGGGAAGACTCCCTCCACTGTGCGGAACGCCATAGAAGCAGGATCTTGAGGCGCCTGTGCTGCCCACGCTGGCTGTCCACTTGCTCCCACCTCCTCTGACCCCTCAAGCCACCTCTGGCGTCTGGAATAGTCATTGTGAGCTGGAGAGAGGCATGGATTCCTGGGGAGAGTGCTATATCGCAGAGGTTTCTGGTGCCAAGAAAAACAGCTTAGCCCAGCTTTGAGGGTGTGAGCCCCCAATGCCCCCTCAGGAAACTGCCGTCACTACGACGGCTACTGCAATCTGGCTTGATTCTGCCAAAACAAAGGAAAGGCCCTCCAGCAATTTCTGTGGATTTGTTTTGCAAAATTAAATTGTCTGCTCTTAATACTCCTTAGCGCGTTTAATAGATATTGGAATTTTAGAACTAGTGAAAGATAGAAACCTCACTTTGGAGTGGATGAGGGATCCCTCATGACCTGCATTTCAATCTGGGACAAAGAAGTAAGACTATGGAAATTTCCAGAAAGTGGGGGCTTTGGTGGTAGGATCCCTAGGCTTTGGGGCTCCCAGAGCACCCCTATGTGTACATGTGCTCTGAGCCCTTGGGGACTAATCACTGTCTCTGCACACTGAACGGAACAGAAGTTCACTGGGCTTCCCAGCTGCAGGACCCTACCCCGCACACCTTTAGAGCCAAGGTCTGGCTCATTTATTTGTGTTTCCACATGGGGCTCCTGGACTGCTTCCCAAGGAGGAGGCTGAGTCCCAAGAGAACCGGCCTCCTCTATGCCCAGCCCAGGTGGGCTCCGCAGTGGCTGAGCACATGAGACAACGCCTGCCCTCAAGGAGGTCCAGGCTAGTGCGGGAGACAAGCTCTCAGACAAGTCCCAGTCAAGGTCCTTCCTGGAGAATCAGTAGGAGTCGGCTAAGTTAATAAGAAGGTGCAGGCCTCCCAAGAGGGGGCTATGCATGAACAAAGTTTCACTCAGAAGTTGGAGGGAGCCAGATGTCCAGAGAGCTACAGGAGAAGGAGCAGGTGGCCACCTGCTCAGCCCTCCGCATAGACACTCGGGGTTCTGTTGCAGTCATTGCCCCCTGCTCCTCCAGGCTCTCCCTTGACCTGTCAAAGCCTCAAAGGCCGGTTGATTCAGGAAGCTGGCCTTTATCCCTTAGCTTGTTTTCCTGCCTCTGCTGTCCTGCTGAGTGTCCCACATCTCAGGGTGCTCTCATGAAGAGTATGCAGTCACTGCCCCCAGGACCTGGGGGGCCTTCAGAGAGAGGAGCTCCAGGTCCAGCTGCAATGTCTGTGTGGTGCCATGCCCACAGCGCCTGCAGACTGAGGTTGTGGAAGGCAGCGCGGCTCTGGTATCAGGTGCACTGGATTCCAATCCCACCTCCAGCACTAATGAACAAAGGGCTTGGGCAAGCCAATTAAGCTCTTGGAGCCTCAGTTTCTCATATGCAAAATGCAGTGCAGTGAGGTTCAAGTGAAATTGAGGTTGTACATGTGAAGCAGAGCATGGACACATCAGCTAATGACACTGTACTGACTGTTTTTCTCTCTGTATTCTTTCTCTCTTCCCCCCTTTCTCCCACCCCACCCGCTCTGTTACAATGAAGGTTTGGCTGGTATAACTCAGATCTAAAGCAGTGCATTAAAGAGACAAATATGTCTCTCTTCCCTAATAGGCCAGGTGTAAGGCATCCAAGGCTCATAATGATGGCTCCATGATATCAGCAACCTGAGCTCCTTCCAGCCTGTCACCCTACCAAATGCAGAGTATTGCCCTCACCCATGTGGCTCCAAATGGTTCACCCCACCAGGCCCGCATTCCAACAGTGGGAATGGGGCCGAGGGGAAAGTGTGGGACACATCTCCTTCTAAAGTCACGCCTGGAAATTGCTCACCACACTTCTGCTCCTATCCTACGGGCCTGACTTTAGCCAGTGGCTAGACCTAGCTGCAAGGGAGGCTGGGCGGCCATGTGCTCAGTGGCAAAGGGAAGGTCCTATTATTATAGAAGAAAGGGAGATCAGGTAGTGGGAGGCAGCTGAGTCTTAGCCTGTAGCGTACTCTGCAAGGGTGTGCGAGACTTCACAAGCTTGCACCTCACTTGGCTCAGAGCTGGGTACCACAACTATAATTTATTCTCACAGAGGGAAGCTGAAGTGCTATATGGAAAGGCACTACCATCAGCCTCCACCTTCTGAGTGGGCAGAACAAGGGCAGAGTCTGAAACAGCAGCAGCTACCCTGTGGCTGAGCTATAGGAGGACTTCCCCAAGAGGGGGCCACTGGGCTCCTACACACAGCTCTGTACAGGCCTCTGCGAATGGAAGCAAGGGGTGGTGAGTGGTAGGAAGCTGAGTTTTTTAGGTGTTTTTCTACTCAAAATGTGCTGTTTGCCTCTGCATGTCTTTGTTCTGTTCTGAGATGCAGGCTCACAAAAGGAGAGGCTTTGTGTTTGTCTTATTTTATGTAACATTTTGGAAAGGTAATATATACATAATTTTGGAAAAAAATCAAAAGAAGTAGAGTGAAAAGTCTCTCAACCCTCCCAACAGGTAACTGCTCTGATGAGTGCCCTGTGCACCCTTCCAGATATTCTTTATGCAAGTTGAAGGGAACATGAGCCTATGGTCTAGCTGTGCCTCTCTGTTTCCTAAATGCTATCTGCTGCCTTGCCGTGTGAAGGTGTCCGTCAGACCAACAGCTCACATTCTCCCCACAGGTTTCTTGCCCTTACAATTGTTCTCCCTGTCCTAGGATATGTCACAAAACTAACCGACGCTGTGACAACAAATATTTCATAGCCTTCATGCATGACATCTTTCACATATGCTTTACAAATGTGTGTCTTCATTGTGAATTGAATGTTGTGGGAAATATGTCTTTTCCACATGGCCACTAATATAATATAAAAAGCATTTTCCCCTTCCCTTGGCCACAGGGGGGAAGTATATCATGAAAATGGCAAAGTGATGAGAAAATGAGAAATCCTGCCTACAGAGCTCTCTCTCCAAGTGGTTTGCCAGAGGCTCCCTGGGACCGCGTCACCTCGTGAAGCATAAATCACCAACTAGGCTGCGCGAGTCGTCACCCCATGGCCCAGCATGCGGCTGTTTCTGTTTGGTGGCCACTGACGGAAAGAGTCCCCGCTGTACAAGTGTTGTCCTCTGCCCGTCCACCTGTCTGCCTGTGGTCAGCAGACCCGTCCCGGGGAGGGGCACATGCTCCCCTGTGGGCCATTTGCGGCAGAGACCCTGCTTACAGAGCTGCCGTGTTTCCAGCTGAGGCCCAGGGTCACTGTGGTTCAACCACTTGGAGGCAAACCCTCCTGCTGATGGCCCTTCTCACAGACCACGGATACCTTCAACGCCCTGACATAAAGCCCGGGGCCCTCGGTTCAACCCCGGCAGGCTTCTGTGAGCATTTAGTACAAGCCAGGATCCAGCGCACCTGGGGGTCAGGGCACCTCACCAGCACACCAGGGCCAAGGCTTGCTGCTCGCTAGCCTCTACCTGCCCTGCCTTCTCTCCCTTTCCACTGCCCTCCCACCACCAGGATGGACACGTCGTTGTTAAGTGTGGCTCAGAGAAGCAACATTTCCCCTAGTCTCTTTTGCTCTCAGACACTTAAAAAAGCTCCAAGCTCTACGGTCTGTAAGAAAGTTTATAGTTTATGGGTGCTAGGGGGCACTGTTGGGCAACTTTTGTGTTTCAGCAGGTCTTGCCTGTACCTTTTTTTTTTGAATGGCCTATTTTTGGGGTGGGGGGGAGTTTTAGGTTCACAGCAAAACTGAGCAGAAATTACAGAGATTCCCCTGCCCTCCCACCCCCACAGTCTCCCTATCAACCTTCTGTACCAGCGCGATCCCCGTGCTACAATCGCTGAACGTACACCAACTTACCATTATCCTCAGTCCCTGGTTTACACGAGGGTTCACTGCGGTGGTGCACATTCTAGGGGTCTTTGACAAACGTGTAATGACAGATATCACCATTATACAGAGTAATTTCACTGCCCTAAAAATCCTCTGTGCTCTGCCCCTTCTTCCCTCCCTTCCCTCAACTGGCAACCACCGATCTTTTTACTTCCTCCATGGTTTTGCCTTTTCCAGAGTGTCATATAGTTGGAACCATGCAGTTTGTAGCCATCTGAGATGGGCTTCTTTCACTCTGTGATATGCATTTAAGGTTCTTTCATGTCTTTTCATGGCTTGATGGCTCATTTCTTTTTGGTGCTAAATAATATTCCACTGTCTGGATGTACCAGTTTATCCATTCACATATGGAGAGACATCTTGGTGTTGTCCATTTTTGGGCAATTATGAGTAAAGCTTCTATAAACATCTGTGAGTAGGTTTTCGTGTGGACATAAGTTTTCAGCCCATTTGAGTAAATACCAAGGAGTGTGACTGGCTGGATTCTTGCCTGTGGGTTTAGAGGACGGGACGCTCAGTGGAGTCGGCTAGGTCCTGTTCAATCAGCTCGCTGGGATCCCAGCCGAGTCCCTCCTCCTCCTTCAGGGCCAGGACTTCCCCACCTCCCAGCTTCAGAGTCCCCGCTGTCTCTTGGTGGTACCACCGCTGAGTCTATCTCGGCCTCGGGTAGAAGGAGACCCTGGGAGATGTGAGTGAGCAGGCCTCGGTCTGCTTCCCTTTCTTTCACCCTTTACTCCACAAGTTCAAGAGCCTGCAGGACTTTTTTGTTTTGCTCTAGCATCAGCATCTAAGAAAACCAGGAACACCACTTCCCATTCATTTCTGGTATTTGCTGCCTTCGTTGGAATGATTCATGTCACAACTTTTATTTGTTCTAATATCTGTTGCAAGCACACCACTGCCTAGGCTTTCAAACTGGTTCTGGAGCTTCCCTTCAGGGGAGCCTAATCCCCTGTGGGTCCTGGGGGAGAGCTGTCCCTTCAGGCGCCCCTGTCTAGGCTGGAGCCACCAGGACTCGGCACCTTCTGCCTCGTGGATTCTCTGTCCTCAAAGAAGAACTGTGGCTAGTTTGGGCCACAGAGTATAGTATTTTAAGCATTTTGTCGAAGTTGTCAACATTTTAAAATCAGGAACCTAGAAGTATAAACCCTTTTTACAGCTTCCCTTGACAAGTCGGCAAATGAGGCGCACGGGGGCTCACGTTCCCACAGGGCACCAGTCTGTGCCCTTGAGCTGAGCTGGGCACTCAGTCCCCAGGTGGACACCGCCACCTCCGTCTCACCATTCTGGTCTCCTGGTAGCCTTCGAATCTGCAGCCCTTGTGTGATGTGTGCAGTAACCTCCAGTTAACCAAGATGTGACTTTCCTTAGTATGTGAGTTCCCGAAGGACCAAATTATAGAAATCACCATAAAGGAGCAAAGGTCTACATGCCGGGGGATGACAGACATCCTGGGGTGGCCTGTCTAGGCGGTGGTGCTTCAGGTTCCCCTGTAACACTGCGTGGCAGGCACTTTACATGTCCCAGCTAGCTGATTCCCGCAATAGCCCTATACAGTAGGGGCCCCTCTACCTTCATTTTACCGATGGGAAACTGAGGCACAGAGGAGTTAAGTCAGTCATCCAAGGCCACACAGACAATAAATGTAATGTCTTCAAAGTCTGTGACCTTAACCGCTCTGTGTACTGCCTCCTGATTCAGAAGCTCCTGGGGCAGCCCTGGGGCCAGATGGGACCGACCCTCAGGAAGTCCGGGCCTGGATCTTGGTCACAGAGGGGCGCTACCTAGGGTCTCACCAGGAGTCCAGGCAGGAAACTGGGGGAGTCGCTCAGGACTCACTGTCTCTCTCGAAATATCGGGAGAAACATGGATGCTGGCTGGAGGAAGACCTTCATGCCCCACCCACCCCGAGGCCCTCGGAACAGGCAGACACACACACACACACACACCTGCCTGCGCCTTTCTTCCTGGCCTCAGATCCTTGCTGAGTGTTTCCTGTAAGTGGAGTCCTCTACATGCACTGACTTACTTAACACTGCTGCGTGGTCACAGGTGCGACCGCATGCCCAGCTGGGCCAGTCACAGTGGGAGAGCAATCGAGAGACGGAAGAAAAGACTTGGAGATGATGTGCAAGACATGCGGGTTTCCTGGGACCTCCGCGCCGGGAGTCCAGGAGCGGTGGCTGGACAAGGCTGCGCACCGCATCACAGACAGGGAGAGAACTGCTTGCACGGGGGCGGGAGACAAAGCCTCTGTGTGTGCCCGGGGAGGGGCCAGGGGCTACATGCCATGCTAGAAGGGATCATTCTTGCGCGGCCAGCACCCCAGGGAACAAAACCTTGATTCGAGGGGTCTGCCTCCCAATAAGATAAGTTTCCATAGACAAGGTGGGCCTGGATTTGGCCAGCCCCAGGCCATCAACATCAACATACCAAATACTTAGCCTATACCCCTGAGAGGGGCCATGTGGACACATGGCTATTCTGGGACAAAAGGCACAAGGGGCAGTGCTTGCCCCCACACCTTCTGATGACTATATCATGTCAGCCTGTTGTCCCCACTTTGTGGAGGAGGAAACCAGGTGTAGAGAGGCTCCCTCACTTGCCTGAGGGCACAGAGGTCATCAGCGATGGGACCACGACGAGCAGTCAGACTGGGGTGCCCAGACGCCCTTCACTCCTCTCCTCCCTCTGAAGCTTGTCCCTTGCCCCTTGCACTCAGTTTCCCCTCCTTTGTTCTGATTTTTGGGCCCAGCTCCAATCCTCAGCTCCCAGGTGTCCCCTGCAACCTCTCCTTTCTGCTTCTGAACCTTGGCCTGCCTTCAGCGTTCTGTCTCTACTCATTCATTTATAAGATTTCTAATTGTATAGTTCAGATCCACAGTGTTATTCATTTGCCACTTGACCTATCCATTTTTGAGAGGAATAGTACAATCTCCTGCTAGGACTATGTTCTTATCTTTTTTCCCTTTTATTCCTGTCAAATTTTCCTTGATCTATTTTGAGATCATGCTACTAGGTGCCGACACATTTCCCACCAGGGCCCCTTTGCCTTACTATCTACTTTGGCTCGGAATATGATTGCACCATATTTCTTTTGGTTAATGTTTGCTGCTTAAGTTTTTTTCTACTCCATTTATTTTCTGATAGCTTGCTTTAGGAGAAGTTTCTTTCATTGAATAATTTAACACATACTTATCAAAGACCTACTGTGTGGTGGGCACGGAGCTTGGCCCTGGCGACGCCACAATAAACTAGCAGGTTGGTGCATTCGTTTCTTACGACAACTGTAACAAACTACCAGCAACGCTAAGGCCACGCCGTTCTGGATGCCAGAGTCTGAAATCAGTATCACTGGGCTGTCCAAGGTGTCAGCAGAGCCAGGCTCCCTCCAGCAGCTGCTGGGGAGAACCCTAGTCCTTGATTCTTCCGGCTTTTGGTGGCTGCCACCATTTCTTGGCTTGTGAGCCCATTACTCCAATCTTTGAGACTAGCATCTTCAAAGTTCTGCTCTGTCTTCACATGGCCCTCTCCTCTGCGTGCGTGAAAACCCACTCTGCGTCCTTTTTATAAGGCTCACTGTGGTTGCACTTAGGGCCCACCCAGACCACCCAGGATGCTCTCACCATCCCAAGATCCTTAGTTCAAGCACTTCTGTTGCCATAAGTTAATGTTTACTCTTTTGCTGTGTAAAATGATGTTCTTACATCATCTTAAGGTTTGAAGGATTAGACAGTGAGTGCATCTATTTTGGGGCCAGTATTCAGCTTCCCAAAGTCAAGAAGGCTTCCTTCAGGGAGCTGGCATTCTGTGGAGTCAGGCAGGGAAGGAGACAAATGCAAGTGATGAGTGTGTAGCTGGGATGGGGGATTACTCCACAGTCAGAAGACTCCGTGGAGAGATTCTGGTTCATCAGAGGCCAAATGAAGTGAGGCATGAGATCTTAAGTGCAAATGCCCTGAAGCGGCAAACTTGGCTGACCAGGAACTGTCTGTGAGCAGGGGACGAGCAGTAACCTCGGGGAAACCAAGGTGGGCACAGACAGTCCTTGCAGGGCCTTGTAGACCACGGTGGAAGGTTTGGATTGTATTCCCAGGTGGCAGAGAGCCCTGGGAGGGCTTCTGGCAGTGGAGGGACGTGAGCTATGACTGTATCTGAGATGCGCAAGGCCCAGAGAGACCCCTTCTCAGGAACCTTCCCTTGGGCAGATAGGGGATGACACAGGGAGGCTGCCTCTTGGGCCACACCACGGCCCCGGTACAGGCCTTTCTGGGCCCAGCTGACTGTCCCTTACGCTGGGCACCTCCTGTGTTCCCGCTGTGCTGCTGAGTACTCGACATCCACATTTGTAGCAGGGTGTTCTAGATAACACGGGCACTAACGTTTCTGAAATCTCAAGTGGCTGGAAGTAGGTGGGAAGCTCGTGCTCTGATCTCAAAGCAGTGCTGTACCTGAAGCTTTAAGCAGCTAGATTTCGGGGTTCGACTCTGGATTCAGACAGTTACCAACTGTGCATCCTAGGGGTGTCCCATAACCTCCTGACGCTTTTTTTCCTCCTCTGTAAAATGGACACAGAATGCTGATTGCCTTCCAGTGTTGTGAAGATTCAAAGAGATAAAACAGGCAAAGGGCTTACAGCAGGGTCTTGGCCTCAGACATACAAAATAAAAGTTAACTGTGGTTATTTGGTTTTTAGTTTCTGTAGGAGACAGTTTAGAGAGCAAGCTATTTCTTTGTTTTCTGACAAGAGGAAAACCCAACTAATAGGACATTTGATTTTACAGAGAAAAATCCAAGAAGCTTTTCTGGGTTGGAGAACTCCCAGGCAATAACATAAAAACCCATGAGAGTTTTGTTTTGTATAATCACACGACAGGTTTTCTTCAGCCAGTGCGGAACTGTCTTTCCTGCCAGTCTGCTCGCAGAAATAAAAAGGAAGCGCTGTTCCTCTCAGAGCTTCAGAAAGCAGAAGGTTTCTGGAATTGGTGGAGGTCAGTGAGGCTGGGGCTTTCCCCTGTGGAGGAGGTCCTAGCCAGGGACCCCAGAAAGAGGGGTCAGGAGGAGCCTGGGGAGGGGCTGGCTTGAGGACTTTGAGTCTGGGCACACCTAGGAGCTCACGTGGGGTTTTCCATCATGCTCTGTTTCCCTCCTGGTATGGTTCAGGCAAGTCTGGTCCTAATTGGGTTTTAGGGTGTTAGGGGAGAGCATCCTTGACCCCGTTTGGGGTGAAGGCGCCTGGGGATCAGCAGGGCCTGGGAAATCTTGTTATGAGGTGGCAGGAGGTCACCAGATAAAAGGGTGGGAGCTTGAGTCAGGAGGTGGAACAAAACAACAACAACATCCAGGACTTGAGGGAAGGGCAAGTTCAACCTGCTGATGTCCAGAAACACTGGGGAGGGACCCTGATAAAAGCAGGCTATACCCTGACCCAGTAGGGTGAAGGCGGGGTCTCTTGTGCTATTTGGGCAAGAAAGGGAAGCCTGACCCTCTAGGCACCTGGAATACGGATAGGATTTTTCATCTTGTAGTAACATGATAGTGTAGCTACTATCACGGAGCTTGTTTTTCAGGCGGGGAAACTGAGGTGCAGAGAGAGTAAGGTACTCGCCCTCAGTCACTCAGCTAGTAAGGAGCAGAGTTGGCATTTGCACTGGGTCTCTCTGACCCCAAAGCCTGCTGGTCCCCCAGGAGCAGGCTTTTGCCTCAGTTCTGCAGTAAATTCAGTCATTGAATCCTGCCCAAAGCCTTCCAAGAAGGAGCGTTTGGGGGAAATTCCTGCCCTGAGAAGCTGGTGGAAGAGAAATCCCTTCCTGGATATTCTCAAGGCAATTCAGGACTTCCTACCCAGTCCCGTCCCGCCCTCCCGTTCTCAACGAGGCGGCCACGTTCGATAGTGATTGCAAAGCAGTGTGCAGAGTGTTTGGAGCGGGGACTCCAGAGCAGCGTGACAAACTGCGGTTGACGTCACAGCCACAGTATGGCCTTCCTGGATGAGCACTAGCTGGACAGACCCTTTCCTTCTAGTCTGCGAAGCTGCAGCTAGAGGGCGCTCCCACCCCATTCCCTGCTCTGCGGGCTCCGCGGCTGCGCTCCTCGCCCTAGATCCAGGCTGCAGCCTGTCCATCCCAACCTCCCCCTAGATCTTCACAGCCGTCCCACCCCGCACGCACAGAGCTGCTGCACGTTCATAGCAAGAGCTGCTTCTCCACCTTCTTTTAATAGACACTTATGTGACCCCTGCTGAGTACGAGAGCCTGTGCTGTGTGCTGTGTGTTCAGCGTTCATGGTCCAATGAAGAGGACAGGCAAGGCCATTGCAATTCAGTGAGACCATGACTAGGACAGCAGAGTCCTAGGCAGGCCCCTGAGGACTGGCGCAGCCCTGAGCTCCTGGGCTGGGTGGGGACGAGGCTGCCGTTAGGGTTCTCATAGGTCTGTGCCCCGGAAGGGGCAAGATGTTTGGAACCAGACACCACTGGGCATACAGTCGGTGCTCAAGAAATGAAGGAGGGTAGATGGGTGAGCTGTGGGGGCTGCACAGAGAGCAGACATGGGCGCCAGTGGCAGCAATACCAGCTGTGCAGTCATTCCCTGGGGATTTCTCTGCTCCTTAGAGTTGCATGATAGCACTCTGGGCACCCTTTCTGGAGCTGCTGTCTCCCTCGGTCTGAGGTGCCCACCAAGCCAGGCCTGAGGGCTGCACCCGGCCTTGAAGAGAGACCCAACTACATGCCCCTGGGGCAGCGACTTGGGGGAAGCAGGGAGGAAAGGAAATGAGTGGGGGGAACCACACTGACAGGAAGATGAAACGCTAGCCTTGGTAACTCTTTCAAGAGCCATTATCTTCCCTGGTAGGCAGGTGGCATCATGGAGGTCAGGGAAGGGAAGTCTCAGGTCCAGGTGTGCTTGGGGCAAGTGGCAGATGAGGAGAAGCGGTGCCATTGGCACACAGAGTGGGATGTTGCGGGGAGACTCCAACTTCGCTGGTGTTGCCTGTTAGTGAGCACGTGAGGGCAGAGCCGGAGAGCCGTTTCCCAAGTCAGGCCAGCTCTTGACCATTCACCCTACAGACTGGCTCTGGAAGTCACCTGGGTGCCTGGCGACCAAGACACACTGCCTCTGGGGGCTGCAGGTACAGCAAGGGGTAGGCCAATGGTGGTGGTGGTGGGGGGGGTCTGATGGAGATGTTCTCGTAGGACCTGCCGCCCTTCCTATCCTTGTACAGAACCTGGGTCACCTAACCCACCTTGGGGGGCTCCTGTGTTTTCATTTGCCTGGTCCTGGTTCCTGGTTGAAGTTCTCTGTATGACCTACTTGTAAGCCCAAGTCAGTCAGTAATGACCACAATGCATGCTGTGTCTAACCCTCACTCCCAAGGGACATCTCAGAACCAGCCCCTTGAATACTCTCCCAGCTGTGCTTGATCCCCAGACTCTCTCTTTTTTGCCTCCTTCAAATAGTTCATTATTTTGCACAGAGGTTTCGCTTTTCTTTGACTTTTTTCCTTCATATATAACCCGATAAAAGGGCTCCCGTTATTTCAGAATATATTCTGGGACCTATTTTGTGCTCAATTACACACCATCTATAGTTGATTTTCATGAAATTTAAATAACAAAGAGGGACACTTATGTCATTTCTTCCTTATAAAAATACACACTTGAAATCCTCTCTCATTGGAATGCTGAGGCGTGTCCACAGTTTGACAGCCTGTATGTGTGTGTGTGTATCTGCTGCCTCATTAGAAGTGCACACAGAGTGAGGTGTGTTCTGGTAACAAGGGCTAAATTTGCACTCACTGTCCCCAAGTGGAAATAGACTGTCCAGAACACCAGGACTTGGCAGCATCTGCCAGTTCTCTGCAACAGCATCAGGCCAGGGCCTGACATGGAGGGCAGAGGTCCCATCCTGTGGGCTCTGGATCCAAGCAGGGCGTGTGCCTGCAGGGACCCAGGGAAACTAGACTGCAAGTGAGCCAGGCAGGATCTCAGTGGCAAGGCATTGATACCCAAATTGGGCTTACCCCTCATGAGCCCCAGATGGCAGTTGGCAGCTTGAGGGTGTGCAAACCTCATAGCCCAGGCAAAAGAGAGGCTAAAAGCTTGACGCAAGTCCTGGAGCCGAATGACGGTGGTGGCTCAGAAACAAGAGGGCTTGCAGGACCCCTGGGAGGGGGCTTCTGGGTTGAACCATGGAATGATATTTGACATCCAATTTTAAATTTCCTTCTTCTGGATTGAATTCCCCATATAGAGCCAGGCAGAGAGGAGCAAAGGGAGTGAGTCCCTGCATGAACAGCTGCCAATGGCTGGTGACAGCTGAAGGATCTGGACTTGTGGAAGATGGGGGTCCACCCCGGACCACAGCTTTCAGTCTTTGCACCCCCAAGCCTACTGCCTCTGTCCCCTCCAGGAGGACTTTTCACAGAGAAACCAAGATGCAGCTGATAAGTTTGGAAAAGATAGCTGGAAGTCTCTGGACAGGTAAATCAGGTTGAAAAAAAATGCCCAGTTGCAATGAACACATGTAATATCTAGACCTTAATTTCTAAATACCATTCCTTACTAAAAAGAACCAGAGCTCTCTGGAAGATGGCTAGGGCAGGAAAAGTACAAATTGAGCATGGAACATTTGTTTAAGCCAGAAGATTGATGGGAACTTATCAAAACATCTCAGAAGCCAGCTTGAAGAGGATCCCACAGCCATATCTGGTACAATTTGAACATCAAAACAAATAATGATAGTAAAAGACTATAACCCATTGAGAAACCACCAGACTAGGCAGAGATTCAAGATGGTGGCATGAGAGGTGAGACAGAGAACTCCTCCCCAAACCACATATAATACAAATATATAGTTAATACAACTAATCCTAAAAGAGCAACAGGAAAAAAGGCTGCACCAGACTGCATATATCTGGAAAACAGAGCAGATCTCACAAAACAGGGTAACGTGTACCAAAGCCTTGATCCGGCAGGACCCAAGCCCTTCCCCCATCCCAGCTCACCAGCAGGAGGAAGAGGAGGGGGTGGAAGCCTAGGACTGCTGAACACCCAGCCCTGGAGATCTGCTTTGGGAGCACAAACCTACATTGCATGGTGCTCTAGAGATTAGTGGGGTTGGAAAGCTAAGACAGGCAGAATACTTGGGGAGACTTGAGATTCCAGCCATTTGTGGAGGACAGGGATCCATATCCAGCTGTTCTGGAACAAGGGAAAGGTGGGCAGTCTGAGAGGCTTCCTAGCAGCGAGGGGGCTGCTGAAGGGGCAGGGTTTGCATGGAGCTTGCTGCGCGAGAGAAGGGATAGGTGGACAAGGTTGTCTGGGTGTACTCTGCCCAGCAGGTTGGGAACTTTCAGGAGCTTCAGGTGCTCCATCCCCCTGGCTGGCTACTCAGCTCTGAGCCCCCCACTGTGATACGCAGCCTGCTGTGCCTTCCACCTGGCCTGCCACACCAGCTCACAAACCGGCAGTCCCTGCCTGGCATCAGGCCAGCCAGAGGGAGGCCCTGCCTATGACAGCTACAGACGCAAAGCACAGAGGCTTACACCTGTGTGCTCAGCCCACTGGTTCTGACAGTGGAGAAAGGCACTGCAGAAGGGAAGCAGAAAACAGCTCTTTCCTCCCCCCAGGCACCAGCGCTGCTCTGCTGCGACACCCGACATCACTCCAGGGGCTGAGCAGCTCCAGAGACTAGAGCTTCTAGGCACTAGAGGGTGCCACATACAAATATGAAATGTCAAAGGAACCTGGTTCAAACAAAAATCTCACAAACACCAGACAAAGGGCCAAATGAAACTGAACTCACCAATCTTCCTGAAAGAGAGCTCAAAATAAAAATCATAAACATGCTCATTGAGGTACAGAAAAATATTCAAGAACTCAGGGATGAATTTAGGATGGAGATTCAATCATTAAGAAATTCCATATCTGAAATCAAACATACAATGGAGGAAATTAAAAGCAGATTAGATGTAGTAGAAGAGATGGTAAATGGAATAGAAATTAGAGAGGAGGAATACAAAGAAGCTGAGTCACAGAGGGAAAAAAGGATCTCTAAAAATGAAAGAAAATTGAGAGAACTGTGTGGCCAATCCAAACGGAACAATATTCACATTATAGGGGTACCAGAGGCAAAAGAGAGAGAAAAAGGGATAGAAAAGGTCTTTGAGGAGGTAATTGCTGAAAACTTCCCCAGTCTGGGGAAGGAAATAGTCTCTCAGACCATGCAGGTGCACAGATCTCCCAACACAAGGGACCCAAGGAACAAAACACCAAGACATATAATAATTAAAATTGCAAAGATCAAGGATAAGGACAGACTTTTAAAAGCAGCTGGAGAGAGAAAAAAGATCACATACAAAGGAAAACCCATCAGGCTATCATCAGACTTCTCAAGTGAAACCTTACAGGCCAGAAGGGAGTGGCATAATATATTTAATGCAGTGAAGCAGAAGGGCCTGAAACCAAGAATATTCTACCCAGCAAGATTATCATTTAAATTTGAAGGGGCAAATTAAACAATTTTCAGATAAGCAAAAGCTAAGAGAATTTACCTCCCACAAACCACCTCTACAGTGTATTTTGGAGGGACTCCTATAGATGGAAGTATTCCTAAGGCTAAACAGATGTCACCAGGGGAAATAAAACTACAGCAAAGAAAGTAGAACAATTACTAAGCAGATGCAAAATCAAATCAACTACCCCAGAGTCAATCAAGGGATTGACAAAGAGTACAGAATATGATACCTAATATATAAAGAATGGAGGAGGAAGAAAGAGGAAAAAAAAAAGAACCTTTAAATTGTGTTTGTAATAGCATACTAAGTGAGTTAAATTAGACTGTTAGATAGTAAGGGAATTACCCCTGAACCTTTGGTAACCATGAATTTGAAGCCTGCAATGGCAATAAGTACATACCTATTGATAATCACCCTAAATATAAACGGTCTGAATGCAGCATCAAATGACATAGAGTCACTGAATGGATAAAAAACAAGACCCAACTATATGCTGCCTACAAGAGACTCACCTCAAACCCAAAGACATACACAGAATGAAAGTAAAGGATGGAAAAAGATATTTCATGCAAACAATAGGGAGAAAAAAGCAGGAGTTGCAGTACTTGTATCAGACAAAACAGACTTCAAAACAAAGAAATCACAAGAGACAAAAAAGGACATTACATAATGATAAAGGGGTCAGTCCAACAAGAAGATATAATTATTATAAATATATATGCACCCGACACAGGATCACCTACATAATGTGAAACAAATACTAACAGAATTAAAGGGGGAAATAGAATGCAATGCATTCATTTTAGGAAACTTCAACACACCACTCACTCCAAAGAACATATCAACCAGACAGAAAATAAGTAAGGAGACAGAGGCACTGGACAATGTATTATAACAGATGGACCTAACAGACATCTACAGAACACTCCATCCAAAAGCAACATGATACACATTCTTCTCAAGCACACATGGAACATTTTCAAAAATAGATCATATACTAGGCCACAAAAAGAGCTTCAGTAAATTAAAAAAGATTAAAATTGTACCAAACAGCTTCTCAGATCACAAAGGTATGAAATAGAAATAAATTACAAAAAAGAAATCAAAAAATCCCACAAACACATGGAGGCTTAATAACATGCTCCTAAATAATCAGTGGATCAATGATCAAATAAAAACAGAGATCAAGCAATATATGGAGACAAATGACAACAATAATTCAACACCACAAAATCTGTGGGACGCAGCAAAGGCCGTGCAAAGAGGAAAGTATATTGCAATACAGGCCTACCTCAGGAAAGAAGAACAATCCCAAATGAACAGTCTAAACTCACAATTAATGAAACTACAAAAAGAAGAACAAATGAGGCCCGAAGTCAGTAGAAGGAGGGACATAATAAAGATTAGGGCAGAAATAAATAAAATTAAGAATAAAACAATAGAAAGAATCAATGAAAGCAGGAGTTGGTTCTTTGAGAAAATAAACAAAATAGACAAACCCCTAGCCAGACTTATAAAGAGAGTCTACACACATAAACAGAATCAGAAATGAGAAAGGAAAAATCACTACAGAAACCACAGAAATACAAAGAATTATAAGTGAATACTATGAAATATTATATGGTAACAAACTGGAAAACCTAGAAAAAATGGACAACTTTCTAGAAAAATACAACCTTCCAAGGCTGACCTAGGAAGAAACAGAAAATCTGAACAGACCAATTACTAGCAAGGAAATTGAATTGGTAATCAAAAAACTACCTAAGAATAAAACATCTGAACCAGATGGTTTCACTGCTGAATTTTATCAAACATTTAGTAAAGACCTAATACCCATCCTCCTTAAAGTTTTCCAAAAAGTGGAAGAGGAGGGAATACTTCTAAACTCATTCTGTGAATACCAAAACCAGGCAAAGACACCACAAAAAAAGAAAGTTACAGACCAATATCCCTGATGAACATAGATGCAAAAATACTCAACAAAATATTAGCAAACCGAATTCAAAAATACATCAAGAGGATCATACACCATGATCAAGTGGGATTCATCTCAGGGATGCAAGGATGGTACAACATTCGAAAATCCATCAACATCATCCACCCATCAACAAAAAGAAGAACAAAAACCACATGATCATCTCCATAGATGCTGAAAAAGCATTTGACAAAATTTAACATCCATTCATGATAAAAACTCTCAACAAAATGGGTACAGAGGGCAAGTACCTCAACATAATAAAGGCCATATATGATAAACCCACAGCCAACATCATACTTAACAGTGAGAAGCTGAAAGCTTTTCCTTTAAGATCAGGAACAAGACAAGGATGCCCACTCTCCCCACTTCTATTCAACACAGTACTGGAGGTCCTAGACACGGCAATCAGACAACACAAAGAAATAAAAGGCATCCAGACTGGCAAGGAAGAAGTTAAACTGTCACTGTTTGCAGATGACATGGTATTGTACATAAAAAACCCTAAAGAATCTATGCCAAAACTATTAGATCTAATATCTGAATTCAGTAAAGTTGCAGGATCCAAAATTAATACACAGAAATCTGTGGCATTCATATACACTAACGATGAACTAGCAGAAAGAGAAATCAGGAAAACAATTCCATTCACAATTGCATCAAAAAGAATAAAATACCTAGGAATAAACCTAACCAAGGAAGTGAAAGACCTATACTCTGAAAACTACAAGACACTCATGAGAAAAATTAAAGAAGATACCAATAAATGGAAACACATCCTGTGCTCATGGATAGGAAGAATTAATATTGTCAAAATGGCCATCCTGCCTGAAGTAATCTATAGATTCAATGCAATCCCTATCAAAATACCAATAGCATTCTCCAGCAAACTAGAGCAAATAGTTTTAAAATTCATATGGAACCACAAAAGACCCCAAATGGCCAAAGCAATCCTGAGAAGGAAGAATAAAGCTGAGGGGATTACGCTCCCCAACTTCAAGCTCTACTACAAAGCTACAGTAATCAAGACAATTTGGTACTGGCACAAGAACAGACCCATAGACCAATGGAACACACTAGAGAGCCCAGATATAAACCCAAGCATATATGGTCAATTAATATACGATAAAGAAGCCAGGGATAAAAATCGGGAAATGACAGCCTCTTCAACAACTGGTGTTGGCAAAACTGGACAGCTACATGCAAGAGAATGAAAATGGATTATTGTCTAACTCCATACACAAAAGTAAACTCAAAATGAATCAAAGACCTGAATGTAAGTCATGAAAACTTAAAACTCTTTGAAGAAAACATAGGCAAAAATCTCTTGAATATAAACATGAGCAACTTTTTCCCAAACGCATCTCCTCGGGCAAGGGAAACAAAATTTAAAAATGAACAAATGGGACTACATCATGCTAAAAAGCTTCTGTACAGCAGAGGACACCACCAGCAGAACAAAAAAGCATCCTACAGTATGGGAGAATATATTTGTAAATGACATATCCAACAAGGGGTTAACATCCAAAATATATTAAGAACTCACATGCCTCAACACCCAAGAAGCAAATAACCCTATTAAAAAATGGGTGGAGGATATGAACAGACACTTATCCAAAGAAGAAATTCAGATGGCCAATAGGCACATGAAAAGATGCTCCACATTAGTAATTATCAGGGAAACGCAAATTAAAACCACAATAAGATATCACGCCACACCAGTTAGGATGGCCAAAATAGAAAAGACTAAGAACAACAAATGCTGGTGAGGATGCAGAGAAAGGGGAACCCTCCTACAGTGCTGGTGGGAATGTAAACTAGTTCAACCATTGTGGAAAGCAGTATGGAGGTTCCTCAGAAAACCAAAACTAGAAGTACCATTTGACCCAGGAATTCCACTCCTAGGAATTTGCCCTAAGAATGCAGGATCCCAGTTTCAAAAAGACATATGCACCCCTGTGTTTATCACAGCACTATTTACAATAGCCAAGAAATGGAAGCAACCTAAGTGTCCATCAGTAGATGAATGGATAAAGAAGATGTGGTACATATACACAATGGAATATAATTCAGCCATAAGAAGAAAACAAATCCTACAATTTGCAACAACATGGATGGAGCTAGAAGGTATTATGTTCAGTGAAATAAGCCAGGTGGAGAAAGATAAGTACCAAATGATGTTACTCACCTATGGAGCATAAGAACAAAGCAAAAACTGAAGGAACAAAACAGCAGACTCACAGAACCCAAGAATGGACTAACAGTTACCAAAGGGAAAGGGACTGGGGAGGGTGCGTGGGAAGAGAGGGAGAAGGGGAATAAGGGGAATTACGATTAGCACACATAACATAGCTGGGGTTGGGAGTGGGGGGGCATGGGGAAGGCCGTATAGCACAGAGAAGACAAGTAGTGACTCTATAGCATCTTAGTATGCTGATGGACAGTGACTATAATGGGGTATGTGGTGGGTAGTTGATAATGGGGGGAATCTGGTAAACACAATGTTGCTCATGTGATTGTATATTAATGATACCAAAATTTTTTTAAAGGCAAAAAAAAAGAGACTATAACCCATTAAATAAGTATCCATGAATCCAAACTGGTATGAATGAATGAATAATAATCAATAGGGGGAAAGGGAAAACTTTTCCTTACAGTAGAATGCCAACTAATGAATGTAGAAAGAATGATGGGATTAAAAATTGTCATTGTACACACATTAAGTAATAATTCATCTAGGCAAAAGTCATTAATGGTTACTTAAACTAATGGGCAAAAGTTTGATGAGGATCAAGGTATCTACGGCCTCAAAGAATTGCCCCACAGACTATTTATTAATTACAAAGGAAAAATAGCAACTCTACAGTGGAGAGTCTTGGCAGACACTGACCTTAACCAAGTGATTAAAATGAACGTCACCAATGTCAGGACCGTTCAACACCCAGTACCTCCTGATATGATGCACTGAGAAGAACACATCATTTCTGTGGTATTCCTGCTAAAATGTAAAACCTGAATCTGATCAAGGGGAACCATCAGAAAAGTCTATATTGAGGGACATTATACAAAATAATTGGTCTGTATACCCCCAACATGTTAAGATCATGAACACAAAGACTGAATAACCAGCGTGTGATTCTAGAATGGATACTAACTTGGGGGGAGGGGAGAATAGGTAAAGACATTATTGGGACAGTTGGAGAAATTTGAATACAGACTGGGCATTAGATATTAGTACATGTCAATATTAAATTTCCTGATTTTAATAATTGTACAGAGATTATGTTTAAAAATGTTTTTAGGAAACACACTGAAATATTTTGGGTTATGCTGTCTGCAACTTGTTCTCAAATGATTCAGCTAAAAAAAAGGTGTTTTTATCTACCATCTAACTATCTATCTACCTACCTATCTATCATCTATGTAATCTATCTATCTATCTATCTATCTGGAGGCTGATAGAAGGATAAAGCAAATGTGTGAAAATGTTAACAGTGGGTGAATCTGGATATTCAGGAGTTCTTGCAACTGTTCTGTGTTTGAAATCATATTAAAATAAAGTTACCAAAAAAGGAAAAAATGTTAACTCATACACAAAACTTAGGCCCTTAAACTGTTATATGTCTTAAGTAGGTTGGGAGGAAATGCCTGCCTGGCATTTCGTGAGAACTTGATAAATGATGCTGATTCTTATTAATAATGTCCACTTTTATGTACAGTTATTTACAAGGAGGGCTCATTCCTTTGCCCCTGCATGGCATCAGGGGATGTGTGTGATGTTCCTGGGCTGGTATCTGAGCGCCATGCAAATGTCCCAATTCCTCACCATTAGTGGCCCTAAAGTCATCAGAAATGAGTCTTTGCTGCTCTGGAACCCCCAAGGCACATACCAGGCACTTGGAATTAAGCCTGAAATTCTCCCTGATCTGTCCTTCTCAGATGCCTTGGAACGAGGGCATTTACCTTTTACTAAGACCTCAGCACCTGATAAACAGCTTTACAAATGAGTGGAGTTAAGGTGGTCAAAAGAAAAGATTGTCTTAAATGCCAGTTCCTAGCACGTAATGAGAGGGACAGGTAGGTCGAGGAGAACGCTGGTGTCAGAAGCGCAGATGGCCCCGAGTTCTGCTCTGCCTATTGCCAGCTGTTAACTCAGGCCCATCGTTGGCCTCTCAGTTTCCTGGACTGCTCTCACCTTGTCCGGCAGACTAGCTAAAGAACCAAGCCCCAACCCACCATCCAAAGAGCCAGGTCAGTGGCTTCAACCTGCCAACCCATCCTCTCTTGCACACCCCAGTTTTTAGCCTACCCTTTGCCTCTGGGCTGGACCACTTCACTCCAGCTGCAGTAGGCTCAGCATGCTGTGGCCCAGTGGTCCCCCAAGTGTCCAAGTGTGTTCCAAGGACCCCTGGGGTTCTGAAACCCTCACATGGGGTCTGTGACGTGTTTTCTTTTCCAACTACATATTTGTGTGAAATTGCATTTTCATATACTTCAATAATATATTTGACCAGCTTGAATGCAGCGGCAGATATATGACTCTAGTTGTCTTCTACTAAGCTGGATGTTAAAAAGATTTGCAAAAATGTAAAGCAATGTCACCCTTCTCACTAATCACTGTTTTGAAAAATGTAGGTAATTCTCATAAAAAATGTTATATGTTAACATGAAGTAGGTTTACTGTTATTCCATTTATTTATTTACTTCAGCTTTATTGAAGTGTAATTAACAAATAAAATTGTCATGTATTGAAGGTGTACAACTTGATGATTTGATATATGAATACATCGTGAAAGAATTCCCACTATCAAGTTAATTAACCCATCCATCACCTGACATATTTACTTTTTTTTTTTTTGGTATGAACACTTAAGTTCTAATCTCTTAGCAGATTTCAATTATACAAGACAATATTGTCAACTATAGTCACCATGTCATCCATTAGATCCTCAGACCTTATTCACTGTATAGCTGCAAGTTTGTACTTTCATCAGTCTCCCTATTTCTCCCACCCCCTAGGCCCTGGCAACCACCATTCTACCTTTCTGCTCTCTGTTTCTATGAGTTGGATTTTTTTTTTAACTCCAAATATAAGTGACACCAGGCAGTCTTTCTCTGTCCGGCTTATTTCACTTAGCATAAGGCCCTCCAGGTTCATCCATGTGGTCACAGAGGTCAAGATTTCCTTCCTTTTTAAGGCTGAATTATATTCCATTGTGTGTGTGTGTTTGTATATACATCACATATTCTTTATCCATCTGCTGATGGACACAGGTTGTTTCCAAACTTTGGCTATTGTGAATAATGTTGCAGGGAACGTGGGAGTGCAGATCTCTCTTCAGATAGTGATGTCATTTGCTTTGGATGTATACCCAGAAGTGGGATTGCTGGATCATACAGTATTTCTGTTTTATCTTGAAGAACCTCCATACTGTTTTCCATAGAGGTTGTTCTACCGTACATTCCAGCCAACAGTGCAAAAGGGTTAGCCTTTCTCCACGTCCTCACCAGCATTTATCATTTCTTGTCTTGTCTTAGGATGACAGCCATCCTGAGAGGTGTGATGTTGTATCTCATTGGGGTTTTGATTTCCAATTCCATGTTGGTTGGCAATGTGGAGCAACTTTCATGTACCTGTTGGCCATTCGTGTGCCTTCTTCAGAAACATGTCTATTGGGTCCTTTGTCTATTTTCATATTGGGTTATTTGTTTTTTTGCTATTGAGTTGCAGGAGCTCCTTGTATGTTTTGGATATGTAGTTTGCAAATATTTTCCCTTATTCCGTATGTTGCCTTTTCATGTTGATGGTGTCCTTTGCTGGGCAGAAGCCTTTCAGTTTGATGTAGTCCCATGTGCTTCATTTTGCTTTTGTTTCCTTTGCTTTTGGTATCAAATCCAAAAAATCGTTGCCAAGACTGATGTCAAGGAGCTTACCCCCTATGTCTTCTTCTAGGAATTTTATGGTTTCAGTTCTTATGTTTAAGACTATTTGTTCAAGACCAAAATATTTAATCCAGTTTGAGTTGATTCTTGTGTAGGGTGTAACATAGTGGTCTAGTTTCATTCTTCTGCATATGGCTGTCTAGTTTTCCCATCACCATTTATTGAAGAGAGTATACTTTCCCCACTGTATATTCTTGACTTTTTTTGTCAAAAATTAATTGGCCATATAAGCATGGGTTTATTTCTGGGCTCTGTATTTCTGTTCTATCAATCTACAGGTCTGTTTTTAGGCCAATACTACACATTTTGATTATTTAGCTTTGTAATATAGTTGAAATCAGGATGTCGATGCCTCCAGCCTTGTTCTTTCTTCTCAAGATTGCTTTGGCTACACGGGGTCTTTGTGATTACCCAGGCAACTTACTTTGTTGTTAGTGGCTCCCAGTCCTTGAGGGTGTACAAGACCAGTCGGTGTCCCAAGGGGGAGGATTGCAGTCAGCCCCTAGATGCAAGCTGATTAGAAGCTGGACCCTCAGGCAGCAGCTTCTAATGTATGCAGTTCAATACTTGCAGGGAAAGACTCATAGGTGGGTGATTTTGCCTGTTCCCTCTGCACCAAGGCGGGTGAGGGGAGAACAGCCATGGCACATGCTTATGCACCCATGAAGCATTTTTCATCTGCTATATGCCTGTGAGGCCTGTGGATACAAGCCCCACTGTCTTTCAGAGCTAGATGTTTTGGGGGCCGTGCATCTGGCAGGAGACTTACAAGTTAGAATGCTAGATGTGAGGTCCAAACCTTTCACTCTTGAGGGAGTAACTGGGATTTGGGAGTTCCCTCCTCGTTGTATGACACTGTGCTGGGGGTGGAGTGCATGACAAGAGTGGGTCTCAGCCTTTCCTGCCCCGTCGATAGCTGTGTTCTCTCATTCTCCCTATGTGTAGCATTCAGCTAGTTTCAGGATTTCTCTCAGAGGGAATTGTTCCACATGTGGCTCTAGATTTGGTGTGCCATGGGCAGAGGGAAATCCAGAAGCCTCCTCTGTTGCCATCTTAGTCCCTCCCCTATTTATTATTGTTATTTTTGAATGAATTAAGTAAATATTTCTCTTTTGATTTCCGGAAAGGTAAACATCAATAAATGTAATTCACATGCACAAGAACCCTCTGGGGCTCTCAATAACTTGTAAGAGACCAAAATATTTGAGAGCTGCAGTTCTAATCTCTGATTGTTTTCATTAGAACAGGCTAGCATCTGTGGTGATAATAATCTGTTATCCCTCAGGGAACAGGCTGAATGAAGATCCACTCTCTGCAACATTGCAGGGCACTGTGACAGAATAAAGAGGGCCAGTGAGTCGCACACTAACAATGAAATGTGCAGCCTGGAAATGGTGTTTAGTGCTTCCACTCGTGGCTCTTTGGCCATTACTAGCTCCATGCTCCACCCAACTGCAAGCTGCAGGAACACGAGCCTCTCATGTGCCCAGTGCCCTGAAAGAGGGGACAGGTAGTGGCTGGGCACCGGAAGTCTCTACCTCCCCCCACTTCAGTTTCCTTCATAGCACAGATCCCTACCTGACAGTCATGTCAGAAATTTGTTTGCTTTTGACCTTCTGCCCGGTTAGTTGGTAAGCTCTCTGAGGCAGAGGCTCCTTGTCTTGTCCTGTCTCCTGGTCTATTATCTTCAGTACCCAGAACCGAGTCTGGCACACTGTATGGCCTCAATAAATGGAAGTAACAGATGAATGGGGTGTCCCTGGATGGCTGGAGTTTCAAACACAGGCTGCATGTCAAAGTGCCCCCTGAGCCCCAAAGTGCTGGGTATGCATTGGTGGAGCCTGCACACAGGGTTTCTTTTATCCAGACATGGTGTGCACTGTTCTAGATGCTGGCGCTGGGCAAACCCAGGTGCACCTGTGCAGTCTGTGGCTGGAACTGGGGCCTTGGTTCCGGGTAAGTGGGTGGAAGATTCCATGATGAGGCCCTAGGTTGTGGCCCACTCATGGGGAGAGCATCTGGCATGTCAGGGTCCCCTTTTCTCCTAGCCAGCCCTCACTATAGGAAATTCCTATGAGGGATACTCAAGAATCAGCCCCGGGCGTTCCTGCAGAAATGGCCTCACAAGTATTAGCTCAGGCGAAGTCTGCTGAGTGGGCAGATCTGCCTTTTCCCTCCAGAATGTTAGTCCCCTCAGGTCCTTATAACCGACAAACGTGGGTCAGGTGACATTTCTATTAGAGAACATAGCCTTGTAGGTGAGCAGGGAGAAGGACTAAGTAGCTGGGTAGGGGCAGTTGGCCCTCGGACACGAGCTCGGCCCTTGGCCCTGAGCATAGACAAGGGCATTGCTTGGTTGACCTGTTCCAAGAGGCCCCGAGGCAGAACTCCTCTGGGTGTTTTCAGGCCCTCTTTGGAGGAACTGGCTCAGACTTGGGAGAAGGGAGGGGACCTCTCTCCCTGAGAGGGAACCATTCATTCATACCCCTCAGGCTCTCAGGAGTCCCACACTTTTAGAGTACAAGTAACTTCCTTTTCCAAACTCTGCAGCCTGTGGCCTGACATAAGATTTTGGTCCTATTTTCAGGACAGGAGAGAGAGACTTTAGAGGATGACACACTGGGGTTTGAGGACTGTGCAGAAGTTTCATGGAAATAACATACGGAATATAGTACTCAAAACCAGGGTCATCCTAGCAAATCAGGGATGTGTGGTTGCCAACGTTTTCAAACTAATTCTATGCCCGCTACAGAGATTTGGGAAGGGGAAGATATAGACATCCATGGTCTCAGGAAGATAGTCATAGAAGCACAGACAATCCGTTTCAGTTCTGGCTTCCTTGATTAACCAACAGCATTAGGTGTTGACTAACTGGGGGATCCCTGAATCTTAGAGCACTTGGTTAGTGAAGCTTCAAAAATTTGGACCTACAACTTTGTCTAAACATAGATGAGAAAAACTGTAAAAACAACAGCAAAGACCCCAAACAGATGGATCACTATAGCACCTTTTGGCTGGTCTGGGAAAAGAAAGTGCTGGAGTGGGCAGGCCTTGATGGAGACCTGAGTCACATGGCATGGGAAGCCCAAACCAGCTCCAGTAACCACTGAGCTCTAGGAGAACCCCCGGGGCTTGAATCACACACAATTCTAACTCACAGCAAACTCACACACCTGGGGACTGAATTCAACATGAATCCAAGCATCAGTTTCCTGAGGCTCTTAGAAGTCATCATCAGTCTTTAAACTGAATCTTCCTAGAACTGAATCAGTAATTCATTCATCTGGAGCTTCCAGACTTGGGGTAGAAAGGAAAACAAACAAACAAAAACAAAATAAGACAAGATTAAACATGGAATTACCATATGATCCAGCATTTCCACTTCTGGGTATCTACCCAAAAGAACTGAAAGCCCAGGACTCAAACAGATTCGATACTTGTACGCCCAGGTGCACAGCAGCATTATTCACAAGAGCCAAAAGATAGAAGCCACCCAAGTGTCCACCGACAGATGGATGGATAAGCAAAATGTGGTGCATATGTAAGTGGAAACTTATTCAGCCTTACAAGGGAAGGATGTTCTGACACATACTACGACATGGGTGAACCTTGAAGTCACCGTGCTAAATGAAATAAGCCAGTCAAAATGGACAAATACCGTATGATTCCATTTATATGAAGTACCTGGAAAAGGCAAATTCAGAGGAACAGAAAGTGGAACGGTGGTCGCTAAGGGCTCAGGGGAGGAGGTAATGGGGAGCTGGTGTTTAATGGGTGCAGAGTTTCAGATCTGGAAGATGAAAACGTTCTGGTGACGGATGGTGGTGATGGCCGCACAACAGTATGAATGCACTTCCCTGAACTGCACACTTACAAATGGTAAATTCTGTGTTCTGTGTATTTGACCACAATAAAGCAAACCAAGCAACAGGAGCATGCCCCAGGGCTCTTAGTCTGTACGGGTTCTTGTGGATAAAGGCAGAACTGGGTTTCTGAGTGAGTGTCCTGAAGGGGCCCCTGTGACTGGGCTCAGGACTCTGCGGCTGCCTGATGGCTCTGATAGAAGCCCAAGTCTCCAGAACATGGCTTTTCTTCTGCTTCCTTGGGCAGAACTGCCATCAACCAGATCAGGTACCAGAGAGTCCAGGAGAACAAAGCCAAGAGGATAATTTAAAAGTGTCCGGATGCCCCCAGGGGCAACTCACATCTTTTGTACTGAGCTTTCCTCGCTTTCCTGCCAGGTCCCAGCCATCATGACTATGCCCCAGTGCCTGCTCAGTTCCCCAGGTGGTCTCCCTGACATTGGGGAAGCGGTAGGTCCTCAGAGGAGTGGACAGAGCTCCCATTTCCAGCTGCACAGGGCAACTCCCTGAAACTCACCACAGCCATTATAATTACCACGTGCCAAGGGGGTCTTATCGCAGAATGACTTTCTCATCCCTCAGGGGGCAGGAGGTGGGGCCCACTCTCAACCACAGGGACTCGTGTCTTCATTCATTATTTTCCAAACAAGTTGGGAGAAAATTGAGGTTTCTGAGCAATTTGCAGATTAATAACCACTTAAGATGTGGGTCCACATAGCCTTAGCACTCCAAAACATAAGATGTTCCCCTCTCCTCTTTAGGAAGAATGTAAAGTAGATACATTGAGAGGAAAGAAAGAGAAAAGCAGCAACGTAAGTAACCTTTCCTTGCCAGCAGCCCAACAACTCTCCTTGCAGCCCCACCGCCCAGCAACTCCTGGATTAATCTTTCTTTCTTTCTTTTCTTTTTTCCTTTTTCTGCTCAATGGATTGTGGTCAAGGCCATTGTAACGTGAGCACTGCCTCGGAGGGGATTGGCCAAGGGGGCTGCGAGGGGCCCCTTTCACAGAGGGCTAATTGCGTTTCAGACCACCAGTATTCGGGAGCTACAGATGTCTTCCTTCATTTGCCTAGGCAGCACAATTGGACCCATCTGTTGCATTTATTCCACTGGCTCCCCTGCCCGCCCCCGCCTGCCGCTCACCCCCTCACCCCCATCCCCTCCCTTCCCTTGTCTGCTGGGCCTAAATTGAAAACTCATCAAAATGTAATCCAAGAGCAGTTTGGCCGCCAAGCTGCTGAGAAGGGGCTGGGTGGGAATAAAGGCCCCCCGCCACTTTACACACGGGCCAGAGCCCGGGGAGCCGGGTCACAGGCAGCCTTAGGGGGAAAGTGAGAAGTTAGCGGCAGATGGGCTGCTCCATGCGGCCCTATAACCTGATGCCTTGGAAGAGGGGCCCTAGCAACAACGCTGGCCCAGGCCAGAGGAGGCCGCTGGCCCTGGAGGTGGCGACCCCGCCTCGAAGGCCTCGCCCCTGGCTCACCATGCTTCGATGTCAAACCGGGTGGGGCCTGGGCTCATCACTCTCTGACCCCCATCTGCCCTCTTGAGCTCAAAGGGATTTCCAAGGCAGGGAAGGCAGGGACAGTGTGGCCTCCAGGGGCTAGGGAATGCGGCACTTATTCTGGGAGGCAGCCTGCCCGCCAGCCCCGTGCTCCTGTACAGCCTAGGCCTCCCATTCCTCCCTCTGCTCTGCCTCTTTATGATGTGCTCAGGCCTTTCCCTGCACCTACTTCTCTTTCTCCCCAGCAGGCAGGGAGTTCTGCGAGGAATGGATATGCTACTGACCACTCGGTCTTGCCCGAGGCTGAGAGGCTGACTGGGAAGCTGGCCTGGGGACTCTGGGCCTGCCTTCAGTACAAGCCTGACTCTGGTCTCTTTTGGGGTCCGCTTTCCAATATCTGCCCTGGTGGAACCAGGTGTGGAAGTATTACCCGAGGAGCAGCTGGTGGCCGCACCCTCCTGCCTGTCTGCCGATGACTTTGGGGGGAGGGCGGGCTGCCAGGGGGCATGATGCATTCAGATCCGTAGGCTTGGAGGAACAGCTTTGGTGAGCTTCCATTGCTGGGCACTTTCACGAACTGGGGGCCTGGAGCTCTGGAGAGGGCATTAGCACCTCTGTGGCTGAAGAGTTCTGAGGGTGGGTTTTCCAAACTTTTTTTACTGAAACCCACAGTAAAATGCATACATATATATATATTTTTTTCTTAACAACCCAATACAAACACAGATATGTAACTAAAGCAAGTTTCCCAAAACAATACTTCCCCTACCTCATGTGATTGATGCCCTCTGATATCTTCTATTCTGACATTCCACCCCATTGTTAAAAATGCTGATACCTGGATTTACTACAGTGCTTTCACAACCCAGCAAAGCAGTAGTTCTCAAACACTGGTGGTCACCAGAACCCTCACCCACCCTCCCCAGACCTTGGAATGCATGAACACGTAGATCCCTGGGCCCATCTCTGACAGCTGGGTTCAGTGGCACTGGGGAAGGGCCCAGGAATAGGCCTTTTTGACAAGGCCCATCCCCTTTAAAGGGGATTCTGTTGTACCTTGAGAAACTGCTGCTTCCAATGTGCTCAGTGGTCTCCAGCCCATAGGCTGAGCTGGAAACAATAGGCTGATGGAGCTGGTCAGCTCCAGGTGGGGCCTTCCAAGGTCGCTTCCTCCCCTGCCATCTCCCCACCATGTCTTCATTAAATCCTCAGCCAGTGAGAGTGTGGATGTCAGGCCTGGCTTGGCTGGCTTTTAATTGAAGTGTTAATTCGTTGCTGCACAGAGTGAGGGCCCTGCAGGTCTGGAGCCTTCATTTGCTGCCATCCTAAGCTGATTAGCCCTGGCGGGAAGGGGGGCACAAGCCATCAGCAGGGGAGCTAGTGGGGCCAGAATCAGGCCTTGGAGCTGCCTTTGCTGTGCTGGGGGCCTCAGGGGAGGCGGGGAGGGCCAAGGCCTTCTGCACTTGCCTCATCCTGCCCACCAGCCACCAGGCAAACACCTGCCCCAATGGACCTCCGAGGCAATGTCCTGCTTTCTGCTCCCCTGCTCTCGAAGTCCATGTGGGTGATAAAGAGGCACCTGTATGCTGGAAGTCTTCTAATCACACACCATTATCTACTGAATTAACAACCAGCTCCTTAGCTTGATGCTCAAGGTCCCCTAGGAGCTGGCCTCAGGGCCCCTCCAACATCCCGTCTTCTGCCCTCCCTTCATCCTAGCTGGGCCAGGCTGCTCCAGGCTGTGACGTTCCCACTCTAGTCTCCAAACTTTTGATCGGACGTGCCTCCACTTGGAATGTCCCGCTGACTCTTGCCCATCCTTCAAGGCTTAGCGTGACTGACACTTCCTCCAGGTGTCTTCTGTCCTGTCAGGTTGTCAGAAGCAGGACTTACTGCAGAACAAGGTGGGCTGGGGAGAGAAGTAAAGAAAAGATACACTTGCCTGGGCCCCCAGGGAAGCTGGACAGTCAGGCCTTGGGGAGCAGAGTCAGGCAGCTCTGGGGTGGGCCTGGTCCTTCTGTCCCTCACTCCTTTTCTTCTCTGCCTCTTTGCCTCTTGCTAGACACCTGCTCCTCCTTGCTGGTGTGAATCTGGCTCAGTGGTTGTGGGCTCTGGAAGCAAGCTGGGCTCATAGCCTGCCCTGGCCACTCACCAGCTAAGTGATTCTGAATAAGTGATTTCATCTTCTTGGGCTCAGTTTGCTTGTTTGTAAAATGGTGACAGCCATGCCCTACCTGCCCTTGAATTGAGGCCTGGGTGAGACACTTCCTACACTGGAGGCCACCCCTTCCCAGAGAGGCTAAGCCCTTCCACCCTCCACTCTGCTATTTGGACTCTCTCTCTTCCCCTCTTCCCCTCTTCCTTGCCCTTCCTGTGCCCCATGGATTCTGGCCCAGGTCATCTCTCGGACTCACTATTTTGTGAATGCCTCCAGTTGCTTCCCTGGAGACAACATCGCAGTGGCACCTGCCCTTTGGCTCACTCAATAAAATAAGGAATCAGAGACCCTGTGAACAGGACGCACTTCTCGGCTTTGCCGAACGCCCACCCCAAAGCCCAGGACGGCCTTGTTCCCCAGTGACAGCAGATGTCAGGGGCTGGGCCCTGCACCATGCTGCCTGCTTCACACAGGAGCTCATGGCAGGGTCAGTACCGTTGCTATGTGGCAGAGCAGAGACCTGAGGTTCAGAGGTGTGTAACTGGTTCACGCTGCACATCTATATTGTCCACAGCCAGAAGGGTCCCTTAAAAACACTAAATGACCTTAGGACCCCCTGCCTCACTTTCCCCCTCCCCCAGGGGCTCTCTGGGGCTCTGGTCCCTACCATAGACACACTGGCCTTCATTTCATCCCCTAGTATGCAGAACTCTCCCTCTAGCCTCAGGGCCTTTACACATGCCATTCTTGCTGAGTAGAACGTCTATTGCCCCCTCTTCAAATGAGCTCCCACACATCCTTCCTCCAAGGAGCCTGTCCCTGGCCCAGGTCAGCATCCCCCCACCCAACCCATCTCAGCACTTGTGTTTTTCTTTTATGGCCCTTGTACTAGTAAGACATTCACCAAAAAATCCACACAGACTGTTAAAACTATGCCCTGTGAAGGCAGGGCCTTGTGCAGTTCTTCTCACTGCTCTGTCACTGCTCTGTGTCCAGGTCCCAGTGCAGCGTCTGGCCCAGAGCAGGTGCTCCAACTAATGCTTGATGAATGAACGCATGCAGAAAGTGGTGATTTGAACCCAAACCTGGGCTCTCAACCTGGCCACATTGGACTTCCTGGGAAAGCATGTCATGGGAGCAGAGGGTTGGGGTTTCCAAGCATTCGGGGTCATTATCAAGTTGGGGCTAGAGGTGGGTTGGGGGTGGGGACAGCAGACTTTGTCACTGAGGGAACGAGTTGGAAGCCTCTGTGGTTGGGGGAGCAGCTGAGGTGAATCCCGCACTGAAAGGGTTAATGGAAGTGGCAGGGGGCTTCCCACCAGCCCCGATTGCTATCTGCGTGCCCTCCCAGGGCTGACCGCCCACCTGGCACACAGGAGGGCTCTAGGCTCAGAGATAATCCCAAGACTGGCCTGGCTCACAATGCCCAGCAGGCAGAATGCATGAAGAAAGGCTGCTCCCTGCATGACCAGGTCTTCCTCCTAGAGTGCTGAGGTCACTGCAGCAATGCCATGGCCTCCAGGGAGCCTCTCATCCTTCAGCAAAGGGCATAGGCCTGGGGACACGGCCTGGGGTTATGCCTCTACTGGGGAGGCCCAGTGTGCCAGACACCCCACTGGACATCAGAGGCTATGTCACCTAGAGCAAGGGGGTGCTGCTTTGCTCCCAGCGGGGCCAGCCCTACTCTGGGGCCTTTGGGTGCTCTAGGACTCCTTGGGCCTGGGGACTGGAGGCTGACCATCTTGAGGCTGGGTGCTGGTCAGAGGGTCCCACCTGGCTGAGCAAGGCAGGGAGTGGGCAGACCATCAGCTCAGGCCCGGCACAGGAGACCCAAGGCCCATGGGGACTCAGAACTCCTCCTGCTACACTCAGGTTCCCCTTTGGGCCACTGGCTGCTCCAGCTGCTGCACCAGAGAAGGACTGCTGGAAAGCCCCTCCAAGCTCCTCTTTTGTTATTTGCCCTGTGCACGTGAGACTCCTTTGATTAAATAAGCAGTACGGGACGGAGCACGGTAAAAGGCGAGTCTGGCCTCCTAACCTGTATGCCCACTGCCTAGAGATGACCAGCACTCTGAGCCAGTTAAGGGCCATTCACTGTCCATGTGACTTTGGTCTATGCTCAGAGCTCTCTGTGCCTCAGTTTCCCCAGATATAGAATGGGACCAATGATAGTTCAAACTCACTGGAATGTGCGATGATAAAATGAGATACTGCATGTGGAACTCTCAGAATAGTGTATTTATTGAGCGCACTCCAAACGCACAAACATAAAACCTATGTTTGGTAACGAACTCTCGTGTGTGTAACTTCCAGGAAACTTCATGCCCATCCAAGTCAATGTGTATGCAGACATGCTGGTGTGTGTGCATGTGTGTCTATCCTTTAAAAACCACACACTATCAGGGAATGTCATGTATGCTATTCTACCCCTCACCTTTCTCACTTGGTAATACAGCATGGTGTCTTTCCACGTGAGCAAAAGCAAGATCTTACGTGACAGCTGCAGTTTCACTGTGTACAAAACCCTCAATTTACTTCAGTAAGGTACTGTAATGAGCATTTAGAAAATGCCACAATTTTGCTATTAAGACAAGACTGCCATAAACATCCCTGTCCATTGTATTGAAGAGTGAGTGCATTTTCATTTGCAAATGACGGAAACCTAATGCCAACTGGTTTCACTGGAAAGGGGAATTTATGGAGCTTGTGTAGCTGAAAAGTCCTAAGTCTGGCTTTAACTTCAAGGAGAGTAGAAGTGTTCCTAGCGTTCCTAGGGTGGCTTCAGTGTTCTCACTCTCTCCGTTTCTTCGCTTTGCTCTTTTCTGTATGGTTTTGCTCTCAGACAGTCTCTCCCCATGTGAAGGCAAGACAGCCACCATCTATTTGAGGTTTACATCCTATGAGCTAAACCATCCCAGCAAAAAGATGTCAGTTTCTCATGAATTCCAGCAAAGGCTGCAATAGAGCCTAATGGGCCTGGCTTGAGTCACATGTATATTCAACTTTGCACACGTGAGGCATATTTTCTCGGAGGTGAGAAGGTGGGTCAAAAGGAGCCCTCATTTATAGCATATCCCATCTTCTCTGCCAATACTTGTGCACCATGGAAGCCCTTGGTTTGGTGGCAGCGTGGGAGGTAAGGGGCTTCTGGCTAGCTTGTGCAGGGACAATGCAGGCTTATCTACTTGGTGCCAGCTCTCACAGTCCTCATGGTGCCTGAGTGGCTTCAAGAAGCAGACTTCTGGCCTGGCAATCGGTCACTCTTGGGGTCACTCATGCAGCACCAGCTGACGTGACCAGCCTCATATCATATCACTCCTCTGCTTTGCGCTTTCCAACCACTTCAGATCCCTCCCTGTTCCCCTGCTATGACACCGTGGGCATTCTTAGAAAACAGATCGTGAAACTCAAGTGCTAACATTTTATTGGGAATTCAAATCCCAAGAAGGCAGGAGTAAGAGGAAAGGGGAGTGAGAGAGGAAAAGAGGGAGAATAAATATAAAGGAGAGTGTCAGGAGCTGGCCACTGTGCAGTTACTAGCCCAGATGATGGCCCAGCCTTGCGAGACATCTCAGAGAGGCTGGATGAGGCTACTGCATCTCCAAACAGTCCAGAGGAGAAAAGGAGGAGAAGAATTTATTTGCTCACTTCTGTCTCTCATTGGTCAAAGTTCACCCTGCAGAATGTCCATTCCCTGTCCTTCTGGGCTGTGCCACCTGGCCCTCAAGCCAAGTCCCAAGAGAGCAGTGTGGCACCTGCAGGGAGCCCAGCGTGCTGGTGAGTGGGCACACAGCGTCAGTGCCCCCTGTAGCCTGGTGGAATGACCAGGCTGCTGGGCCTGTGTGGGAAGACCCTCGGCAAGTGACATATGTGGTCATATGTGAGTGACAGGAGGGATCACAAACAGCCATTAGGACAATGTAAGCCAGAAAGCAAGGCCAGTGTGCAGCTCTGAGCTGGCACACAACTGAGTCTAGGGACAGTTCCCCGGTGCTATTGCACTTAACCGTTCTTTCCCAGATAACTCTTGCATTCCAAATCTTTGTCTAATCATCAAGCATCCATTTAGCCATCCACTGATTATTGAGTGCCTACCATGCTCCTTGCTGTGTGGATACAGTGTTGACTCAGACACAACCCCTGGCCTCAGTGTCTAGTTGGGGGTGGGGGGAAGATCCATGAGAAATGACTCCATCACAATGTGATGGGCAAAGTGGTAGATATACACCTGCGGCTTAAAGAGGGCACCATTGAAAAACACTATTTGGAGTGACCCAAAATCCCAAACAAGAGAGCTTCAACAATGAAAAATTGTGTTTTTCTCCCAGGATTTTCTGTCCTGGCTGACATGACAGCTCTACTCCGTGAAACCCTCTGGAATCAGCTTCCTTCCATTCCTAGCCTGTGGCCTCCATTCAAGATGGTGGCACCGTTCCAGGTGGCAGGATAGAGGAAGAGATGAAGAAGCAGAGAGCACACTCCAGCTCTCTCTTGAGAAAGACTCCTGAAGGCTGCCACATGCCACTTTTGCTTACATGCCATTTACTAGAAATTAGTCACTACAGTGGAGGGTGGGAAATGTACTTTGCCTCTTGATCATTTACCCAGCTAAAATAGCTATTGCCACCGGAGAAGACAAGACAACGAGCACTCTGTTTCACAGAAACATAATGTAAGGATGGCGGCGATGGCAGGAGTTAGGGGAGGTTTCTTAGAGAAGGCAGCACCTGAGGTGTCTTAAAAGGTGAGTTGGAGCTGGCCATTCACAGAGGAGGGGAAGGACGTTCCTGTGAGCAGAGCCAGGGGTTGAAATACAGCAGCACGCACCGTGCTGGCAGGGCCACTGTCAAGAGCTGGTGCTGGAAAGGTGGGCAAGTCTCAAATGGTGCGTCTTGTGCACCTTAAAAAGGAATTTGGGCTTTATTTCCAAGTGCAGTGTGGAGTTTGAACTGCAGTGAAATGCAGTTAGTTTCTAAACTGGAATGTCTGCAAGAGAAGAGAGGGGGAGAGGCAGAGAGAGGGGAGAAGAACATCTGGGCTGGGGGACTGGTGGGGGACAAGGACCAGGGTGGAGTGAGGAGGGGAAACAGGCTTCACTTTGTTGAGTTTGAGGAAGTTGGCCAGGAATGGGGAGAGCAACTGGGGTGGAATAGTGTCCGAGAGAGAGTGTAGAACAGCTGGACAGAGAAGGCTGAGGCTGAGTTTGGGGGTATGTGTGTGTGTTTGTGGGGGTGTGAGTGTCTGTGTGTCTGCGTGTGTGTGAGGTTTCAGAGGCGGAACAGTGGTAAATAATGCCCACATCTAGAGGAACAGCTCAAGTGGCAAGACATGAAAGTCACTGGTGGGCTTGCAGCTGTGAGTTGCTCTTTGGGGTGAGGGCTGGTTGTCCCACCAGGTTTTGAGAGCTTCAGAGGTAAGGCCCGGTGGAGAGGAAGACAGTGCCTGGAGCATCACACTGCTCAAGAACTAGCTGTTCTCTAATTACTGCGGTTCTCCCTTGTCTGCGGAGGATATGCTCCAAGACCCCCAGTGGATGCCTGAAACCTCAGATAGTAACAAAATGTGGTGTATACATACTGTTTTTTTCCTATGCATACATGCCTATGATAAAGTTTTATTTATAAATTAGGCACAGTGAGAGACTAACAACAATAACTAATAGTAAAATAGAACAATTATAATAATACACTGTAATAAAAGTTATGTGACTTGGTCTCTCTCTCAAAACATCTTATTGTACTGTACTCCCCCTTCTACTTCGGGTGATGTGAGATGATAAAAGGCCTACATGATGAGATGCAGTGGGGTGAGTGACATAGGCATTGTGACCTATCGTTAGGCTACTACTGACCTTCTGACCACACATCAGAAGGAGGGTCGTCTTCTTTCAGTCACAGTTGACCACGGGTAACCGAAACCGCAGAAAGTGAAACTGCGGATAAGAGGGGGGGGATCCACTGTCCTGTGACTGTTACCATCATCCCCATCATCGGTCAGCTGGGTGAGGGATGTGTGTGTGGCATCTGGTGGCTTGGAGAGCTATTGCTTCATGTGTTCACTCCTGGATGTGGAAACACACTCCTGGGGAAGATCAAAGAGAAAAGGCACCCTCCCCGGGCCACGGCCAAGAACTGTGGGTCAAGGTGCCAGCACCTGCAGTCTGGAGGGGTATGGGTCGCTAGGAAACCAGGCAGGCCTCTGTCCGGCGGAAAGCTCCCCGCACAGAGGGCCAGGGTCCAGGCTGTTCTCCTGATGCCCCAGGGATAATAAGGACTTCAGAAAGGATAGCCCTGACTTAGGGCTGAAAGAGGCTTTAGTTTCTTGTTTGGCGGCTTTAAAAAGGCAAACAGAAGCTTTTCTCCTTTGGGGATCAATGTGAATCCCAGAAAATCCCATTATTTCCCTTTGAGATCAGTGGCCTGCTCTTGAGGGCTTTCTCTTCCCCAAGGCAACAGCCCTCTGCTCGCTCTGTGTGAGCATCCTGCCCCTGCGTGGCCCCAGAACGGGCTGAGGAAAGGGATGCTTGGGAATGGGGCACAGGTGAGCCCCACCTTACAGCTGTTTCCTCCTACTGGCTACTTATCCTTTATTCCAAACTGATCCCTCCCCACCCCTAAGAGCAAGGGAGGGGGGAGATGGGCCAACAAAGCCACTAGAAAAATGCTTCTCAATGCTCTCCTCTTGCCAGAAGCTAATTTTGACCCTAGAAGATGCCTGAGAGATGCTCTGGACTGCTACCTCACTTGGGGTCTGCATCTAGGTTGTTGCTTCCTATCAGGATTATAGTGGGTAAGACGCATATCATCAAGGAGGGATGATCATGACAGTGCTAAGTGACATTTGTGGAGCCTTTACTATGGTGCCTGGCACTGGGCTAAGCTCCCTTAATGTGTCTAACAACTCTGTGAGGAAGGTGTTATTGTCATTCCTGTTTTGCAGATGAGGAGACAGGCATGGAAAAGCCAGGTATTTTGGTCAACGCAGGCTACCACAACAAAATACCAGAGACTGGGTGCTTAAGCAACAGAAATGAATTTTCTCACAGTTCTGGAGGTGGGAAGTCCAAGGTCAGGGTGCTGGCAGGCCAGGTCGGGTGAGGGCCTCTGCCTGGCTTGCAGATGGCAGCCTTCTTGCGGTGATGATCATCATGTGACAGAGAGCGAGCGAGAGATCCTCTCTCCCTCTTATAAGGCCACAATCCTATGGGATTAGAACCCCACACTCAAAACCTTATTTAACCTTAGTTACCTCTCAAACGCTCTACCTCCAAATACAGTCACCTTCAATGTTAGATTCCAGGTTAAAGCTTTAACATATGAATGGGTGGGGATTGGTGGGGCCCTACAGTTCAGTCCGCAGCACCAAGTCCTTGACCCGAGTAGGTGACAGAGCCCCGCCTGGTTCAGGAAGAAGTGAGGAATCTGCCCTGCACTCTTAAGCTTTCTGGAAGGTGTCCCTGTTGAGCCTTCTCTTCAGATGAAAAACCAGTTTAGCTTTTTGGAAAAAGAAATCTATGTAGCATTCCTGAGCACTTATTCAGATTGGTTGCAAAGAGCCAGCCATGCCTCCATCCAAAAAATACCCAGAGGCCTCCTTTCCCAAGTTTTCATCCAGGCCTGCCCACCCCGGTTTCCTCTATCTTGCTGTGTGCAGGCCCCATGCCAAATGTTTTTACAGCACCTGGCCTCGATGAGAATCCTCACCATTCCGCAGATGATGAAGCAGAGTCTCAGAGCAGGATTAGGTATCCTTGTGAGTGCAGAGCCAAGACTGGTGCCAGGAGCCTGTCTGACTCTGGGGCTCATGGTGTTCCGAGCATAGTGCAGTGACATCCCCTGGGCAGCTTGGACATTTTTTCCCTGACTGGTTGCCCAACTCTCAGTGATGCTTCCAGAAGGGGCAGATTTTCTTGAAGTGACTTCTAAATAGGTGAGAAGTTGGTGATATGTCCTTTCCTGTTATATCTAATTCAGGCCAATGCTGGTGGGGTATACTGTGAAGCCCCGGCCCTGGTTTGTAGAGCCCCTGTTTGACTCTTAGATACTTACACACAAAGGCACATGGACACACAGTAGCTAACAAGAGGTCTTTTGGCATGTGCTCTAAAGAATAGAGAAGAGGAGGACGGCTCTTCATTAGCATAACAAGAGTTTGCCATGAAATAGGTGCTCTAAGAGCTCTTGAAAGCTGTTTGTTCTTTCAAGTCAGCTAGCCATCCCTGTGAGAGGGCCTCTCCAGCCTCAAGAGCTCCTGGAGGAGCCTGCAGGAGACAGGGCAATGGGATTTTCAAACCCAGACTCTTTGTCCCTAGTCCTGGGAGCAATGGCACATGCCAGTCCTGGGCTTTGGTCCCGGGAATGTGGACAGAGGGGCCTGCATGGGAGCCTGGGCTTGGCCCAGCTTTTCTCCTGCAACAATTATCCACTGGTGCTTCCACCTTGCTCCCTCCGGGGTTCCCTGCACAGGGGCAAGGCTGATCGGCTTAAAGGGCTTCTGTCCCTCCTGGGCCTCTTGGCCTCTCAGTCCCCCCAGGTGGCCTCTGCACAGGCTGATGCTGGATTTCCACTCACTTAGCCTGGGAGATGGAGTTGGGACTGAGAGGGGTCTGATGGCCAAAGATCAAAGGTTAAGAGGGGTTAAGCCTTCACCCCAGGCCACCCATCAACCCCGAGACAAGTATCTCACAGGTATTTTCCTAAAACCTCACGAAGAGGTGAGCCTGCAGGGAATGTCCATTCATTTACTAAGGACACACTGTCACTCTGGTGTGATCCATACCCCCCTTTTTTTTTTTAACTGCAGCTCTGGTTTGAGGCAAGTGGCTGCCTCCCTGGGCTCCATTTCCCCATCTTTCCAATAAGGAGCTTGGACTTGATTAACAATCAATGGCACATTGTTCATTGTCTTGGTCCATAAACATATTTGTTATATTTGGGGGGGGGGGGCTGTGGGGACTGCAACATGTTTTTCCAGGGATCTTGGTAATCAGGGCAGACAGACCCTGATGGTCTGTGATGGGGCATCAAGAGGGGAAGAGCCCCAAGCTGAGCGTCAGCACCTCCCATTGGCCCGTCTGGATGGCTCTGATTCAGAGGGGCTGGAGCCCATCAGGCCCCATCAATGGGACAAGATCAGAGCTGGAGGGGGCCAGTTTCCTCTGAGAGCATAGTGGAGTCCCTCCAGTGGGGTGGTGGCACGTTCTTCCACCTACTTGCCTCTGACCAGTTTGGTACGGTGCCAAGGCGTACCTATCAGGATGGTGGCACCCTTGTCAGCTGTGCAACCCAGGGGCGTGGGCCTCACATGGAAGGGGTCCATGGAGTTGTTGGGGACTGTACGATGCACCTTTGATGAGCATCATGGGAGCAAAACATGTAGAGAAGGAAATGGAGGGGAGACAAATTACTCAGCATGTCCTTTCCCCTTGGGGGGCTTTCTGTTCCCATTCAGAGGAGTGCTTGAACCTCTTCTCCAGGGTGCTTGGGTCAAGGCTGCAGGCTCCTGCAGATCTGCCCTTTCCCATCTTGGAAGGTCAAAGAAAGGCAGCTGACGTGAGGAAAGGACACCGGACGTTGGCATGGAAATGACCAGGGGCTTGCCGGGGGTTCACAGCATGGCTCTGGAGTCAGGAGAACTCATCTGGGCCCCCTCACTGGCTGGGAAACTTGGGCAGGTTACTCCACCTCTGAGGCAGGCTCTGCTGGAGCCAGATCTTGGTTCCAGAGCCTGAGCTTTTGAATAAAAGCTCGCATGACTGTAAGATGCAGCCTGCCACCCCCCCCCCACCCCCGACCCTCATCCACCCCACCCCACAATCTCAAGCTGTTTCAGAAAGTGATTTGGGTTTGGGGAGACAGAAGGGAAGCAGGGGTACTGGTGTCCTCTTGGTCCTGATGGGAAGGGTATAAAAAGGGAGCCCACTCTGCTTTCCCTCAGAGACAGAGGGGCTCGGGCAGGAGCCTGGAAGGGATGTAGCTGCTCCATGCTCTAGGCTCACCCTGGCCTTGGACCTGGGCACAATGCTTCACAAGAGTCAGAAGACTGTGCCCCCCACTCCTTACTATGTTCTTCTGTGGAAAAGGGTTGGGGGAGGTGAGGAAAGCCTGTGTCCACAAGAGAAAAAACGAGATGTGAAAATAGAAGATGTTAAAGGCAGGAGATGTTGCTCTGATGGCCTGGCTCCTGGCTGCATTCCAGCTGGGACAAGAGAGGGTCCTGGGCTTTGGCAAGGTCCAGCACACGAACCAGAGAAAGTGGATCCAATGGCCGGATTGAACAGCCTCCCTAACAGGGACTCTAGAGCTGAGTGGGTGGAGTTTGCCCCAAGCTCCTCCCTCTCAGTGAGGCCCATTGTCTTGCCAATGGGTTTCAGCCCCAGGCAAGTTCACTACGGATTCAGGGAGACCAGGGAATGACAATGGAATGTTCTTGGGGTGAAAGGGTTTTTTACCTGGCTTGTTCCCCCAGCGATAGGTTGAGCACTAGAATTACATCTGCATACAACAGTCTACAGGTCTGTAACCCTCCTTCTCTCTGCCTCTGCCCAGAGCACTGGTCAGAGCTCTTTATATAGTGACTCAGTCAGTAATAGCTTATTGCCTGTGGGTGTGGAAGCAGCAGCCTAGCAGCAGGCCAGTTACATCACCAAGTAGTTGAGGTTCAGGTGAGGATCTATAGGCACTTCAATTTTCCCCACACTCATCAGCCCCCGCCCCACCGGGACTGATGTGGCAATCAGGGACAGATGGCGGTCCCAAGAGAGGTAAATGGAAAGAGGGGAGAAATCTTTGCCTTGTTGAAGGAAGGAGGGTCAGGCTGGTAGGAAAGCTCTCCAAGAGGACACATCCCTCTCCGGCCTTTCTATCTCTGGGGGCCTTGTCCCAGTGATCTTCTAGAACAGCCTGGGGGTCCCAGTGAAGGTAGCTTTGCCACCACAGAGAGGACAAATAGTTGTGTGCAAAACTGGGAATGGCAGAGCTGTCTCACCCTGGGCAACCTCAGACAAGCCCTCTAGTGATGTCCCCACGGTGAAGCCAATGCTACTGCCCAGGCGTCCTCAGGCCCCGACAACCAATGGGCCTCACCCAGGCCAGGGCTGGGCCTTTCTTGTCCACTTCTCCCCCCAGTCACTGCCCACAGAGCTTTTCAGGAATCTCTTACTAGTATTATGGGGATGCTGAGGCCCAGAAGGGGGAAGAGGTTTTTCTTACTGTCATTCTTGACCACGGAAATACCTGAGGCCTCTAGCCACCACCCCTGCCCCGAAATCAGGATTTTTAAGGAATTGAATCAGGATGGATGGATGCGGGGAGGGGAAGGGGTGCTCCTTACCTTAGGGGATTTGATAACAGGGAGGGGAGTGGATGACACCTGGCTTAGGTGATGCTGGGCGCTGGGGTAGTACCGGGCCTACAGGCTCAAAAAAGAAACTCCCCAGTGTGAGCTCCAGTGGGCTACTGAAAGCTGCCCTTAGAGACAGTGCTCCAAGGCCAGCACCGGTCTCCTCCACCCCGCCGAGAGCCCAGGGGCCTTCTCCTCATATTTGAGAGACAGAAGAAACCCACCTCTTCTGCAGCGCCGCACCTGGAGTTCTCCGCAAGCTAGTCTCTGTGCCCTTCCGCCACTTCCCGACCCACTGCCTCATCCTGGGGCCGCGCGAGGCAGAGACTCGGAACCGGAAGGAGGGAAGGAAGGACCACCACCCGGAAACCACAGGCCCGTCCCTGACTGGCCCGTCCCAGGCCAAGTGGTCAGACGGGTCCTTGCCCTGCTTCCCATCCCGGGATCCCCCAGCTCACTAAAGGGGCCCTGTCAGTCTGCCTGAGCGCTTGGGGGCGGTGGTGAGGTGGGGGGTAAGGTGAGGTACAAGGCAGGGGCAGGCGCCCCCAGGGACCAATCAGAGAACAAACAGGGAGCCATCAGCTTTGGACTCCATGCCCCTGGTGCCCAGGTGCTGTTTACAAGAAAATCTTTTAAGACCCACCTTACATCGTATAAAGATATAAAAATGCCTCCAGTTCCGTGTTAAATTGAATTTTTATATAACTATATAAGTTGAATTGATTTGCACTTAATTAACGATGCTATAATACAGACAATTAAATGTTTACTAATTTCAATTTTGCTGGGGTTTTGTTATGGTTTTGTTTTTTAGAACTAGCCACTTTTTTCCTCAGTTCCAAACGTTTCCTTATGGCCCTTGAAAAAAGCCGGGGGCTTTGTGCTTCTGTTTTGTGGAGTGGTGGCTGCGGGTCTGAGCTAGACCGCCTGTGCCCCTCCGCCGGCCTCCTCGGGCCCGTCGGGAGGCGCCAGATTGTGTGGGCGGCGTCGCCGGGGGATGGTGGGACGTGGCTCCCACCCGGCTAAGGGCAGGAGAGCTTTCCTGACTCGCCAGGGCAGCTCGGCCCGAGCAGCCCCCTCCACTCGCCTCCCCCAGGCCGGGGAGGAGGCCGCCCAGAGCCCTCCAATTGGAGAGGCTTTCATCTCTTTGTTTTTCCAGTGATTAACCCGTCCAAGCGCGCTGCGAGCGCTGCTCCGGCGAGCGCGGCCGCGGGCAGCGTGGGGGAGGGGAGCGGAGGGCCGAGCTGGAAAGGGCGGGGGGAGCTCGGGGCTTTGTCGCTTTCAGGGAACTCGGCTACCATAGCAATGGGGCTTGCTAAGGCCTGACTTTCATTCGATTCCATTAAAGAACCTGTCTGCTCAGTCTCGCGAGTGGAGAGGGCGTTCTACCTTCCCCAGCCTTGCCCAGCGCCCCTCGCCCTTGGGGAGGGGAGGGCGCAGCCTGGACTGGATCACCCCACCTGCGCGACGGGGGGCTGTGGTGTTGGGGAGCCTAGGACTTCGGACCCACACCATCCCTCCCCGGGTGGATGACGGTGAGGGACTAGCTTCACGTGCCTACACTCCCGAACCCCCTTCCTTTCCAGGACTGTCGGGGCTGCAGGGAGGCAAGCAGTCCAGCCCTTGTCCGGCCAGAAGGAGGCCGGGGCACCTGTCGGTCGCTCCACCTCTGCATGCATTTCACACTTTCTATCCTGTTAGGCGTCCGCACGCTTAGGCCGTTGCGGACCTTTTCCCTTCTAGTTTTTATGTCGTGGATTTAATCTAGTTAGACGATTTTCTGCTTAAAATTGCATTGTTAACAGCAATTGTTTAAAAATGGACCGAGAGTGAGGGCGCTCAATCTTTGAACCGGGCGGGTTTCGCCTGCCACCTCTTGGCGCAGGAAATCGGCCAGCGCGGATAGGAGCCGGGAGGGGGAAGCCGTCACAAAACAATCCTCAGGCTTTCTCGATACCCAGACTTCGGGGCCCTTACCCCAGTGCAAAGAGATGCAAATGTCTCTGCAAACATCGCACAAAGCTATAAAGAGAGAGGCGGTCTCTCCAGACCTCAATAGCCCTTTAAACCCAGTCCAATTGCCGCTAAGTAGAAGTAGAGAGTCCGCAAGCATTTGTTCACTTTGGCTGGAAAGGGGGCGGAGGAGACGAGGGACTGCGGGCTGCTCTGGTTCAGCGGTTTGTGCCATCGGCCCCAGCTGCCGCTCCAGGAAGACGGGCTGGAGGGTGCTGTGGATGTGGGGATGCCGCACCTCGGGGCCGATGGGGACTGCGATGCAGCCGAAACTGGTGCCGCGGGAATGCGCGCCGGAGAGGCTGCCGGTCCTTTCAGGCCCACAAAAGCCGCGCTAAATCGCGGCGCGCACAATAGCATGAAAGGGCACGCTCGGGCCGTTCAGGAACAAAGTGGGATCACACTGGTCTGAGGGACTAAGAAGCTTTTAACTAGTACGCACCACGGCGTCGCCTCGCCCTTTGTGCGTCCGCGCCGCGGTGTGACCAGGTATGCACCCTGCGGGCCCTGGGACTACAGAGACTGTTCTTCAGCTTCCCTCTGGGATCCAGGGGCAGTCGGTGAGCGTGGGACCAGGCATTTTCCTCTTACCTCGCCAGCAGAGGCGCCCTGTGGGTGCAGTCCTTTAGCTCTACCCAGACCCCTGCGTCCCGCGCGCTCTCCTGGGCCTTGAGACCCTAGAGGCTCGGGCACTTCCCGACCCCTTGGAAGACCACATCTGAACTCGAGACCCCAGATGGGTGGAGGAGGAGCTCCAGCAAAAGACGCCAGCCTAGGTGCGGACTCAGCTGCTAGTCCCCAGAGTGTGGCCAAGGCGCCACAGCCGCTTGTCCAGGGCCCACCCTTCCCTCCCACCCACTGCATGGGAAGTGTGTTCTGGGTGCGTTGGGCAGCTAAGCCCAGTGGGCACAGTCGACAATGGCCCCTTCCTCTTTCACCCTCTTCTGTGGGCTGTGTGACCTACATGCCACTCAATTTAGTTGAGACTATAGGTGTAGGGTGGGGTGGTCCTACTCTCTCGGAACTTCTGGCTTGGTGGTCTCAAGGACAGAAATCAAACTACACATTAGGTATAGTCTTAGAGAGCTGTCAAGCCTTCCGTGAGAGTAGATTTAATGCAGTTGCTGGAGACAGAAAGAAATGGTCGCCTCCCCAAAGGATAGGAATATTTGGACTTCAGGGGGTGTGGATAAAATGAGAGTGCCTGTGGCCAGGATTCTCACCTGGCCCTGGTTGATTAGCTCACTGCAACCTGTGGGCAATACATGCCTGTTGACTCTATATAAAGAGCTCCGCCCAGTGCTCTGCATTCAACACGGCGGCATGGCCCCAGGAGAGCAGAGCATAGGCTAGAGTGGTGGCAGCGCCAAGGACAGAGGCCCAGAGGACGACTGTGCAGAGAGGCCCAGAGAACGGCTGTGTGGGATGACTGTGCAGGCAGAGAGGCCCAGAGGCAGAGACTGGCTTGCAGCATGCAGAGTCGCTCTGAGTGAACGGGATTTTAGTGACTGACCTACCACCTGGAAATAAAGTTGGGTATAACCCTTTCACCCCAAGAACAGTTTTGCTGTCAGTTTCTTTGGTCACATTGAATCCATAGCGAACTTGCCCGGGGCTGAAACCCATTGGCAAGACAGTTGGTAAGAGGAAAGGTTTGTGTCTGTGATCCTGCTCGGTCCCGTAAACTTTACCTTGAGGTCAGGGACCATATTTTACTCCTCATGGGATGTGGCTCTTGAGAGAGGTTACCTGGTATCTGTGGAATAAAGTGAATGAGGTGTGTGGAGGACCTCTGGGTGGGGAAGTCTTCCAAGTGGCCCGCAGTGAGCAGCTTTGGAGCCTTGGGTGCCAGGGAAGGAGAAGCCCCCAATGGCACCCCTAGCCCCACCCCAGCCCTTGCTGATCCCAGCCCAGCCCTCTTTCCCTCACCACAGTGTCACTTTCACCTGTCATCATTTGCTGTGTCATTTGTTATCTCGGCTCCAGTCCGTCATTTTGGGGATTGGGTCTAGCACACGCCATGGCACAGAGGGCGGTAGTAAATCTCAGCTCTAGATGTGAAGCAACTGCTCCTTTCTTAGAGCTGTCTTAAAGCTCCTGTGTGGTCACAGCGCTTTCCCTCCCCTCAAACACCTTGGGCTGCCTTTAATGTCCAAAATGAGAGGCTGCACTTGCTGTTTACCTAGTGGTACATGGTCCCTAATGAGGCGGAGGCCTGGCAGACTAGATCATGGGCTGTCTCGTATTGATCGTCACTACTTAGGGAGGCGTACGTTATCATTGGGACCAAGCCAATGAATGGTTCTGCGATTATCCCCATCTTACAGGTGTGAACATTACAGGCTCGGAGTTGCTCTCCCTTGTCAAACAGTGGCTGAGCCAGGATTCGAATCTTGGCATTTGGTTTCAAAGCCCAGGCTCTGTTTTGAGTTTGTTACAAACAGAGCTGCTTCTCTGACTCCACCCCCGCACCCACGGTGCTGGGGGCCCTTTCTCCATGCTGTGGGGACGCAGCCTGTCTCCCAAGTGGCAAGGCGCGTCCTGGTCGGGTCTCCTCGGGCAGGTGCAGGGCCTCGCGGGCGCGTGGGGCGGGGCGGGGGCGTTATCTTCTAGACCGATGGCGGCCTGCACATCTGTTTATCTCTGAAGCTGCGCTGGATTGGATTTCTCGATGTTTATCTCCCTTGGAGAAGCAGTGCGCTGGGGCAGCTCAGAGCGCAGCTGCGAACCAGACTGTGATTGACAGGTAAGGAGCTGGGCCTCCCGCCCCTCCTCTGTCTGGGTGCGGGAGGCTCGGCTGCCCGCCGCCCACCGGGATCTGAGAGCCCTGCAGGTGAGCGTGCTGACGACCAGGTGCCTCCTCTTCCTCGGTGCCTCCGCGTTGGTCTGACAGCGCACAGGCCAGGCCTCCTCCTCATAGGAGGGACCCTTTAGCTGCGCCAGAGAGACAACAATGTTGATTTGTGACGCAGACTGGGACACGGGGTGGGGAGAGGAGGGCGATGGGCAGTGAATAGATGGATGAAATCCTAATGAGTCCATTTCCTAATCTGTCAGGGAGGCAGCCTCAGGGAACTGAGGGAAGGCCCTCGGAAGTGCCCTCTGCTCCCAAGAACGCCTGGGGCTAAGGAGGCCTCCTTTGAGGAGAGGGGACTGTGAGGCCACAAGTACGTCCAAGTGGGGCCACTTCGGGGGGATGCAAAGGTCAGAGGAAACTAAGATTGAATGTTTTCCTACCTCTCTGGCCAAACCCCAAACCAGGTCACCTCCATGATCTTTTCTGTCCTCAAAGTTTGTACTTAGCTATACACTCAGGTGTGGTTGTACTGATGAACCTGGGCTCCTGAGGGCAGCGCAGGGTCGGTACTGAGGCACAGAGAACAGTGAGGCGCATGAAGTGGGTGTTGAGGAAACTCTTGATGGGCAGGACTAATAGCCCTTGAGGAGGCTGGCTGATCTAAGGTGCTGGGACTTTACTGAAAAGGCACCCAGGACCATGAAGAAGATTTTGACCTTTTTCATGTCAGGTCCCTACTTGGGGCCTGGGCGGCCTGGCTTATTACATGAATGTCAGGATATATTGATGACTTCCATTCCCCCTGCCCCGGTGGCTGCCTAATTGACATGCTTTGTCCTTCCTATAGAGCTCTCATCCCAATTCCCTCACTTCACCCACCACTGAGCTCCCCATTTCAACTTTCCAGACCCTTCAGACGTGGGATTCCTGGTACCCTTTGTGCTCCTGATTTTGGGGACAGATTAGCATGTCTGTCACAGCCGGTACGCATCCCTTGCAGTGGTGGTCCGGGAATGGGAGATGGGACGCTCCGGAGCAGTCTGGATTTTCTACCTAAGGACAAAGTCTACAGAGAGCACTGACCTATGCACATGTTGGCCTGGGTGTGTGAATGCCCCTGTATCTTCCGTGATGGGATACTGGCACCTCGATTTGTCATTTCACCCAGACTGCATCCAGGTAGCTAGTGGCAATAAACTCAAAGGAAACTGAAGTGTTGTTTGGATGGGCAAATGGATACTGGGTGGCCCCACACGGAGCAGATGTTCACTTCCCCTTGCAAAACAGGTACTGTCTCTCTGAGCTGGAGGGTCAGTGGGTTGTGCCAAGAAGTAGAGAGAGGACTGTTGTGAGCAGCCGCTAGCCCTCCACTGGAATGACTGTCTAATGGCAGGTAGAGTGGGACAAGTCCTCAGGTTTCCTCACTTTTTATGCTGACCTATAGGAGCAGAGTATGGTGCTTCTGAAACTTTACTGAATAAAAAACCACAGCTCCCATGGAGGGCCACTAGGAACAGAAGACTAGGGTTCATACATCCAGGGATGAGACAGCCCTAGACGGCATTTACTTCCCTTTTCCATACGCCACCTGAGACTCAGACCTGGTGCTCCACAGCCGGGAGCTCTGCTCAGAGATCTAAGGGGCAGGGAAGGCCTCACTGAATCCTATTCCTTGCCAGAAAGTCAGGTTCAGGCTATTAAAAAAAGTCTATTTCGAGACGTGACTATTGGTGGCTGATTCAAGCTTCAAGATATGGATTCTGTTTCCCTTTTGTGAGTTAGAGTGGCTGTGCTAATAGTCACCATTAAAGTTGGTGTCTGCCAGGGGCCAGGACATACAGGGATGGCCTCATCTTCCCACTTACCTGAGACAGGTGGACCTTAATCCATTATTTCTGAAAGAAATCTTTACATGCCTGAAGAGACCCTAATGGCCTGTTACTATGAGGAGGCTTAAAAGGTTTTCCCTCTAAGAACCAGGTCTTGAACGTCTTGAGGTGAAGAGTCAGGAATGGGAGGAATTTAACCACCCAGAGTTGCTGGCTGCTGGGTGAGGCCCTGGAGCTTGTGGGGAAACAGACTCTAGGAATGGTTTAACTGGAGAGGATAGCAGCCATCTGGCTGGAAAGAGGAGATTGGGAAGGACGGAGGCATGGGTGCAGAGCCCTTTCTGACCTCTGGAGACTTGGGAATATTGCTTTTAGGGAAAGACGTGAGATTGTCCTGGGCACAATTCCCAGCCCTATGGGAGAGCGGAAGGCAGGGCTCACAGCACCATGAGCAAAGACTTCCTTGGGGTGTTCTGGGGAACCTGGGCGGAGCTCCCTCGCTCTCACTGTTGGTTCAGCTCTCTACACACCACTGGGTCCCCTCCATCATTTGGGCTGCAGCCTTGGGCTGGTTGCTGCTGTTCCCTGTTCTCCTCCCCATTGTAACAGACCCCCCATCAGGCCAAATCCTTTCAGTGGGAACAAGAAGACAAAGGCTGGCCCTCTAATGAAGGGGCTTCTCTTTCTAAATATTTACCCTGCTGTCCTGACGAATCATGGAGACCCCTTTGTGCAGGGCTCACAGGCATAAGTCATTCATCCCCAGCCCACTGTGCTTAACATGGCCAGTGGTTCAGGCCTCACCATCTTTGCCCCACAAAGAGGCAGGGCTGGAGCAGCCCCTCTGTCCCCAACAGATGCCCTGGAGGTCTGCATCAGACCTGGGAATGGGGGCCTGGAGAAGCAGCAGACCATTTTCCTTGGCTGACCTGAGAAGCCAGGGGGTTCTCTGCAGAGGGCATGGGCAGGTCCCTGGCTGGGAGAGCTGGGGGGAGGTGTCCCCAACAGCAGAGGTTTATTTTCTTTCTTTCTGATATGGTCAAGGGACAGTTGAAGATTGAGGTTAAAATTCTCTAAGCATCTTATGAACCCATTCCAGGACAGCTTACATTCCTTCAACCAACATTTACTGAGTACGTGGTGTGTCCTGGGCCTGCTCTTTCCCTTCAGAGTCCTCAGCACCTGACCTAAGCCTGACATACAGTAGGTGCTGAGAAACAAGAAGTGGAGCCATGGAGCAGCCCCAGGAATGAGTGATCAGATGGAGAAGAGACCTTTGCAGAGTCCTACTACCTGGGGTTCTGACATCATGCCCTAGGCTGGTGGTAGCTCTTTGTGTCCACAGAAGACATTTCTAGAAAAATGTGCAAATCAGATTGTTTTAAATTAGATTTGTCCCAGAGTCCTAAAAACTCCTTATCCGGGGGACCATAAGGGGTTGGTTAGGTGACGAGGGTGGTGCCCTCATGAATGGCATTAGTGCCCTTGTAAAAGGGACCTCAGAGAGCTCCCTCAACCCTCCCACCCTGTAGGACACAGTGAGAAGCTGCAACCCCTGAAGAGGGCCCTCCCCAGAACCCCACTGTGCTGCTGGCACCCTGATCTGGGACTTCCAGCCTCCAGAGCAGCAAGAAATAAATGTCTGTTGTTTATAAGCTACCCAGACAGTGGTTGTTGGAGGAGGCCATGGAGGGGATGTGACCCCCTGTTGACCCTTGAGCTGGACCTGGGCAATACGAAGCTGCTTACTTCCTCCCTTGTCCTTGGAATGTGCGTTCTGCCCACTCTTCCCATACTAAGAGCCACTTGAAGGACACAGCCTTGTGATATTATTAATATATTATTGAGACCGCCTGGACTGTAGGCATTACTGAACCCCACTCAAGCCTCTATATGAACTCTTAAGATTCTGGTGGGCAAGTGTGGAGATCTACTTATCTTGTTGCTGCCAAAGACATGCCTCCCATGTAAGTTCTCTTGCTTATTAAAACCACCACGTAGCATTCTGGGGTGATCAGCTGTTTTGGCCTCTCCTTGCCCTCTGTCTTTGGAGGCCAGTTTTGAATTTCATCTGGCAAACTCCCCCAAGGTTTCAAACCAACAGGGGTATTTCGTTCTAGCAGCCCCAGGCTGACTGAGACAAGGTTGCAGTCAAGATATCCACAGGCTGCCCTTGTTTGGAGGGATGACGGAAGTGAGAAGATCTGCTTTCAAGATGGCTCACTCATGTGGTCAGCACGTTAGTACTGGCTATTGGCAGGGGACTCAGTTTCTCAATTCATGGACATCTTGATTAGGCTACTTGAGTGTCCTCCAAGCCTGACTGGTGGCTTCCCCCAAAGTGAGTGTTCCAAGAGGGAGCAAGAAAAAGCTGCATGGTCTTTTCTGACCTAGCCTTGGAAGTCATACACCATCATGTCTATACTATCCTACTGGGAAGCCATGTAGAGTGTCAGGGGCACTATATCAGGGCATGATAAGGGAGGTGAGGATGGATGGGGGCCCTCCCAGAGGCTGGCTACCGCACCTTCCCATATACTTACTTATTTATTATGTGTATTATTTATTGTCTTTCTTTCTCTACTACATCTTTGAGAGCAGGGCTCTTTGTCCTTTTTTTTTAATTCATGAGTGTCCAGAATTGTGCCCGACACATAGAGGGCACTCAATAGATATTTATTAAATTATATTGATTTGAAATTAAATTATTTGGCCAGGGCCTGAAGTGGGTAGGTAGGGGAGATGGTAGTCAGTATCTCTGCTTGTGTTTGTAAAACAAAAGATCCACTGCCACTTATTAGATATGCTGAGTGTTGGCTATCTTGGTCTTTTTTTTTTTTAAAGTAAGGCTGTATTTCAGGGTAGCTAGTGAGAGTTATAGGAATGTGATTCTGTTCTTCCACTCTACAGGAAACATTTTAATCTCTCTATGCCTCAGTTTCCTCATCTGAAAAATGGATTATTGCTACATTTTTAAGGATTAATTGAGATAATGGATAGAAAGTACATCTCATACAGTAAGCTCTCAAAAAGTATGTTAATATCATTCCAACTTAGGAGGTGGTTGAATCTTGAAGCAGTATGTCAGAGAGGTGGAGGAACCCTCTCTGGTGCCTTTAAGACCGCCTGGATAAGGCCTCCAGTGTGTGCCCGTGCTGGAGGTACGTGAACCTTCATGCTGAGGTTCCTGCTGAAGTGGATGCTTGTGAGCACCCCACACACCACCCAGGAATCTCCCGGGGCAAGCTAGGAAGTGGTGGGGCCCATTTGCTGTCTCTCAAGCATCTTCAGTCAGATCCTGCAATGTGCTGTTTCTGGGCTTAAAGAGAGAATGAAGTGCCATCACTGGCCTCAGGGCACTAACAATCTAGAGGGAGAGACAGACAGGTAGGCCAGTAACTTTGGGACAATGTGGCCAGGGCAGTGCAGAGACAAGGCCTGGAGCCTGGGGATAAAAGCAGCTCCGAGATGGCTTAATAGAGGAGGTGATATACCCTCTGTTGTAGCTGTTGGGAGCATGTAGGATGACGCAGAAGAAATGTCCCTGCAGAGGACACGGCCTGTGTGAATGCCTGAAGTAATAAAAAGCATGATGTGGGGGCCCATGGAGGTTATAAAGGGAGAGGAGGCTGGGGAGGTAGAGAGATGAACAGTCTGGGATCTTATACTGTAGGATTTTTATTTCATAGCCCTAGAAAGACAAAACTGAGGTTGTCAGGCCTTCTGGACGAGACGAGAATGGGTGAGTCCTGAGGCAGGGAGGTGAGAGAGGACACTGGTGCAGGAAACTTGAAGCCTATAGTAGGAATCCGGGTTGCAGGGTTCCACTGGGCAGGACCCAGGGAGCCTCCCTTCTGATCTGGAAGGAAAGTCTGAGGTCCCTTCTGGGTGGCTTGCCCAGTTAGTGCCAGTGGAGGAGGTCTTGGGGGAGCACACTACATGATAGCAGAAAATGAGGGCGTGGGGAGCCTTGGTCTGTTGCCCCTTTACTTTGTATCTGCTTTCTTCTCCTGGAAGAGAGGAAACTCATTCCAAAGAGATCCACCACCCCTTTTTCCCCTTTTCTCCCATTGGAAATGAAATGGAAACCTCAATGGCCCTCTCTGTATTCCCAGCTCTTACTCTACACCTGGACAAAGAGTGGTTGCATGATTTATTTCCCCTGCAGACCAGAGCCTGCCCACCCGTCTTTGCTTCCTTAATAACCTGCAGTACAGGGCCCAGTGCTTTGAGCAGAGCCCAGTAAGTAGACAATGTTGGCAAACAGATCCAAGGACTGTTTTAAAACCCTTTCTGCAGAAAGTCCTTATTTGTGTGTGTGTGTGCATGTGCATGCCTGCACCTCCACAGAGCCATCTCCAGAATGGGATTCATCCCACACTGCCTCCCCAGCCAGGGAAGCAAAAGATGAGCTGTGTAGAGTCAAATGACTCTCGGCTAAAGGAAGGTGCATCTGTCACACCTAGCCTAGGGACTTTGGAGCCAGGCCTCTGGGGACTGCTTGCAAGTGTCTTGAACCACTGCTTTCCCTTTGAGGGTGGTAGAGAACCCTTCAATCGGCTGCACAGGGCAGGGGTCCTTGCGGTCTCCTGCAACCCCCTCCACTAACCCCCACCTGGCTGGGGCCTCTTCCCTGGTGGGACCCCTCACATTGGGATCCTTATCTCCCATCCTGTGTGTGAGGCGGCGGTGAGAAGTGTCAGGTTTTTCTGGTGGAGAAAAATCTGACAGCCCTGAATTTATTCCTGAATCAACCATCTGCTAAATGTGTTGGCCAGGATTATGATATATATTTTTTTGAGGGGGCAGGAAGGTGGGAGGGTGAAAACACGATGATCCCTTTTGGACTTCTGGTCTTCTTGGAGCCTGTCGTGGGGAATTGGCATCAGACCTCGTGTCAAGCCTGGCTCTGCCCCCTTCTTGACCAATGCTTTTTTAGTCTGTTTCCATCTGTAAAATGGGGACAAACAGATGCATATAGGGACCCGACGAGCCACTGAACGCAAGAAGTTTTGTAAACTGCGGAGTGCCGTGGACCAGCAGTTTCTCCATGATGATGCAGCGAGGGCCTGAACACCAGCGTTAGATGAAGATGGTCCCTGCTGCTTTGGGACTTCGGTTCAAGATGTCACCACAGCTTTCCCTCCCAGGCACTGATGGCAAGGGAGCTGGGATGCAGCCTTGGACGCTGACCTAGGTTATCAATGCATTACAACCCTCTCGTAACTGATTGCTGAAGGGTGCGGGGAAAGGAAGGAACAAAGCCAGTCCCAGATCCAGTGGCGGGAGGATGCCCGCCCTCAGCCCCAGCATCCTGCCTTGGGGCTCTGACCAATGTCTTTCCTCATAGGAAGGAGTGGGGAGGGAGCATGGCCTTAAGCTGGGTCTCAGGAGGAAGGACACGGCTGAATCAGATCCATGCTTCTCTTTCCCATCCCTTTGTAAATACTTCAGATCCTGGGAGAAAAGATTCCTCCTGGGAAGGGTGACCCACTCTCGTGGTCTGTCCGAGACTGAGGAGCTTCACAGGGTGTGGGCTTTCAGGGCTCTCCCGGGGCCGTCCCAGGCCAGCCGGGGTAAATGTGTGCTGAGACTTTACTCTTGAACTGATTGCCGCTCAGCTGGCCCCTCATTACTGCAGAAGCAGCATCCGCCATCCCAGGAGGAGGAGAGGAAGGAGAACTGGATTGCATCTCAGATATGTGTATTGCTGGCATTGCGATTGGGGTAGACCTGCCAAGGCATGGGTGAGGGACGAACTGAGGAGGTCTACACAGGTCAAAGTACCAGAAGAGAAAAGCCCCATTAATGCATGATTTGTGAGAAAATGGTGAGATCAAATGAGTTCATCCAGCTCTGTCTGAAGAGAAATGTACAATACAAGGCAAAGCAGTTGATCTTCTTTGCCTAGAGTTATAACTTGTAACATCTTATCAACTGGAGTTAATAAGCTGGGAGTAAGCTTGCCAACTGACCCTCATTTAAGTTCTTGCTCTCTGCTACTTATTGCTGTGTTTCTACAGGCAAGTATTTCACTGCTCCCAGCCTCCGTTTTCCTTATCTGCAAAATGGATAACTTATTTGCCACAGAACCAAATGTCACATCATCTGGGAAGTGCTCAGCGTGATCCCTGGCACATAGTAGGACCTGACGCCCATGAAATCCCTCAAACCTCTCAGGGACCTTAGATACACTTGGGAACTTTTGTTTTACTTATACACTCTTTTCTAGCCTTTTTTTTCCTAAGCATGTTTTGTAGTATTTGCTTTATGCAGTAGAACACATGTGAGGTATATGTAAGTTATGACACAAAGTGCAAAAATGATTGCCCAGAAGCATATCATCCAACTTAAGATCTCGAGGGCCCCTCTGCTGCAACACCACCACCAGCTGCACGGCCTAAAACAGCAGAAATTCATTCTTCACAGTTTTGGAGACTCGAAGTCCAAAAACAAGGTCTCAGCAGGGCCGTGCTCCCTCCAAAGGCTCTAGGGGAGAATCCATCCTTGCCTCTTGCAGCTTCTGGTAGTTCCTGGCATTCCTTAGTTTACGGTAGCATAATTCCAATCTGCCTCCATTTCCACATGGCCTTCTATCCTGTGTCTGTGCCTCAAATCTCTTTTCTCTCTTATGAACACACCAGTCATTAGATTTAGGGTCCACCCTTAATCCAGGATGTTATCAGCCCAAGAACCTTAAATTAATTACATCAGCCAAGACCCTATTTCCAAATCAGGTCATAGTCACAGGTACTAGGGTGTAAGACATGGACACGTATGTTTTTGGAGGGAAGGGGGATACTGCAACTAGCATTACCAGAACATCTATCTATGTGTCTCCCTTGTATCTTATCCCTGTGCCCTGCTCCCATATACCATCCTGACGTCAGTGGTGACCATTTTCTTGTCTTTTGCTTTGTAAGGAGTATTACAGTTTATATAGTCTTTTTGACCTGCTTTTTTCATACTGTGTTACATTTCTAAGATGCACTCATGTTGATGTATGCAGCTATAGTTCATTCATGCTTAACACTGTTGTGTCCTGCTACCCCAGGGTATTTATCCATGCTTCTGAAAATGGATATTTGAGTTGCTTCCACTTTGGGGTTATTACAAACAATGCTGCTGTTACCTGTGTCCTGGTGCTCAAGTGCAAAAGCTTCACTAGAATATATAACTAGGAGTTGAGTTGCTAGGCCCAAAGTAATGGGTGAATATAACATTTTACAAGATAATGCCAAACTGTTTTCCAAAGTTAATTTACCAATTTGCATTCCCATAAACTGTGAGTACAAGATGCTCTCCATTCTCAAAGTGATTTTTTAGTCCTGGAAATGTAAAAAAAATCTCAGGATTTGTCTTTTCTGTGGTGGTGAGTATTACATGGTAAGATCTCATCTTCTCCCATGATTTTCCTCTATAACAGATTATTTCTGGTGGGTCCCTGCCTCTGAGAGAAAGCGCTAGACCTTGCAGTCTCACCAGCTGCTGGCTGCATACTCTTTGCCTGCTCTACAAATCCATCTTAATGGGTCATTAGAGGTGCCTAGAAACTGTAATTATGGTATAGCATTTCATGGGCTTACAATTGATGGCTCTGTTTTCTAGACGCCCAAATCAAGTCTATTGTGGAATGATGCATCTCAGAAAGTTTGCATACTATATTCTGGATAATGAATTTAAAAAGATGCTTACTTTTAGTTCAGGGGACCACTTACTCTGAGGAGAGTGATGCAGGCCTTCCCAATTACTGGTTGAAATAATATATATTAAAACTGTGAGGATGTAAGGCATGCTGATGACCCACAAGAGCCAGTGCATAATGATGTATTCTGGGAAACTTTTTCTGCAGAGGAGGGAGGACAAAGTATCATTTGTCCCAGTTAGATCACAGAGTCCTCACTCTGTTAGGTGACAGGATGTGAACACAGCAAAGGACCGAAATAAATCCACTGAGGATGGGGAGACTGAGGCCCACAGAGGAGACACAATCACCTTCTTCTTTCATGGAGTAGCTGTGTCTTTTTCTGAAAGTCTAGTGAATTGCCTTAAGTCGCCCTCCCTGAAAGCACAGTTTGAATCAAGATTGCTGAGCAAGTGATTTATGAAGTAATTATTCTCAGGTAAAATAGGGGTGAGGGAAACCGGACAGGGCTGGGAAGAAGCTAGGCAAATATATGGGTTTAGCTGAGTCCACAGCTCAGCCTGATCCTGCAGGAAGCTCTGGAGAGTGAATAGTATCCTAAGATTGTCCATCTTGTACTGTCATTGATTGGTTATTGGCTGCAGGCTGCCTGAGAGGCAGGCATAGCCACCAGGCTGACCCTCACTCCCATCAGCTGGGGGTAATTTTTGGAAGGAGACAGCTGTGAGATTACACACAACAGCTGAGGACATTATTATTTGAGTTGGGGAATGGTGTGTGGTCAGAGGAGGGGATGTATTTTGTACAAATTGTACTGGTCTCCATTAACTCCAACTCACACCCTCAACATCAGCTCCATTAGGGTAGGGATCTTAGGCCCCTAGTCTTCCCTACTGAAAATGAGCATGGAATCTTTTAAAGGGAAGGATATCATATGCCAAAAGAGGCCTATGTCAAAATAAATCATAGATCTAAATGTAAAAGCTAAAATATAACATTTCTAGAAGAAACCTGGGAGAAAACCGTTGCAGCTTTGAGGTAGGCAAATATATCCTAGTTAGAAAACAAAGAGCTTGAACGATAAAAGAAAAGAAAAGGAAAAACTGGGCTATATAAAAATTGAATCCTTCTGCTCTTCAAAAGACATTGTGAAGAAGATGAAAAGGCAAGACACAGAATGGAAGAAGATCGTTGAAAATGCATGTGTCTGACAAAGGAGCTGCACCCAAAATATATAAATAACACTTATAACTTAAATAAGAAGACAACCCAATTTAAAAATTGGCAAAGGGAAAAAATAAGTAGCAGTAATTAACTCTGATTTAAAAATTTTTAATGTAATATGGACTTAGAAATATCTTTTACTATTTCTTTGACTTTATTCTTTTCTGCTAACTCCCTCACCGTGGTGTTTGGGAATAACTAATATGTGAATATGATACATTAATCCGATTGTACATTGAGTATATGTTTATAATGAAATTGACAGTGGAAAAATGGGCATAGGACTTGATCAGAAACTTTACAAAAAAAAACTTTACTTCCATATGTAAGGAAGGCCAACAAAAACATGAGAAGTGCTCCACATCTTGAGTGAGGAGGGAAATACAAATTTAAACCATAATAAGATGTCGTTGCACATCCATGAGGATGGCTCAGCCTGGAGGAGGCTGGCTTTCTCTGGAGTGTGCTGGACTCAGTCTAACACAGATCTGAATAAGAACGCTGAGTCTGGGCACGTAACTGAAGCAGTTGTAACTCTCAGTACTGGTGACAGGAATAGAAAATGGTACAACCGCTTTGGGAAAGAGTTTGGCCGTTTCTTACTAAGTTAAATATACCCATGTTATATGGCTCAGCAGCTCCATGCTTAGGTATTTTCCCAGGAGAAATGAAAATATGTGTCCACTCAAAGACTTGCATGTGAATATTTCTAAGTTTTCTACAGTAATCTTTGTTTCTCTGTGTGGCTAAATTCTCTTCAGCAATGACTTTCCTTTTCAAAAATACACTGTCACCATCACTTTTCAATCACATCTTTGACACTTCAGCCAAGAAGCTCTCTCCTGTGGAAGCCTTCCCCAGTGCCTCTGTGAGAATTACTTGTGCCCTTTTCTAAGTCCCCTTTGCCCTGGGTGGTGCCATGCTAAGCCATTTCCATTCTGCATTGGCCTAGGGTCACTACTCATGTGGTTGGTTGGTTGCCCTTTGGTTCCCCCGGCAGGAGGTTGTGCCAGCACAGAGCCCCAGACATGGTGGGCAGCCGTTCAACGTTTGACAGGTGAAATGGGATTTGTAACCCTACAGGGGGATATATATGCACCCACAGTGAAGTGAGGGAAACTGAAGCAGGACCCACAGCAGTGGAGAGGCTCCACTCAAGTCCATGCTCTGCCAGTTACTAGCCAGGCAACCTTTTTCAGCAAACCCCTTAAGCCTCGGTGTCCTTTCTGCAAAGTTAGGGTAATGATATCTCCCTGTTTGTTGTGAGGCCTCAGTAGCACAATGGTTGCACATAGTAAATGCTCAGTTAGTGCTGGCTGCTGTTGTATATTGTCATTATAACAGTAATAATATAGAGCAAGGGGTCTGCCTAGATGGGAAAGTACTTGCTAAGAAATGCACAAGTAAATGGAGCAAACATTTTCTTCCTGCTATAAGATTTCTGCCCCAATATGTGGTATGTACACCAGTCTTTTAAAGCCGATGGAAAATTAATTTTCTTCCACATTAATGAGGGTTCTTGAGAAAATCAAAACCATTTCCCACAGAAGCAGACGTCCCGAAAGGAGCTTGTATTTTGCTGGCTCTGCTCTTCATTCAGGTATCAGGTGGCAGCCAGGGATCAGGCAGGAGGCTGCCTTTCTCTGGAGTGTTTGCTGGAGTCAGGCTGACACAGATCTGATAGAGGTTGTCAGATCGCCGAAGAACAATCGAATTTCTAAGCAGAGCCCCTTCCCCGAGCTGCGCGGTGCTGCGTTACATTTGTAAATGCCAGCGCGCTGCTAAGCACGTCCTGGTGAAGAGAAGTGTTTTGATGTTTTGTTTTTGGTCGGAGATTGAAGTCCAGTGTCTTGGGGCCCAGTGACTTCGGCTGACCTTCCTGCTACACGGACAGGGCTAGATTTCAACCCCTGGAGGTTTCTGCACACAAAACCTCATGCCTCGCAAGGGCAGGTGCAAGGAAACCCGGTGGAAATCTGAAATCTTCACTGCTTCAGAGACCTGAGCTCACTTCTGTCAGAGGAATTAGGTTTCACAAGCCCTTTTTTATGTAGAAAGCATATCATTAGGAGAATCTGGACAGAGCGACTTATTAAAATCACTGCCTGTGGCAGAGAGAAAGCCACAAATGCCTAAGGACATTCAGGGGCGAATGGTGTGTATTTTTATTTCTATTACCTCCTGCAGTATCCTCACAAGTGAATCATATGGTCAGAGTAACGGCCTTCTAGAAGGAGACAGCTCTATTATTTTAGGTCTTTCTGGGTCTAGAAGACCTGTTTTCCTCAAAACATGTATTCCAGTTTTGAAATCAGTTTTTATTTATAACCTTTAATTGAGTAAGCAACGTTATAAAATCTGTAACTTTACCTTCTCACCTATTTCTGAGCTACTGTTGATGTTTCTATCTTTTCCAGTCTTGGTTTTACTAGCATAGATATTTTTTGCACCATTCTGATTAATGTGTATATCAAGTTTGCAATCTATTTCCCCTTCATATTTTATTCAAACTTCATATGCTTACATAGTCTTAATAACCATTCTTAATAGATATTACTTTTTCCATGACGCTATTCTGCTCTACTTTACAGATTGTTCACCTGAGTTGGAGAGGTTTGTTGTGGTGGTGGTGGTTATAAATGGATTATTTGCAGCTTTGGTCAGTGAGACTTTTCTTTCCTTGTTAAAAAATATTTCCTTTAGCTGCATTTGGGAAGGTGGTTCTGGGAGGGGCCCTGATATTTGCAAGGATTCCCCAGTCTTCTTGCCCCACCCCTTACCTTCCTTTATAACTTCCAGGCTCAACTGACCCACACCTGCTGGGTCTGCCTCAGCTCCCCCCACCCCTGCCCCCTGATGTCTGGCAGTGCCCCTCACACCCAGTGGCCTTGTGTAGCCCATAATCGGGGGGCAGGGGGAGACTCCTACTTTTGTTCTTCAAGCTATCTCTGGGAAGGAGTTTTCTGTAGGAGCCCAGGTTGACTGAACTTAGCTGGTGTCATAGAAGATCTACTCTTTAAAAAATCGCATAATATACTTGATTTGTTAACTACTCATTCTCTGGAAATTACTGCTACCCAGTTATTCGTTTTTTTTCCCCAGCAAATAGTCACCTTACAAATGACAGAGTCGATAAGGTAAAAATACTTCGTGGTGCAAGAGGGAGCCCCCTCTGCAGTGTGGAAGTCCTTGCTACTGTGGCTGATGGGTTCTGACTTAAAGTGTTCAATTGTGCCCCCTGTGACCTTAACAGGAAACAACCCTTGGCACTCCAGTAAGCCCCACGCTATCTGGCTTCTGTCTTTCTTTCTGTCATTGCCTCCACTACCTCCCTGGTGTGCTGGGCCCCTTCTGTAGTGGTTTCTTCACTGTCCTTGGAGCACACTGATCTTATTCCTTCTGCTGGGAGTGCCCATGCCCTGATCTGGGCAAGGCTGATTCTCCTCTTCCAGGTATCAGCTTGGAGTTCCCCTCTTCCAAGAAGCCTCCCTGATCACTACTTCGAAAGTGGTTTCCACCCACTCTTTAAAATACTTTCCTCTTTAAGTCATTGTAAAACTTTTTATCACTCTGGCATTTCCTTGTGGACTGTTTCTCCTACCAGTTGATAAACATCATCAGAGCAGGGATCCTACCTGTCTCATCCTCCTAGATCCTAGAACAGAGCCAGGCACATAGTGGGTGCTCAATAAATATTTGTTGAATAGCTGAATGGATCCTTTGCTCAACAAACATTTATCAAAGTGCTTCTAGGTAGATAGACACAGTTAGGTCTTGATAAATGTTGGTGTTGGTGTGGCTCTTCTGCAGATCAGGGGTCAGCCCAGGGAGACCAGACCCATACTCCTGGCTATTTCCTTGCATTATGTCTCTGGGAGTGGAGTCATGGCTCCCAAGAGCCACTGTTAGAATGCTTCAGACACAGAGCCCTATGCACAAGAAGTGTTCATTACATGCATTCATTCATTTGGTCAGCACTTGTATAGGACCATCAAAACTGTGAGTCCGAAATTATATCCTACTTGCAAGCCAACAACTTAACCTGCCCCAGTTTTGCACTGGTAGAAGATAGGAGACTCTTGGGTCAGAGGCAAAGGATAGTTTATCACTCACAGCAGTGGCAGTAACCAGAGCGTTCACATCTTTCCGATGGTTCCTCAAGGTCTGATTTCCACAGGGTAACATGAAGAGGGCCAGATGAAACTGACACGCTCAGTGGGTTATAGGAGAAAAACCCTGAGCTTAGGGGGCCTGATTCTTTTATACTGGACAGTCTGTCTGCCCTATAGCCTGGAGGGAGACACTGGTTTTTATCTTCTATGACTGTTTGATATGAAAATATCTTTGAAATGATAGGCTGGAACAATGACCAGTCAGGTGCTTCTGCTCATAAGATGTGCAGAAAAGCCTGAGCCTCCTGGAATATTATCTCACAACAAGAAGCCTAGTAGGCTCTCAAATTTGTTCGATGAATGAGTGAATACCGGGTGTTGCATGCAGCACTGTGCAGTTGAATAAAGACATGGTTTCTGTCAGTAGGAGCTTGGGTGTTCCTGTGGAGGAGATAAATGGTAGGGCTGTGGTTAAGTACTTGTGCTCTGGGCTCAGATGCCTTGATTTAAATCCTGTCCTCATCACTTATTAGTTTTGCAGCCCTGGCCTCAGATTCCTCATCTCTAAAATGGAAATAATAAAGTTATTGTGGTGAGATAAGCCAGTGCAACTGTAAAGCGCTTTGCTTAGTGCTTAACCTGGGGTAAGTATCCACATAAGTGTTAGTTACTAGGTTGAATCATAAGAAATTGCTATTTCCATAGTTCAAATATCAGCAATTTTAAATGTTTCAATCTAATCATCTCATCATTATTATTCATCTTTTGCTTGATTACATATAATTATAATGCATAAATAACTATGGAGGTGTGCCCTGGGTCAGGTGAGGCAAGCCTGGAGAGGCTGAAAAGTATCTGGGAAAAAGAAATGGGCCCAGAACCAGATGCGGCTTTAAGCCCCACCTTCTCCTCTCATTAACCCCGTGACCTTGAGTGAACCACTTAACCTCTGAGCCCCCTGTCTCATCTGTGCTGTAGATACAATAATCCCTTCTACTTCACTGGACATTGTGAAGCTAATATCAGATGATGGATGTGAAATTGCTTTGTAAACTAGAAGCACTGTACTCATGTACTCATGCTTAATATGAAGAGTTCTTAAAGGTGGTGAGATTTGAGTCTGGGCTTCAACCAGACCATCACTGGGTATAATTTAATATCCCTCCTAAGTCCTCTAATCACAGTTTTACATCTGAAGTATAGCTTGGGCCCTAAACTCAAATTGTTGCATTAGAATCAAGTTACGCTAGTCAGGTTTGTATCTAAGGCCTACAGCCTTCAAGTACTAAAGGGACCATCTGGTGACCAAAGAAAGAGATCATCTCATTACAAAGGATAATTGGCTTGCAGCTACATCAGTCAATAGCTAACATTTATCAAACACTTTTAATGAGCCAGACACAGTTTTAGCTCTTTATGTGAATCACATCTCACTGAACCTTGAAAAACTCTATGATATAGATACGTAATATCATTGTCCCCCATTTTACAGACGAGGAGACTGAGGCAAAAAAAAAAAGGCTAAGAACCAGGAATTGGCAGAACGGGGCTGGTGGGTTACAATGCCTGAGCACACACAGTAATAGTCAGAAGCACTGATTCCCAGCTGGCCCTGTCAGAGGGTGGCCTACAAGCCATCTTTCTGGGGCAGCTGTCGTTATTCCAAGTGTTACCACTATACTTGCTGATGGAAGTCCTGCTCCTTCCACAACCAGCCAGGGAAAGCCAACTTCTGCTGGGGATTTTCAGGCTATTGCAATGGCTCCACACTCCTTCTTTGCAGTGTACAGCCTGCCTGTACACTGCTGAGGAAGTGAGAACCTTAGCTCTTGCCTTTTTTGTGTGGACTCTCTGTGTTGCGAAAAGTAATTCTCACCTTGTTTGCTTCCCCATATGTTTTGAGCCTTTGCTCTGTCTAGAAGGAGCTTGCTTCTGTCAGTTTATGGAACTAAAGCATTGGCTCAGAGTCAGCAGACAGCATGCCCTCATGGCGATCCCAGGCGGTTAGCATGAGCGAGGTGCAGCTTCTGTAACAGAGACACACCATGATACCTGACTTAAAGAAAAAAGTTTATTTTTCATTCACATGACAGTCTAAGGGGAGCATTTCAGGAGGCCAGCTGGCTCTGCTTCCTATGGTCATTCAGGGATGCAGGGTCCTCCAAGGTGCTCCATCATTCCCTAGGGCGGGGCTTCGCAAACTTTACGTGGTGAAGGATTCCCCTCCCTTCCCCCTTTTTCTTTGTAACATTTTCAATCTATTTCACACTAGAGATTTTGTAAAAATAATAAAAATAAAGGTGAAAATACAGGAAAAATGAAGGGAAAAAACCTCCCAAAGACATACAAAATGCAAGCCTAAAGTATTTTATTATTAAATGCAACAGACTTAAATTACTATAAAAGTTACTAAGTAGACCATCACTTGATTTCTCTACTGTTTTCATTAGGGGCTGGCGTTGGAAAATCCATTGAGTGGCACTGGCCTGGGCATTGTCATCATTCTCATGGCTGAAGCTGGGTTGCATCATGTCTAGGTGACAGTCAGTCATGGGAAGGGACCCACTCCATGATCATTTTTTATATTCTAAGTCAGGCTTAATGAGATATAATTTAGATAAAGTGAAATTCACCCTTTGAAGATATATAGTTGTATGAGTATTGACAAATTGTGTAACCACCATCACAATCAACATGTAAAATATTTCTATCACCCCCAAAATATCTCTGTTGCTCCATTTCTAATTAATCTCCTCAACTTGCCTCTGGAAATCACTAATTTCTATCCCTATAGTCTTACTTTTTCCCAACGTCATGTAAATGAAATCATACAATATTTAGCTTTTTGAGTCTGGCTTTTTTACACCTAGCATTATACTTTTGAGATCTAGTTATGTTCTTGCATGTATCAATTAACTGCTTTTAGTTAGGTATACAACAGTTTATCCATTTTACTATTAATGGGCACATGGGCCTTTTCTAGTTTTTTGGAGAGTATGAACAAAGTTAATATAAACATGTGCATAGAGGTCTTTGTATAAACATATGGCTTCATTTCTCTTAGGTCAATCCTAGCAGTGGGATTTCTGGGTCATATAGCAAATGGATGTTTTTCATAAGGAACTGCCAAACTGAAAGTGATTGTACTATTTTGTACTTTCACCAGGAATGTATGAGAGTCTGAGCTGCTCTGCATCTTAGGTAACACTTGCTATTATCCACTATTTTATTTTAGCCATTCTAAGAATTGTAGAGTCGCAGTATCTCATTATGGCTTTGATTTGTATTTCCCTAATGACTAATTGTATTGAACATCTTTTCATGCACTTCTTTGCCAGCCTTATCTCTTTTTTGGTGGAGTGTCCAAGGTTTTCTTCTTTTGGCAATTTTTTAATTGGGTTATTTATTTCTCATTATTGAATTGTAAAACAGTTCTTTATATATTCTGGAAACTGGTCTTTTATTCAGAATGTGGTTTGCAAGTATTTTCTCCTAGTCTGTGGCTTAATTTTTTCATTTCTTTAGTGTCTTTTGAAGAGTAGAGGTTTTTAATTGTGATAAAATCTAACATCAAATTTTTTTCCTTTCCTGGTTCATGTTTTTTTAAATTTTATTGAAGAAATTTCTGCCTAATCCAATGCCACAATGATTTTTTTCTCTCTGTTTCCTTCTAAAAGCTTTATAATTTTAAGTCTTACAATTTGAGTTAATTTTTGTTTATAGTGTGAGGCATGGGTCAAGGTTAATTTTTATTGCATATAGATTATTTAATTGTTCCAGCACCATTTATTGAAAACATTCTCCTTTCTCCATTAAATTACCTCAGCACTTTTAGCTAAAATCAGTTGGCCATATATGTGTGGGTTTATTTGGGGATTATTCATTTAGTTTCACTGATCCTTGAGTCCATCCTTTACAAAACCATATTGTCTTAAAATCAGGTGATATGCCTCCCCCTAACTATGTTCTTGTTCTTCAAAATTGTAGATGGAGATGATTATGTTGCCTGCAAATAAAGACAGATTTACTTCTTTTCAATTCTCTTTGCCTTTTATTTCTTTTTCTTGACTAGTCCACTGGCTAGACCTTCAGCACAATGTTGAGTGAGAGTGAAAGCTAACTTCATTGTCTTGTTCCTGATCATTAGGAGAACCCATTCTTGCCTCTACTTTAAGTATAATATGAGCTGAAGTTTTTCCATAAATGCCCTTTATCAGGTTAACTATTCCTAGTTTGCTGAGAGATTTCATCATGAAATGAATATCAATTTTTTTCAAATGATTTTCTGTATCTATTATGATTATATGTTTCTTCTCTTTTGGTTTATTGGTATGGTATGAAGTACATTGATTAATTTCAAATGTTGAACCAAATTTGCATTCTTGGGATAAAACCAACTTAATCGTGATATATTTACCATTCTTATATACTGCTGGATTGAACTTACTAATGTTTTGATGAGGGTTTTCATATATGTTCAGGAGGAATATGCTCTATAGTTTGCTTTACTTGTAATGTCTTTATCTAGTTTTTATATCAAAGTAGCACTGGCCTCAAAAACTGAATTGGGATGTGTTCCTTGTCCTCTTTTTCTGGAAGAATTTCTGTAGAATTAATCTTATTTCTCCCTTAAGGGTTTGACAGAATACTTTAGTGAAGCTATCTGTGCCTGGAGATTTCTTTGCAAGATGGCTTTAACCACAAATTCAACTTTTAAGTATAGGATTATTCAGGTTGCCTAGTTCTCTTTGATTAAGCTTTTGTAGTTTGTTTTTTAAGAAATTTATCCTTTTCCTCTAATAAATCAAATGTACTGGCACTGAGTTTATAATATGCTCTTATCTTTATAAGGTCTGTATGATCTGTTAATAATGTTCCCTCTTTAATTCTTGATTGGTAATTTGTGTCTTCTATTTTATTGATCAGTTTGGTTAGAAGTTTATCAGGGTTGTAAGTTATTTTTTAAAAACTAGCTCTTGGCTCTGAATTTTCTTACTGCTTTTTGTTTCCAATTTCATTGAAGTTTGCTCTTTTCCTTAGTATGTCTTTATGTCAGCTCTGAGTCAAGTTTTCTCTTCTCTTTCTATTAAGAAGAAACTTGGGTTATTAATTCAAAGTCTTTCTTGTTTTCTAGTATAAGCAACTAATTCTATGAATTTTCTCCTAAGTACTGTTTTAGCAGCAGCCCACAGATTCTGATATGTCATATGTCTTCATTTCCATTCAATTTAAAATTTTTTCAGATTTGTTTTCTTACTATTTTAACAGTGGATTTCAGGAGTGTGTTAATTTTCAATTATTTGGAAAATGGCTGTTTCAGAGAACAGATTTTGTATGACTTGTATTTGTTTCAATTATTGAGAGTGTTTTATGGCCCAACATATATCTATCATGGTAAATATTCTATGTGTACTTGACAAGAATGTGTATTCTGCTATTGTTTCGAGTGTGGTGGAGTGTTCTATAAGTGTAAATTAGACTGAGTTGATTAATAGTGTTGTTCAGACTTTCTATATCCTTACTGTTTTCCTGTCTACATTCTCTGTAGATTACTAAGTAATGAATGTTGAAGTCTTTACAATTGTGAATTTACTTTTTTATTTCAATTATGCCAGTTTTTGTTTCATATATTCTGAAGGTTCACTGTTGAATGATTGTACATTTAAGATTGTTATGTCTTCTTGGTGAATTGACCCCTTTGTCATTATGTAACGTCCGTCTTTGGAAATATTTCTGTTCCCAAGTCTATTTAGTCTGATATTAATACAGCCACTATAGCTTATTTTAAAAAAACATTCGCATAGTATACATTTTTCCTTTACTTTCTATTTATCTATATCTTTATATTTGAAGTGGATATCTTGTAGATAACATATAGTTGGGTCTTGCATTTTTATCCCGTGTGACAATCTTTTCCTTTTAATGTAATTTGTATATAATGTGATTATTGATGTAGTTAGATTTACATTTACTGTCTTCCTAGTTGTTTTCCTTTTGTCTTATCTGTTTTTGTTTTTTTCCACTTCTTTTGGATTAGTTGAATATTTTTATTAGTCTATCTTATATCCACTATTGGTTATTAGTTACACCTCTTTTAAGATTCTTGTAGTTTTTCTCCTAGGGTTTCCAATATACGTTGTTAACTTACCTGAATCTATAGTCAAAGAATATTATACCACTTCATGTAAAGTGAAAGAAACTTACAAGAGTATATTCCTATTAATCTTTCCCATTCTTCAGGCTACTTTGGTTGTACATTTTACTTTTATGTATGTCATAAACCCAGCAATACAGTATTACTCATTTTGTTTTACACAAGTATCTTTTAAACTGATTTAACATAAGTAACACTGGTTCTTTTACCTTTATTTTTAATTTTACCTTTATTTTATCTTTTACCATTTCTCTTTGTGTGTGTATTTGTAGATTCACGTTTTCATTTGCTATCAGCTCTTGGGGGCTCTGTTCTGTGGTGATTTTTCCTACTCTTTTTTTCTCTCTGTGAGCTTGGATAAAGTCGCTGACCTATCTTCAAGGTTATAGAGCGTTTGCTTAGTTTTTGTCCAGGCTACTGTTGAGTCTATGAAAGGAATTCTTCATTTCTGATATCACATTTTATTTTCTACCATTTCAATTCAACTCCCTCTCAGAGTTGTCGTTTCTCTGCTGAAATCCCCAATTTGTTTAAAGACTGTGATAGTTAATTTTATGTGTCCACTTGATTGGGCTAAGGGATGCACAGAAAGCTGGCAAAAAAATTATTTCTGAGTGTTTCTGACTGTCTGTGGAAGAGATTAATATTTGAATCAGTAGACTGAGTCCAGAAGCCCGCCCTCATCAAAGTATGTGGGTATCATCCAATTCACTGAGGATCTAAATAGACCAAAAAGGTGAAGGAAGGGTGAATTCATTCTCTGTGCTTAAGCTGAGCCGTCTACCTTCTGATCTAGAACCTGTGCCTCTGGTTCTCAGGCTTTTGGACTCACACTGGGACTTATATCATTGGTCCCCAGTTCTCAGGCTTTCAAGTCTGGACTGAATCACGCCACTGGCTTTCCTGATTCTCCAGCTTACAGACAGTAGATCATATGACTTCTTGGTTATCAAACTGTATGAACCAATTTCTGTAATAAATCTATATTTATTTATTATAACCTATATATATCTATGTCTGTTGGTTTTGTTTCTCTGGAGAATCCTAATAGAATCATGTTGTCCACAATTTCCTCTAGGCTCTTTAACATATTAATCGTAGTTATTTTAAATTTATTTTCTCAGCTTTTAGCCATTCCTGCCTTCCTGTGCCCCAGAGGGGCATCTTTCTCCATTCTCTTCCCCTTGCCCAGCACTACATTGATGCTGTTTATTACTCAATTCTAGGTTCATAAAGGGGTTTCCAGCCTCAGTCTTTGGAAAGCCTGATCAATCTTTATTTCATGGGTGGGAATTTCTAGCTCTTCATCTCCTAGACAGCCAAACTCTGCCTTGTGTCTGTGGTTGTTCTTGGCAAGGAGTTCCTGTTCCAGATCCCTGCTTAGTATTGGTATAGGATCCTCACCCTTCCTCTAGGAGAGAGGGTATTTTCTTCTACTCTTCCTCCACCAGCAATTGACTTTGCCTTTATCCTGAGGTCAAGACAGTTTCCTACCCCTATACCAGAAACAGGTGGGTTTTGCTTCTTCTTTCCCCAGAAGCAACAGATCTGTATGTATATCCTAGGGAAGATAAAGCTCCTTCTTCAGTGGCTTTCTGCTTTTGTTTTAAGGATAGCATGTCTGGGAAAGTGAGTAGGGCTTGTGCCTATTCCCAAGCAGCAGTTACCTCCTGAACACCTTCACCACCAAGAGGACTTCCTCTGGTCTTCTGCCCCGGCGAACTCTTTCTTGTGAGCACCAAGAGGGGGCCATGGAGCCCATCTTATGGCCCATAAGAGCTTGCATGTGGGTATAATCTCTCCTATTCCAAACTGACACCCTAACTCACCAAAAAAATTTTTTGGCTTTTAGATTTTATTAAAATTTTAGCTAATTTCTTCTTATCTGCTTTTATGGCAGCCACTTCTCTTCCCCATGCTTTGCCCAATGTCAAACAGTACAAATGTTCTGACCCTCCTTAGAGGGGCTTTTGTCTCTTATAAGTCACTTTATTTAGTTGACCTGTGACCTCACATCTTTATTAGCTGAAGAAAAGCATGATTTTGTAAATAATATGGCTTAAAAAAATTTTTAGGCCAGGAATGCTGTTCTTTGCAGCTTCTCATTTTACACAAAAGTGCAAAAAAAAATCCTCATCATCCTCATAAAAGTGTAGTCCCAGAAGTGGTTTGCGATATTTCCATTCACGATCAAGTAAAAAGAACCCAGTCACATAGTCATGCTTAAATGCAAAGAATTCTGGGAAAGGTAATGTAGCCATGTGCCCAGGAAGAAGAGGAGAATAGATTCTGTTAATAACCAGCTGTTTCTGTCACCAGGCTCCAAACAAGTGAAATCTAAAATAATGCTGTGTGGTCTTAGGAAACTTATTCAACTTCTCTGTGCCTCTGTTCCCTCATTTATAGAATGGAGATAATGATATCATCAGGCTCATGCATGGTGAGAATTAAATGAATCAATATGTGTAGTGTGTTTGGAAAGTGCCCAGAACACAGAATAAGTACTATGTAAGTGTTAGCTAGGGGGACGATAATGGTGACGATGTTATTGAAGACACTGCCCGTGACACCATGAGCCCCTTCCCCCTCCCGCATTATGAATTTTCTCTGAGGCATTTTTCTTAGGCCTCAGTCCCAGAAAAGGTGATGGTTCTCTTGAGCAGCGATCTGTCTTTATCTTAAGGACACTGCAACTCATATTTCCATCTTTCCTGCCTCAGAAGTTGTCCAGGTTCGGTTCCCCATTCACCTCTTCTGTCCTTCAAGCCTTTCTTTGGGACTGATGTGCAGACGCTGAGATGGGTCCCTGCCTCCACCTGGGCCCTAAAGCCTGCTATCCCTAAAACAACCAATGTGGCCGTTATAACTAAGTCGATTCACATCGCTCCTCTGCTTTCAACCCTTCCATTACCTTGAGAAAGAAAAATCAGGATTTGCACTGTCCCCCATCTGTCTCCATCCTTGCTCCCCTCATGCCATCCACACCAGTCATGTCCCTGTCATACCTGGGGCCTGCCCAGGGCTTTCACCTCGAGGTGCCTTCTCCCTGGGATGCTTCCCCCAGATACTGCCATGGCTTGCTTCTTCTGTCTTGGCATCCGAACCTCTGTTCAAATGTCATCTCATGAAAAGCTCTTCCCTGGCTATCTTTTCTGAAACAATGACCTACCTCCCACGTGACATTCTGTATTGTCCTTATTTGACTTTATTTTTTCTCTCAGCACTTACCACAGTCTGTCATGAACTTATTTTGTCTTTCCCTGCTGGAATCTAAACTCCTTTCAGTGAACCCCTTCCTGGGTGTCTTGGCCACCACAGTGCCTAGGATGGTGCTTAGCACACAAGCAGGAGCTTGAGAGCATCATTAAAGAAAAGAGAGAATGAGTGAAGACTTCATTTTACTATGCCATCCCGATCTTCCCTGGCCAGGTTCTCAAGGCTTGAAAGCAGTGTGTCAAAATACACATTACCCCAGGACAGAAGCAAATAGGGAGATCACACTGAGAAAATAAACCTTGCTAGGTGCCTGATGATTCCTCAATGGACATTCTGTTGAAGTAAGTAAAACATTGCTGTCAGCAGGAAGTTCTATGCTCTGTAGAATATTTTAATAAACCCCAGACACCAGGGGATGAACAAGTTTGCTGCAGGAAGAGGTCCCTGATGTGGGGATAAATATTTTAAATCACCTTCCTTTTTTCTCCTGTCTGAGGAGAAAATGCCTGCTTGCTTCCTTGGAAGAATGGTATTACTGGCAGGGGTGGAGATGGCCCCCCAGCCATCGCTGTTGTAAAGATATTTCTTTAGATGGAAGGTGCTCTGGGCTCTGCACCTTAAGTTGTGAGCCTATTTTGGCCACAAAGTTGGAAATACAGTTTGCTCTTCTTAGGTCTTGGGGAAGGGATGTTTCCTGTTTTCCGTGTTAGCTATATGCAGTTTTATGGGACAAAGGCCCTACTGTGAGCTCCAGGATGCCCAGGGTGTTTGGGGTGTTCGTTTGCCGGTGGTTTTCCGGAGGATTTTGAACAACAATAAACATAATCGGCCATTCTCTTCCTCTGGCCAAGACACGTGCCCCAATACCAGAGCAGAGCAGAGTCACCATAGGGGACCTGCGCTTCTCGGAGACCTGACCCAAGCCTCTCAGAAAGCTAGAGGGAGTCACTCCCAAGCATCCTAGGCACAGGAGAGAAGAAAATCTGATACAAATCGTTTTTGTCTTTGCTATAGGAAAATGCAAAGCTAGTAGAGTGAATTAATTCTGGGATAGACAATAGAGTGGGGCTGCAGGCAGGGTCATTCAAAAGACACAACTTTTTCCTTGGAGCTTTTAGCAGAAGCAACTCCATTCTGAACCCTCAGAACATATGAATCTTTCTTGGAGGATTTTTTGTATTTGCCCTGAGGGCAGTTAGAGAAGGCATTCAACTTTCCAGAACCATCTGAACAGGACCCTTTTTATCTGAAGGAGGCCTCTGTGCCCATGGCTGGGCTTCCTAATGCTTGCTGGGGACCCAGCATATGAATCTGTGGCTCCAATTCAGGACATGTGTGTGAGGAGGGAAAACACTTCCACAAGGGGAAAATGCTTTTGGTGGCCTTACATCTGGCCCCCTACTTCTGTTCACCTCCTAAACGGGTATGGTTTCTCTAACTCTATTGAATAATATTTTCCTGAGCCCATTTCTGCCTCTTCCCACTAAGTAATTATATTCATGCAAAGGAGCAAGCCAGTGAAAAAAAGTTTGTCTTAATGGGGGGTAACTTGTCAGCTGGGGGAGCCAGGCAGCAGCAACATTTTAAGAACTGTCTCTTGTAGTTATCCACATTCTGAAATTTAAAACAAAACCCACCACTGGCCAGTGTTGTTAGCTAATTGTCAGACAATGGACAAACACGTTGCAGCCAGAAAAATCCCCCACTGAGTTTGGGTGGCTGATTTCTCTGGCAGCAAATGAAAGCTTTGGCTGTTGCCCCTAAGGACTGGCTGAGCAAGCCAGGACCAAGCCCACAGCATATCCCCCTGCCACACCACGTGGACACAACTGTGTGTGTGTAGGGCGGGGAGTGCAGACACCCTCACAATTTTAGGCAGGTGCACACCCGACCCAGGGATACCACACCAGCGTAATTCATCCCACACCTCACAGCCAGGGTGATCCCAGCCTCAATGGACTACAATTTGGGGGCATTGTTTACAAATCAATTTCTCCCTCTAAATAGGCTGTTATAAGAGTGGACCCTTCTGCTTGCCCAGCCTGGGCCCACCTGTCACTGGGACTTCCTAGCCAGTGGTCACACTGTATTGATCTTTTTAATCCCCTCTCTTTGAAACACAGAGCCAGCTGACGTGGAGTTCCTCAAAAGAAAGACTCTCCCACTGCCCCTACCTCTACAGGTAGCTGCATATCCGGGCTAATTCCCCCACTAAAAAGTCTTAATTGGCTTATGGAGAGCCTGAAAGATCTCCCTGTGTTTACAAGGTGAAAGGAAATGATGGATCCCCAATGCTCTAGTCTGTCTTTATCCCTTTCTTGGTGGAAATCAGGTGCATTTTATTTTTTAATTGTTTTGAAATGGGGCTGGAGGGTTTGAAGGTGGGTGGGGATAGTGTTTCACTTTAGTGGTTGAGCCGCCAGGGGAAGGGAAGAAAAGCCCCAGAGAGATACCACATTAGGCAAGAAACTTGATGACTTATTTTTTACTAAGTTTTTATTTACACGAAACATCTGAAGTACAAAAATGTAAACTTTGATAGTTCATAATAGAATAAACTCTTTATGTACAAAAATACATTTTCATATGAATGAAGCATCTTGAATAAATTAAAGTACTCTCCAGCCCAGTGCCTGAATAGCTACGCAAGGGTCTCGGGTTCTTCCTAGAACAAGCCTGCAGTGGTGGGGGTCGGGATCCATAATGCATGAAGCCCACTCCTTGTCTCTCCTTTTTAAGCCTTTTCATTGTATTGTCAGCCGGCTCAAACCGAATTTTCATGCTCGTTTTTCTTCATTAGAGTTCTACAAATTGTAAAATTGACTTTTCACCTCGTCTTCGGGGGCTGATCTGTCCCTTTTCTAAATCACGCTGAAGTGGTGGCTGGGGTCAGCTCCGAGCCAGCCACAAAGGAGGTTTTGTGGAGTTCAGAAAAGTGCGAAAGGAAAGGCCGTCTAGGGGCGGGCAGGAGGGGCCCGAGACTGAAGGCTGGAGAAACAGACCAAGGGGCAGCCCCTGCAAGGGTGCAGCGACCTAACAAGCGGCTCAGGTATCTCCCTCCCCCTTTAAAGCTACTGCTTGCTCCCTCCGCCTGGACTGGCGGTTCCGGAGCCGCAACTGGGGCCCCATATGGCCTGTTGCCTAGGGAGGAGGAAGGAAAAAGTGTCCAAAAAGGGCCTAGTGGTAAGGGATGTAACAGGGCGCTGTGTGGAGCAAGTCTTTGGGCAGGCCGGGGAAGGAGAAAAGGGGGTCGCCGGGGCCGTAGGCGAAGTCTTCGGAGGCAGCGGGGCTACTGGGGTCAGAGAGTGGCGAGGCGGCGGCCGCGCAGGGGGAGGCGGCGGCTCCGGAGCCCCAGGATTCGGCGTCGCTGGCGGGGCTTGGGGGCCCAGGCAGGCAGGGGGCGCACTGCGGCGGCAGGAGGCGCTCCCGGGCACCGCCCCCGGGCAGCCCCTGGTCAGCCAGGCGCAGAGTCTCGGCCAGAGCCCAGATGTAGTTGTAGGCGAATCGCAGCGTCTCGATCTTGGTGAGTTTGGTGTCGTCGGGGAAGGAGGGCAGCACGCTGCGCAGCGCGTCCAGAGCCGCGTTCAAGTTGTGCATGCGGTTGCGCTCGCGGTCGTTGGCCTTGACACGCCGGCTCCTGCGCAGCGAGTGCAGCAGCGCCTCGGAGCGCACCCGCGCGCGGCCCCTGCGCCGCCGCCGCTCCTGCTCGTCGTCCTGCGCCCGGGGAGTCTCCGACGCCCCGGGAATCCCGGCTGCGCCCCTGCGGGCCGGCACGGACAGCCCCGAGGCAGAAGCAGGCGGTTGGGGCCTGGCACAGTCCTCCTCGTCGGTGAGGAAGCTGGAAGGGTCGCCGCTGCTGCTGCTGCTGGCGCAGTCGAGGTCCGACAGGCAGGTCTCGAGAGGGGCTGGCATGGTTGCGTTATGCAGGACCCAAGGACAGATAAGAGGGCGCTTAGAGGGTTGGAGCCCGGGCTGAGGGCAGGGTCACCGAGGCGCACTGGGGCTCCTTTCGTCCCGCGCCCACTCTGTGGCCGCGAAGGCCTGGAAGGGCGCAGGGGCGCCCGGGGAACTTGGCCTCGTCGCCTCGCTTGCAGGGACCACACTCCCGGCCGGTCTACCGAGTGATCTCCAGGCGACCAGATCAGCTCGTGTGAGTACCGAGTGTGGCACACGACCGGCCTCAGGACCCCTTAAGTATCTGGTGCAACAATGGGCGCCCCCCTCCGTAGCCACCTCCACCCCCGCGGCAGCCCCCGTGAATGGGGCGAGGCGGCAGGTCAACCCCGTGCGGCGCCCGGGTATTTGCATAATTTATGCTCGCGGGGGGCCGCCCCCGCTCCTCCCCCCTCCCGGAGCGTGCCCGTAATTACCGCGGGCCAATCGGCGGCGTCGCGCGGCCTCCGGAGCCGTCTCCGGGCTAAGCCGGCCAGGGCGTCTCCAGGCAGTGAAACGGAGGCGGGGGCGGCTGGCGATTAGAGGCCCAGGCACGCTCCTCCGGGGGCTGGCCCCGCGCCCCTCGCTGGGGCGGATGGGGAGGCGGGGCGCGGGCGGGAGAGCGTGAGCCGCGCAATGTGTTGCGGAAACCTGGAGCCGGCTGGGAGTCGGGGTGCGTTTCCTCTCTCCAGCTGCTGAGTGGCCGCGTGACTTTGGGCAAGTGATTTACTTCACTTTCTCCATCTGTAAAATGGGGCACAAGTCTACCTAGCTGAGGATGATGTGAGATGGTGTTTGTGGGGAACGCCCGATGAATGGTTTTCAGAGGCAGCGCCCTTGGAATCTTGAGAAAACCCTACGTAAATAGACTGGGGAGTGGCGGGGAGGATGTAGAGCAGAGGTCAGAGGTAGGCGCCCCCGCTTCGCCCAGGCTGGTGGAAAAATAGGGAATCTCTGCTGACCTTCACCTGGAGGCAGGGGTGCGGGTAGAAGCCGTGCGGAAAGTACAGGAAGGATGATCCCCTAGCTGGATAGCGTCCTTGTCTGAACCCCCTTCACTCACCCCAACCACCTTCCCCAACACTCTCCAGAGACTCTTAAAGTAACAAGTTATCTCAGCGCCGTCCCGTCCTCCTGCGCTCTGCGTCTCTCGCAGGGGTTTGCAGCCCCTGAAAACGAGGGGCCTGGGCCTTTCTGGGTCAGGAGAGAGGGTAGCAAGCACTCACTGGATCTCCTCTTCCCTCCTCCCCTTCTCGCCCTAGCGATGTAAAAGCGCCTGCCTCTTAGAGCAGACGGTTTTCTGTGAGTGTCGGGAATTGCATTTCTCTGGCCCTCAGAGCTCACGCTGGAGCAGTAGGAGCACAGACACCCCCAACTTTGTACTTAGGGGAAAACAGTCCCTAGGGAAGAGTCCCCGATTATGGGCAAGGGGGGTTAAAAACAAAATGAATGCCTGTCGGCAAAGTTTCTGTCTTCTCCTGATGATATGTGGGTGGTGAACTCAGCCTGGTCCCTGGCCTGCTGTCCCCAGAACTGACTCTGCCTGGAGTCCCATTTCTGGATGGGGTGCTGTCTGGAAGGAAGCAGAGCCCTCCTTGACATGCTGACCAGTGCTTGTCTTCTGGCTCAATGGACTCTGCCTAGCCCCCTCTTCTTCCCCTGCTGCCCCCACATGTACTCCCAACCTGGATGGGGAGGAAGGTTGGACATGGTCCTAGATAAGGGCTTTAGGTTTGTTGGAAGTCACAAGAAGTGGCTTTAATCTGCTTATGCAAGAGTGGGAACTTGTTGGGTCATAACTGGGCATCTCCAAGAACCCAAGGGCTGCGGGCATGTGAGCCTGCAGGAGCCTGGGGTCCTCCCTCTGCTCTTGCCTCTTTCTGTCCCTTCTTCATCTTCCATGGCCCCGGTGCATTCCCCCCAGCCATAAACTGATGACATTCTCTGGGCCCCTGTGTTATTTTCCTGAAACTGCTTTAATATATTACCAATGAGAGGCCATAAAACAGCAGCAGTTTATTCTCTCACAGTTCAGGAGGCCAGAAGTCTGAAATCATGTTGTCAGCAAGGTTCTCCTTTCGGAGGCTCTGAGGGAGAAGCCGTTCCATGCCTCTCCTAGCTTCTGGGGGTTCCTGGCAACCCTTGGCATTTCTTGGCTTGTAGCTGCGCTACTTCAGTCTCGTCCTCTTCCTCCTCTGTGTTTCTGTCTTTGCTTTTCCGTCTCTTGTAAGGACACTTACCATTGGTCATCTTACCTTCATTCCAACTGCAAAGAACCTTCTTCCAAATATGTTCACACTCTGAGGTTCTGGGTGGACATAGCTTTAGGGGAGCCATTATTCAACATCCTACACCTCCTTTTCCAAATGCCTGGAGGAGGGAATCTGTTTAGTCAGGGGAATAGGGTCATTGGAGTGGCCATCTGTCATGTCTTAGTTGCCTTGCACCTGAAGAGCCTTCTCATTCAGGAATTTGAATGCAGGTTCCTACTCTTAGTAATTATGGTGTGACCACGTGACTTAAATGGTGTCAAGTGCATGCCCCACTTGGAACTTAGGGTCTGAGCTCGTGAAAGTTCAGAGCATACTTGTGTCATGGCAGCAAACTGGAAGGGTCGATGGCCAGTGGTGGAAGAGGTGGCCAGGACCAAGTGGATGTCCTGACCTTGCTCTTGCCTTGGCCCTGCCTTCAGCTGAGGTTCTGCTCCCCCCACCCCATGTTTTCCAAGCCTGGTTCTTCAGCTTCCCATTGACTATATGCGAAACCCCATAGTAGGCCTTTTCCTAGTAGGGCTTTTTTGCTTCACTTGACCAGGTGCCAAGTCTATGGTTTGCTAAATAAAACACCAAGTTAAACCCTCAGGTTGCCAAAGCATAGAGACTTAGGCAACCCATATACTACATTGCTTTCTTATTCTGAGCCAAGTGCTATGCCAGACCCTGGGGTAACAAGGGTGAAAAACTGGCTGATGGGGGCCATGGGCTCTGAGTCTCATAAGCCTGGGGTTCAATGAGAAGATGATTGCTTGAAGATGATTCTGCTGCATCTCATACATGGGAAACTGAGGCAGGAGATCTTTTTTCTAGGTTACCCAGGGATCAATCACTGGGGGTCAAACTAGGGTCAGACTTAGGAGTCCTTTCAGTTCCCATTCTATGTTTTTCCTTCACAATCAGTAAATACACAGTGAGCATCTCCTGTACCAGGTGCTCTGTGGAGAGTCAGGCAGACCTAGTCTCGTGACAAGGGAGATTCACCCGCAGAACGGTGACCTGCCCTGGCTAAGAAAAGTTCTGAGGCCCCCCTAAGGGAGCAGATCTGGAGAGCACTGTGCACCTCCCAAAGGTAAGGGGGGTGGGCAGGGAAGGCTTCCTGCAGAGGGAGACTTGAGAAGGCTTGAAGGATGAATGGGAAGTGAATCGGCAATCTAGGTAGAAGAAAAGGGTGGGGATGACTGTGGCCGCAGTGTAGGGGTCAGTCTGGATGGGGCTTCTGTGGGAGCTAGTGGGAAGGGAGTAGGGGGCAGTTGTGATGGGCCTTGGATGGCCCCAGCAGCCTTTCTTCTTCCTTTCTGCACCGTCCACCTGCTGCTGTCTCAGAGCAGGGCTGTCGCAGTTGGTCCAGTGGTTTACTGCACAGGGGCTTCCAGGGCAAGCTGGGGCTGAAATCTAGCCTCCCCACCACCCACCGAGACATGCACCCTGATGGTGGACTGCATCTGCCATGAGAAGTATGTTTTTCAAATGTGCACAGAGGGACTTTATGAGTTAGCAGTGGCTCTGTGCTCTCCTGCCTTTGTTCCCTTCTGCCTGGACCTTGGTGACCTGCCCAGGAAGGCATCTTAGCCTTGCTCCACCTGCTCTTGACTCTGAGGCAGTGCATGTTCCAGCTCTTCCCTGGACATTAGTGCCCCGTGTGCTTTTCCTAAGTGCCCCTGAGGCTTGGAGGGCCCTTTCCACAAGTGACCCACCAAGGAAGGAGTTGAACCCTGGGAGGATGAGAATGAAATGATAGCTTAGGTCCCCTATGAGACTCACAGTTTTCTCTTTGAGAGAAAAAGACTGGGCCCCTACTGGGAGGGTGTGTATCCTTGCTGGGGAAGATGGAAGTTTCTGTCTCCCCCCAAATCCCTTGGAACCTAGTACAGGGCACATCTGTGGAAACCCTCATTCCCAGATCACAGTAGGATGTCAAGTGGGCATGTAATAAATCCAACCACAGCAGGCGTCGGGGTGGTAAGGGCCACACCAGGTGTTCTGGCTGCCTAATGGGTGAGCCATCCAGCTGTCAACGTGCTGGGAGGTGGCGGTGGATAGATGGGGCAGATGTTCCAAAGGCCTGGATTAAGTCAGTTTCATACTGCGGTCACCTCAGGTGGGTAGTGATAATGGGGGACTCCACCCCAGATACCTAGAAATCTCTGAAATATGGATCACATGCTGAGGTCACTATTAACTGATATGTAGAGTCTCTGTGTGCCTCTCATATTGGCATAAATATCTTATTTTAGCATTCACCCTCCTATCCTGTGCTTGCCTAAGCCCCCGAGGCAGATCAGGTGTTTCTATGACAAGGTGCTGCAAGTGAAGCCAAGACTGGGGCTCCTGTGGCTATGCCTGCCTGTCTGACAGCTGGGGAAGTGAGGTGAGCAGGTGGGTGAGAAGGGACCCTTGAAAGGTGAGCGGGGACTGGAAGGTGCACACCTGTTCCGGGAAGCTCTGGAAGGCTGACTCAGAACCCGTGTGGAACCAGCAGGCAGTTGATTTCAGTGTCTTATTGAGAGGACCTTTCTGACATCAACACACTGATAAAGGAACCAGCTTTCTGGAGAAATGGGAGGGAGAAGCTCTTAGGATTGAGGAAGGCATCTAAAACTTCAGGTTTTTTTTTTAGATTCTTGGTGGGTTTTTTGTTTGTTTGTTTTTAATGAAGAAAGGCCAAAATAAGCGAAAATGATGGCAAAGTAGAAATGTTTATATGTAGTAAATTAATGTGACAATGAAAATACAAAGCAGTCTGTGCTGTTCACAGACAATTTCAGGATTTAAAAATGAACATAGAATTATAGTGCCTGTAGGCATGGAGATCCAAGGATGAATCCAGATTTTAGTCTGGGTTGCACATCTTCCTTCAGCCCTGCCAGCAACTCAGTGACCATGTGTATGACTTCATGTGGAGTTAGTACCCATAGCACTTGGGCCTTTTGGTGGATGTGAGGCTGAGCAAATGGCCTCCTTGCCATTCATCCTCCCTTTCAGTTATCAGGAACACAAACACCTGAGGTTGAGCAAACTATGAGTTAGAGACGCTGCAACAGGAATGAGGCTGCGGGTTGGTGTCCTGTAGTTGCAAGTGCTGGGATGATGTCCTGAGTGTGTGGGAGGCCGGGGGAGGACACTACCACATTTCATACTGTTTTCCCCAAAATTGTTTTAGCTGAGATTGATCATTCTTCATCCATTCCCATTGTCTAGACAGAATATTAATTTTAAGAGGCTGTGTTACCTACACATAGGTTGGAATTTTGGGGTTACAGGCAGTTATTTTTTACCGCACACACGAGCGCTCAGATGCAGTTTATGACAGTACAGGTGCACGGCGCTGATGCCTTACTCGGCTGCTCTGCCATCTGGGCACGCACTGAGGGCTGGCGGGCAATGCTGATGTCCTCAGCTGCAGCCTTGATGGGAGTTTTTGCACGAAGAAAAGCTGTGAAGAGGGCCACCCTTTCCAAACAAGACTGTTCAACTTCCTGCACCATTTTCTTTCTGGAACTACCTGTGGGAGGGATGCCATTCATTTCATGGATGGCATTTTCAAAAGAAAATGTAATCTTTTTAGAAAGAAGGAAGAAAAAGGTGCAGTTACTCAGGAAGGGATGAGGGATGGTGTCAGATCCAGAGGCTTGCAACCTTCTTTTCAGTCCATTTAAATACAACCACAGATACGCGTTTCCATCTAAGAGAGGCAGGGTGGGGTTGGGGGAATGGAAAGGAGAAACAATTCCCTATTTTCTTTACTGATGACCCATGACAGTTGTGGAAAGGGGGGTAGAAGGGAGGGGAGAAACGAGGCAGGAGGGGGGAAACAGAGGGGTCTTTCAGTGACAGAGCAAGGAAAATGGCAAATTATCCATGGTTTCCAGAAATCCGTGGAGGCCCCCTCGGCCCCTGCCCTTCTAAATACAGTGCCGGCTGTATGCATTTCCCACCTCAGAGATGTCTGCTTGAATATTCTGCAGCATTGTGTACTGATATGTTTGGTTGGGTACAATCTGTTTATGTGTGGGATGAATCTTGGCCTCCCGGGAAAGTCCTGGTGCAACCCACTTTATTCTAGTGCTGTGTATGTAAGAGGTGCCTTCCAAAACACGCTGGGCAGTTCTGCGGCCAAATAAACTCTTCCCACAAGAATTTTTCATATCTAATTCGAGTTCTCAAAACTCGTGTGTGGGGACAGTATGTGCTTGGGCTGGCCCAAGGTTTGAGGTGTGTTTGTGGTTTGGGCCAGTCTTGTGTGAAACAATGTCCTTTTTGTGCCCAAAGTAGGGTGGGGGAGGCAAAGGGGGGGTGTATGGTTGTGCAGAGAGGGCCCAGGAGGGTGCAGGCCCTGAAATGAAGAGAGAACAGGCAGAAGGTGCTCAGCCCCCAACCCCATCCTCAGCTGGGAGGCCTGTAATCATTTTCACATCAGCTGCTTGAGGCTACGAATCAATCCAGAACCTCCTTCAAAGCCTCTGAGTTTTGCTTTCGTAGATTTCCTGAAGTTAAATCTTCTGGGCTCAGATTTAAAACAAACCAAAACATAGCCCCTGCTGTTGCTGTCACTTGATTTAGCTCCCCAAATCCAGCCTGCACCTGCCATAGCACAGCGCTAAAGCCACCGTTAATTTTGCTGAGCAGTTTCATTTTTGTCTGCTTCATGTTCTTAAATTCTTAAGAACATCTTCAGTTGAGATTAAAAACATTTTCCTTCCAAGATGCTTGTGGGTCAAGTGTGGGAGAACTGTGGAGGGTGATTTCTTCTGTGTGTACAAAAGAAGTCAAAATGAAATTTATCCTAATGGGATTAAGTCTTGGTTTTTGGAGAGAATTTAGAAGTAAACACAGAGAATGGAGAAATAGCTGACGTGTTTTCCTTTTGCCTTTCTCTGCCTTAACACCCGACTACATCAATTCATGTTGGGCTCAAGCACAAATGCATTTTATTTGTAGTAATTAAAATGTTTTAATGAGACAACCATAAAATCCACCATTAATTATTTTATTTCAAACAATTCTGCCTTCTTTTGAACCAGGTCTATTTAGAAATAGTTTAGAGAGTAGCCTGCCGTTTTATTCTTTCCTCCGCATTATACACAGGAGTGGAGAAGTCATTTATAAATAATTACACAATGTTTTGGGTCTTTGGGCTTGTATAATATATCAAAGCGATTAGTACACTTATTGTTCCATTGTAAATGCTTTTTTTTCTCCTTTCAGTTTCACTTGCCTTGTCTTCTAGCTAAACCTTTTTCTGGAAATCTTTTGTCTTCTTCATTCTTTTTGCTTGTTACAGTCCAGGAGCATTCTTCTTATTCAAACACTCGCAGCAGGGGCAAAGAAAGCGACTTTGGTCGCATCTTAAGTTTTACCATAACTTTCTGGCATTTTCTTTTCTTCCAGTTTTCCCAGACTATGTAGGGGCAATGAAGAATTATAACATACGTGAATTATTGGTACTGCCTTCGAGTTAAAGGGGGAAGAAAGTGCCACATTTTCTATGCCCCCAAGGGCCCGAGAGAACTGGCGGCCACGAAACAATGTATTTATCACTTTGCATCCCTTTGGGTCGCCGGCCGCCTTTGCGCCCGCCCTGCAGAGCCTGCTTTTCTCGATTTCTTTTATATAAGAGCACAAATAAAGACTCCTTGGCTGCAAAAAGGGGGTCTCCCGAGCCGGCGCCCACGACCCCCTCGCGGCGGCCCTTCCCACGACGCGACCGGGAGAGCGCGTGGGGACAGCGGACGGGCAGGCCCGGGTGGGGGTCAGGGCCGCACGCGAGGCGACTGCGCCCCGGCCTGCGGCCACGTGAGGCGAGAACCCGGCTCAAAGGGCGCCTCCCAACTAATCCTTGTTATCCGCAGGCCTCGCGCGCCTCCGCAGGACCTCGGGCCGGGCACGCCGCCCTGCGCCAGCCGGCGCCCAGGCTGAGACGCTGGGGGGTGTTGTGGGCACTTAGGAAACACGTCCAGCAGAACTAGTTGGGACAATAAAGCGGAAACCCGGAATAGAGCTGTTGACCTCAAAGGAAGAAATGTCCTTCCCGAGAAAAACGGTACAAGATGGGTGGAAGAAATCTGCGTGGGGCAACCCCCGGAGCGGTCCGGAGATCCCCTGCGGGCGCGTTCCAGGCCGGGGGCTCTGTCGCCCGCCCCGCCGCCCCGCCGCCCCGCCCGCGGCGGCGAGGAGCCCGTCGCAAGCTGTCAGCTCCGCCGCCCGGTGTCCATACGAAGGGCTGCCGGGCGCCTTGGGAGCGCTGAATGGCCGCGCGCACGCCCCGCGGCGCGGCAGCGTTTGGCTGCATTTGCATAGCAGGTGCGGACGCCTGTCCGTTCTTACTTAAAGAAGTTTTAATATGGGATCAATTACCAGGAATCAGGAGCGGGCGTGGGCGGGAATAAAGGAACCGTGTTTGTCGCACGTCTTCATACCGCCGCCTGGCGCGGGGAAGGAGAGAAATAGTAAGATTCGACGTTAAAAGGCCCCCTAAGGAGCTTCCAACGCCCAAAGAGGAGCAAGGAGAAAACAGGAGAGAACTTTAAGCAATCCGGTTTTAGAATCAGTTCTGCAGCGGGTAAAGCAATAATCTTAGGGATAGTAATACGATTAACCAGCGAAGATCTTTGAGTCAAAAAGTCTGTCCAGTTTAAAATGTTAATCCTGACCTTAATCCGCCCCGTTGGCAGAGTGGAAGTGCTGGGCCAGGAGTTTTATGTTGTCTTCCCCTACTTAAAGAAACATCAGGCGAGCCCCACGTGGGCCCATTGCTTGGAGAGGACGTGGGCACCCCAGCTCTGGGCCCGTGCACCAGCCCCAGGGACTCCTCTAGGTAGGGATGCTGAGCTGCTCTTTTCCATGGGGAACAGGCCCATGTGGTCGTTCTGGCCCCCAGAGTTCATCCCATCTGTGTGGAGTCTTGCAAAGGCTGGAGCAAAGTGGAGTCTCAAGGAGATGGGATTTTGAAGGACTGGGGTGGCTTACCCAACCTAGCCCTGTCTCCTAACTGACACAGGGGTATCCTCTTTAAGGGGACAGACTGGTTTTCAGGTTTTTAGGATGTTGGACTCTGGGAACTGGTCTTAGGGACAGGAGATGGGGAATGGCTGCCTCAGGCTCTAGCCTGTCAGATTGTGGGTCTGCTTCTCATCTTTGTGGGAGAAATGCTTGGAGTCTGGGTCCCTCTCGAGGTCTCCAGATACTCAGGGACAATGGTGCGGAAAAGGTGGACCTGGCAGGAACCCTGCCACCCCTGGTGCTCCTGGCACAGGACGCTGCCCAGTGAGCTGTCAAACAGTGTGGGGACAGCAGGCTGCTTGCTCTCTGAAGGGCCAAATGTTCTCATCTCTTTTGCCCTTAGACAAAGGAGCTTTTCTCCTTCCCTCTTGGGCCTACACACTGCTTTTTAGAGCTCGGCCCCCTGTTCACTGGCAGTTTCTCTCTCCTGGCCCAGTTTGACCCCACTTTGGGGCAGGATTGCATCTGGGATCACACGGGCAGGCCTCTGGCTTGCCCCAGGTGCTTCCCAATATGCCTGCTTTACCCGGAAGGCAGTGTGAGATGCCCAAACGGACCATATGGTTTGGTGCGAGAGCCGTGGAGCCCACAGACAATGGGGAAGTGAGAGGCCCAGGTCAGTGGCGGAGCTCAGCGCGGCTGCAAACCTCTCTTTCAGCCTAATGAATCTGTTGTCTGGGGGTAATGATGCAAATGCCCTGGCCCTTTCTCGCTACGATAGTCTAGAACGTGATTTGTCATACAATCTGAATCTTTGGGAGGACTTGAGACGGAACCTCCCCCAAAGATGGATATGAGCCATATGTGCACTTTGCATCTGAAGTGGAGGTTGGGGCAGCCGGAGGGAGGACGCTGCCCACCCCAGCTTCCCAGAAGGCTGGTGTTCCAGCAGCCATGAGGATATGTCCCAATGAGCCCGGAGCTGCCTGACCCCAGGGGGCTCACGAGTGGGTGCAACACCACAGTGTCTGCCGACAGATTAGTAGTGTGGGAAAAAATGTGGAGGCTCTGGATATTCTAAGTGGGGTGGTCATTGCTCCCTCGTTCCTTTCTCCCGTGCTGTGCTATGAGGACAGAGAAGGGGCCATTCTGGGTGGAATGCTCTCTTAATAACAGTGCTTAGATTTCACTGTGCTGAGTGCCCTAGCTGATGCTAGTTGGGGCCAGGGTGGACACTGCAGGGAGCATTTCTGAAGACATAGTAAAAGAGGAGCAGGGACAAGGCCACAGGCATCCTGGGCCTGGAGCAGGTAGGGAAGGAAGAAACCAGGGGGAGAAAGACACCAGGAGAAGCGTGAAGCCTGGCTCCCATTGTGTGTGTGGTGGAGAAGGTAAGGGTTGCTCCTTACAGGAAGGGAGGCTCTGGCAATGTTTGTCCCCCTAAGTCTGGAAACAGAAGAATCTTAGTCATTATCAATCTGAGTAAAGCAGACTGCCTTGGAATGCATTGATCTATGTAATGGTCTTTTTTTTTTTTTTGCTGAATGCAATAGAGAGGCACCAGTGGTCCAGAATGACCCTAATATTAGCAGGGATGATGAGTGGAGGGCAGAGGGGTCTGTGGGTTGGAGTCTGCCCTAGAAAGGGGACAGGGTGAACAAAGATGACACATTCACAACTGCCCACAGGACAGGCCTTTCTTTTCTGTCCCACCCTCGCCTGTGCCCTCGGCACCCTAGCACAGGACCTGGCCTGACATGGCTAATGCTCAGAGCCTGTCTGTGGAGAGAAAGGATGTGTGCATGGGCACCGTGTGTTCATATATGTGCGTTTCTACCTGTCTGTGGTGCACATGCACGTACATGTGTTTCTCACCCTTGGGGAGAAGGGAACGGGGAGTTGGGTTCACCGCGTCTCTGGGATTATTACACCTCTTGTAACCTGAGTGTTGGCCCATAAGTTGATATGATAGCTAGCCCCAGGCAATCCTGGGTGCTCAGCCCCTGGCTGGCAGAGGGCTCGCTGGGTGGCTATCTGTTCATTCATTCTCTGGTGGTGTAATTTTAGGAGATAAAATGGGGTGGGGTGGGAAATGGAGGCACCATAATCCCAGGAGGAGAGGTCCCTAATTACGCCTGCTGGCTGTGGGGGTCAGGCAAGGGCAGATCAAAACCTTGGTCACGCCTTCACTGCCAGTCATTCCCACGGCCGCAGGTAGCCAAGCTCTGCTAAAGCCTGGCCACGCGATACTCTATCTCCTCCTCCCTCAGACGCCCCTAGCCTCCTCTCTGGGCACTGAGGGAGAGAGGAGGGGGGTTACCGCGGTGACAACACCGGATCTTAGAGCCCTGGCCGCAAGCTGCTCACCGCAACACCTGTTACCGCCAAGAGGTGTGCCCTGGAGTGGGAGCCGGGTGCGGCTCTCCTGGAGTCAGCGGTGGGCTGGGGGTGGAGGTGCTGGGAACTCAGCGGGACTGGATTTGCTGCTAACTTGAGGGCTAGGCTGAAAATTTCGTTTAGAAAAATGGGAATCTTTCTACACTATCTCAGTCTTCTGTCATGCTTTAAGAAATATGTTCCAGATGCCTGTTTGCATGAGCACTGGGGATACCCAGGGTCAGGATCTGAGCCCCAGTCCTTGTGTCCTTCTTGACTCCATCATCATCAGCCGCATCATTGTCATCCATACTGATATAAATACTATTCATGAACAGTTTTTGTGAGACGATAAGCTACATTTTCAATATGCATGGTTTTATTAAACTCGTAAGCCTGTGGATTGTATATTTGTACTCCCTTTTAAATTTGAGAAGAGTAAGGCTCAAAGAGGTTAAGAAACATGGCCAAGGTCACAGGGCCAGCAGACAGTAGAGCCAGAACTGGAACCCAGGACTGTCTGGTTCCAGTGCCCATGATATTAGCCGCTTGCCCTCCTCCTTCTGCCCCTTTCTTCCTTTGTGTGAACACCAGTGTGGGGCTGCCTCCAGCTGGGGGCAGGGGCCATGGGGTGGAAACCACAGCCCTGCTCTGTGGGGGAGGGAAGCTGCGCAGGTGTGGGGGCGGCTGAAGCCCTGAGGGAGAAGGCCTCAGTCAGTGGGTGGCTCGCTCTTGTGGGGAAGGGCTGCGACCGTGGCACAGAGGGGACACTGTTAGGTTTGAAGTTGGTCTGCTCCTCTTGTTTCCTTGGCGAGAATCAAGAGGTCTGGGTTCCCTCTTATACCTTGAGAAAATCCTTCTCCTCTCATGTCTCATCTTCTGCATCTCAAAAGGGACGATGGGGGTGGGAGGTGGAGGTGTCCGGAGGGGCTTGCAGACCAGCAGGACACCTCCAGGCTCACTGTTGAGTGTTGCCCTCACCTGAGGTCTCAGGAAGTCACCTGGCTACATGACATCCAATGTTCCCTCTCCTCTCTGGTCTCCCTATCTGCTCGGTGGGCAGAGCGGCTGAGGAGCCAGAGAGCTGAGCTGCAGAGCAGAGCTGAAGCCAGCAGACTCTCTGAGGGCCAAAGGGGATAGTCTCGGAGCTCTGGAGTGGAGTTCATGGTCCTGGAGTTTGTGGGCTGTCCTGGACTTCCTGTCTCCATGTCCCTGAGGAGTTCTGCATAACCTTGGCCTCAAGACCCAAGGTTACTTATGTTCATTGGTTCAGTAACTGTTTATTCAATTCACTCATTCATTGCCATAATGTTAAGTCAACTTTCCTGGGTAAAAGATTACTTAAGTTCCCTAAACTGCTTAAAAACTTTCAAAGATTTTCCATTGTACTTAGAATAAAGTACTCCATCTTTTAATTTTAACCCTATTAAACAAGGCTGTGTGTTATTCGCCCCCTGCTGACTGGGGGTTATCTCAGTTCCTCTGTTCTTTGCCCCCTGGATTCCAGCAACACTGGTCTCCGCTTAGTGCTTTTAATGCTCTTCTGCCCAGAGTGCCCTCCCATGCTGGCTCCTTCTCAGAGGAGGACCTCCTGGTGATACTGGCCAGAGCCATCCTGCCCGGCCACAGCAGTCACTCCTCACCCATCACTCTGTCTCCACTTGCACATGAACCTGTGGGTAGTTTACATATTTGTTTGCTGTTCCTTGTCCAGCTCTCTGACAACTGCAAGTTCCATATGGTGGCAGTGCCCTGCTCGCTTATTAACCCCTGCCTTCCCAAAGTCTACAGGGTTTGCCCATCTGAGGCGTGCAGTATGTTTTATGGTTGAATGTGGGCATCTATTTGAATGCATTTTGAATGGTGAAGTGTGTGCCCTGCTAATGTATATGTCACCAACTTTCCAGCTCCAGGAAAATCTGGGTTGAAGACACAGTAAACGGTGTGAGTGCTTTAATTCTACATAGCGTGAAGCTGTGGTGGGCTTCTGAGTGGAATGTGTCCCAGAGGGGTCTGTCTCTAGGCAGGCGGACATTTTCTGATGCGGGTGGACAGAGCACATTTGTGACTTGGGCGTGTCCCATAGGACAATTTTGTGTCATGCTCAAACCATGGGGCTCTCTGATTCACAGTGTCCCCAGGACGCCTCTGCACCTGCTGAGTAGGAGATGTCTGTTTTCTTTCTGAAAGAGAGCTGTGCAACATTCTTTTTTCAGTGGTGTAGGAATGGATGCAGGCAGGCTTTCCGGTCCAAAACAGAGAATGACATCCCTCGCAGGCTCATGAGGGGCGGTGAGGAGGAGGGACTCCTCAGAGCAGAGTGGGGTTGAGTAGTCGCTGAAGTCAGGGCACACCTGGGTGGCTGACCGTCAGCAGAAAGAGACTTGAGACTGGTTCCAAGGAAAGCCGTTTGGAGTAGCAGGGCCAGAGGTGCCCACGGGCCATCTTTACCTGGCAGGACCCGACCTGTGGCGGTATGTTTAGGGTGGGAGTGTGAGGGGCTCGGCTCTCCCAGTCAAGGGCTCAGCAGTCCTCTCAGTTGCCCCCCACCCACCCCTAAGTCCTGGCTCTGAGCACTGGCAGGGTGCTGGGTGTGGGAGAAGACCCCACTCCCACCCTCAAAGAGCTGGTGGGCTGTCTGGCAATCTGAACATGAGCGTGCAAAGTAGCTAGTGGCCAGAATTCGAATACAGTTGCTTAAATGCTGTCAGCCAGCTCCCCGCTAGTCGTTTATGGAGTACTTCCCATGTGCGGGGTCCCTAGGTGTAGTGCTGAGAAATGGGAAGAAACCCAGTGGAGCTGCCGTCCTGGAATTTACACTCCAATGGGAAAACAGACCTCAGTCACAAAAATGAACAGACACCTAAGATAACAGCAGGTGGTAATAAGTGCTAAATAAACAGGCTGCCATTGTGGGGAAAAACAGGAGAAACGAATCGTAGCTGAGGTGGCAGGAAGATCTCTGAGCAGCTCAAAGCTGAGACCTGGAGGATGAGAAGGAGCCAGCCGTGGGGAGAGCTAGAGGGAGAGTATTCTGGGCAAAGGTCCTAGCAACTGCAGACTCTGGGCAGGAACAGGCTTTTGTGTGTGAAGAACTGGGGGAAGGCCGTTGTATATGTATATATTAGAAAGGCCTTCAGAAGCGAGGTGCAAATGTTGGGCAATGCGTATCAACATAACGCAAATAAGAATATCTACTGAGCATTTACCATGTGCCTAGCACTGTGCTAACATTACATCTGACTCATCTTCACACCAACTGGATGAGGTGTGCTCTGTTAGACTTCTGTTATGCAGAGGCAGTGGAAGCTCAGACGGGTGCAAATTGCCAGAGGTCATGCAGCAAGTCAGTGGTGGACTCAGGTTTTGAATGTAAGTCTGATTCAAGAGCTCAGTTCATAAGTACTAGGTGAAACAGTACAAACTACGCATGTCTCCTCCAAGGAAAAGAGAAGGGAAGAGGGAAACCAGAGAAAACTGTAGTCATGGCCTTAGGCTGTTGGGAGGATCATGTAGAGAGATGTGTGGATAATCATATGACTGGCAAATCGTCAGTAAAGCTATACCCCATCCTCAGGAGCGTATTACTCTTGGAAGAACAGGGCTCCCTGTAGAGCATCTTAGCTGTTGAAAGGTGGAAAGCACTGCCACCTGTTGGTAAAAAGGGGCGGTGGTTGTACAACAGCTCAAGAACACACAGAGCCCTCACCCAGGAAGTGTTTTCTTAGTCGTGCCCTGGGTGTACAGGCCTTCACTGGGCCAGGGCGGGGAAGGATGTGGGGAGAGGAGTGGGCTGAGGGCTGGAGGGGATGCAGGAGAACTTGAAGACACAACTCTGCCTCTAGGATGGAGAGGGCTGAGTTGAGAGGTGGGGCTGCCCACTTCTGTCCTCCTTCATGGGATGCAGAGGATCTCAGAAAGTAAATGGAAAGGGATGTGGAAGAAGTGTGGGGTCTTGCTTGGCTTGAGAAGCTTGGAGAGGCTCCAGCAAAGAGGCAAAACCTCAGCAAAGCAAATTTTTTTGTGTGTAACTGTGAAATGATGTAAGCTACTCACTGCAGTATTGTTTGAAATGTAAGAGGTGGAAATGACCCATGTGTCTATCAAGAGAGGAGTGAAAATTAAAGTATGTTGGATCCATGTAAAAGAATGCTATGTAGCTATAGTAAATAATGAGCAAGCTCTTTATGTACTGATAGGGAAGATTCTCCAGAGGTATATTAAGAGCCAAACAACAGCAAAGACAAAGGTGTAGGACAGTGTGTATACTTTGCCATAGTTCATGTAAAACAAGACAGAGTATGAAGTAAATATTCATCTTGCTGTGTAAGTGTAAGGAAGCCCTGCCTATGTCTCGGGCCGGGCTCTGTGCACCAGAGCAGCTGTGACACTCTGCACTGGGCCGCTGAGTGGCGTTGGGCCAGGCCCTCGGTCACTGGGACTCGGGTTCTTCTTATATAGGGTACAGTGGGGCAGACTCCTAGGCTATTGTTCCCCCACCAAGGTCTCATAACTAGGCTCATAAAAGGTCTCAAAACTTTGTGACCTCAGTTTACCCATTTATGAAGCAAGAGGGTTGGACAAGGTGACCCACTGGAGGCCTTTCAGAACTCAGCACCTACAGCCACAACACTGAGCCCACAGGAAGCTCACGACACTTCCTAGGGATGGGGGTCCAGTACATTCAGGTGGGCATGGTCTCCCTCCATCTTTCTGTCACAACAAAGATGATCTTTCTCTGAGCTGCAACCAGAGACAGCATTCCTCCTTGAAATAACACTTGAGGGGAAGCTGGGGACAGAGCTGGATCTAGGCCGAGACCCTTCCGTTTTCTGGGCCTCAGTCCCTTCATCTGGGTAACCAAGGGGCTGATGGTTGAGGCCCTTTCCAGCCCCAACCTTGCCAGGCACATCCCTGTCCTCTTGGTGGCAGGTGTGGAGATCAGGTGCTCTGGGCCAGGCCCTCCTCTCCGCCTCCTGAATGTACTTTCTAAATGTCTCAGGGGAGCAAATGGGAGCTGTGTGTGCAGGTGCTTCGCGCATGCCTCTTGCTTAGAAAGGGCTCCATTAGGGGGAACTAGGGGCTGCCTGCAGGGCACCAGTGGGCAGGAAAGTCATCTGCCTCTGCCTCCCATTCGGGGGCCGGGGAGGGGGACTGCCGTTTAAGTCTGAACATTATCTCCAGTGAGTTTATAATTAAAAATAGCAGGCTGGAGAGAAGGCAAGTATCACACAACTTTGAATTTGCCTCTCTAGATCATAATGTATTATACTATGAATTAATATTTTCCAGTCTGCTAAAATCTTATGAGACCTATGACAAAGTTTCGTGAAGTATTTTGGCAGGGGTTCAATGCATTCATTTACTAAATGCAGAACAGAAACGCTGTAGTATTTCCGTATTTGCCCTCTCGAGGGCCTCAGTGGATGTATGTGGCTGTTGAAAGGCCTCTGAGGGTCTCCGTTTAGGAGCTGACGTACAGCCATGGTCCTGGGTGGGCCCTGGGCTAACCTTCGCTGGGGTGACCCTTCCTATGTAGGCACAGTGTTGCAAGTGAGTGAAGCAGGGGGAGGTGAAGGTAAACTTGTCCCCGGGCTTTATCTGGAGCTTCTGCAAGCCCCGCATTCACTTCAGGACTCTGCCGCCTCCCAGGAGCTGTTTGATCAGCCACAAGGTGGAGCCTGGCACCCACCTACCAACGCACATGCTCACTCCGGAAAGGCTGGGCGCTGGGTGCCAAGGACTTGGAAGGAAAAGTGCTCTGAGGGCAGCTTCCACCTCCATCCCTTGATATCACAGGATCTGCCTTGAAGGAAGTCCCCTTTTCTTGGCACCCACACCAGCTCCCTCCTGCCGCACCAAGCCTGCAGCAGTTTCCTTCTACCGTGAGCCAGGGAACCAAACCCTGCAGGGGTTGCCCAGTTCCCAGAGCCAGTCCAGGGCAGAGTCCAGCTCTCAAGTCCACACTTCCTCCGGTGCAGATCCCACCGTGTATCAGGGGGACTTCTGTGCTTTCCCAGGGGTTGCTGTAGTGCATTATTCCAGAGGCATCTCTCCTTAGCAAGGGGTGCTCCCTGAAATAATACACTGTGGCAGCCAGTTACTGTCCCACCAGCTGCCGAGCTCTGCACTTAGTAGGCATCTCCCAATGTGCAAAGAGAAAAGCATTGCTGTCTAAAAAAACTCACTTCTTTTTAAGAAAGTAATGCATACACAGGAATTAAAGTCGAACAGTATGAAGGGGAATCTAATGAAAAGAAATTCTCCCTCTGCTGAACCCAGTTGCCTGGCACCCCTCCCTGGAGGTGACCACCATTACCAGTTCCTTGGGGTATATGTGTGTACTTGTGCGGAGTGTGTGTGTATGTGTGTTAACCATTGGTAGCATATTGTGAATACAGGGTGCCCCCAATCTACTCTCTTCCTTTCATTCTTTGGGACGCTGCCCCTGGACGCTGATCATGGGCTTCAGTGGGGGCTCCCTCAGCCTCTGCTGTCAGGTGGATGCACTCAATGGCAGGCATCAGCCAGAGATGGTAAGGTGGGGAGAGGTGACCCCCACCCTGCTGGATCACCATTCCCAAGGGCTCTTCCAGAGGGCCTCCCCTCCAGGTGCACAGTCTGGTTTGGTAACCATCCTCACTTTCTCTCCTTGGGAGATCACTGGTTATCAACTCCCCGCTGTGGCTACCCCAGGGGACTGTGTTACTGCATTATTCTACTTGATTTCTCTTAACTTTGCCCACATTTTAATAAATTTTCCCCTACTGGTAAATGTGAAATGCTTGATAACTGGCTTTTTTTTTGAAAAATCAAACCAAACCAAACCTGATTTGTAGCATTTCCTGATTCTGTGGTTTGACATTGTCCCACCATGGCTGATTTGAAGCTACCAACAATTTAATAACTGGCTCACAAGAATTCTGAAAATGTAGTAATCGTCTCTCATGAGCGTGGAGTTGGCCCCAGCCCATCACTTACTTTCCTTTTAGTGACTTATCTTTCATTGCTCCATTTGATGGGCCATCCATTTAAGGAGTACTGGTCAGATATCTCACAGGATGTCAGAAATGGGCATTTTGGGTGATAATATTCTGTCAGTTGGAAGGGCTGAAGCATTGCCACCCAGGATCCTTGAGCAGGGTTTTGTGTGCAGGTGGTTGGCTGACCAGAGTGATGAAGAGGAGAGATTCTGGAGTGTCTCTGTCTTTGGGGAGAGAGGTCAGAGAACACTTGTCAGCAACAGCCTGTTTGGGTGGGTCAGTGGAAAGCCTCCTGAAGAAAAAGGAAAACTTCCCACCTCAGCACCACAGTCTAATCTACAAGGCTTGCAGATCTTACCAGCTGAGCGTGGGGTTTGGAGAGGGCACAGGTGCAGAAAGTTGGGGCAGAAAGAATTCAGACTGGAGTCCAGTGGTTTTGGCTGGACTCCGGCTTTGCCACTTGCTTGCTGTGTGTGGTCCTTTAGCGTCTCTGAACTTTAGGTTCCAAGTTTGCCAAATGGAGATAAGCATTCTGCCTCTCCGGAAATCTGAGGGTTTGATGGAATAAAATGTGTCACATGCTTCAGGATGGGCCCCTCACATTTAGCTGCTTTCAAAGTCACAGTTTTGATGATAATCTTGATGATTGGCCTAGAGAGGAATTCAGGGCCCAGAGAAGGCAAAAGTTCCTTTAGAAGCTGTTTATTTTTCAGGGAGCTGGAAACAGCCCTTTCTTACCTGGGAGAAGGTATTCGGGGAACTCAAGCCCTTAAACATGCCTTCTCAGGATGAATATGCTCTTTTAGAACAAGCACATTAAGCCAAAGCTTCCACTGAGTGGCTTCTTCAGAAACCCGCTGGGCACCTAATTTTGGAGGAATACAGTTGAGGCTTGTTTATGAAACTGTGATGCATATATTTCTTTATATTTGGAAACTTGAGTTAAAAAAATACATGTTTCTGAGTGTATTGAGCTTTTTCAAAAATGAAGGTTTCAAGATTCTGAAAACAAAGCTGATACTACCAGAAAGGGGTGGAAAGCAGGGACTGCCCAACTCATGAAAATCTTCCACTGACGGTTTGTGAACTTGCAGGAACAACGTTGTGATGTGGAGGAGAAAAGGGATCCAACATTTCTTCCGGGGATTAAAAGTGAGTCCAAAACTGCAAGGACTTGGGAGAAAAAGGCTCTTGTTGAGTTCCCCTTTGAATAGCCGAGCCTCTTTCTCTCCCAGCGCTAAGTGTTGAGATGCAGCATCCTTACTGCCTAGAAACCCAACAAAGACTGGCTTGGTGGTTGCTTTGAGGTTTCTGTTCCATGTAGAATTCTAACCATGAAAAGACACAAAGATTGGTTTCATCTGAGTCCTTAACTGAACACCACAAAGGGGAACAATCAGTGGGGAGCTGGGCTGCTGTTTCCCACCAGCTGTGCTGCTGCCATTGGAACCATGGCCCCCTGAAGCCATGTGGGGTACAGCAGCCCAGCCCCTCTCTGTCTCCAGTGTTTGGAAATGTGCCACAGACTCAACCATCCAGCTGTGGACAGTGCTGGGCTCCAGAGAGGCTGTGTACTGTGGTGCAGAGAGAATGCATCTTTAATTTCGTAGCCTGGTTGTGCCACTTAACTTGCTGGATGACCTAATCTGTAAAATGGGATAATAACGCCTGGATTGAAGACCCACTGTTAGGATGAGGTGAGGTAATCATGGGTAGTGTCGGCATGATGTCAGAGCACAATCGTGGTAGCCGTGGATGTAACATTGGTGTTCCCCTCATTCCAGGCTTTGTGGCCCAGATACCCCACCCCTGATTTACAGCAGATATCCTTTTGTCTGACTTTTCAAGGCCCTCTAGACCATTCCCAGCTCCGTATCCTCTGCTCTGACCTGGCAGGTTCCCGTGATTTCTCCTGTTAATTTTCTTACTAGTCATGTGGATAAAGGGCCATGTCCCTGAGTGAGAGCAAACCCCTCAATCTCTCTGAACTCAGCTTCTGTAAGAATAAAGGATTGCGACACCTCCTCTGGGATCATGGCCAAGGTTAATGTAGATGACGGAAACGAGGTACCTAGCACAGTGCCTGATCCCTGGTAGAGACTGAATAAGGGTGGCTCCTTCTCCTCCACCTGGAACGGGAACTGTAAAAGGACAAAGCAGCTCCCACAAAGGCCGTGTGCTGCCAACACGTGTAACTCAGGCGATATTCTCTGTGCCTAACCTGGTTCACAGAGTATAGCACGGTGGGCATATGTGTGGGCTTTGGACTTACACTGCATGGGTACAAATCCTTCCTCTGTCACTTTCACTAAAAAGTTATAAATTCCTCCAAAACTTAGATTTCTCACCTATAAAAAGGTTTATTAAAAAAAAGTAGCATTTAAATTGTTCCAGGATGAAATGACATGAAGCATGTGAAATACATAGCCCATAATAAGAATGCAATAAATTACTATTGGTGTTCAAAAATGTTTGAACAAATATTCCTATAGTCAGCATATGAATAATTTGCCTAGCTATGTGTATTTAGTGAAATTGACATACCACAACATACTTAGATGTATCCTAACCTTTTGGGTTTGCTTTCAGTTTATTTGCTCATTTTCACCTACAGTAAATAATGCTGCAGTGAACATCTCCATGCAAGTATTAATTTCCTTGATTGGAAGTCTTCTCTTAGAACAGACTCTTAGAAATGGGAGTATTGGCATAGAAGGTTTATTCAGCAGTGCCTGAGGATATTTCCTTATTGCCACCTAGGCTGCAAAGAGGTATTTGATGATACAAAATACTCAAAAAGGGGTCATTATACTCAGCAATCACTTCTTTTTGACCTTTCAATGGAGAGCCTTCTTCACCACTAAACTTTTAATCCATTAGTCTGAAATCCATGGCTTTAAAATTTATGTTGTGTAATTATTTGTTTTTAATTCAATAGAGCTGTCACAGTTATTCGTTTTTAAAATCCTTATTAATTATAAAGTTAATGTAAGAATTATTTCCTGCAACTGGGCCTTCCTTTCTCTCTCTTTTTTTTTTTCCTTTATTGATGTTTTAAGCCTCTTTTGGTTGTGACAGGACTTGATTCTAAATACAAAAGCAAAACCACAATGAGCTGGTTAGGAGAGATGGCTGGTATAACTTCAGGCAGCACCAGATCCGGGGGCTAACCCGTGTGATTGTAGGCCTGTCGCTCCATTTCTCTTATCTTGTGCCTTCTGTGTGTTGGCATTGTTCTCAGGTAGGTTTTCTTCAAAGGATCCCAAAGATGACCTCTGGAACCCTCAGTCCACGTCCGAAAGGTGTGGCCGGAGGGAAGATGAGTCTCTTTTTCCAGCTTTCACCTTAGTAAATCTCGTGAAGCCCCTGATTGCCTTCTTGGGTCATGTGTCCATGTCTCAGCCAATCAATGTGCTGGAGGAGGATGCTGGGCTCTGATTAGACATCGTGGGTCTCTCCCACACATTGTATTGCGGGTCTCCGGTCGGGGTGGGCTTCGTGATTTACACCCCACTCAGGCCCGAGGCTGGGGAAGGCGCTTCCAAAGGAAAAGAGCGGGATTCTGGGAAACCTACCGAGGAAGGGATGAAGTTAAACCGTATGCAATTTGTGAAGTAGCCACCAGATGGCGCTTTCGATCTTTTTCCTTCACAAGAGCGCGGCGCCTAAACTGCCTTCAATGGGTCTTTCAGCCTATTAAGCCGCAGAGGTGTTTAGTGGAACTCCTGCTTGATGGTTCGCAGAGGAATTAAGGCCTTGCAGCCTGTACGACGAGGAACAGGCCATAGTAGGGGTTGTATGTCACGAGGGAGGTGTGGATGGAAAAGTGGTGCTGTGCCGACAGAGCTGCATTAACACCCAGACAGAGGTTAACACCAGAGGTGGCCATGGGGTCGCTTTGTATGAAGACTCGTCTCCTTACCCGGATTCCTCAGTGTGAAAGTTCAGTGGGTTGCCCAAGAATCGTTTTATGAAAGAAAGTGTTGGGAATTTTGGCATTCTCTCAAGAACATTCAAGAAATCTCAAGCCAGAGGCTTCCTGAACCTTCTTCCTCACACTGTGCAGCCCCCTATGCGGAGGAGGCCGGCTGTGGAGTGGGAAAGCCGAGGGGCACACGGGGAAGCCCGCTGCAGGGCTCAGGTGTGGGAGGGACGCAGGAGCATGCCTCTGGGTCAGCTTTCCAATGACTTGGGTGACCAACACGGTCCTGGAGACTGGTGCACAGAACCTTCTGGTCGTGTGTAGATGACAAGATACCTAATGCTATGCAGGGTGGGTTAAATGCTCTAAAAAAGAACCTGAACTTGAGGGCTCAGCCCATGAAGCATTCTCTCACACACTAGCCCACAGTGACCCCTTTCCTTGTTTTCTTCTCCTCTACTAGTCATTATACACCTACTCTGTCTGTGCCAGGCACTTGTCAGAGGCTGGGAATTCAGAGACAAAAACTATTCACTATGGTCAAAGATCCCACAGCCTACTCAGGGAGACAAATGTCTAGGAAAAGGGTGCCTTTCAATGTGGGAATGCTGAGGGTGCAGTGAAACAGTATGGCTCATACAGGCCTGGGTTGAAATGCTGGCTTGGCTGTTTGGTACCTGGGTGACCTTATGGGAGTGGCTGACTCTCCCTCGGACTCGGTTTTCTTGTTTATATGACATCTAGTCAATGCCTATTTCATAGAGTTCATGTGGTTTGAAAATTGAATGAGAACCTATTTAAGGCACTTTGTCCTGAGCTTAACACAGGGAGATGTGCAAGTCTCATTGCTTTCCTTATCTTGTATGGATTTATAAATGTCTCCAATCTAAGAGACAGAATGAATACACTGGGTGACAGAATATGAGTTCCACACACTCCCCAAAGATTGGGAGTATTCGCGAATAAATCAGTGAGGCTAAATTTAAGTGGGCCACATGTAATGTGATGGGCTTAGGTTCAAAAGATCAGTTGTCCAAACGGAAGGCTGGAGTGAAGGTGTGTGTGGCATAAAACTCTGCTCTTCCATGAGGCCTTGAGGGTCAGTTAAATGCCTGCTTAGTGGATGTGATGAGATAGCTAGGAACAGTAGCACAGACTTGGGAGAAGTTAAGAAGGTACAATGTCCTGGATAAAGGAAATGAGCCACAGCCATGCAGGAGGTTTGTGGGGGTGGGAGGGAGTGACCTGGATGGCAAAGGGCCTAGTAAATGTGTTAATCCAGGTAGGTCAACATAGGGAAAACTAGTTTTCCCTTGGAAATCTTAAGGTAGGATGATAAAAATAAAACAAGCAGCCAACCATGTATTGACTGTTTCCTTTCTGTGTGGAGACATTTATCTCATTTAATACTCACTATAGCCCTATGAAGTTGCGACTGGGAGAAATTAGTAACTTGCCCATAATCACTGGGCTTTTAAGTAGAGGAGCCTGTCTGGCTCATTGCCTGCATTCTCAGCTCTGCAGACACTTGGGGATGGGACCCTGAGCTGGGGGCCCAGGCCCTTCCTGTGTATCTATCCCACAAGGGGCTGTTTGAACAGACTTGGCTGGGGGAAGACGGTGGGGAGCGCAGAAAACCCCTTACGCTCTGGGGCAGGGCAGGTCAGGCAGAGTGACAGCTGGACATATCCTGAAGGTCTCAGGCGCAGGGAGCCGGCCCAAGGCTGAGCGTGGAGAGGACAAGTGAGTCAGTGACCCTGAAGGGCTCAGGTGTCCTCCAAGCTGCCCTGCTCCTGGTGACTCAATGAACAGAGGCTCTGGCATGGCCTGCATCTTGGGGCTCTGCCCTTTTCCCCACTCCAGCCCCTTCCAGGCTCAGGGAAAGGAGCAAGTCAGCAGCTTTATTGTAGAAAAACACTCAGACTTGACCACAGCCTGTGGTTGGAAGGGCGATGTGCTCTGCTCCAGGACTGATGGCAGCAGGGAGGAGAGAGTTGCACCTTTGGGTTTCCTCGGGTTTGCCCAAGCTTCTGATATGTTTCAGCCCTCCTCAGGCTCCCTGCATTGGAATAAGATGTCAAAGGCCCATACCCCATTACCTCTGCTCTGAAGTAGCTAATCCCCCATGCACAGCACATGCCAACCAAATTGTCAAGGAAGGGTTTTCCTCAGTCCTCTGGGACATACAGCTGCTTGGCTGACTTTTGTTCTGAAATCAGAATTTGATACTTAATTGCCTGGGGAACCTCATGTGGACAGACACACAGAGAGGGATCAAGGATTTTGACTTAGGTCTTCATTCAACAGTTGGGTTTGCAGAGTGCCGTGTGACCCCTGAGTGAACAGTCCATGGGTGTCAGCTCCAGGCTTGGTCCAGCAGGGGAGACAGGCCAGGATATTGCCCAAGAGGATTCTGCTGGGTACGCAACGGGGGTAAAGAGTCACTGGTACTTCCAAAGAGCCAACACTTAGGAATGGTTTGTTCAAAGAGAGAAGTTGACTATCATTTCTTGGATACTGGACAATCCCACACACTCTGTAGTCTCCTGCGAGGCTCTGGAAGTGGGGTGATTGTAGAATTTATCAACTACACTAGAAGTACTTTTAAGAGAGTGAAAGGGAACACTTTTCATAATTACCCGGGACAGCTGTCATAGACCAGGATTGTCCCAAACAAACAAGGACATGTGGTCACCTTGCCTAGAGTGTCCAAACAGAGATGTAACACTACCCAAGACCACTTGGCCACAGTGACCATGGACAAGGTACTCAGCTTCTCTAAGCCTTAAGTTCTTCATCTGTAAAATGGGGCTACTAATAATCTGTTGAGGAAGCACTCAATAGATACTGGTTGCAGTTGTTACTGTTTTCAGTAAACCTTTGTTGCCCCTCAAAGCACAGGGAATCAGCAGGGCTGGTGCCTTTGCAGCTATGAAGGAATTGAAGGATTTCCTTCTCTCCTAATTTTCTTGCCGTATGACTTTCTTTTGGCTGCAGTAAGGCAGATACTTAGCTCCCATCTGTCTTTGCAGGCCTGCGACAAAAGCTTTTGTAATTTTGAAAAGATTCGTGTGTGAGGGCTTGCTTTTAAGGAAACAATCGGTGGAAACAATGAGCCTGTTGCCTTATCTTCCCTTTTGCTCTAGGGGAGTAACTTTGAATATTAGATCCCTGTCTTATCTGCATCTAATTAGAGATGCCTACCACTCATCCCAGAATATCAACCCTCCTCATTGTGAGACAGGGCTGATTATTTTAAATACAGCTTTGAATTCATTTTCTTTAAACCAACATCTTGATGGTTCCAACTCGTTTCTAACTAAAAGGTTGAGATGATTTCAGTGATACCACGGTCATTCTGCTTTCTCGACCTGGCGGTGGTGGGGAAAACCTCTGGCGGCTTCTACTCAAGCAGAATTCGTGTCCACCAAATGTGGGCCGGAGCAGCGATTTCCCAGGTGCTGGGCCAGCGGGAGGAGGGTCCTGTGGTCACAGTTTTCTGCCTCTAAAAGATAAAATAAGGCATATGTAAGACAAACCTGGCCGAGGCTGGTTGTCTGTGCGGCCCATGTAAAGTGGATGGTTCATCTCTGTTGAATAAAAGGAGGTAGCCCCGGGCGAGGGCACAGCAGAGCCCTGTGGGCCAGGGTTGGCAGGAACTGGGAGACTGTGTATACTTCAGGGGGGCAAAAGCCCTGCTCTGGAGTCAACGCACGGGGGGTGGCATCCTGTCCACCATGTCTACCACCTGCCCTGCTAGCTTCATGAGTCTGGGCAGGGTTCACAACCTCGCACTGAGCCTTGCTTTCCTCAACTGTAGAGAGGACATAAGAAGAGAACCCTTGCTGTGGCTGTTACCAGGACCCAGGGGGATAAGGCAGGTAGGGTCCTCAGCACAGGGACTAGCTTGCAGTGAGCTCTCGCTCCTGTCACCTTCTCCCACAGCCTCTGGAACTGGAGAGCCCTGGCTGAGGGGCACTGGTTCTTTGCTGCCCTCTGGTGGTGCAGGTCGGCACGGGAAGGAAGCCGGGAGATGCTACCATGCAAGTAAAGTAAGTGCTTTAGGTTTTGTCGCTTTCTTGACGACCTCCAAGAAAATCTGCTCAACTTTTCAGAAAGGGGAGGACAGGAAATTACCCTAAGGGCTCTAAAAGCAGTATGATGATGTGTCTTCCTTGTGTGGGAGGGTGAGCAGAAAAGTCGTGGTGGGCTTCTGTGCCCATGAGGCTGGAGGGGCCCCAGCCACGGTTCCCTGGCAGGCCAGGTAGCAGACAATGAGGAAGGAAAGGAAGAGGGTTGGATGGTGTGGCAGTGCGGTTGGCGGTGCGGCTGGTTTCCCCGGATGCTCAGCTGGGGCATGGCAGGCCCCTCTGAAGTCCCTGCATTCTCCACTTCTCCACCAATGGCTCTTTCTGCCCTTGCTGCCTGTCTCATCACAAGTGGACACAGGAGCCCCGGGCCACGTCAGCCAGGATGGAATCAGCGCTTCCTACTGTTGCCTGAGAACAACTTGCAGTTTGCCACGAGCCCTCCCTGGACTGAGAGAGGTCTTGTTCAGGGGCCGTCTCCTCCGCGACTGGCTGAGGCGTCCCTTTGGGTCTCCCCAGAGCCTGCTGTGCAGCCCGCTAGCATTCTGCTGAGCCCAAAAGGAGATTTCAGGCAGTGTCTTCATCTCCCTTACAGATGGGAGTTTCTGGAAGGGTCACCCCCAGCATCCAGTGCAGTGTGCAACACCCAGCGACTAATGCTTCATGATGGAACAGCAGTTGGATAGATGAACAATGAACTCTGCCCTTGAGGGTAAGAGATGGCAACTCACCAAGTCTTTGGTCCCCGCAGGGCTCAGCCCAGGGCTTTGCACGGGAGCTCAGTGAATGGTGCAGAAGGCATGTCCTCAGCGAGCTCCTTAAGACTGAGATTAATTTATGGTGTTTGAGTACCTCATAAGTGCTGTCAGGTTCTGGGAAGTTTTTACATGACATAGTCCCTGGCTTCTAAGGACTCATCTTGTTAGATAATCAACATAAAATAAAACTAGTAACACAAGTACTATAATAACTCAGGGTCAGAATGAGCCGTCCAGATAAGTGTTCAAGTGATGCCTGAGGCATAAGGCACCTCCATGGGCTTGTGACATGTGAGTTGTGCAGAGCCCTGTGCTGAGAAGGGCCCTGTGCGGGGGTTTAATGCTCTGCTATTGCCACCTTGAAATTTTTAATTTTTAAATAAACAGCCCTGCATCTTTATTTTGCACCAAGCCTTGCAATTATGTAGCTGGTCCTGACCCCAGGTCCGAGGTGACGGCTCCTTGGTGGAGGGCTTGGTTAGGCAGAGAACATAAGCAACAGAGCTGGGCTGGTGGCCATCGGGGTGCCAAGCCTCGTGTAGCACTGGGTACCTGCTCTGCACATGCGTGTGGGAACAGGGGACGTGGGCCCGGTGGGAGGTGGTCAGAGGCGAGGCCTTTAGACTCCGAAGCATACCTGTCTGTGAGAAACTGGTGGCTCTGGAGGGAAGGCCTGTGTGCACAACTTGTTCATACTCAGCTCTCTCCAGGAAGGCCCAGGAGACCCCCTGGAAAGGCGGCCTCGTTATGCTTTTCTGCACTAGTTACTATCCTTTCCAGAGTGTGGTAGGTGGACATCTCATGGGAAAGCCCTGAGGAAAAAAATGAGAGGAATCAGCTCTGTAAATGGGGAACAGGGCATTGTCCCCAGAGCTGGCCCAGTTCCTGGCACTGGAGGGCTCTCATTTGGTGCTTGGTGAAGCGTTGGGACTGAGAGCCCATTCTTAGGGGTCCAGCTAATACCTGTCCATTGGAAGACAGGGTCCCGGTCATCCAGGGACGCATAGCCTAGTCTTTGTTTTACAAGGACATGCAATCTCTGTAGGGGTAAGACATTCTCACACAAAATCCCCACTCCTTGTGCTCTCTGACAGATTGGGCCTTGAAGTCCACTTTCCCTCTGCTTCCCATCTGTGCCCCTAAACAAGGTACCTGTCCAGGCACCCACCACACAGTGCTATTGGGAGGCTAGAGAGCATGCGGGGAAAGTGTCCTGGTCAGTGTCTGGCACATGCAAGGGGACATTATTGCTGTTATTAAGAATCCAGTCTGGTATGGAGGTTCCTCAAAAAACTCAAAATAGAAATACCATTTGACCCAGGAATCCCACTCCTAAGCATTTACCCTAAGAATGCAGCAGCCCAGTTTGAAAAAGACAGATGCACCCCTATGTTTATCGCAGCACTATTTACAATAGCCAAGAAATGGAAGCAACCTAAGGGTCCATCAGTAGATGAATGGATAAAGAAGAGGTGGTACATATACACAATGGAATATTATTCAGCCATAAGAAGAAAACAAATCCTACCATTTGAACAACATGGATGGAGCTAGAGGGTATTATGCTCAGTGAAATAAGCCAAGCCGAAAAAGACAAGTATCAAATGATTTCACTCATATGTGGAGTATAAGAACAAAGAAAAAAAACTGAAGGAACAAACAGCAGCAGACTCACAGAACCCAAGAACGGACTAATAGTTACCAAAGGGAAAGGGACTGGGGAAGATGGGTGTGAAGGGAGGGATAAGAGGGAAAAGGGGCATTACGTTTAGCAGATGTAATGTTAGGGGGGCACGGGGAGGGCTGTACAACCCAGAGGAGACAAGTAGTGACTCTATAGCATCTCATTATGCTGAGGGACAGTGACTGTAATGGGGTTGGTGGGGGGGACCTGATGAAGGGGGTAGTGTAATCACTATAATATTGCACATTTAATTGTAGATTAATGATATCAAAATAAACTTAAAAAAAAGAATCCAGTCTGGGATTTGGTGGTTGGGTAACAGAGAGGGCACAGGCCAGCACGGCTGCAGGAGGTGGTGCTGGCACTAGAAACACAAGTGGGATGGATGGAGCCCTGAGCAAGGGTGGGAGGTGTGGGCAATGTGTTTAGAGGGAGTGGAAGGTGCAGTCTGAGAGGCAGGGAGCTGCACAGAGAATCCTGCACCCATCTGTCCTGCCAGCAGATGGAGAGGCCTTTGCTGGGACTGGGGGTAGGGGGAAGGGAGCTGGGAGTGGGGGGCTCTTCCAAGCTGATTTCCTTCCAGCAGCTTCTTTCCTCCCCATCAGGTCCCACTGGTGTGCCAACCTGGGGCCAGGCTGGGTTTGGGGCTCAGGGCTTGGGGTGTGGAGGAGAAGGGCCTGGCCTCTGCTCTCCCCTCCTCCTGGCCTCTCCTCTGCTCTGCTCTCCCCTGGCTTCCCTGTCCAGTCTTCTGGCTTTCTCCATAATAAAGGGAAAGGCAGGACCAACCCCAGGTGTTCTTGGTCCCCCAGCCCACCCCTGCCTGCTGCCCTCAGCAGAAGGCTGTCAGGCTCAGCTGTTGGAGCAGTGTGGTGAGTGACCTGGGACAACTGTCTTAACCTCTCTGGCCTTCACTCTCCTCGGGGCTACATTTGGTGTGACTTGGCACTGCCAGGAGAGGAGGCCATGGTGGAGAGTGTCTGCAGTAGCAGTTGCTGAGGACGTGCTGGGCAGGGTCCCTGCTGGGCACCCCTGTTATTACTGGTAGGGCCAGCAGTGCACATCAGGAAACCAACCTCCGAGAGGAGGGGACACAGGTGCTTGCCTCCCCATTCCTCGTGTACCGGACAAGAAATGCAGACAAGGCAGAGGCATGTCCCCTTGGGCGGTCCCATGGAGAGTGGGGGACCCAGATGGGTGGAGAGGGGCCTGTGTCAGGGCCTGGATGACTTGGATACAGCAAGATGTGGGGGTGTCGGCAGTTTGTGCAAAGCGCAGAGTGGCCTGGCCTTGTGGATGGGAAAGGAGCTCACATTCGCAAGTGCTCACCAGGCCTGGTATCCTGAGCGCTTTACATGGATGGCCTCCTTTAGCCCCCAGAAGAGCTGGAGGGGTGCACACATCATCTTGCAAAAGCAGAAGTGGCTCCCAGAGACCCGTGGTCTCTTAGTGGACACTTTCCACCCCTTCCTGAGCCACACAGCTGGACTGTGGGGGCCTGGACCACAGCCATCTCGATTGTTCTCCCTTCCACTCTCTTCCCCAAATGGGGGACCATGGTGTGACTCTCCAGTCTCGTAGGCACCAACCTGGCTATTCTGCAGAACCTGTCCCAGGTGTGGGAGTTGGGCGGGAAGAAGCATGAGCCTCGAGGCCTGGCTCTCTGCCTTCGGGATTGTGATGACACTCCATAGAGGTGACAGTGTTGACGGGTAGTTGGGAAACACCAGTTTTCCTTCTCAATATATTTGTCCCTGTTTAGTCAGGACACAGTCAACATCTGATTGTCATCTGGGTTTAATTAAGTAGAAAAAAAGTCAGTAGTCTAGAATTTTGGTACATTTCAAATATATTTTATTACTTTTCTTTTTGTCTTAGAAAGAATATGAAACCTGCATGCAACACTAGTGATTTCTGACATTTACGTAGCATATGACACAGCAGTACAGTGCGGCATATACTGAAGGGCGATGTGTGCAGGGGGCGTTCTTAAGAGTGTATTTACAAAGGGCAGGGCATGTGGTCACTCTTAGCTTTCAGCAGAGGATGGCGCTGTCTGACGTTGAAGAATCGTGTGGGGAGTCCCAGGTAGATTGTTTCAGGATTGCACGTTCCATTGAGATGAGGGGAAGGAGCATGCTTTGAAGGTTCTCCCACATCAACACAACGTGTGTGTGTGTAGCTGGATGTTGTGCGTGTATTTGTGTGTTTTTAAGTTTTCTCCTAAGGTTTTCACTAACTGTGTCGGGAACTATGCGTGCTTCTAAAGCATTAAATATTGAAGCAGTGAACCTTTCACAAACCCTCAGGTGGGAGAGAACACCCAATCCTCCCCTTAAGGACCACTTGCTTCGCCAGCCCAGGATCTGGAAGTGCTTCCTAGAGTGGAAGGGGATGAAGCACATTTATTTCTCTGGCAGCCAGACTCGAGTTCCTCAAAGAACAGATGCAGAGAGATCTGCTCTTGCTTGCCCGGTGGAGTGGGGCCACTGCAGAGTTCCCTGGAGGCTGTGACTGACCGGGAGCCCAGGAGAGCCTGTGGCAGCTGAGCGGAGGCGCCAGGACCTCTGGGCAGAAGCTTCCTGCGCTAAGGAACAGAGCAACGCTGCTATGAAATGTCTCAACCAAGTTCCCTGATCCTCCCAGGTGCTTATAAAGCTCAGATGTATAGCGATGTCTGGACAAATACAAAAAAGCATCTTTTACAAAGGAAAGGCATGAGTTTCCCCCCTTTTCAGTAAAAAGCAGCGTGTGATGAAGTCTGGAGCACAAGCGAGGTGGGTCTCACATCTGGAAGCCTTTCCCACACACTATAAAATGTAAAAACTGACCCTTGGTAAAAAGTGCTTTGTAACAATATATAACCTGTGTCTTATGCCTGTGAGAAAGAAAGGGTTTTTTGTTTTTTGTTTTTTACTGCAAAGTCCTTTGCTCATCCCCCATCTGGTGTGGAGTTTTCTCAGCAGGGGTTTTTCACCCTACTCTTCATAGACCCTGGGAAGAGAAAACACTGGGTCAGTGGCTCAGGACACAGGCCAGTGTACATGCCTGTGGCTAAGCTACTTCATCCTCGTCTTCGGGAGTGCCCCCTGCCACGGCTGTAGGGCTCTGGAGAAGCAGAGAGGAGGAGGTCAGCCCTTGGACTACAGGAGCTCCCCCGAGTCTGGTTTTGTACTCTCTAACCAGCCTCCGCCTCTGCAATCTCATTTCATCCTCAAGATCCTAGGAAGCCAACCCTCTTTGCAGATGAGGAAGCTGAGGCACAAGAGACTTGAGATCTGCCCAGTGAACCCTGAATGTCAGTGGTGGGACTGAGGTCTGTCTCCCGCATGTGCGGGCTGGGAGTGGAGGAGGGGAAAGGAGAGGCAACCGCTCCCTTGGTTTAGGCTTGTAGCTTTCGTTGTATTTTGCCCAAAGAATGCATGTTTTCCAGAAACACCAGCTCTAGAAGCCACAGCCTGAAGACTGAAGGATGGTTTGTGGGGCTGGGACTGTTACCAAGTCCTGTGGCTCATTGCTAAGTCCTGTCACTTGCTCTAGTCCTTCTCAGGCCTGGGTGCGCTCACAGCTGACCTTTCCCTCTCCCCTCCCAAACCATCTGTATTCAGGTACTTTAATCCCTTCTCTTCTGCCCCATGGCTGCCTCGGGGCCACACTTCACACTCAGACAGCCCCGTCTAGCCCACTGCTTCTGGTGGCGGCCGGAGGCTCCAGGCTCTGGGATGCTGGGGCACTCTGGTCCGGCCCCCCACATGTGTGGGCTGGCCTGCCACCTCCTTTCTTATGCCTTAGTTCAGCATTCTCTCCCTGTCTCTGCAAAGAGGACTTCAAGATAGTTCCTTCTATTTCCAGTCTACATTCACAGAGACATTTTCAACCTTTTACAGGGAAAGGCAAGGTGGGGAGAACAGGGGACTCCCCCTTCCTCTCCCGGGCATCTCAGCAATCCAAGGGAGAGGATGGACTCATTTTTTTAATGCGTAATTTGGGAGGTCTGGTAACAAAGGTGCTCTCATCATTGGACTTTGCAGAAATAAAAAGAGCAGGGCTGCTTAGTCCCAAGCCTGCCTCCTCTCTGTCAAAGCTGGGCCCAGGTGGAGGCATGAGGGACAAAGTGTGCAAAAGGCCTGAAGACCTCCCAGCTGTTCGGGGAAGATGTTCTCAGCCCCCTCCATGAAGTGGCTCTGAGGTTAGCCTCGTGCTCTTTTTGACGACTCAGGGCCTGGAGGTGACAGTGGATGGGACAAGTCCTACGTTAGTCACGTGAGCTGCCTACCGTGACCAGAAAGAGGGCTTCATATCCATCAGATTTATAGTAAATCTCTTGCTGTCATCAATTTCTATTTCCAGCAACTGCAGGTGAGGCAGCTTTGGAGGCAGCACAGAATGGCTCAGGTATTGGGGTTGGGCCCAAGGGTCAGCTGTGGGAGAGCTGGTCGTAGGCACAGCTCACGGTGAGCGATGGGAGGGTGGTGCATACACCTGCCGTAGGGCAGGGTAAGGAGACACTGGGAGGCCTGGCTTCCTGCCGTATGCTCCCAGGCAAGTCATTCTCCACCTCAACTTAACCTTGGTTTCCCCCTCTGCGGGGTGAGGTGCTGGGGAAGTCATCTGCACGTGTGTGCGTGCATGCACGCGCATGCTTCCCCGGACGTGCTACACAGATACAGGTGTGAGGAGTGGGTTTGCTCCAGGGTTGGTTTACCTTTAGGAGGTACAGGGGAGCCAGGAACTTGCTTTCCCCTCTGAGGCCAGACAGAGGACCTCAGGATTAGGGCTAGGAAGCCACATTCTGATTCTGGGGCAACAGAGCCTGGAGAGGGCAGGGGTCTGGTTCAGGGCTCTCTTCATTAGCCACTGCTGCTTCCTGAAGTTAACAGTGGCTCTGCTTTTAAAGGGTCAAACCCAAGGTCCCTTTCTGCACCTGCACAGAAAGGCATTTATCAGGTTTCCGGGCAGCAGGGGGCACGGGCCACCCTGAGGGGAGGATACGTCTTTGGCAAGGAGTTGTCCTCATCACCCTGTGGCTGTACCCGTGGTTTTATGGTTCACAGACACGGTCACTTAAATGGCCACGTTTCACCCCACAGGAATCCCCAAGAGTCATGCCAAGTGCTTGGCCAGTCTTTTGAGAGAGGGAAACCAAGGATCAGAGAAGCTACTCAGATAAAAAGGGGAATTAAGCCTTTACCATAAAAATTAGAGTGAGACAAACTTTAGTTCTCAAAAGGAAAAAATTGGGGTGCTTATAGCTGTCCAGGAGAGCCATAGCCTGCTTTGTTGAGTGGTGAGTTCCTCGTTCCTGGGAGTATGTAGGCAGTGTCTGGGTACCTGCTTGCTGTGGTTACTGGGGTGGGTGCACCCGGTGGATGGGGTGAGATGACCTGGAAGGGGTCTGGGACACGGATCTGGAGGGAAGGCGGGCGGGGGAGGGAGGAAGCGGAGCGTACCTGCGCTTCTCGCTCCAGGCGTTGTACCACTTGATGAACCGCTTGGTGCTCTGCAACTTGGGGTGCAGGCAGTGCTCCTGCCTGCGGTACCTGGACACGCTCTTGGTGGTGATGCTGAAACGGAGCAGGAGGGGGTGCGGCGCTGAGGAGCCTGCATGCCACTCCCCCACTGTGGCCTCAGCGGGTGGCCCTGGTCTGTCGCTGTCGGGCCACGGAGAAACTGTGGCCCCCTTCCTCCTTCTAAAGGAGCCTCCCCACGGGCCCACTGCCTGGCTGGCTCTTTGGAAGGTTCTGGGTGTCGGCCTCATCTCTGATTCCGCCACAGGGCCTAATGTGGTAGGGCATGATCGGTCCTTTCCCCTGGAGCCCCCAGAATCTGCTGTAGTTCCCCCCCCCCTCCATCCCTACCCCAACGCTGGCTGACGTCTACAGGGCCCAGGCCTCCCTTGGGGAACAAAGGTCAGGAGACTCTGCCAGCTCCTCCAGACCTGGGATTGAGAAGCGGTTAATGCAAGCAAGGTGCGCACGCCATGACCTCTTTCCCTGGAATTTGAGCTGCTTTGTGGCAGGGCTTGGACATGTTAAGTCTTGTTGCCCTTGAAGCCCATTTCGTTTCTTGACCATGAAGTCCTAGTTGTTTCAGCCTTGGGCAGGAAAGTAAGACCTCCTTCCAGGCTTCTATCAGCCAAGGTTTCAACACCAGTGGAGGCCTAGCCATGTGGTAGAGAAGCAGGTGGCGTTGTACACAGTTAGGGCTGGCTTTGAAACCCAGGTCTGTCGGGAGGACCTTGGGTAACCCCTTGGTATCCAGTTTGTCCATCCATAAAATGGGTATAATAATAGGATCTACTTTTTAGGGTTATTGGGATGATTAATCTCTGAAGTACCTAGCCCCTGGAAGATGCACAGAAAATTTATTGTCATTAATAATTGTCATGGAAGACGGGAGGGCTAATGCGAAGGAGAAGTCTTAGGGCATGAGCTCCGGCCAGAACTGCTCTGCCCCTCTCAGCTGTGGCTAGGCCAGGTGGCAGGAGTTAGCAAGAAGCTTCTGTGCAGTGGGAGGATGGTGTTCAAGAATGAAGGACACTTGGGGGGCATGGAGAAGTGGAAGATGAGAGGTGAGGATGTCGTTCCCTGAGAGATCACAGCAAAAGCGAAGTATGGGGACGGGCTGAGCCGGGAAAGGGGCAGCTGCAAATTGGAGTGGGAAGAATGGAAAGGAAGGGAGAGAGCTCAGCTTTCCTTCCCAGGTTCCCAGAGGTAGAACGTCAGGGCACAGGAGCTGAGTCCTAGAAGGCAGCAGGGTCCCCCTGAACTCTGAGTCTCCCAGCTGACTGGGAGAGAAAATCTAATCTTGCCACCAGAATGGGGACAGAGTATTTCTGGGCAACCTGTGCTCTTCTCTTCCTGTGCCCTGAGTTTCCAGGGCCCCCATCATAGCCTGAGCTTGGGGGGCAGGGACAGGTCTCTGCTAATGCCAGTGAATGGGCTCTGATTTCGAAGGCTGTCTCTATGAGACTTGTCATTCCCATGGGGTCTTGTCCCTCCTTCTAGGTCTTGAGCATTGGGCTAGCTAGGCCTCTGAGTGGGGTCTGGTGGTCTTCTCCCGCATAGGACCTAGTCACTGTGCAGGAGCTTAGCCCATGTATGGCACTCTGTGCTTACAATGCTGCTTTGGCACTTGCAATGAAGGGACATGGCAAAGCCTGGTAAAAATCCCCTCTTCAGGTCACTGTGCAGGCTGAGGTTCCTAAATCTTGAAGGTCAGAGTGGCCTATCCAGAATCTGGGCTCTCCCACTTGCAAAGCAGATGGCCCCCACTCCCTAGCCTCATCAGAGATGTTTGGGTGGCTCCAGGTGAGCTGGAAAACTTGCCTTTTTCAGCCTTTGTGGCTGAAAACCTGCTTTGGCAAAAAGTGCCGGCCCCTCAGCTCACCTAGAGAGTCTTAGGAGCTTGAGAGTGGAGAGCATCTCCAGCCCTTTGGGGATGGGGATTCTGGGTGTGGGGTGATTTAGGACAGGGTGACTGTGCGCAGATTTTATGAGGCCCCTGCAAGTTTTCACAAGGCTACAGAAAGCCTTCTTAGGCACTTGCCTGACTGCCATTTTCCTCTCTGTTCTGAAAAGTTTAGCCAGGAAAAAGAGCAAGCCTCTTTCCTGAGGGTTCATCCTTTCAAGATGTCACTATACCCTGTGTCTCCCCTGCAAGGTCTCAGGAACTCAGCTTGGTGTGTGGAGCATTTTTAGCATTTAGTAGAGTGCAAACTTAAACTTCAGCTCCCAATGTGGAAACCATGAAGGGCTTGTAGCTGGCTTCTCCTCAGCTGTGTGACCTCTGGACTCCACCAGAAATAATTTTTTGGCGTTTTTTCTGGACCTGGGGCTGAAAGGCAAGCGGCAAGGCAAAGGGGCAGGGACAGGAGGTTAATTTAGGTGCCAGGAAGGAAGAGAGTGGAGTTGGGCCAGACCTGGTGGCTTCCGGAATTCCCCTAACTTCAGCCGGACTGTGCAGCCCCAGGTGGTAGTGGGGGAATGGGCTGCCTGTGCAGACGCTGTGGGGAGGCCTTTGGGCCAGCCGGGCTGGGTAGGGGGGCCGGGGGGCCAGCAGGCGGAAGGCGCTTGCCCAGACTGAGAATAAAGTGTGTCCTGTTTCTGGGGGAGGGGAAGAGGGGCCAGTGGTCCGTGGCAGATATTTGGTAGCTCCTTTGCCAAGGGCTCCTGTCCTGGCCAAGAGGGTATTGATGGCGAAACAGTGGTGCTGGCCTCAACTGGTTAATTGGGAAGGCAGAGGAGCGAGGAAACTCAGTGTTCTCTGACTCTGCCCCAGTTTTTAAAATATTCCCCGCATCCCCACCAAGCATGGCTCCAGCCACGTGGCACATTAACCCCAGCAGAGCACTTTCCACAGCACTGCTCAGGTCAGGGACCCACAGGAGGCCAGTCTGGGCCAGACGAGCAAACATCATTCTCCAAATGAAACTGCCAGAAGCCAACAACAAGCTGGTGGTCCCCTCACTGGAAAAAGGCTCTGAAAGGCAGGTCTGAGGACTTAAGACAATGTCTGCTTTAATTCTCTAGTAACAACAGCAAGGCAGCACCCCTCACAGTTTGGATGTGAGTTCAGTAGTTCTGGGTGTGTTTGAGTGATTTCAGTCTGGGTGTTCTCAGCTGGCAGGCAGGAGCCATTTAACCCTTGATCACCCTAGAAAGGCGGGCAGTGCCAACACCTAACCTACCCATTTGAATCCTACCAAGGCTGAATCCCGGAGCCCGGGACAGTGACCCTCTTTCCAAACTCTCTTCCAGACTGTCGCGCCAGCGTCCTAGGGACTGGCTGGGCAATCACAAAGGCTCCGCCAAGGCCTTGCCAAAGGCGAAGAGAAACGTTTGTTTAGCCCTGCCCAGCCCCACGCTGAGCCCCACGACCGGGTTCAGAGCAGCGCTCACGGCGGGAGCAACAACTCACATAACCATCTTCTCCTCGCAGTGCGGGTACTTTGGCTTCATCTCCAGCTTCTTCACGTCGCTGTAGCGGATCTTGGGCCCCTTCCGGGAGCACTTGCATTTGGACCCTGCAAAAGAGCCCGTGGAGGCCGCTCAGTTCAGCGCGGGGTCTCTTGCCCCGCGACCGCCCTCCGTCCCCACCAGAACCCCCAGGTGCCCCGAAGGCTAGCAGGCGGCGGTTGGGTTCCTTCCGACGGGACGGGGCGGGCGCCGGCGAGGGGTCCCCGGGCACTCACCGTCCACGCGCGCGGCACACAGCGCGACGAGCAGCAGGACGAGCGCGGCGGACAGGAGCCTCATGCTGGCCGGAGGGGCTGGGCGCGGGATCAGGGCTCGGCGAGGGCGCCCGCGCGTCCTTGCAGCGGCCGAGTCGCCTCGGCTCAGTTCTCTGCCCAGAGCAAGCCTCCCTGCTCCGCTCGCTTCCGCTGCGCCCGTCGGTGGGTGCCTGGGGCTGTCGCTGCGCCCTGCGCCCGGTCCGCGCTCACAGCACAGCCTCCCTCCTCCCGCTCAAGCCTCTTTTAAATCCGCTCCTGCCCTCGCAGCGAGCGAGCTCATTAGTATGCAGAACCACTCGGTGACTCACTGAGATTTCTCTACGCGGCGGGGGGAGGAGACCTTCCCCGCCCGCCCCAAGCGCGATCGCGGCGGCGTACACTCGGAGGGAGCCACGCGTGCACACGCACACACGTCTCATACCGTCTGGCACCCACGCGCGCTCTCCTTCGCACACTTGCACACCCAGACTCAGCACACGTGCACACAGCAAGTGCCCCTGGCTCCAGCAGGGAGAGGCTGCCAAAGGGCAGGCTTTTCTGATTGGATGCGTTTCCCCTGGGCAAACAGTCCTGCTGTTCTGAACCTCTGGGAGACCCAGGCCCCCGGGGCCAGACCTTCTGAGAACTGAAAGGGGTCGGGGTCAGGTGCTAGGTGTGAGCGCTAGCAGGCCTGACCCCTAAGGCCATGAGCTGCTACTTTGGGCCAGCAGCCCTGGTGGCCGGAGCACAAGGCCAGGTCTGGAGGGAGGTTGCCACACAGGGTGTACAGCAGCAAAGCCACGGCCGGTGGTCGCTGGAGCTGGCTCAAGGAGTGTGTATGTGTGTGTGTGTGTGTGTGTGCGCGCAAATTTGGCCCCTCTGAGAGGAAAGCTTCCTAAAGTGGGTATGTGGCCCCTTGGCTGCCTGAACTGTCTGGGATGTGGGAAGAACAATACTGACATACCATTCTCCACCAGGCAGACGCCCAGTGGGGAGACCTGACGGTGACAACTGGATGAAGTCCATGTTCCAGACATAGTGCCAGGCTGTGTGGGGTAGTGGTTTGGGCTCAGGCATGGCAACAGACATTCCTGTCCCACTACTCAGCAGAGCAAGTGAGTTCCCTACTCTAAGCCTTCATTTCATCCTCTGTGGAGTAGGAGTAGCCACAGTGCCTATCCCAGAGCAGCTGTGAGAAATACTGAAGACCAGATGTATAAAGTGTTTAACAAGAGTGCCTGGCATGTAGGCACATATTGGTGTACACATATAAAATACACTATTTTGATTCTTACAAGTCCCCTTCTAAATTGGTATTTTAATTCTTTGTTTGATAGGCATAGAAACAGGCTCAGAAAATAAATAACTTGCCCAAGATTACATAGCCAAGAAGCAGGTGGCTAGACCAGGAGAGGACCCGGTATATGTGGCTACAGAACTGAGGTTTCCGTCCCTGGGCCACCCTGCCTCCTTGAGGCACTTTGTGAAGTGCTTCCTTGATGGACCCAGTGCAGGTGATGGAATGTCTCAGGCTGCAAAGGTGCCTGGGTTTGGCTCCCAGGCCAGAGCTGGAGCCAGGGTAAAAGCTGCCCCATTCTTCCAGCTCACACAGCTCTATGCTGGCAGCCCAGCAACTCCCTTGCTGGGGCAAGTGCCCAGAGAGGACCCTGGGGGGATGGGGCAGGCCACTGCTGAGGGGCAGAGTGGGAGAAGGTGTGCTGTCTCTTCCCAGTTGGAGAGCCTTGACTGCCTTGAGGGGCAGCTGAGCCCCGAGCAGCCAGCACAGCCCTTAGGCTGGCTTCTGGCCATGTCCTGAGTCCTGTGTGTGCAGTAGTATCTGCACTGGACAGCAAGGCCAACTGCTGGACATGAGGGTATGTGCAGAAGAGAGTGCGATGATTGGGGGCACTTACGTTAACGTTTTAAAATTTTAAATGAGTTTTTCTTAATACAAAAATAGCATGTTTGTTATAGAAAAATCAGAAAACACAAACAGAATAAAACATAAAAGAACACACATGATTCCACAGACTTAGAGTTCTATACCGAGATGTTGACAGTGTTCTCTCTCCAAACCTTTCTCTCGGCTTGCGTGCATGTGCGCAAACGAGATCAGCGTGCGTGTCCTGTTTAACAGCCTGCTTGTCTACCTATCACTTTATCACCACCATGATTCCATGGTCTTGCTTCTACAACATCTTTGAATGGCGTCACCTGAGGCTGTATAGTACAATGGCTGGGAGCTTGGTGTCCGGAGTCAGACTGCCTGGGTGTGAATCCTAGCTACTAGCTGTGTGACCTCGGGCAAATAACTCTTTTGGGTACTGATTTTCCCACTGGCAAGATGGGATGATAATGTTACCTATAGCCCAGGGAGAATTAAATGAGATGCTGCATGTAAAGCTTTTAATATGGTCCCTAGCATGAGTACGTGCTCAGTAAGTGCTGACTGTTGTTACTGTTATTTTGGATGCAGCATATTCCACTGTACAGATGTACCTTAATTACTTTAAGTAATTACTTCCTGCTGGATATTTGGATTGTTCTCAACCAGATGCTCTCACAAGCAGTGCTATGTGACAGATATTCTCCTAGCTTAATTTTGGGGTGGCCCATTAAAAGTCGGATCCCATTTCAGAAATAGAATCACGGGGCTGTGGGGCCTGTCCACTTTAAGGTTTTTCATAGAACTTGTCCTCTAAAAATATAATACACTTGTTTCTGCAAAAGAAACTTACTAATTACCAAGCTCTCCCAGAACAGATGAAATAGATTTTTTTATTAACAAAATTTTATTTCTATCATATTTGTTTCAAGAATATGCTGATTAATTAAGTGGGATCTAACAGTACCAGGGATCATGGGCCCTGACCTTCTATAGGAAGAAGTTTAGTTGACCCTAAGTATATGGACCAACATTCCCCTGCCTCTGGGGCCAGCCCAGAGGTCAGATATTCCAGTGTTTCGTCCCCAGTTGTACTCCTTAGTCTATGTATGCTCATCTTTGGTTTGCAAAATACAGCCATGTGTGTTTGCAAACAGAGCTCACTCCTGTTGGTGTGAGTCTTCAGAACTGCAGGAGGGAAAGAGGGATGGCTGGAGGGAGGCTGCTTTTGACCAGGTCTCTGGGTGATGCTGCTCTATGGGGAGAGGGAGGGGTACAGGGGTCTTTGAGTGGGTGCATGAGGCAGGCGAGGAGGGCCTGGGTAAGGCAGTTGTTTGTACGGGTCTTTGCACAGTTCTTTGCACTACCTGACTCAAGGGGGCCCCTGGGGGGCAGTGAAGGACCCAAGTCAAGTATGAAAGACCCCACACATGCCGTGCCCTCTGGGCATGTCTGGTGTCTGTGTGTGTGTGGGTGCTGTGTAGGTGTCAGTACTTACTTAGGGTCATGCTGGGTTCTCTGGGAGGGGAGACAAAAGGTGTGGGGAGCCCAGAGGAGGGAGGAAGTAGAAGCAAGAAACCATTCCTGGAGGGTGTGGAAAATTGGCTGAGACCCTGGAGATTTGCATATTTATTCCGTCCACACTGAGCATCCACTGCATGCCAGGCTCTGTTCCAGGTGCTGGGGACATAAGGAGAGCAGAGGCAGGGATGTGCCAGTCCCCAAAGAGCTCAGAGGCTGGTGGAGAAGCCAGGCATTAATAAAGTAATCAGAAAAACATGCATGAAATGACTGCAGAGCTGGATGTGATGAAATGAAGCTGGTGCTCAGAGACTAATGAGGGGATCTGACTGGGCAAGGAGGTGGAATGGCTTCCCACTGGCCTGGAACCTAAAGGATGAGGAATCAAGCAGGTGACAAAGGGCAGAGGCCACTCCCGTTCCTTTACAGTCCCTGCTCCTTCCACAAAGACCTCCTGTGGGGTTACCCCTTGCTGGAAATCATAATGGCCCCTGATCTCACCCGGAGTCAAAGCCAGCACCCACCATTCTCCCCATGCCTGTGCTCTACCACACTGCCTGTCTTATCCCACGGACCTGCCAAACCTGTCCCCATTTCAGGGCTTTGTGCCTGCTGGTCCCTCTGCCCCAATGTGGCAGGTGGTCCTCTTTTCCTGGCTGAAGCCTCAGCTCGAAATTCACTCTTCAGACGCCTCACACAGCACCTCCGCCTTCCCCTGCCAGCAGTCGCTCTTACTGCCACTGGCTGATTTTACTTTTTACCCTGCCCATACAGCAACCTCACACTGTACCATTTTCATGTTTATTTCGGATTATATTGTGGGTCATCCTCTAGTCTGCTCGTTTTATGAAAGTAGGTCTGTGTCTGTCTTGCTCATTTCGGTACCCACAGGCCACATCTTTTGGGTAAATAAAAGTGTGTTTCAGACTAAAGCCCAGAGGTGTGAGTGGGCACTGCTGAGTTCAGGTTGTATAGACCACCAGGCCATGTGTGAGTGTGTGAGTATAGGGTGTGGGTAAGGGTGGCCATTGGTGAGGCCATGTTCCCAGGAAAGCCAGTTCCTCCCCAGGGCATTTGCTTTAGAAAAGAAATCTCTGGGAGGAAGAGGAGTTGAGTGAGCAAGGGCATGGCTTCCCAGGAGACTGCACAGGTATCTGAGCACTTCCTCTGAGGCCAGCTGAGAAGGTGGATCTTCACTGGTTAAGGCTGATTTCCTGCCCTGGGAGTTGGGAGACATGCCAGTTCGTCTCCTTCCTTCCAGTTCTTCCCAGGACTGACCTCAGGAGGGGAGCCTCTTTTTACGTCTCTAACAGGACAGGGCCATCCTAGAATCCAGAACTAGTAGAAGGGGTAGAGGGCCCATCTAGCCCTCATTATACAGTTGAGGAAACTGAACACCAGAAATGGGGTGAGCTGCACACAGAGCTACCCAGTGCATGAATGTCAGCCAGCTCCTGCACCCAGCTGCTTAGACCTGAGTGAGACCCTGGGCTCCAGAGACCTGTCTGGCCCTGTTTAGGGAGCTGAGCAACTACGCCCAGAGAAAATGGTGCAGGGTGTAGCCAGGTGGTATTGAACAGGACCCTTGTGGCAGCAGAGGGGCCTGCAGATTCCCCCAAACATGCGAAAATGTTTGTGGCAAATGTGACAGATCAATTAGCATTTATTCCGCCATTTATCCATTCAACACCTCTTCACTGCAGACAAGCGTCTTTACTATATTAAGAACACAAGCAAAGATATTTTCAAAGAAAGCCCTAACTTTTAAATTAGCAAAGGACTCAAAGGGCAATTCAGGGCGAGAAAAGAAAGAAAAGCAATTATTGACCCATTCATGAAAGCATGTGCAACCTCATGGGCAATCTAGGAAAACCACATTAATGCCACAATATCACAGCTTTTTGTTTTGGGTCCTACCCCATAATGAAATATTTATTTTAAATAGTCATACCCAAAGCTGGCAGTGGTAAAATGAGGAAATGTCACTCAAGCATCACTGGCGGGACTGTAAATGGGTACAAAATTTTCACAAATCATATTGATAGTATGTATCCAGAGGGTTTGAAATAAGCCATTTCACTCCATTTATCCACTTCAGAAAATTCATTTAAGTAGTTGATAAGGGAGCAATGCCACATTCAGTGATACTCCTTATTAAAAATAAATAGTGAACCTAAATGCCCAACCATGGGGGATTGGTTAAGTAAACAAAGAAAGCTCTAAATGAAATATTATACAATATGAAGACTCCTGATTACAGAATCTGTGGAATTCCATGGAATAAATGCTTATGCAGTTAAGTAGAAACAATACAAGGTCATGTAAACACTGTGATTGGAAGTATGCGAAACAGCAACCACTGTATAAAGGACAGCAAAGAATGACATACAAACATCATTCTCTTTGAGTGGTGGGACTGGGGCATCTTTTAAAAGCTTCTCTCCTTACTTTCCAATTTATCTGAATGTTCTTACTCTAATAGTAACTCAGGAACAGTCAGTTGACATAGTGAGGGTCCAGGCAGCCTTAACTGTACTGGCAGACCCCCTTGAAGGGTGGTAAACACATCTGCCCTGTAGCTGGCACACAGAGGGGGCACATCCTTGGTGTGCTGGTGAGACCCATGGTGAGGGCCCACACCCCGTCTTCGGAGCTGTCACCCCTCCGTACAGCACAGCCTGCTGGTCTCCCCCTGCGCCTTCCTGCCTCGTCCTGCCTTGCCCCTTCCCTCTCCTGCCAGCCCTGTCTCATGTTTATAACAGGGTCCTGGCCTCTCCCCCAGGCCTCTGTGAAGGCCTCGCCAAGCCCCATCTCCTGATGTGGGTTCCCTGGGGCTGCCCCTTCTTGGCCTACACTGCAGCTGACTCCCCACCCACCTCCAGCCACACCTCTATTCTTTAGTCCTTGACAGGCCCAACTCAAGGCCTTGCTGGCTACCTGTCCCATCCCAAGTCTCCTCTTTGACCAGGCTGGTTGCTGCCTTACCTTTTGATTCTGCAAAGACGTTATTTCCCAGGGAACCCTGTGCACATCTGCCCCTCTCCTCTCCCATCTCAGTCTGGGAGAGGCCACTGCTGTCTGCATGATCTGTAGCCCCTTTATCTCTTTTGTACCACTTCTCACACCTGTAAAGCCTTGTTCAAGGTCTTCCCCATCCATCCATGAGCCTCGAAGGGCTTTCCAGCACAAGCCCGGGGCCTGGCACACAGCAGGTGCTCAATGAATGAATGAGTGAATGATGAGTGAATTAATGTGGACCCAATTTACCACAGTCAGGTGAGTTGTAGAGTCAGACTTCCTGGTTTGGAATCCTAGTCTACCACTCTGTGCCTCTGTTTCCTCATCTGTACAGAGAGGGTAATAATAATAATACTAAGACTGTGGTGAGGATTAGATGCGCTAATATAAGAAAAGCATGTAGCAGTGTCTTGTCACATAATAAGTACTCCAAAGATGTCATTCTTGTTTCATTTGACTATTATTATTATTATTATTGTTATTATTAAGTCTCCTCAGTTCAATCCTCAGTGTTTGCTTGGCTAATTCATTTGGCTTTATATCTGTGAAGTGCTTATATAGCACTTACTCTGTGTCAAGGACTATTCTGAATGCTATACAAGTGCAATTTATTTAACCTCATAACCACATGAAGTAGGTAATGACCATTTTCCAAGTATGGAAATCAAGGCACAGAGTAGGTAAGTAACGTGCCCAAGAAAACTGAAAGTGACAGAGCTGACCATCAACCCCAAGCAGTCTGGCTCTAGAGTCCCGTTCAGAATAGCCATATGCTGCCTCCGAGGAGGGGGAGCGGGGGGCACACCCCCATCTCCCCCCAGGCCTCACCACTGCCTTCCTCTCCCTGTGCTGCTGGCATCTGGTCCTCAGCTCCTCTCCTTGGAGGGCATCCAGAGCTTCCACCCAGCTAGGCTGCCAGATTTAGCAAAGGATCCCTGTGCAATATTGGGGGGCACACTTAACACTAAAAAATGAATTATTCATTGTTTATCTGCAATTCCAATTCAGCTGAGATTCCTATATTTTAACTGGCCACCCTTCATCCAGCACCAGAGGGCAGCAATGTGGTCTGGGGCCCCCATCCTTCAAATGGTGGTCTCAGACACGCAGCTGTGGAGCCCCCTGGGTCTGCTGTGGGTGAGTGGGGAGAGGAGGGGAGACCCACGGCTGAACTGTCTTGTGGGGCAGAGTGGGTCCTCCGTCTCTAGCAGAGAAGGGGAGGGAGACTGAGCAGGCAGGCACTGAGGAGGACAGGCCAGGTGGAGGCCAAGAACCTCAGGCGGGAGGGTTCTGTGATTAGGTTTTGCCTCTTAGGAAGATCTCTCTGGCTGTCAGGTAAGGAGGGATGACAGAGAGTGAGCTGGGAAGCCCCAAAAACCTTGGCCAAAGGGCAGGGGATAAACATGTTGTCTCTTTATTCCTGGAATTCTTGGTCTTCTCTAAAAAACCTAATGCAGAGATGAAAAATAAAAGATGGTTCTCAGTCCAATTTGTTATCGAGAGGGAGGTGTTTGTGAGGTTGGTGTTTTTATTCCTACTAACCCTCTTGTCAGGGTCACTAGTGCCCGGAGGAGGGAACACAGCAGAAGGAAGTGACTGGGTTTGGGGCAGGGTGTTCTTCCTAATTTGCTTCTAAATCAGTGTCTCAGGCAGATGTAAGCAGACAGGGTCAAAGGCATGGCTCAGAGGGTTTACCTGCCAGGTGAACATTAGTCTTAATCTTGTATGAAGAAAACTTTTCAAGCTACTGTCTGAGATAAGTTGCAGTTTTCTGCCTTAGCAACTAGTCATTGCTCCTGAACATGACCAGGTTCCTAATGGTGAGCGATTTAAGGCTGTAAAAGAATTGTCATAAACAGCTCCCCGGAGCCAAGAGCACAGCCCAGAATTTAAGCACATAATGGAATCATATCAAAAGCAAGGAGGGGCGGCAGGAACCATAAATCCTCGAAGTGCAAAATCTGTCCATTGTGAAACGTGTGCAGAAGGGAACCAGATGTGAATGCTGGGGGCAGGGGGACAAGAGGGAGAGAGGGAGCGGCTGCTTTTGGGCTTGAGGCAGAGGGAAGGGCCCTCTGCAAAGGAAGATGCCTCCCATTTGTGCAGGCAGAGACCTGAGCCCAGGCCCAGGGCCTGGCAAGAGAGCAGGGTTGCCCCAGTGGGTGGTGGCTGGGACGCCCAGCATCAAAGGGAAAGGGCAGGGCTGAAGGCCTAGAGTGCTTCCTGCCGCTGCTTCAGCAGGACCAACCGAAGTATTTTACAAGCTTTTCCTGAATTTGTGTCTTTGAAGACACATTTTTTGGAGCAGCTCTTTAACAATGTATTTGACATATCACAAAAAGACTGTTTATCCTGTAGAGGAAAAATAACTAACACATGTGGAAATCCCTTTGGATCAGGGTAAAAGTACGTTTGCCCAAGTGGCCCTCCTTGGCCTGAAATGAGGGATTTATTTTATTCTCATGTGCAAAGTCCTTTGAAGACATCAAGGTGAACACTTGCTGAGCACCCGCTCTGTGCCAGGGCTGCAGGGCTGCAAGGATGCCTGCAGTGGAGGAGAGCAGCTCCCCCAAGATGTCTGCAGTGGAGGCAAGCAGAGGCCAGCAGGCTGGGAAGAATCCTTTAAATGGGTTCTGGGCCTGAGTTCTGGGATTTCAGAGGGTGGCGTCCCATTCAAGGAGGGGTCAAGGAGCTTTCATGGAGCAGGTAGCCTTGAAATGGCCCTTGAGAGGTGAAAGGGATGTACAACGGTAGAGAAGAGGCGAGGGAAGGGCGAGCCAGAGGGCCAGAACAGCAGAGGTTAAGGCCTGGAGGCTGGAAAGTGTCGTGGACGGTGTGTCAGGGAGTAGCTGCTTCCATCAGCGTGTAGAACATAAGCAGGAGGCTTGTGGGCAGCAGGGGGCCTTGCAGAGAGCCTTGAAAGTCGGTGACAGGTACTTACAATTCCTTTGACTAGAGAATCACATTTGGTGCTTAGGTCTGTTTGATGCCTTTTTAACTCCCATTTTCCTATTCCTTAAAAAAAAAAAAGCCCCAAGGAAATGGCTACACTACTCTGCAAACAATACAGCAGCCCTGAAGAGAAGAAAGAGCACGGTGGAATCTTCCACCCTACCTAGAGCCAGTCCAGGCTGTGCCCTTCAATTAAGATCACACTGTGTGATCCGTGTGGACTTGTCTGTCTTCCATACCATTACCTTATAACTCTCCACCCCATCTAACCCCCACTTTAAATGGCCTAGGGAGGGCTTAAAGGACCCTGGGTCAAATACAGACTTTCTGGAATATGAACAATTCCTTGCTTAGTGATTTTACTCTGGGCTTCTCAAAACTTCTCTCCGTTTCACGCCTGAAGTGGGCTGGAGACCCGTGGAGGACTTGCTCCCCCGTTTCACTCCCATAATGCCAGGGAAAGGGAGCTTGTGTCGCCGCCCACCCAGGCAGAAGTCATGCAGCAGGACAGGGGTTCACGGTGGGCTCAGGGGCGACCCCTTCCACACAGCAGGCACTGGGCTCAGCCCATAGGGGCCCAGGTCAGTTCCCCAAAGCCAAGACGCTGGAAGGGTGAAGCACTGAAATGTTGGTTTCTGTTCTCTACTAGTGACATTCTTGGGTACTTGGGTCTTGCCGAGGCAACACAGCCATTTGGTGGTTGTATTTTGGAATTTGTTGGTTGACATACACTCATGTATTTTGAATTCTGGTGTCTTGCGTGTTACAAAAAAGGAAGTTTTTCTAGATGGATTTTCAGTCCAGTCTGTTGGTTTTTCCTGATTTGCTTTGTGAGAGGCAGAGAAAGGGGCTGCATTTCTGGGAGTGCCTGGGCAGTTGAGATTATGGTGTCCTTATCCGGGCATGTATGTACCCATCCCACATCCATGGCAAGATAAACTGCTTTTAAGGGAAAGTCTGTCCCTGGGGTAAGGCTTCTAACATGGAAGAGCCACATGAGAGCTCATTGGGCTGGACCTCTCGTCCACCCCTCATCCCCACCAACCTGCACCAGGGCCAGCCTGCCATTGGAGAGGGGTGAGGAGCTAGACTTTCCCACCCCATCCCTGCCTCTGGCCTGGGCCCCAGCCAGCCTGCTGGGGCCTGGGAACTCCTCCATGGTCCCTGAATGCCTTTGCTCCATGTCTGGGTCTGTAAAACTGCTTGGAGCCCTCACAAATGCACCATGCTCCCCTCACAGTCACCCTTTATTGGTAGACTTTTTTGTTTAATGAAAGCAGCTGGTTCCCTTAAGCTCAGGGTTTCTCAGAGGGCTGAGGGCCTGAGCTAGTGGAGAACACAGACCCTGCTGGGGGACTGTAAAGCATGAGCATTTCCAGGGCTGCTGCTGGCCCCCCATCCCCGACCCTCCCACCTCCACATCTGCGCTGGGGCTGCACTGCTCCCGTCTGGAAGGAGGTGGGAGGACTTATAGGAAAGACAATAGCCTGGCTTTGTGGGACTTCAGATTCAGACATTCCATGGCCCACAGAGGGCATTTGCTGCAGGCCTACTATGTGCCAGGCCTGGGGTCCTGGTGCCTCACAGGTACAGTCTCTGAATTCTCAACCCAGACTAATGTGCAGCACATTCCCCATTGGCAGAGAGAATAAATGGCCTTTCCAAAGTCACCCAGCATCTGGGCAGAGCTGGGCTGTGAGCTCATATCTCCTTGACTCCAAGGCCCATGTGCTATTACAGACTTGCTGCTGCCCTCAGCCTCCACTGATGCTTGGCAGGGAGTCCTTGTCCTCAGATCTCCCCCCACTCTACACGGTGCCTGGTATTATTCTGCTATTACACCGCACTTCTCTGAGTAAAGGCATGGCCTCCCCTGACAAGCATGTCAACGCATCGGAGAGCCATGCAGTGTTCTGTAGCCATTTTTCCCTTTTATGTAGGTTTATTGAGATGTAATTGATATACAATAAACTGCAAGTACTTAAAGCATTCAAGTTGGTTAAGTTTTGACCTATGCACATGCCTGTGAAACCATCTCCACAATCAAGATAGTGACCATGTCCATCAGCCCCAGAGTCGCCTCATGCCCCCTTATAATTCTTCCTCTGGCCCTCTAGCCCCCTCCCCTCTTCCAGGCAAAGAGGTCTGCTTTCTGTCAGTATCATTTACTTTGTGTTTTTAAGAGTTTTATATAAATAAAATGACATAGTATATGCTCTTTCCTGTCTGGCTTCTTTTAATTATTTTGAGCATATGTTACATAATCATTTTGAGATTCATTCATGTTGCATGTATCAGTATTTCATTCCTTTCATTGCTGAGTAGTATCCCATTGTATGGACAGACCACAGGTTGTTTATCCATTCACCTGTTGCTAGACATCTGGTTGGTTCCAGTTTTTGCTGACTGCAAATAAAGACCATCAGCTGTTTCTGTGCCACCGTGCAGGAGAGGCATTCTGAACCCTCCTCCCCGCTGTCCCCATGCACACGTGTGCACACACACACACACTTTGAGAGAAGGAGAAGCTGAAGCCCAGAGCAGAGAAGGGACTTGCTCCGGTCACAGGAGCAGGCACAGGGTGTGATGTGTCATGAGAGGAAGGGGAGGGCAAGCCGGGAATGCTAGAGTGAGTGTGTGTGTGTGAGAAGGAGCGAGTGAGAGAACACACATGTGCCCTGAAACAGTCTCATCATGGCCCTGGGAAGCAGGAGGGTAGAATGAGGATACTGGGAATTTTGGGAGGGGCCAGTTCCCACGCAGGTACAGGAGAGGGGAGAACAGACAGTTGGGGCCTCCAGAAACTCTGAGACCGCCATAGGCACCAGTGCCTTCTGGCAGTAGTTTCCGGGGACAGGGCAGGGTGGGAGGGACGGAGAGGCACCTGGCATGTGGTTCTGTTACTGACAGGAATGTCTTTGTTACCCCTGCACCTCATCGAAGGCCATGGAGCTCTAGCAGCAGTCAGGGGGAACCCTCCCCCGCCAGAACCCAGCTGGACACCAGGTCAGGGGCTCAGTTCCAAGGGCTCTCAGGGTTGCACTACAGGAAAAGCTGCTCCATCCAGCCCTGAGGTGCCCTCGCCCCTCCTCCTCTTTTCTGATGCACCAGTCCCCTCCTCTCCCGGTCAGGGCTGATGTGGTCCTCAGCGCCCTCCCTGGCTGGGTTGGAGGCCAGGGCTTCTCAGCCTTGGGCTTGCCAGGGTAGAATGCACAGCAGGCCCTCAGTGAGGTGCTGGCGGACCAGTGGGCCTGAGTGCTTTGTTCCAGGACAGGCTCGTGGGCTGCTGGCTCTCAACGCAACCCCCATGTCCTAACCTTCGCTCAACACTCAACAGGTATGTGTTATTTCTAACCCTGGCACATCCTATTCAGGATAGAAAAGGAAAAGGAGGGCTTTGATGGCTCTGCAGAAGCAATTCCACTTGATTAAGCAGCATCTGCAATATCTGGCACCAGATGCAGAGTTCCAAGGGGTTCCCCCAAGAGGCAGGCTGAGGACGGCATCCCAGGGTCCATTTCAGGTCAATGGATGACCTAAAACCATTGCAGTGGCCCATTTCCATGGGAATATGACACCCAGGGCTTTGAGGGGTAGTCCTCACTCCAAATATTCTGTCCCTGGTTTAAATATCTGTCTCCTCATACCCAGATTTTAGATCTTGGAGATGAGACCAGAGTGTACCTTGGAAGTCTGATCATAGCTTCAGTTATAATAATTACAAACTATGTTAATTATTCTGAGATGTTGTGAAAGTAGAAGGAATCATTAATGGGGAAGTAGGTGTTCTTTCTGGATGGGGGCCTGGGTGAAATGCTGGAGTTTAACTTGAGAGCTTGTGGTGCCAGCCGCCCCGGCTCTCACTGGACCAGACTGTGAGCTCTGTGACTGCAGGGATGGCATTGTCTTGCTTGCCTGGCACAGTGACTGGAACACAGGAAGGGCCTAATAAATAATTATCGAGCGAATGAACACTTCCCTAGAAGGGTGGCCCCAGGGAGGAACACGGGGGTCTCTCCAGGGCAGAAGAGAATCCCTCAAACACTATGACTTCAGTGGGTTTCGAAGGACTTGAGTCTAAAAAACCTAGCTCTTTTAAAACTTCAATATTTGCTCAGATAGACATCTGTTTAGTTGCACAATTGCTCTTTATTTAAATTTCCCTAGGGGGAAAGTGGCTTCAGCTGGGGAGACTTGGATAAAGCAAGAGGCTTGGTGAAACCTGACACATCCCGGACCCCCAAACACAGTTACAGCCCAGAGTGTGGCATGAGGCTGCATGATGTGGTGGGAAGGTGTGCGGTTTGGGAGCCAGACAACATTGCATTCAAATGCTGCACTCTACTGTCCGGCTCTATGGCGTGACTTTGGGTGGGTCCCTTAACCTCTTTGATGGCAGTTTCCTAATCTATAAAATGGGAAGCATTCAGAACCCTTGTAGGATGGCTTTGAGGATTATATGAGATAGTGTTGACAGCACTTACCCCAGTGCTAGGCACATGGTAGGGGTCCGACTGGTGCAGGGAGGTCATGGTTGAATGAAACTCAGTTGCTCTTCCCAGAGTCAGGCCTGCAAGGGGAAGACTAAAAGCAGAGCACGTGGACAGTGAAGATGGCATCGCCGACCACTGGAGGGGTTAGTGAAAGGGAGTGAGTGGACACCAAGTGTGGCAGCTCATCTCCTAGGGGAAACCACTGTTTGGAGGGTGCCCAAATCTCTCATGTGGGGAGCACTTTGCAGGGTGAAGAGCACATCACCCATGGTTTCAGATAAAGCACTTTGCCTTCCTATTAGACAGAAGGCTCAGTGATTATTATACCCACTTCAGAGATAAGGAAACCGAGGTGCCGAGAGGGGAAGGGTACCGGGACTTCAGCCAAGGAGTCCGAGCCTGGGCCTATGAACTTCCAGACGAAGGCGCTGGGCCTTGGCCTTGCGGGTCTGTAGGGCCTTGGGCCCTGCTTCCGAGCAGTCCCTGGTGGAGGCTTCTGCGGAACCCTCTCATTCTCTCACCTAGCTCCACCGTGTGTAGTCCCTGTCACCTGCTGCATTGGGAGACGAGATTTTATGGGCAGGGCTGGGTGCTGTGTTAGGTCTACTGGGGCCTTATTCCCACTGTGAATGGTCGTGTGACATGGTGACCCTGCCCAACCTCGTGGGCTCTTGGAGATCAGAGCTGCTGAGGGCCCCACACTGGATGGGAAGGCTCCTGGTGGACACACACTGCTCACCAGAGTCCAGGAGATACCAACGGGTTAACACTGCTGACCGGGGATTTCAGTGGTTGAATGCTTCTGGCGGCCAGGAGTGTCCTCCCATCAGGGCCACCCTGCCAGGGAGCTTCCTCTTGGCAAGCAAGCTAGAAAAGTTGTCGGGTCCCTCACCCTGAAAACTTCAGAGTTTTGGGGGGGCCGTCATGACATACATGTTCCCGGGCCTATTATGTGATGGCAGCAGAGGAAGGGGTGGTGAAAGCAGGGGCTTTGGATTGCGATGTTCTTGGCATACATCCTGGCTCTTGCTCTTCTTAGCTGTGTGACCTCTCTGAGCTTCTGTTTTCTCATCTGAAATTTGGTATGGTAATAATTATGTCTACCTCATGATGACATTGTGAAGATTCTATGAGGAAACACATAAAATACATGGGGACTGGCACATAGTAAATTCTCTGTAAATGTTAGCTTTCATCATCTCATCTTTCATTCATTCAACACAGTTGCATCTGTTCACACCGGCATCAGCCTAAGGTCCCTCTCTGGCAGGTACGATGGGGAAGCACAGGGACTAACTGATCACGTACCTGAATGGTCCCTCTAAGCACCAGTTCCCCCCCCCCATCCCACCGACTCCAGTGTCCACAGAATGAACATTGTCAGGGGCTGGACCCTGTTTTTCTGGGCACCGGCTCCCCCCCACCCCGCCACCTGTCACTCAGTCAGTCCCTTACCCTCGCCAGACCTGTCTCACTTAGGAGATGTCATGTGCTTACTGGAGGCTAGGGCTGAAAAATCAAGCTGCAACAATCCCTGAATTATTATTTATAGCCAAATGGTTACCCAATTTTATCTGTTTTTGTGTGGAGACACATTTCATATAAAAAATTTAAAAAGGTTCTCTGAACATTCTGTGCATTTGATTTCCATGATTGGAGCCCTAGGGGTATTTTTCAAAGAATATTTTATGTAAAAGAGACAAGTGATAACTGTTTATACTCAGCTGGTAACCATAGAGATGAAACTACCAGATCAAAGTATGAAGGTAATTAAGTCCCTGAAAATTATAGTTGTTGAACTTATGAACAAAGACACATGACTTCAATCATGGGCTAAGCAACCAAGGAAAAATCTCTGTGGGGAGCAAAAGGATTAGCAAGGGCTCCGCAGCGAAGCCACATCCTCATGGCCCCAACCAGAGGGAGGGCCTTGGAGGAGCCTTACGTTTGGCCCCAGGAGTTAGACCCTGCAGCCCTCAAAGTCAAATGTCTCGACTCTTCCTCTCCCTTCACCATCTGGGGGTCTCTTTCGAGGCCCATCAGGCCAGAACTCATGGCTGTGAGGAACCTGGTGACCTGACATGCTTAGGTGTGAGCTGCCAGGGAGTGAGTGGGTGTCAGCCCCTTCTTACCCACAGTCCGCATGCACCATCCTCCACATTCTTTAAGGCCTGGGAGATGTTCTTTTCTGTATGAACTGCTAAGCAAGCAGAGCTGGATGTCCCCCTTGTACCTGGACTGACCCACCTGAGTGTCTTGCCCATGTCCATTGCACTGTCACTGTGAAAGAATGCCCACCCCAGCACGCTCCCTGTTCTCGCTCTCTGCCCTGCCCCTCCCCCTGCCCAGTGGAAGCTCTGAAAAGACGTGCCCACATGGCAGCCTCTGGGAGACAGGGTGACAATCTGCCCCCATCCGTGCAGTGCAGTGTAGTGTAGTGGTTGGGGGTGCACTTGGCAGCCGGATGAAATCCAGCTCTGCCACTTACTAGCTGTGTGAGTTTCTGAGAACTACTTAGCATCTCTATGACTCAGTCCTCTTTTGAGGGAAGAACTAATAGTAGGTCTTTTGTGAGGGAATAATGCTTTTAAAAGCTCTGAGCACAGTGGCTAGCACACTGGTGCTGGTTTATTATTAACCCCAGTTTTCGACTGGGGAAACTGGAGCATGCCGCGAGCAAGTGACTTGCCCAAGGTCACACATAACCTGGTAAGACTGTTTTGAGGATTAAGTGAGCTGATGTGTTCAAAGCTCAGAGAGTACTGCCAGATGCATATATAATGGTTGGGGATTCAATGCTGGAAATAAAAAATAAGTTACTGACTTTGGGCAAGAGGAGATTTGGTGCAGGTAATGAGGTCCTACGACATTGCTGAGTGGGCTGGAGGAGCAGATCACTGATAGGCCTCTGGAAGGAGTCCCAGGACGGTGCAGAACTAACCCTCCAGGGTAAGGCTACCTGCTACTGTGTTCCTCTGACCCTGGAGTTAAGAGCTCAGGTCTCATTCTTAGGGCTGGGATCTAGATACCAGAAAGCCAGAATCAAGAAACCACTGCTGCCCAGGAGGAGGGAAGACAAGTCCATGTGACAAGAAGAGAAAAGGGACAAGTTCAATGCTACAAGTGAGGACTGGAGAGCGGCACAGGGCGCACCAGGGGTGGGCCAGCAGGGAAGGCAGGAAGAGGAGATGGCTGCAGGGCTGGCCTGTCTCACTGGGGACTCCCACCCTCTCTCCTTCCTGCCAGGGCCTGCGGCCTCCAGGAGTGTGGGCTCCACCCTTTCCACCTTTCTGGAGTTGTACCTCCTGGTCTGGCACTTTCCCAGCAGCTCTCTTGTCAGCACTGTTCCAGTTTCCTTGAGTTATTAATGAAAGAGCTGCTCCTTTAACACGCAGATCAGACAGCCTTCCTTTCCATTTGTCTCTCAGCTTCCTCCTGTGGTGCCCAAAGCTTGGTGGTCTTGTGACTATAGAGACAATTATCACTGCATGCCAGGAGGCACTGGGCACCCCTGACCAGCTTTCAGCCTAACGGGGACCCGATGGGCCCAACACCCGTGTTGGCCCCGCTCTGCAGGGGGGTGTCAGCGGCTAGTGAGCAGGAGGGGCAGAAGGCCTGACTCAAGAGCGAGTCTTGCTTATTGCGCACACAGCCTTCTCAGCGGGTGCTCCTGCAGTGGAGCTGGACGGTCCAGGGCAAATGCTGCTGAGGGGTCAGAAGAGGTTCAGGTGTGACCACAAGGAGCTGTCAGTGACCTTGGCAAGAGCAGTTTAACGGACGGTGGTGGGGACAGCCAGATGGCAGCGGTTGAAGTGGAGAAGGCAGTGGTTGTAGGCCACTCTCTGAAGTGCCTAGCTTTGGGGGGAGGAGAGAGGGTGCCGGGCTGGGGAGAGGTGGAGAACGGGGTAGTGGGAGAGTCGTGTCTTCGGTTTCCTGATGAGCGATCATGGCCTGAGCATGTCTAAGAGGAGAGTGCAGGAAGGCTGGAGGGCTGGAAGAGTTGTACCAGAGAGGAGCTGATGGGAGAGACCCCCCCAAGCCCAGGGATGGCATTGGCCTTAGGCTGGAGAGGGCTGCAGAATTTGGGGGGCATGAGGAGGCCATGGGCACTGGGCAGGTGCCTTCCCAGGTGGCAGGCATGAATGTGGCTCCTGTCGATGAGTTTCTGTCCTCAATCCTAGCACTTCCCCTTAGCACTTGTCACATACTATTTATTTCATGTGCTTAGCTTTTTATTGTTTGAGGCCCCCACTTGGCTATAATCTCCAAGAGGACAAGGGCTTTTGTCTGTTGTGTTCACTGCTGTATCCCCAGTCCTCGGATAGTGACTTGCACATATTTTGAATATTGAATAATTGTTGAATGAAAAACTGGAAGTTTTCTCCATGAAGTTGGGAGAGGCCTGCAGCTCGCAGGAAGGGGAGTGGTGGTGTGGGGGTGGTTTGAGAGCAGATGGTTGGAAGAGCAGCTGGGGTGCTGGTGTAGGAGAGAGGACCATGGGCACCTCATTGTGAGGCCATGGGGTTCACCAGAGGGGTTTGGTGGCATGCTCCAGGTCACGAGTGGCTCCAGAGTCAGGGGTCCCGCATGAAGGGGAAGGACACGGAAGGCTAGAGGGCTGGGAGCATGTGGTCAGGCATGGTCAGCTGGGAGCATGTGGTCAGATCTGGAAGACGGTGCGAGTCAGGGGGACACCGGGCAGGGTATGGTTGTGGGTGTGGATGGCTAGAGTGTCCTGTGGGTGAAGGAGACCAAGGACCTGATGGCATTCACAGAGGCTGGGGTCCCCCTGGGTGTCCCAGGGGGAGGCCAGTGGGCTGTACCCAATTCTTCAGCAAATGAGGGGGTATGAAGGAGGTGGTGGATGACCTCTGCGAGGAGAGGAGGACAGGACCTCAGAGGCCTCAGCTGGACAGGAGCCTCAGGCGCTGACAGGTGTCTGAGCTGAAGCAGCTCTAGAGTGAAGCCAGCCTGGAGCCACCTGCCAAAACCGGAAGAGGCGTGGTCTCTGTGCAAGAGGGCCATGGGGAGGCAGTGCCCGCGGGACAGTGGGCTCCAGGTGAGGTCCTGGGCAGAGAGGGAGAAGATGTGGTGGAGTTGCTGTAATAGTGTTAACGTAGCTCCTAGATCCAGGGTTCCAGAGGCCTGTGGGCTTGGGAAAGGCCCCTGTTGCAAAGGGGTGGCCAGAAGGGCTCACACCTGCCATCATGCTTGCTTCTCATGTGGGATGCACGGTGTGATTATTTGGCTGTGCACAGCCCTGACAGGCTGACTGCTGGGATTCCTGGGCCTGAGGACCATTAGGGATACCCCTTTCCACCAGATTCTGGTTGGGGAGCCTCTGGAGGTTTGCTCTGTCAGACCACCTATTGCTCCCCTTTCTTCCGCCATGCACAGGCAGGGTGCTAACGTGCTGCATTGGCATCTGCGTGCCCTTGCCCTTTATTAGTCATTGGGGTCCAGAACAGCCGGAGGTAGGGTGGGCTGCTGGGGAAACTGAGGCTGGGAGGATGCAGCCAGAACTGCCGGCATTAGTGGTACCTTCACCACTCCAGCTGTCTGTTCCCCCTCTCCACTCCCCATTCCTGAGCACGCACCAGTCCAGTAAGTCACTTGTCACTCCTTCCTTCCAGCATTCATTTTCTTGTTGATTTGATCCAGCAAAAGTTCCCTGGTGCCACCCCTGTGCAAGGAGCCATAAGTCAGAGGGCGCAGCCTCAGTCCTGGCCTCCAGCACTCACAGGCTTGCCGGGATGGGGCTGCCTCTCAGGGAGACTTGTGGAACTTCAGAAACTGGGTAAGTCAGAACATGGCAATGACCTTGGGGAGAGGAGTCTGTTCCTGTCTGGCCCTGCCATAACATATCTAAGAAAAAAATTCCATTTGTATTTCTACATACTGCTTTCTCCTTAGCCAAGCCCCTCGGGGCTCCACATATCACTCAGTACTTGGGCTGTGGTGGAGTTGCCAGGGATGCTTCTGCTGGCCTCGTGACAGCTTTGCATGCTGGGAACTGTGTCTCTGGGTGTGGTTTTTGATTGACTAGAAGTAGTTTAAGGTAATAAGGTAGATGAGGCACGTCCAGGGCTTTATGCTCCGGAGTTGAGCTGGTGATGGCCAAGACATTCCAAATGGAACAGCTCGGGGAGCAGATGAATCATGCAGCTCTCCTTCTCCGTGTAGGCAGGGTCCCCAGCCAGCCTTGCCTTCTCTGCTGCCCACCGCCCAAGCCCTAAGGATGTCAGCTTGTCAACTGAGGATATTCAGCTCAGGGACAGTGGTGTGGGGGTCCTCTGAGCAGGTATGCCCTGGGACCCAGCTGGACGCCCCCAGATGGAGGGGCTGGGTTAGGAGGGAACACCTCTTCTCGTCTCCTTCACAGACTGGTGCCTGCACTGAGTTGTGCCCCCACGCTGTTACCCCAACTAACTACGCTCCTACCGCTTTGTAACCCCTGCCTCTGTACAACTTGTTCCCCCTGCCTGGAATATCTTCCCCAGCACAGATCTTTTTTCACTATTGTATCCTCCACACCAAGCACATAGTAGACCCTCAAGTGTTTGTTTGACTGACTGAGTGATGGATGAATGACCAAGCTACCCCTTCCCTGGCTTCACAGAGTTGGTCACATAGGTCAAAAACAAACCACAGAAGAAGACAGCAGAGAACCAAGGGCCAAGCACTGCGGGAGGGAGTGACCCGGCGAGCTCTGACTGCTCAGGGACCATCGCCACTACTCACGGGGTGGCTGAGTCACTGAAGAGTTTTAGGCACCAGCGTCTTGTAATCATGACCTCTGGCCGTCTCCTGTTTTTGCAGGCTCTGGCGGGGGCCGTGTTTATGCACCCGTGTCAGGTCATTGCTGCTGTGGGCCAGCTCCTCCCACAGCTACCACCCATTAATTTCCGAGCAACCTGGCTTTTCCCCAATTCTCCCCCTTCCTGGACATGCCTGGGAACCTTCCAGGGACATGTCCTTCTAGCCTTGAGCTGGTTATGTGTACTTGAAGTGTTCCTCTTTACCTTGTCTATACTCCTAGGGAAGTATACTCCAGGATCACTCAGTCTTTGAAGAAACCGCCCTTCCTGCGCGAGCTCTTAGCTTTCTCACCGCTCCTTCCGGCAGGCTTGCACCCTGTGGCTGCCCTGCTTGGGCCCTCGCCACCTCCTGCTGGACTGCAGGGACAGTGGGCTGCTCAGATGCACTTGCCCTGGCCTCTGCCCTCTCCGGTCTGCTCACCTCCACACCGCTGCCAGGGCGCAGGCCCCCTGGGCCAAAGGAAGCTCCATTACCGAATTTCTGGGGGCACCATGTTTGCAGGCTTTGACCTGTGCTCGAATCCAGCAGCGTGCTCACTTGCTCAGTGACCCTGGGTGGTTATGTAATGTTTGTGGGCCTTGGTTTCTTCTTTTTGTACAGCTGGATTAACAATGTCAACCCCGCAGGGTCATTGTGAGGAGTGACTTCAATGTCAGTCACCTTGCCTTGTGCCTGCTGCCTGGTAGGAGAGTGGAGGATCTGTGTTCCTCTCCGGCACATGACAGGCATCCATCCATTAACTTCCTGATTCTTAATTTGTAAAGAATGTATACAAAGCCTGGGCCCATAGCCAAATAAGCAAGCCTCTAGCAGCAAGAATCAGCTCTGATGGACAAAATAGGATTATTTATGGCGTGCTCCTTATGTTCTGGGATGTGCTTCTCAGTGGATTGGGAAGACCCAATGAGGCTCCACATTTCTCCCTAGCTGTGTACACCGGTGTGCCTTCTCTGAACCATTACGAAGGGGTGTCCAGGCATTTCAGATCCAAATGCTCATGAATCTGGTTGAGTGGGTTTTTGATTCAATGAGATTTGTACTGTGGGTGGGTGGACTTCTGCAGACTTGGTGCTGGGACGAGCTTCCAGGTCCTTTCCCCACATCCCAGTCACAGGAAAGGGTTTGTGCACAGTGGTTTGGCCTCTCGCACCTCTACGCCCTGAAGCTCTTGCTTTATGGGGTTTGGGATTCTATAGAGGTGCTAAACCGATTTTTCATTTGTTTTTTCCTTATCTCAGGAGATTGTTCATTCTCACCTGGGCCGGGCGGCCTCAAACCCTCCTTGCAATGCAGTTTCCTGAGTAAAGCCATTCCATCCAGACGGTAAGTCTTTCTGTCTGTCATTTGGTTGGTTACATGAAATCAAACCCCACTATCTGTCCATTCAGCCCTGCAGGAAGGAGGCCACTCCTGTGGGCAGTGAAACAGCTGGAGAAAGTAAACTAGGAGTCTGTGGGAACATTCGTGGGCAGGAAGGTTCCCTTGGTCAGATCTCCACTGACCAAGTCAAATAGGCTGAGGGAAACCCAGAAAGCCCCCTGGCCCCCAGCCTGGGCCCACATCCTGACAGGGGACTAACAGCCAAGAAGTCTCCTTTTTTGCCTGTCTTGGGTATAGATTTAGTTGGTTAGCTCTGCACCCCAAGACTCCTGACACCACGCTCGAGTCCTCTTAAGAATTCCAGATGCCAGCTCCCTAATCCTCCACCTGTACCCTCTAGGCCCACAGCTGCTTTGGGAGTTTTTTTCTGAAGATGCTTTTTGGAGGTGAGTGACTTCAGGCAGATGATTAGCCTAATTAAGCTTAATGCCTCATGCAATTTTACCTCTCAGGTTTTGAGGAGTGTCCCATTCCTCACTTTCAGCCTGCAGGCTGAGTGGAAATACTGACGAGCCAGGCCCTCCACCCCACAGGCCCAGCCCTGTCTCCTGGCCCGGCACTCCGGACAGCCCCTCCCTGGAGCTGGTGCGTGTGGGAGGTGTTCCTGGGGGCCACGCCAGCTGAGAGTCCCAGGGAGGCTCATCGCTTGAAGCTGGCAGGCTTGGGTGGTGACAGGCAGTTTTTTGCATACCTCCCTTAAGACCTAAGGATGGGGCTTCAGCCTCAGGGACAGAACAGAGCTCCCCAGGACTTGCTGAAAGGAAAAGGTGGTTTCTTTAGAAATAAGATGCTGACGGTTCTCTGGGTTCCTGGAAGAGGCCCTTACAGCCCCAGTTGTGCTCTGTGACAGTGGCCTAGCACACCGGTCAGGTCACCTCAGCAGTCAAGTGGGAGAGGGAAGTGGAATGTGATAAAGTCTCTAAGGTCAAGGTCCTGGGACTGGTTCCTTGAGGTCTTTTGTCACAGACTCAGGCCTGATGGGCAGTTCCCCTGATCCCTTCCCAGGTCCCACCTCAAAGGAGGGGCAAATGAAATGAGTACAGGAGAGCAGAGAATGGAAAATGAGCAAATGATATAAATGGCCATGACTTACTGAGTCCTTGCTAGATGCTAAGCTCTTTGACATGCGTTATTTCAGTTAAGCCTCACTGTAACCCTGTGTGGTGGGTTCCGCTGTCATGACTGTTACCCAGATGAGGAAACAGAGGTTTAGAGAGCGAAAGAAACTTGCCCAGGTCCCACAGCTAGGAAGGGGCAGGGCTGAGAGTCAATCCCAGCCTGTCTGACCCTAGATTCTGTCCTTTCCATCCCAGTGGATGAGGCATAAGTGTGTATTCAACTAAATCAAGGAAGATTAAAAACAAAACCAGAACAGCCTTGTACTTCACTCAGCTCTGGGCTAGGTTGGGCTCCTCGGACTCCTCAGGGCTCGCAGATAACCCATCAGACAGGTGTAAGGGCCCCCATTCCAGCCTTGAGAAGGAAAGTTCAGGTAAATCCAGCCACTTGGAGAAGCAGCTGTTCCCTGAGGTGAGGGAGGCCGGGGGTCCTACAGCTAATGTCCTTACAGTGGGTGTTTCTTTGGCGGTGTTTTCTCCAGATGACTATAAATAGCCTGTCCTAGTGGGTCCAACTCCAACCTTGAAGTCAGTAGTTGAGGCAACTGATATTCAGATCCTGCGGTGACTACAGAGTATCTCTGAGAGCCGGAGGGACCTTGGCTGAAAGGGATCTTAACGTGGCATCTCCCCAATCCCATTAGACAATCAGAAATATCATGGAGTCATAAAGTGTCAGGTCTCCAAAGACAGCAGAGGCAGCCCGTGGCAGTCAAGGGGCAAGGCCTTAGGAGCCAGACAGCTGGGTGTGAACTCCAGCTCTGTCACCTGCCTGCTTTGTGATACCTCAGTGTCCCCAACTGCAAATGAGGATAATGAGAATACTTGCCTAATAGGTCTGCTGTAAGGAATTAATGTTCATGGGGCACTAAGAGGGCCTGCCTTTCTAGGGTCTCATCCTCCTGGACAACCTCCATCCCCTGCAGACACACTGCAGGTGTCCATGGAAACAGTTCATACTCTTGGGTTAGCTTACCTTGGGTACTTCCTTTCTGGAAACATGATGTTTAACATCTTCACTGCCATTGCCTGACTTTCTTTCTTGGATTTGGGCCATTCTAGAACACACGTTTTTTTCATGGCGCTTGAATTTGAACTTGAAAACTGTCTGAGCTTTGGAGCCAGTGGAAAGTCTTTGGCTGCATGAGACTATTCTGCAATGTCTTAGCTGTTCCTTGGGAAAAGGCTGATTTTACCACAGTGCCAGAAATGAGCAGAGAAACATCTGTGTTGCCACAGAAAATGCAAAGTTGGGGAGATAGACACCTGGCTTGGGAGGGTGTTGGCAAAGAGAAGTTTGCTGGTTGAAGTCAGCATTTCACAAGTTATTATATTATTTTCAGATTTAGGATTCAGTTTAAGAAATGTGTATTGAGTACCTAAAATGGGCTAAGTTCTCTCCTAAGCAATGCCACTGCACAACACTGTGAGAATAATTTCTTTCATGGAGGAAGGAAGAAAATCTGGCTTTCTAGTAAGAGTGGACTGGCTTAAAATTTTTTAGACTGGAATTGTATTGACATGCAATTAGGTCGGGCCCAGGCCTGCATATGGACAGAGGCCCAGTTATTTGCACTGGCTAATATTCTACCAGCCTTACATTTTTCTGCCACATAAAATATCCATGTTTTTAGGACTGAGGGTGGTGGTTTGAGTTGTAGGTCTGACTTGACAAAGCAAGGGAATATGTTAATGTGGGTTATCTTAAAGTTATTTTGAGACCCCAGAAATGATAATAATTTGCTAGGATCTGCTTTGTTTTTTAACTTTTCATGTAAAATATTTGAGAAGCATTTATTTGCAGAGAAATCATATCTGATTTTTAGCCTTCTAAACAGACAAATTATACACCGTGTTCATCTGCAGAGTACTTCAAGGCCGAGCGGCCATTTGTGCTGCATGGCAGGGTCTGTTCATCTTCACCACAGCCCAAGAACCTGCAGCATTGTCAGGTTTGTGTAACAGATAAGAAACCAAGGCTCGGAAAAGTTGAGTGGCTTGGCTGAGGGTCCCTGTCTAATGAGTAGCAGACTGCCATGAGAGGATATGGAATCCTCTAACTACAACCCAGCTTGCTAGACTCCTGAACACCTAGGACTCCACTGTCTCCCCTGGTACACAGGTCATGCTCCCTGACAGGGCAAGTGAAACTTGCAGGGATGTGTGTTTGACAAAAGATGGGCAAGGGAGTTCCTTCAAAAATATCATCACCACCCAAGATGCCTTGTTTTTGTGGCCTCTGAGCAAACCTCCCAACCATAAAAGACAGATTTTCCAGGACTGGAGAAGCTGCCTTTAACATATATTTGGTTTGCTTTTATAGTGTAGAAGAACAATAAAACAGATGAATTACCACCGTGGCTCATAAGAGTGAATTAGAATTCTGAGCTGATGCAGCTCATAATTCTTTCTGTTTTCTCGTGTTTCTTTTCCCTCTCCCGCTTCCCCATGTGTCCCACCTTGACCACTCACAAGCTTGGCCTAATTCCCAGAGCCTCTGAGTATCCACTGAGTTGGCTTTTCTCCTTCTCATGCCCTGTAGCTGCCTTCAAAGGCATTACTTCTTCAAAGCTCAGGCTCCTGCGTTTGCCATATTCACTGGTTTGGACTACGATGTTCGCTAGCTCCTTTCCTTCCCCTATTTTTCTTGTACTGTAGCACTGGAATTATCCATGGGGGGAACAGGGGACAAACTTAACTGTGACCTTATCAAATTCTAAATAGTTCTGTAAATATAGCTGACCCCCCATCCAAGGGGACCAACTCACTTCCATGCATGCATGAAGATGTCCATGCATGTACCTGTCTGCACTCTTCCTTCCATGCCCCCATCCATCCACCATCCACTCATTCATAGAATCCCAGCACTTGCTAGCGCCAGGCATTGTATTAAGAGGTAAAGTAGAAGAGCAATGAAAATGGCCCTGATTGTCACCTTTGGGAGGTATGATCCCCAAACCACATTGCAGAATGAGACATGCTATCTATGATCAGAGAAGTGCAGAGCACACATTCTGCTGGTGATTACCTTTGGAAGATGAGTATACGTGCATCTCTGAGTGTGTTTTCCTGCTTCTGTATGAAATATGTTAGGCCCACTGGGAATTGTATTAGGTAAAAAAAGAGCAATTGCTGTACCTCAGGATTCCTTACTGAATAGTGGAAGCTCACCTTTGGCTTCCCCTTTTCTACTTTGATAGTTATGTAAATAGGCCCTGGCCAACAGTGGAGGAAGGAGGTGGAACTGGTTTATTTACTGGACTGCAAGTCAGAAGACTTGAGTTCTAGTCTTGTTTCTGCCACTACTGGTGACCTTTCTTACCCTGACCCTGTGTCTTCATTTTCAAAGTGGAAATTGTAATTGTTTTGCTAGTTGGCTAGAATGTTACATGGTTGTTAAAATGCTTGGGAACGTTTTTACAAATGCAAGGCAGTGAGAGTGTGCAGTTGGGTGAGTGTCTTGGCAGATGGGCCAGGCTCAGAGATGCGTCCGGGGCCATTAAGACCCGCAGACTTGCTGCCTCAGCAAGAGTGATATATGCCTCGTTTGCCCTGTACAGTCCTGATTCATGCCTGAAATCCTGACCCTTTTTTATTTCAAAACCATTCTGGTTTGGAAGCTAAATCATGTGGTCTCCTTATCTATACAGGGTGTGAGCCAAGCAGAACACTAAGCTCGGCCTAAGAGGCAGTGAAATGCGTCCTTGCATCCTGCCATTTGTGTTTTAGGTTCACCAAATGGTGGTGGTGGTCAGGGTTTGACCAGGACCAGCCACGAAGATGGGTGCTTAATGGAAGTCCGCAGTGAGCAGCTACTGTCTGGGGCAGTGGCCCTTTGCTCACCGTGAGGGAGGACTCTGCAGTTGGCCTGGAATGTCTCCAAATGGGCCAGCTAATAAGGCTGCTCCCAGAAAGCCTGGCCCATTTAAGGAAGAGCAGATTTCCACTTTGGGCCACACCCCTCTTCTCCCAGCTTCAGCCCTAGCTGTGCAGTTACAGGGCACGTGCTGACGCTTGTAGGTCCTGGTGGTGGGAGGGGCAGTGCCATGAGGGAATTGTCCACAGTGACTGACAGGCTGACTGACGGAGGTGAGTGGGAGGGGTGGAGGTGGAAGAGGCCCTCTTTGCCCCAGTTTGGCCAAGCAACTATGAGAGGAATTAGTGGATTCTTCCTGGTGCCCAAGGCCCCTGACAACTAACATGAAGAGGACAGTTTGTGTCCCTTGAGGGACTTGCTGCTTCCTGAGGTGGCCTTGGACACATCTTTAGATCTTAATTGGAGGGGAAAGAATGGGAGGGGATGTTGGCCTCTTATCTGTGGATATCTGTAGAGTTGGAATCCTCCTTGAAAACAAGGACTGGTGTTTTGAAAGCTGAGCTCCAATCTGCACAACGTGGTACTTCCTGGAGGGAGATGGGTCTTGAATCACAACATCTGAGTTGTAATTTTGGGTCTACCACTGACCCACTGCATGGCCTCAGACAACTTGTGTTTCCTCCTTAAACCTGTTTTTCCATCAGTAAATTTGGGTTAATTCTTACCCTGCTGATCTCAGACCACCTCATCCATCCCTCACTTGGGAAGTAAATAAAGGAGCTTTGCAAAGTCACAGCATACTTTATTTACTCACTGAGTATGCACTGGGCATCGGTTATGTGGCTGTGCGTGCAGGGTGCCAGGAATCCAAGAGCGACTGAGACAACCATGGCCTTGGCCCTCATGGAGCTGCTGTGCTGTGACCAGAACTGGTGGTGCTCTGGGAGTATATGGGCAAATACAGTAGTTGGATACATTGCTCCGTGGTATGAAGAAGACATACAAGGTTCTGGGAGAGACTATACCTCGGTGTGGGAGGTGGGTATTTCTTAGATAAGGAAACTCATCTTTGAAGGTGACCTTTAAGCTGAGACCCAAGCATGAGGAAGCAGCTGCACAGAGTTTGTTTCAGGCAGAAGGATACACGGTGAGCCCCCTTGCCATCCCTGGCCCATGTTTTACAGATGACTATTCCTTATAAGGATCATGGGAGGTAGTCTGAGCCCGCTGGGTTAAGGATTAACTCCCATCTCCAAGATATTAGGGTGTATTAGGTGGAAAAAACAAGGGGCAGAATGAGGTCTCTGACTTTCTATCATCTGCCTAAAAGGGATGTGAATATATTCATATATGCTCATACAATTGCAGAAATCTCTAGAAGGGTATACCAGATACTGGTGGTTGTGCATGAAAAGGGAGTCTCAAGGGCTGTGGTAAAGAGAGACTCACTTTTAACACATATCTACTTGTTTGTTTTTTAAACCATATGCGTCTATTAGTTTTCAATGAAAAACCAGATATTTAAAAATATATATGCTATTTAAAGTAAATGTCTGTAGGCCATTTGGTAACAAAAGGAAGACTGGTATATGAAGAGGGATACGCAGACTGTCTCAGGGTCCAGGAGAACATGCTATATCTGGAACTGAGGATGGGCCTGGGGTCAGCTCCAGCCTGCAGAGCCCAGGAGGGGAGGTCGCTGAGCCCTGGCATCCGCTCACACAGGCCCAGACACATGTCCATGCATGTGATGGCGGTGCCCATTTCTACCCTCTGACATTCCTACCTATCCTAACTGAATGTGTTTCTTTGGGCCTAAAAATCAGAGCTCCAACCTCTGCTCATGGGCTGACTCTTACTATCATCATTTGTGCACACATTCAGTTCTCTTGCAGGGTTCTATACTCCCAGAGTTCCTAGTATAGAACCTCATGCAGCATCAGTACTTGTATAAGTATGGAATGTGTGTGTGCGTGTGTGTGTGTGTGTGTGTGTGTGTGTGTGTGTGTGTAACAAAAAAATTATGTATTTGTAGCAAAGAAGATTTACTTGCCCCAGTAGATTATCATTCCTCTTTTATGCCCTTTCCAAGGTAGCGAGGCCATTGATAACAATAACTTTCATCATATATTATGATGAAATCCAGTAAGTTTATAGACAACTTATCGTAGAATGAGGTGTTTGTTAATTTAAGTTGCTGTTTTACTGATTGCTTCAGCTTCTGTTTTGCTGTTGAAGTTCTTAAAAAGCATGTTTATGTTTACTTTGCCTTCAGAGGTAGTAATGCTTCAGCTACCTGGAATCCTCTAGTCTCTAAAGCAGAAGTGACAGTCACTGAATCCCAGGAGAAGCTTAATGAACAGCCAGAATGACCCAAGGTTTATTAGGTAAGAACAATTTCACTCTTACTCATTAAGAAATTACTTTCTCAGAGCTTATTCTCACTTTATGCATAACTTTAAGAAGTAGAGTTTTCTAATTTATACATCTACAGAAACTTCAAAGAGTAGAGGGGAATAGTTGGAGACAGATACTGTGGCTTCAGCAAGAAATGACCATCTAATGGCACAGAAAAGAAACATAAAAAGGGAGACCTGATTTCAAGAAACACATTTACCTGGAGGCAAGAGAGTTCTATGTGTCTCAAAATGTTACAATAATGGATGTGCAATCAATGATTCGGAATCTTCAAGGAAAATTATGTTCTATATCTTCTATTTCAAGAAGACACAAGTCAGTACACTGTAGAAAGATTTTTATCAGAAATAAAAATTTTTAATGCTGTGCTGCAAGGAATGTCTCTTTAACATGGTAAAGAATATTTGTCTAAGACCAACAGCCTACATTGTAGAAAACAGGGAAAAATCAGAGATGTCCCATTAAAACCTGCAATATAATAAGAACATTCCCTACCACCTCTACTATTTAATATCACTTCATGCACTAAGCCATGGAGCCAGAATACAAAAGGTATAGCTATTGAAAAGAAAAAACACAATTACCATTGTTTTAAAATTTTATAATTACCTTCCAAGAAAACTTAAGGGCATTAATAGGAATATTATTAGCATTAATAAAAGTTCAGTAAGTTGACCAGGCTACATAAATGCTTTATATGGTGTAGCTTTCCTAAGTAGTCATAATAGCTAGCTGGAAAAGTTTTTAATACAAAAGATCTCATTTTAATTGTCTAAACATACAGAATTCCTAGGAATAAACTGAGAATGAATATGTTAAACACATGATAAAGACTACAAAAACATTATTGAAAGTCATTAAAAAAGGTGTGAATCAATGACAGAGTATAGCAGCTTCATGAATTGGAAGACTGTGTTTTGAAGGTATGCGAGACACCACCGCGCAGGGATTAAGAGGAGGAGGGCTATAGTTGAATTAGCTGGATCCAATAACGGTTTTCCTGCTTACTGAACATATGATCCTGGTGAACTTACTCAATGTCTCTGGGCCTCAGTTTTCTTACCTGCAAAATGGAGACAATAATAATTGCCTCGTAAGAGTGTTGTTGAGTTGTTATATGGAAAGTGCTTAGAGCAATGCCTGCTACATAGGAATAGCTATTATTTTTATACTAATGCTTCACAATTAAGTCTTCAGTTTATGGAAATATCAAAATTCTAAAAGGGTTTTTGCTAGAAACTTTACAAAGGTTATCTGGTAATTGATGCATTGGCAAGAACAGTCAAAGAAATTCTGAAAACTACGAGTTGTAGGGGGATTTGAATGTCCAGATATTTGTGTGTATTCTGAGATCTTAATAATCATACAATGATGATTCTGACACAATATAAAAGCACAAATCAACGGAATAGACTAAAGCTTAAGAATAGACCCAGGTAGATTTAGGAATGTAATTTATCACTTATTATCTCACAGCAATTGTTAAGGAAGGGCAGGCCATTCAATAAACATGCTGGTTAGCTCCTTATTCTGTACCAGTTTTTCACGTGTGGCTATAGGCATCAGAATTCCTTGGAGCACTTCTTAAAATGCAGGTTCCTAAGCTCTGCCCTGCGGTGGAAGGTAGGGTACCTAATTCACATTAAAGTGGGGGCACCACCCATCAAAATACATTCCAGATGGATTAAAGAGATAAGTCAATATCGCCCTCTTAAAACTCTTAAAGCCAGAAGACAATATGAGGGAATATTTACATTATCTTCTGTATTTTCAATAAAAGATCTTTTATAGTTCAATAAGAAAAATATGAATGTACGATCATAAAAAGGCCAAAGGACATGAATAATCAAACCACAAAAGAAGAAAGGAAAAGGCCCCAAAAGCATCTGGAAAAATGCCAAATTTACTAACCTTCAAAAAAGGCACATTAAAACAATATATCATTTTTCGTATTTCAAGAGGGAAAGTACTTCAAAAACGATAAGATACAGTGATGCTGAGGATACAATGAAATGTGCACTTTGATATCCACGTGAGGGTGGGTATGCTGAACCAGCTTTCCGAAATGCTTTGTATTGAAAGCCTGGAAAATATGCATACCAAGGGGACAAGGTATTCCTCTTCTATGACTTTACTCTGAGGAACAATCAGAGATTCACGTACAGACTTAGTAAACAAGTATTTGTTGTAGCGTTATTTCAGTAAGAAAAATTGGAAAAAAGGAGAAATGTCCAACAATATGGTAACAGTTAACTAAATAATGACCCATCTTATGATGAGTACTCTGTGGTCTTTAGAACTCATGCTTTTGAAGAATCTTGTCATTAAATTGCATGAGAAAATACACACAATATATTAAATGAAAACAGGATACCCGCTATATGTAGCACAACTCCCCCTTTTTTATTAAAAATAATCAGAGACATAGAACAAAGGTAGAAAGAAAATACATCAGCATGTTAATGGTGCATATGTCTGAGTAGTTGGATTTGAGCAATTTTTATGTTCTTTATTCTTTTCACATTTTCCAATTCTGTGCAGTATACTCATAATGAGAAAAATGTTAGTTGAAAGATAATAAAACAGATGAGACTGGCCAAGGGATTTTAATGAGTTGTATTAAAAGATAATAAATGAAAAGACTGTGGTCCGTCCTTGGTTTAATAGAAAGATCAATGAAGCAGAATAGATACCTCGGAATCTGACCATGCGGAGGAGTCACGGGATGTGAAGGCAGCCAGGTGGGATTGGGGGCAGAGCGTGTGGGGCCTGGCAGCGCACCAAGGCTTCTCCAAAGCCTGACCCCCTTTGGAGCAACTCCTTGCTGCAGGCTTCCCAGCCAGGCACAGATGGGGCCTGTACCCACAAGGCGTTGCTATAGCACACGAGGCACACCTGCACATGCCGCTGGGCAAAGGTGTGTGGTGTGTGGCCAGTTAGCTCTCTTAATGATGCTGCCTAGAAAGGTCAGACCCCCGGTATAAAGACTTTGCTCCTGGGAGGCCCTGAGGTTGCCAGTACAACTCCAGGCTGAGCTTTCTCCCCGTTACTCCCATCCCAGTGCCCACGGAGCCCCTGGATCCTGGCCGCTTGCTGGCCCAGAATGGAGGGTCAGACATTCTAAAGACAGGTGTTTCCCCTTTGCCATGGTGTTCAAGGCCTCGGCGAGCGCAGACCTTGTTGGGCACCCCAACACGGACCAGAGGGGGCCTGAGGACACCAGGACTGCCAGGCAGGTGAGTCTCAGGGGGTTTGGAAGAGCAGAAGAAGGCTTGTGGGTATTATTTATTTATTTGATAGTCTTTTAATTGAAGTATGGTTGATGTACATGAAGCCCTTTAAACTGGGCATGGAGTCCTCCTGCTGTTCTAACACGAAGGAGCCACATGACCCTGGACTTGTGCCTTCGCTCAGCAGCCAGCCCCCGCGTCTGAAAACAAGTTCCCATTTGTTTTAAGTACCTCGAGGCGCCACGTGAGACTGAAGTAAGCAAGTGTACACAAAGTGTTTTTCCCAGCCCTACGCGGAGAAGGTGCTTAGTAAATCACAACTGTAATTGTTCTGGCCTTTCTGTTTTCCCCCAGCCATTGGGTGTGGTGCTTGGTGCAGGTGCTGATAAAATGTGCCTGGCATCTGTGCAGCAAGATTTTGTCATTATTACTCTTGCTGCTGTTGCCATGGCCTCGGCCCTGGGCACCCCCATGAGGAGGTGGTAAGGCTCCCCGGCCCCCACCTTCAACAGGGCCTGCAGCTCTTTGTGAGAACAAGCTTCCAGCGCTAATTCTCTGCTTGAGTGTCTCAGGATGGAAAGCGAGTACGCAGGAGCCTGGGAGGGTGTGGTTATTCCCTGAAATGAGCACAAAGCTTGGCTTTGCCTTTCTGCCTTCTGCCTTCTACTGTTTGCAAACGCTGCTCACAGTAGCCTCCTTAGCTGGGCCTGCGGGAGCTGCTGAGTGGGGTGAATGAGTCATCCTGAGAACTGGAGCCGGAGCCAGGCATGGTCACCGCTGCACCCAGTCCCTGATCAACGGGAGCAGAAGTGTTGACATTGTGGTCTGCAGCGTCACAAGGCAGGCAGAGCGAGTCCAGGCCACCCCTGAACAGGCCATGCAGGACCCAAGTAGGATGCAAGAGTTTGTGTACACAGACATTTAGAAATGTCACTTGTTTTGTGTTTGGTTTAGTGAATATTAGGGAAAATGGAAAGCACTGAATGAGTAAAGCCAAGTTTAAATAAAAGACAGTCATGTTAATGTGACTATGAAGAAAACATAAAATTAATAAGAGCATAGAAAGTAAATGAATGATGGTAAAAATTGTGACAATCATGTGGGTGACCCTTGAGAAATGCTCTTCCAGGAGAATCAGAATTCCATGCCATCTTTTGTAAAGTGAATAAGCCCTTCCAATCTGTCTGTTTTTATGGGGTTTCCTAAATAAATAGTGGCAAAGTAGGGGACCCTTTAAATGTGTCCAAACCTAGAGGAGGCTTAATCACAAGTTTACAACGTGGTGCTTGTTTGGGTCTGCGGATACATGGAAAAGACCGAATGCATTTTAGCTGCTATGGCTGGCTTGGAATTTTCTTGGCTGGATCAGCTGATGGAGGAGATTTCTGCCCTTTTATGTCTATGGCCAGCAGGTCAGATATGTGGAACAGAACTGTCCACCCAAATCGGGAGGCAAAGTGTGGTTGATATGATTAAGTGACATGGCATCTCTTTATGTGAACTGAGTTGTGAAATCTAAGTGTGCCTGGCCCCAGGCTGGTGATACATCCCTGACCCCTGTGCCTGTGGAGCTCTCTGTCCTTTGGGGGAGATGAGACACATGCTCAAAGATCCTCACTGTCTTTTATTCAAGACAAGAGCTGTAGCAGCTCTAGGGCATCAGAGGAAGGAGGGGTAGCCCCAGTGTGGGCAAAGGAGGGGCCCATGTCGGGAAAGGTGAGACCAGAAGTGGCGGCTGACCTGGTATTTGGACGTAAGTGGGGCCGAACCTTCTAGGAGGAGGAAAGTCAGGGGCAAGGCACACGAAGCCATGTGGCAGAAGATGGAGGAGCCATGAGAGCCAGAGGAGGGGAGTGTGGTAAGGACAGCAGGAGACAGGGCTGGCGGGGATATTGGGACGGACCCTGAGAGGGGGACCTGTCCCTGCTTAGATGGCTGCTCTCCTGCAGACTCAGAGGGACATGGTGAGGCCCTCCAGGGAGAGTGGGGCCCTAACATGCATCACCATCCCTGCAATCTCAGCTGAGGAGTTCCGCTCTAGGGCTTAGGATTTAGTTCTTGGTCAGTGTACACTGAATTCCAGGATGCCTAGTAGCAGGCAGGCCTTTTAAGGCCTTTCAAGGTGCCCTCAGTTAGAACGGGGGAGGAAGGTCATTGATGGGGAGCTAGGAATATAGGGAGAACACCTCCCCTGTCCTACCCCTGTTGGCTGTGACAACTGCCTAGGAGAAGTACCTGGTAGGGGACCCCCAAGTCTCAGGGTCAGCCTTTACATCCTGCTGAGGGGCAGGGGCTGGCACACTCTGGGCTCATTTCCAGTTTGGTAAATGGCTCTCTGGTCACCGAGAGGGTGGATTTCTCCAGACCCCCAAGAATGACCTCCTCTATCTGAGCTGAGCTGCCAACCCCAGCCCTTAAGTTTCTAACTGCCCATCTCCTGTGGATTTGAACACAGCCTTGGGCTCTCCAATAGTCAAAGGCAGGCCTAAAACCAAGGCTGAATCTTGATGCAGCAAACTCTGAAAAGTTGGGGTGGGATGGAGACAAGACAAGACTGCCTGGGGGGGTGAGGCCGACACTTCAAGAGCCAGGGTTTACCTGCCCTCCTCTCTCCTCCGCCTCTCTGATGAAAGTTTGGATAAGGTGTGTGGCGGTGAGTTTGGTTGACAGGTCACATTACTAATGCAGATGCTCAAGTATAAACAAAGCTTTTTAAAATATCCAGCTGTTTCTCTTCAAAGTGGGATTTCTTCCATGTCTTCCTATAAACATTCATGGTCATGTGAGCTGTTTTAAATGTCAGAGTTGGTTGTTCTCAGCATTACTGGTCATTGGCTTCTAGATTTTGACGTATGTTTTCTGTGAACAGTGGCTTTCTGATGTTAAAACATTGGGCCCTCAAGCCAAAAGCTTCTCAATTGGAAAAAAAGGGTCAGTTTTAAGGAGAACTTTGGGAAAATGTCTAGAGAGTTCCAGCACTTTGTGTGTGTGTGTGTGTGTGTGTGTGTGTGTGTGTGTATGTGCTTCTGCAGAGCAGGCTTTCTAATTCCTCCCGCTTGTGGACCAGATCGCTTTGTTGGCTCTCATCAGTGAATTAAATGGTGATGCCCAGACCTATGCGGTAGAGGCATCCTAAAACCCTGAGACACCAGGTCAACCACATGACCTTGAGAGAGTTGAGTTTACTGGCCCATTGGAATATCAGCGGTGGGCATTACCTGGGGTTGGGGCGAGGGATCTGGGAAGTTCTGAGTTCTCCTGGGCCTATTGCCAAGCTTGGGTGATTCCCTTTCCTTGCTCTGCACCCAGTCCCGGACTGGCCAGGCCAAACCTGCCTTGCCCGGGTTCCTTGATCATCCAAGGACTGGCCAGCCTCCCCTCCTGGCAGAGGATTACTTCCTGTTCAGAGCCTCCTCCCTCCTCCCTCCGCTGGCCTCCTCCTCCTCACAGCCTTCCCAACCATGCTCCTCGCTGCCTTAGATCAACCCATCGCGCCCCTGCTCACAGCCTCTCATTGGCTTCCCCTGCCCATTTCTTCTGCTCACCATCTGAGCTCTCGCTGGCCTGGCTGGTTGTCCTCTCGGAGCAGACTCACAAAAGTAGCCCCCACTCATGGCCTGGCTTGGCAGGGGGTTGGGAGGTGCTCAGGGAGAAAGCAGGACCCCGCACCGTAGCAGAGGCGGGCAGATGCCCACTGCAGACGAAAGGGAAGAAGAGTGCTGGACTTCCGAGTTGCTCTCAGATCCGTCTCGCCCGCTGCTCCCGTAGGGATGGCTGACTGCTCAGACTACAGGTCTCAGGCTCTCTTGCCTTCTGGCTGTCCGGCCAAGGGGAGGCGCCAGCGGGAGACTGCAGGGCAAGAAGCAGGAAGGAGCCGGCGTATCTCTCTCCCTCTCTGCTTAAGGCAGTGCTTAGGGCAACGGTGGCATCTCCCCTGGGGTTCCACTTTTCACAGACAGCCTGGCCCTCCCCTCTGTGGCTCCCGTCCTGGCGGGTGACCTCAGCTTCTGAGCTCTGGGAATATTGCCTCTTTCCTCCACCGTCCCGCAGATTCCTGCTGTGGCTGGTCCCGAGGTTGCCCGTCTTTCTCTGGCCTTGCTGCTCTTCCAGTGCCTCTGTAGCTTGTTCCTTGTACTAAAGCCCATCTGTTAAAGTGCTTTGTGCTTTTCTGACTGGGCCCTGGATGATCAAGGACTCTCCCTCTCTCCTCTTGATTACTCCTCCTTTCTTTCTCCTCTCGTCTCCATTTTTCTGAGGAGTCAACCTCTGCAGAAGTTGTGGTATAGGCAGGGAGAGTGGTGGCCTGCCTATGTCTATTACTACTGTGCTGTGTGTATACAAGACATTTTGCTGTTTGTGTTGAGGGAGGGGAGCGTCATGAATTGCCCTGCTATTGCCACTCTTGTCATGGTGGGACCTAAAAATTCATTCCTTTAGCCATCTTCCATCTTTAGCATGTATTGAGCACCTCTGCACAGGAAGAAGATTCTACATGTTGTTGAGGGTGAGATGGGGAGGCAGGCCGTGCTTGCCCTGAGCCCATGCACATTGAGGATGCTGGGACGTGCACACTGAGGATGCTGGGACGTGCACACCGAGGATGCTGGGATGTGCACACTGAGGATGCTGGGACGTGCACACTGAGGATGCTGGGACATGCACACTGAGGATGCTGGGACGTGCACACAAATGAGGATGCCTTGAGGCACCACCCATGCAGGAAGCACAGCGAAGTGTGGAGGACGAGGGGCCTCCTTTGGCACCGAGAATACAGGAGGGCTTTCTAGAGAAGGTGTCATTTGGCTGGGTTTTGAGGGATGGGTAGGCTGTGGGGAGCTGATGGTAGGGATATTACTCATGAAAGACATTCAGAGGCTAGAGGTGGAGTCTAAGGCTTCCAATTTTTCCAGATAACTGCAGGTCCCCCAGTTGCCCCACCTGTGCCTTTGTGAAGATGCCCTAGCCCTTTCCACAGAGGTCAGTCCACACCCCGAGGAGCCTGGGGAAAATTCCTAAGAGGTTTTAGGCCAAGTGCAGCATTTCCAAAGGTGCCTCTTTGGGGCTGGGTTATCCTCTGATGGAGAGCTCTTCCTGGGATCTAGTGTACTTGCCATATGTCTGCTTGGAGAGAGAGACAGAGGTAAGTTGTTGGAGGGGAGGAGAGTGGAAGAGGAGGAGGACCAGGTTTGGGCCCCAGGGAGAGCATCCTAATGGGTTTGGACTGGCTTAAGACAGTTTGAAGATACTGGGACCAAAGTGGGTTATGGCGGGCAGATTTATGTGAATCAGTGGTTGCATGAGGATACCTGTCTCAGAGGCTGGAAATGCCTTCACTGTTCCCAGGAATATGGCAAAGAGGCTGGTGGATGTGGATAGGCAAGAAGGGAACCTTTCTCCCTCTTTTGCTCAGACCCATCCTCCCACTCTCCTACTTTGGAGGGATATCTGAGGCATCATTACCAAGATAGAGGGTGGGATCTGAAACATATCATGGATTTAATAAAGGAGATTTGTGGGATTTCATCTTGCATGCCTCAGCCCCCTGAGGCCACCCTGTGTCCAGATGAGCATATGTGTGAAGACAAGGATATATGTTCATAGCACTGGGGCCAGGAACCTGCAGCTGGTGCTAGGTTAATTTCCAAAATTAGGCTGTGGTCTCTTTTTGCAAAGTCTCCAACAATTAGAACAACCATTAAACTGTGACTTATTAAGGGGGTAAAATTTTGTTACATTTCCAGTTTTGCCTGTGCAGCTATGGATCATTTTACCGAGATTCAGGCTGGGAATGAACCTGAAGGGCCATCCAATACGAGAATCCCTAGCAGTATAGCCTCTTTTAAGCAACCCAGCATGAAGGAAAAACAGAAACAAAGGAAAAACCTCCTGGACTTTGGATACACAGCCAAACACCTGGGTTGGAATCTGAGTGCGGAGCACAGGCCTGAATGCCCAGAATGCAGCACCTGTGATAATCTAGTGACTCGGAGGCCAGTGTGGGCTCTGAAGACAAGACTGCAGAGGGCGCCTCCTCACTGTCTGCCTCTGAGGGGCAGCTGGGTACAGAGGGGCTCGGGGTGATTGTCAGCTTGGTGTTATAGAAAGATTTGGGGCCTTGGGGTTGCCAAGATCTGTCTCCTAATCCCAGGAGACGCTGGGTGGGGTAGGGGTGCTGGGAAGTGAGGAAGAAAGAGGGGGAAGGGAAAGAAGCCAATAAAGAGTCTGCTGTCTAGTGGGTTAACTCTCTGGGTGACTGAGGATGCACAATACTTGAGAGCTTTGGGAAACAGACAGCACTCAAGAGTTGCTGCAGGTAAGGGGCGAGGGAGCTGTGGTATTGATCCTCCAACTTTCGTCCATCAGAGATTGGGGGCTGCGGCCAGTGGTGAGGGGTGTACCTTCCCAGCACGCCAGTCTGTTCTGTGCATGGGTCGAGCAGGCTCCACTGGCCAGAGGAAGCCCCGACAAGGTCTTTGAGGAGCTGTGGGTGGGAGCTGGGGAGTTGACATGAGAATGGTGAATGTTGAGAGGGGTGAGCGAGACACCAACAGTGACTGATCCCAAGGCAGCACAGGTGACAAGACCCCAGGGATTCATGATCGATTCATCCACATGAGACTGTGGGGACCTAGTGAGTGGTCCTCTCTATCAGGGGGATTTGTTCTCACCCAAGACTCGGGAAAGGATTGTGCTTATGCCAAGGAATGGATGAGTCAGGTAGCATATGGTAGGTCGCCGAGAGCTTTGGGCCAGCAGGCCGTAGTCACCTTTCTGCAGAAGGATCTTCCTGTCATTGTGGAGCCTGTCTGGACTAGATAGTGCTCTCGCGTCCAGCCAACTCACTGGGACCCACAGGCTTGCTGGCTTCTTCCCATCTCTCTGCTGTAGTCTCAGGAGGCTTCCTTGACAGTTCCTTCTGTGACTCTTTATAATTAGAGACTCTTACTGCCTTGAGAACTGAGCACCCAGCCCCATGAGGGAAGCTTGGAGAACACGGATGAAGCCATACTCATTATTGCAGGGGTGGTAAAACCAAGGCTCTGGGGAAAACTGGACAGAGCCTTGGCTTGAGCATCCTCGGCCAAGGGCCCCAGGATGGAGCCAACTTGTGGAATTTAGACATGAAACACTTCTCTGCCTTCCAGGGCCGAAGGGGGGATTGCGTTAGGCTGAGCTCAGTTCTCCTGGGAAATGCTGGGGACTGGGCCTGGCCTGAAGATGGCAGCACCATCTCTGTACTGCCCAGTCTATCCACAAAAGACAGGCCAGGAGAGAAGACATGGGCGTGGGAGGGCCTGAGCCCTGCCCTTCCTGTACTGACCCTGAACTTCAACATGAAGCCTCCAGTTAGAATCATGTACATTTTTCATTTGGAGAAATGCATAGCTTTGCGGCTGGATGACAGTTTGTGGCCTGCTGTGCTGAGGGTGGGGATCTCTAGGTAGAATTTTGGGCATGGTTTGGTCAGAAGAGTAGAGAGTGGAAAATGAGGGTGGGAAATGGACTGAAAGTAGGGCCTCCTCATTGAAAGTGTTATTGGCTCTGTGCTGAGGGCCTCAGCTCTCTCACGGTAGGGTTTCCTTTAAAGGACTGATGGATTTCCTGGGAAGCGGGCTCAGTTTATGTATGCTGTGACTTTCATGTCCAAGATATGGAGACGCAGCCATGGCCTGTGCCTCATCTCCACATGGTTCCCATCTGTTTGGCAGCTCAAGAATTGCTCTGCACAAGTGGCACTTTAATAGTTCTCATTTTAGAAAGATTTCAGGCTGACTTAATGCTCCAGGAGACCAAATTCAAAGCTGAAAACTCCAGGGTGACCCAGCAGATGCCTGATTTTCCAGAACTAATCTGTCCTGCTTGACTCGTCCCCTCTCCTCTCCCCAGATGAGCATGGCTGTCAAAGTTATTCTCCTGTTGTGCAAAATGACAGCTGTCATTGCAGATGAATGGGATGGAGCTACTCCAGAGAGGAGGATCTGTTTTGTGGATGTTTCATTTAAAAGGTTGTTCTATGAGATTGCTTTGCACTTTATGCCTATATGAAAAACAGCCACATGATTTAAAGAGTTTCTCAATCTGATCATTAGCGTCAATTTTAAATGGGAGTAACTTCCTGTAGGGTATTTTTGCTCTTTATCTAAAACACTGTTTGGCAGAGGAAATCGTCTGAAGTCAGACCTGGGGAAGGGGGAGGTCTCTGAGATGACGTCAGCCCACTCCATGCTGTGTTTTGAAGGCCTCTGCCTAGAAACAAGGGCCTACAGGTTGTGTTTCATAAGAGCCTCTCTAACCCATGTAATTCATGACCTCTTGAGGGTTGAGGTTAAAGATTGTGTAAGACTAAGCTGAATGGGATAGCTCATGTGGCTGCATCATCTTTTCCAGCATCCTCTGGAGGCCTCATGCATGGGGACATCATGAGTTAACAGGGTGACCAGGTCACAGAAGGCCTTGTATGCATACTGCAACGTGTAGGCTTTGTCCTGAGGGCAATGGGGAGCCACGGAAAGGTTTCATGCGGGAAGGTGGCAAGGAAGCTTGGTGTCTTAGGGTGACTGGGGCTTCCATGTGGAGAATGGATTTCAGAAGAGAACTTAGGGGCACTGAGACCAATTAGAAGGCAGCTGTGTGTACCCAGGTGCGAAAAGACGTGATGGCTTGGACTTGAAAAAAGGTGGATGGAGTGTAGAAGAGAAGCACATTCAAGAAATATCTAGGAGATAAACTTTAGAGCACGTAGGGCTTGATTATGAGGTACAGGAGAAGGAAAAGTCTAGTCTCTTTCTGTCCTGGAAACAGAATGGGTGTACAAAGTCAAGGTTGACACTGCCCTCCTCATTCTTGGGAACATGTTCCTGAACACAAGAGTCTCCAAGTCACCAGGAGGGAAACCTTATGAAAAGCAGGAGAGCCTGAGTAGAATAGTGGGAAGAAAATTCAAACCAATATTTTGAACTATTTTTTTTATCATCATTTCCCAGACAATGTCATTATACTAATTTGAAAGAGAGTGATCCAATTCATTTTCTATTTGTGGTTGCCAGCCCCGTGAATACTTGATTGTTTTGGATTATAAAGCTTCCAGCAGCGGCTCTAAGGCAGTCAACAGGATGGAGGGTGAGGACAGGCCTGTGTTGAGGTATTGATAGGCTTTGTACCTTCTCCTGTGTCTCCGGCTTCAATAGAATCTATTTTGAGCCACGTTCTTTCTGAAGCTCTGGCAGGGTGAGGAAAATGAGCATTCTTTATGCTTCCAGGGCTGGTTGTCAGAGTTCTGGAAATGATCTGTTATGACAAATGACAATGGCTTCGGGTTACGTGGGAGGACTGCAGCCCTCAGACGGGTAATTATCTCTGCGGTTTAATGGTGATGGCAAGGGGAGGGGAGAGGCAAGCTGATCAGAGCCATGGGAAGACAATAGACTGGATGAAGATTACTGTGTTAGGTTTCTTGTAAGCAAGCAGGCTGCGTTAATCACAGACATGCCTTCCATGAGAAAGATACCTGATCTGGAAGAGCTTTGTACTTGAAGCAGAGTGAAACTCATCAAAGCCATTTGCTGTGGACTGAATTGTGTACCCCTCTTGCAAACTCCTAGGTTGAAGCCCTAACCCAAATATGACCACGCTTGAAGATAGAGCTTTTAGGAGCTAATTAAGGTTAAGTCAGATCATGAGGGTGGGTCCCAATCCAATAGGCTTGGTGGCCGTATAAGAAGAGGAAGAGAGAGAACACACACTAAAGAAAGGCGATGGGAGGACGTAGCAATGAGGTGGACTGGTGTCTTCAAGCCAGGAAGAGGCCCTCACCAGGACCCAACCATGCTGGCACCCTGATCTCTCAGTGCCAGCAGATGGAACTGTGAACAAATACATTTCTGTTGTACAAGCTTCCCACTCAATGGTGTTTTGTTATGGCAGTCCAAGTACACTAAAACAGACATGTTGATATGAGGATGATCTAACCATTGTGTTTATTTGAACAAAGCAAATCAGCTCTTGTGGTACTTAGCTTGGCATCAGCAATAAGAACTAATTCTCCTGGATTTAGATTTCTATCCAGTGAAGTGGTGAATATCTTGTTTGATCAGTCTCAGAATCTGGATAAACATTATGAGCTCTAAAAGGAATTTGAAAGTGAATTTAAATCTGAAGTCAGCAAATGGCTGACATTTTCCCATGGGACTTCTGAATTCTCCTAGTGACAGGGAGAGCGTACCCATTCCTCCCAGGTTTGAGCTATTTTCTGACACTGAGTTGGAACTGGGGAAGGCCCAGAGCTTTATGCTATTTTCATTGCTGTTCTGTGGGGGTACCTTGCCCATGACTGTTTTTCATACAGTCCAGTTTTCTGTCCATGAACAAGGCAAGAAGGCAGGGCCGATGCCGTGTCACCTGGGTGATGGGGGCGCTATGCGTGCTTGGCCTGTGGGCTGTGCTGCTTTCTCATTAGGGATGTGGGTGGCATTTCTCTTACCTTTGGAGAGACGATGCTGGATGGGGTCCATTCTGCAACCCTGTGTGACCTACAAAGGCGCCTCTTCCAAAATCCCATAGGAGAAGCAATTCAAGAGTAGGGGGCACACATACCTTCCAGAGCTCAGCTGTGATTCCGTGAAGGGAGGTCCTGGCCAATGACCAAGCATCCTGGGGCGATGGGACCACTAATCTTGAGCTGGACACCACAGAAGGACTCTAGAGAAACAAGTCCTGCTCTCAAGAACCTCATGATCTCCTTGAAGAAACACAGTCCATGCCCAGGAAGCCAAGACAAGCCCAGGGGACAGTTACTATAGGCTGACTCCCACTGCAGGGGGAATGGAGTGGTTTGGGGGTCAGTGATGCCCTGGGTTGATGGGATGCATGATACCTGGGTCTGGACAGGCATTCTGGAGGAGATGGCCTTGCTTTGGTCTGCAAAGAGGGATGGAATCTGAGACGTCCAGGACAGAGCTCCAGGGGTTGCCCGGTTTGTTTGCTCGCTCAGTGAATACTTGCTAAGTATCTACCTAGTTCGTGCCAGGCCTAGACTATACCACAGAAAAGAGAGCAAGTAGCCACGGCTGTGTGGCAACACTCCTTTTTCTAGGCGTGTTGAGGCTTTGAAGACCACGGAGACTGAGCCGCATGAATTCCTTACGCGTGGGAGGAAGCCAGGTGTCCCCAGGCAGTGAGCGATGGTCTTGTTGCAGCTTAGTTTTGTGACCACTAATTGCCTCTGTCTGTGTCTCTGTCTCTGGTGTCCAGCCTTCCCTCCCAGTGGTCCCATGTGCCTCTGTTCCTCCTGGGAAGGGGGTCCCTGGGGTGGGGCTCAGGAGGCACCCACTGTCTACAGGAAAAAGCTAGCAGCTGTGACCCTGGCAGCTCTGGCTTCTGCTAGTGCAGGAGCATGTGGAGGGCAGGGCCCCTTCATGCCTCAGAGCAGGAAATTATCTCGAGAAGTCTGCCAGCTTGGGGCTGTGACGCTGCCTGCCGGGTACTGACGCAAATGCATTTAGCTGGGGCCCAGTGGTAATGGGGGTGGTGGTGTTGGGGAACCAGACCTCTAGCTAGGTCCATAAAAGTTTAGACAGTTTGAGTAACCAGGCCTGGGACCTGGTAGTGGGGACAATGACAACAACAGTGTCAGGCATGGGGCCTCTCTAGGTGGGACAAGAGAGGCTGCTAATAACCTGTGCTGGCGGAGACTGCAGGGTTTATCTTGCCAACCACGTTACAATGCAGGATCTTATGTACAAATTTCCTCAATTCTAGTCATTTAACCTTTAATCAGCGATGTGCTGGTAAATGTTTAACAACTGGATCTCTGAAGAAAATAAAAACATCTTGATTTGTAGCTTGCCAGTTTCCATGATATAAATACTCTCCCTGTGGCTGATTTCAAGCTATCAACACGACATCTTTGAGTATAGATTTGGGAAGATACTTACAGCCAGCTCTCACAAGGAAATACGAGGCAGACCCTCTATACCATTGCCTCTAGTGGAATACCTCTAGTGACAGGAAACCCATAACCTCTTGGTGGGGCCCATCCACTCATCCTCCCTCCCGCCTTGGGCCTCTTAGATTTCATCCTCCTCTGAGGGCCAAACAAGTCCATCCCTAAGCAAATGTTAGGAAATTATATCAAACCAGAATCTGTTATTCTTTCATTTTAACCAGAACTCTTTTCCAGCTCTCATTTCTGGTTCCTATTTCTTTGACTATTTAAGGAACAGGAGAGACTTTAGGATTACAGGTGAATTATTCTAGTTAAAAAGAGTAATTATTACTTACAGTCTTGGATAATGATCTTCTACTGACCTCCTGATTGTTCACTTATAGGTTACCTCATAGCTAGCACATAATGTTTCTAATTAATTTCACTCAACAGACACAACAGGGAATCTACTTGGTGCCAGGCCCTGTGCTGGGCACTGTGGTGAAGTAATGAATGAGACACAGTCTAAGCTCTTAAGGGGCTTACTGTTTAGTGAGGGAGAGAAACAAGTCAATCAATACTCTTAAGTGCTCTGTTTTATAAGAAGGGGCAAAGAATGTGCTTTGGGGTTTTCAAGTGGAAAGGTCACTGCTGACTAGTTGGTCAAAGGTGACATGAAATTTTAAGCCTCAGTGGCAGTCATCTGTAAGTTGCTATAGTGTTTGTGGTTTGCTGTTCTGGTGTCTGTGCTCTGGCAAGGGACCAATTAGCATGGCCAACTTCTTAGAGCAGAGAGCACTTCCCCCAGGAAGCTCTGGGCAGCTTCTGTCACACACATGTCTGCAGAAATCTGCTTGTGTTTCAGTGACAGACAGGACATTTAGCAGCACCATTGTTAATCTGATCAATAGCTCAGCATGTGGAATGGAACAAGCCCATAGTTCTTGCATTAGAACATCCTCTGTAGCAACTGCGTGCACAGTAGCCAAAGTCTTTAGATGTTGGACTCTAGTGCCAATTTTCAACTTCTATTACCCTTGATGTTGAGCAATACCATATTCACACACCGCAAAACATGTGGGCTTTTGCTAGTCGAACCAGGCCATGTTGTATATCTCTGATGAAGTGTGGTCCGCTTCCCATGAGACTGAGGAAGGATGTTTCAAGTTCTATACTGCGTGAGTGCAGAGGGAGAGAGAGGAAGAGTGAGTATCCATTAGGACTGGAGTAAAAAGTATAAAGATGACCTTTAAAAGTCAGCTCCTGTTAACAAACACAGTTACTCATGACATCTGTGTTGACTGGCATTTAATAGCAACTCAGATTAGGAGTTGATATACAGTGAGTTTAACTAATTCTATCTCTGACCTTCAGAATTAATAATTTATCATCACTGTGGTCAACACAACCAAGAAGTAAACTTCCTATCACATGCTGGTTCTGAAAATAGCAAAACAACCAATATAATCCAAGTGTTTGGCTTAATTCTGCCAATGTGAAACCACAGCCTCCTACTGGAGTTGAACCAGGGAGGGAAGCTGTGTAAAGATGCGGATGCTGCAGACTCCCAGATTAGTTCATTCTCTCTCTCTCCCTCTCCCTCTCTCCTGTGACTTCTTGGAAAGGACTGTTCAACCAATACTTGCAAAATACACAGAGATACACATAAGAGGAAGGTATTACCAACTTCAAGGAGCTCCTGTCTCTGAAACCAGTTAGGGAAAATTGGATGAAAAAATTGTTGAGGGGTTCATTTATTTATGTCCCTAACTGAGTGTCGCAATTTCACCCAATCTAGGAGGAGTCTTCTTTGGAAAATGTGTTTTTTCACCATATTTTTTTCCACGTTTCTCTATGAGAAGAGAAATGTGGTATGAAAAATGCCGGTATGCCACAAAGCATAGTCAATTCCTTTCCTAAGCAACAGAAACTTTGATTACAAAATGGCTTAGTGGTCTTGACCCCCTGCTCTTAGTTAAGGCAGCCTCCCCAGCCTCCTGTCAATTTTAGAGAAACCAGCTGGAGACTCTCTACTGAGGAAGTAGGCCGCAGTGTTTGCATTGTATTCATTGCCATAACAAGGCACTTTGATTGCTCATGCCAGAAAACCCCAAATCTAGATCAAGAATGAGGATATTTTTCATCATTTACCCTACTTAATCAATTTTAGGATGTACATTTTCTCTATTTTCCATAGTTTCACCTCCCTGAAATTCATGGCAGTGTGCAGTCCCTGTCAGCCAGGGAGTAGTCATGACATCTTGTCATTGTCTATATGTGTGAAAATTTGGTGTTCATTGGTCACATTGTCACATGAATGAATTATGAAGGTATATGCTTTTTGTGCTGCACATGTTACGTTTAATTGACATTTGGAATGTTTTTTAAAATATTACATGATGCTTTTCTATTGAAACAAACAAAAAGAACAGAGGTAAATAAAACCGACGTTAGTAAAGCAAATATGTGTTATCAGAAAAATGACCAAAATTCCATACTTCTTGCAAAATACCAAGGTTTTTCAATATGATTTATGAATTAGATTAAAATGCTATACGAAGATGCTTCTTAAACTTTAACGTGCAAAGAAGTCACTCGAGCAGCTTGTTAAAGTGATTTGCTAGGACTGCGGTGTTGCTCGAGGTTCTTCATTCATGATCGGCACCCTGTGATGTCATTGCTGCAGGTCCAGAACACTGTTTGAGTAGCAAGGCCTCACCAGACCTAATAAAGGAAATTAGCCGTAGAGCTGTGGCCCTTCTGTTACTGAGTTGTATGCGACAGATTGTGTATCACTGGCTAAGTCATGCTACTAAAGGTAGGATGAATACCAAATCCCCAGGAATAGGATGAAAGAAATTTTAGAGCCATAGTGGTGTGATTGATTTCATGTACCTCACAAAGCTATTGGGGAAGTATCATGTCATACTTTAATTGAGGTACCCGAAAACAGTGAGTCTTAAAATCAAATAGTCTAAGCTTTAATGAAGTGCGGTGATGTGTACACATCATTATCCTTATATACATCACAAAGCACTTTGTTTCAACACTAAGCAATATATGGACCCTTCCTCGGTATCTTGTCAAGAGAGCCAATGACACGGTATCGTGTTCTCAAAAACCAAAGCAAAACACAATTTAAACATAAATGATTTCAACTTCTTTCAAAGTTTTACTCTCACAGTCTTTTCGATCCGTCTTCTTCTTTTAACGAAAAGGATAAGATACTGCAATTTTTAAACTGGATAGGCAGAGAGTCAAGTAGTGACATCTAGTCTTGTAGTGAAGTTGTATGATCAAACAGCCAGGTAGAAAAGGGAAAACATGGACCAAAAAATGATGTTCAGGTATCAGCCCACTTAATTAAAAGCTCACTTAATATGCTCCTTTAGGTTAAAGTTATTTGGAAAGGTCAGTGCTGTTAACTACCAACTTTATCTTTATAATGGTCCTAAGGGCATCAGAAGAAAGTTACTTTGTGTTTCAAGGGCTATGGTACAGTTAGGTAGATGCTAGACAATGAGAATTCCCAGCCTTATAGCTCTCATGTGATGTTCAAAAATCTTTACATTCCACAGACACCTATCACCAGCTCCCTGAATAAAACATAGTAAATTGAAATTGAGACATGAGGGCAGACATCAGAGTTTGGAGATGTTGTGGGGAGAGTATTGGAGGGGAGGTAACTGTAGAAATTTAAGTGGGAGTCCTAGTGGGTCCTTGACTGAGGGCTGGGGTGTTTATTTATATGGTGACACTCAATAAAGCCTACCAGAGTGTGGCTTTTCTGGGATTGAGGGCTGAATAGAAATACCGGAGGTCTCAAGTGCTGGGAGATGTCAAAATTATGGTCAAGTCAGAATGCAGAGAACACAATAAGCATTTTAAACATTCAGTTAATATCCTGTAAAGATCATGTCTTATAGGACCATACCCTGAGACTAAGGCAAAACAAGCAAGTAAAAACAAAACTAGAGCAGCCCTAACAGAAAATAAAATCAAACTAAGTAGGATCAAGATCTATCTTCTGGAACAAAGAGCAATGCTCTTTAAAAGAAGATGATATCATTCAGGCTTCTCTAAGTACCGTCAACAGTATCAAGAATATAATATAAAAAAACACAACAAAGCAGTAAAATGTGACTGCTAGTCAAGAACAAAAAATGAAGACCACAAGGTAACGCAGATGTTGTAATTAGTAGACAAGGATTTTTAAATTGCTGCTGTAAATGTGCCCAGAACTTAAAGGAAAAGATTTGCATAATGAAGTAACACATGGAAACTATAAAACAAACCAAATGGAAATTTTAAATTGAAAAGCACAATATCTAAAATGAAAAATTCCCTGAACTGGATTAACAACAGATTAGAGACTCCAGAAGAAAGGTTCAATGAACTGGAAGAGAGATCAATAGAAATGATTCAATCTGAAGAATACAGAGAAGAGAGATTGTGAAGACTAAACAGAGACTCACTTCCCTATGAGATAATAGCAAGCAGTGCAACATATGGGTGACTATATGAGAGAGAGAATGGGACAGAAAAATACTTGAAGGAGCAAATACTGAAAGTTCCCAATTTGTTGGAAAACATCAACCTTAGATCCAAGAAACTCAGCAAACCCCAAGCAGGGCTCAAGTTTTTAAAAATCCTTGTATTAAGGCACATCATAATCAGCTGCTGAAAACAAATTAAAAAGAAAAAATATCTTCAGCCTAGAGGAAGACCACAATACATAATGGAGGAACAGTAATATAAATAACAGCTGGCTTATTATCAGAAAAATAGAATCAATAAGACAAAGGAATAGCGTCATGCCAGAATTCTGTATCTAGTATCCAGCAAAGATATCCTTTAAAAAAATGAGGTGTAAATAAACTTCCAAAAAAGCAAAAGCTGAGAGAACTGTTGCCAGAAAACCTACCCTACAAGCAATGTTAAAGAAGTTCTTTAGACTGAAAGAATATGTCAGATGGAAATGTGGATTCATAGGAAGAAAAGGTTGATATGTGGGTATAAAAGGCTTTCTTTCCTTTTCTTCTCTTGAAATCTTTAAATGATGCTTGACTATTTAAAGGAAAAATAACATTCATTGCAGGGTTTTATAATGAATATTAAAGTAAAATATATGACAAAAGTAGCTTAAAGGATGGGGAACAAAATGAAATTATATTTTTGTGGGTTTCTTATACACTTTTAAAAGTGTAGAACATTAATTCTAAGTAGACTATGATGGGTAAAGATACATATTTTTCCAGTTTTATTGAGAAATAATTGGCATATGGCACTGTATAAAGTTAAGATGTATAGCATGATGTTTTGATTTCCATATATTGTGAAATGATTAATCTAATAGTTTAATACCCATCATCTCATGTAGATAAGATGCATGTTGTCCTCCCTATCATTAAAATATAAAACAAAAAAGCTAAAAATCTAATTAAGGAAATAAAATTGAAAGTCAAAAAAGATTTGACTAACTCAAAAGAAGGCAGAAAAGGAGAAACAGAGGCACAATAGAACAATGATGACAAGTAGATGGGATGAATTGAAAACAAATTACAAAATGGTAGACTTAAACCCAAGCATAAAAACAATTGCACCAAGTAGAATTAAGAGTACAAGGCAGAGATGATCAGATTGGATATAAAAGCAAGATGAAACTATATGCTATGCATAAGACATGCATTTTAAATATAAAAGCATAACTAAGTTGAAAATAAAACGATGGAAAAAGATACCATGCAAACCAGAAGCAGAGGAAAACTGGAGTGGTCCTACCAGTTTCTGGCAAAATAGATTTCATGGTAAGAAGTATTACCAGGGATAATAGGGACATTTCAAAACAATAGAAATATTTATTTGCAGGGAGACAGTCCTAAATGTGTATGCCTCTTATAACCAAATTTCAAAATACTTGAGGCAAAACTGATAGAACTGAAAGGAAAAATACATAAATCCACAATCAATATGGATATGGAAGATTTAAACAATACTATCAATCAACTTACCATAATTAACACCTACCGAGAAGTACACTCAATAGTTGTAGAATACACATTCTTTTTGAGTGCATATGGAACATTTGCAATGTTTGAACATTTGCAGAAACATAATAATTTTAAAATGTTGAAATTCAAGGGGATGAAATTTATAAAGTATGTTTTCTGCCCAAGGAAACATTCAAATAGAAATCAATAGTAATTAAATATCTAGGAAATGCCAAACAACATACTTTTAGAAGTGTGTTTTGAAACTCATTTTTGAACCTATGGTTCAAAATCTCATGGGAAATTAGAAATATTTCAAACTAAATGATGGTGCAAACACAACATATTACGATTTGTTGGGACACAGTTAATGCAGTAGAGGGGAAATTATTGTTTTAAATGTTTGTATTAGAAAAGTTTAAAATCAACTATTTAAATTTCCACCTCAAAAATCTGGGAAAATATGAGCAATTTAAACACAACATAGATAAAAGTAAAGAAATATTGAAGATAAAAGTAAAAATTAATGAAATAGAAGACATAACAATAGAAATTAACAAAGCTATTGTTTGCACTCATAAAAAGAGTTTTAAATATGGTAAACCCTAGCAAGATCTACTAAGAAAAAAAAAAGATGTAATTACCACTATCAGGAATGAAAGAGGAGATCCCACTATGTGTCCTACACCTACTAAAAGGATAAGAAGGGAATGTAATGAACACTTTATGCCAATGAAATTTGACAACTTAGATATAATGTACTAACTCCTTGGAAAACACAACTAACAAGAATGGACTCAAAAAAATTTTTTTAATGAATAATTTTATATCCATTGAAGAAATTAAATTAATAATAAAAACCTTCCTACTAAGAAAAGTCCAGGCTCAGATAGCTTTACAGGTGAATTCAATCACTCAACAATGGAACTACTGTAATCTAACACTAACTCTTTCAGGAAATGGAGGAGGAAACTTTCCTTTATGAAACCAATATAACTCTGATACTAAAATGTGACAAAAATGTTATATAAGAGGAAACTAAAGACCAATATCCTTCTGAACATAGACACACATAAAAATCCTTAACAAAATATAAGGAAGTTGAATCCAGAAATACATAAGAGTATTATACATTATGACCAATTGAAATTTATTTCAGTAATACAAGCTTGGTTTAACATTTCAAAATGAGTTATTGCAATTCATTATATTAAAAGAACAAAGGATAAAAACCATATGATCACTTCAATAAATGATCATATAAAATGCATTTGCATAGCAAAAGCATTTGACAAAAATTCAACAATCACTTTTACATCAAAATTCTCAGAAAAGTAGGAATAGAAGGGAGCTTTGTCAACCTGATAAAGAGCATCTGTGAAAAACCTGCAGCTAACATCATCCTTGATCATTAAAGACAACACTTTTCCCCTAAGATAGGAACAGGAGAAGGATGTCCATTCCCACCACTTCTTTTCAACATTGTACTGGAGGTTCTAGCCCATGAGATAAAGAAAGAAAAATTAAATGCATATTAATTTGAAAGAAATACAACTGTCTTCATTTGCTGGAAACATGATCCTATATGTAGAAAATCCTAACAGAAAAGACAAGAATTAATAAATGAATCTTACAACATCATAGAGTACATAGAGTACATCATAGAGTGTTTCATCTCGCCCAAGTGCAGTGTTTGGCTTGGGGGCCAATATACCAAATCAATTGATCAGAAGCTTGTTTTAGGACATGTTAAATTTGAGATATCAGGTTGGCAGTTGGGTTTAAAATCTAGGGTTCGAGGAAGAAGCCCATCAGGGAGAAATACATGTAGAAATAGGTTTTATAAGATATTTGAAACATTTGGATAAATGAAATCCTTTAAGGAATAAGTGTAGAGAGGGAAGAAAAGAGGTGTGAGGACCGAGAGTATCTTTGTAAAGAAACTCTTCTAGTTTCACACAGTTTGAGTCCTGACTGTGAGGTGAGGGACTTGTGGGGCTTCTGCTGGTGGAGATTCAAGAGAAAGCAATATTTCATTCAATGGGCTCTCATTTGAACAGTGAGAGGCTCCTCTGGGGTGTTGGAACATTGTTGTCCACACAGGGGGTAGGTTTTCATTAATACTAATTGACTCTGTAGTCCATGTTTGGGAACACCTCACTGAGAAGACCTAAAGCACTCCGAGGCTTCTGCCAGAGAGTCCTGGTCCTTTCTGGCCTGGAATAGGGGTCAGCTGAACCATTAAAACTATGTATTGTCTTTCCATTGATTGCCCAAGGGGAGTCATTTCTGTGATAATGTACAGGACTGTTTCTTCCTTTGGCTTTTTGTGCTTTGGTATTTCTTCTAGTCCAGGGGCAGTGTTTGGCTTTGGGGCCCTGTAGAGATGGGAATGCTCCAATACATCACTGTGCTGCCAGCCCCAGAACTCTCATGTTGATGTCTCGCTTCTGTTCCACCCCCAGATCTGGGAAGATGAAAACTTTGGGCATTTCACATGGCCTCGGGCTATTGACGAGTATGAAATATGGAGCCAGATGGATTTACGTTTTTTTTCCTGAAGACAAAACATAGCTTGTCTATGCTAAGATCTTATCTATTTAATGAGCAGAAGCAGTATAATTAAGGCCTTTCTCCAGTGCTATGGATGTGCCATACCTACTGGAAAGTTTGCTTAGTTTTTGTAAGTCAAATTGATCTGGCCCTTCACACACTTGGGGGCCAGTTCTGAAATCCATTAATGGAGGCTGTCACAGTCGCTTTTGTTTTTTTCTTCTTGTGGGGAAGTTGCTCTTGTTTAGAAGAAACCTTCTTGGATGGTGCTGCTGACTATGGCCAGATGACCACTAAGGCAGACGATGAAGGAATGTCGCTCTGAGTGGAGGTGTAAGAGGTAGCAGGACCGTGGGAGTGAGCCCTTCTGCACAGAGCAAGTGCTCTGGCCCGGGAGAGCCCACTGTTAGCAAGCAGAGCCCAAAGCACGTAGGGTGGCTTTCTTGGCTCTGCTGGCTATACGAAGACTTCAGTATGGTTCTGAAAAAAGCCTGGTAGGATTAGATATATTTGCAATTTGCATTTTAAACAAGCTGTTTGGAATAAATATGCTGGCTCCATTGTTTTCTTGGCTCTTAATCATTGCTAATAATGTGTTATTTTGGGGGGAACAGCTCTTTCTCTGTTGGCTTGGAAGAAGAACCCAAGAGAAATACTGTGTTGGATTCTTTGCTAATCTTTCAAAACAACACGTGCACAAGAGTGGTTTGGCCAAACCTGGCTACAACCTCATAGCAACCATAGCAAGTCACTCCGGACATGAGAGGGACTGGGGAGGGATGAAAACTCTGTTGGCAGGTCCTCGTGATTCAGCTGCGGCACCTGATGGCCACTTGCTCCAGAGTAGGGAGAAAAGAGCAGGTATCCACAGACCAGAGACTGTCTCCTACACAAGCTCCAAGGGAGGGGACCCAGGCCAGTGGGAGGGAGAGGGGACGGCACTGCACGTCCTAGACCCATGACCCAGGCAGGGAAGTGGACAGAGAACAGTCTGGGGGTGCCCTGAGCGGTCTCGTTCCCATGATGTGTCTTAGCTGTCCCATCACCTGGCCCGCGGCACACACTTGCTGGACACAATGTATTGTTCTGAGGCAGGTTCTTTTTACAGCCGCAGCTGCTCGATTATGTTTCTGTGTTGTTTCCTGACGGGCAGTGGGGAAAAGCTGAGAACAGCTGCAGCTTCCATGAGAATAAAGTCTAGTTCCTTATGCGTTTGTGGCCCTGCCCATTGTGGGGCTAAACACGGAGGCCCTTGAAGAGGTAACCAAGCTGAGTTTCTAGTCCCTTCTCTGGTAAGCACCTCCGAGTATCGCTTGGCTGCTCCTACATGGAGAACCTGGGAGTGGGAGGGGGGACAAGAACAGATCCTTCCTGGCTGTGGAAGGCAGAGGGTGAGACTGAAGAGACCCTTCAGGGCTGTAGTGGGGCCAACGTGGCCCTGTTACTGCAGAGAAGGGCACTCCCCACTATAGCCTGTCTCTCATGGGCCTCACTTCCATGCGGAGCTGATGAAGGCCTGACTTGCCCTTTATTCCCGTTCAGCATTGTTCAGAGACATGGAGCAGTTTCTGCAGGCCAGGAACCATATTCTTTCTGTGGAGGCTCTCTAGTTCTTTTTTTTTTTTAATTTTTAATTTTGCTATCATTAATGTACAATTACATGAACAATGTTATGGTTACTAGACTCCCGCTATTATCAAGTCCCCACCACATACCCCTTTACAGTCACTGTCCATCAGCGCAGTAAGATGCTATGGAATCAGGATCTCTAGTTCTCGGCCTTGGGGACCTCCCAGGCTAGTGAGCCAGCAGCCCCATGTAGCCACACAAGTTCTCAAAGAAGCAACTGACATTTACGGGACAATATACACCAGGCACCTTCACCTGTATAATCGCATTTAATGCTCCCAAGAGCTCTCTGTGTGTTTGGCACTGTGATTATCAACCTATTGTTATAGATAGGAGACTGAGGTTTAGAGAACTAGGTAACTTGACTAACTAGATAACTAGGCCATGCAGCAGTAAATAGAAGGGCTCACGTTCTTTACTAAAGCCAGAGGACTGATCTTAGAGAATAGAGATATTCTCGTCTAGCTCTTATGATAAACAACTGGTAGTAGACATAAAACTGCGCTATGAAGTGCCAGGCAGGTTTTTCTGATCAAGAGGTTAAGGAAGGCCCTTCTTAGAAGACCACTTAGGAGACAGATTTTGGAAGACAAATGGAATTTCAGCAAGTGTGGATGGGGAGAAAAACATCCCAAATAGAGGACCAGCCTAAGCAGAGCTGTCACAATGTCAGGAGCTGAAGGGGGCATGTTCGGGAGAAGTCCACTGAGCAGAGAACATGGCATTTTTGAAAGAAGGTGGTAGAAGATGACACAGACAACTAAGATTCTGGACGTCCAACTTTGTGAAGCAGACAGTGAGAGCCCTGATGATTTGGGGCACGGCTGTATCTGATCGGGTGCAGATTTGGGGTTGATGTCTCCATCAACCCCTGATGAACTCCAGACGCACAGGTGGCTAGCCTGCCAGGGGCCGCACCACCTGCTAATATTCACGACCAATCCAGCATTTGTTCTGCATGCCTGCATAGCTGGGGGCTTTATATTAATTATCTCCTGTCTTAGCCATGGCCCTGCAAAGCAGATGAAGAAGCTTAGAGAGGTTAAGTCACCTTCTCACAGCCACCCAGATAATGAGTGAAGGAACTGAGCCCCCAACTGTGCATTCCAAAGCCATGCCCTTTGCACAGCACATAGGGCCATTTCTCAGGAAATTAGAGGATGGAGTGAAGACCACCTTTCTGTTCCTCCTCACCACTGGGAGGCCACCTTCCCAGGTGCGAGTTGACAGTGAAGCTGTCACCTGGGGCTGATTTCACCTGCAAGATGCACCTTCCACCAGGGCCTTCCACTGCCATCACTGTTGACAGAAGGGCTGGGAACACATGCAGGGAAGTCTCTTACTCACCAAAGCACAGTCTCTGATGGGAGAATACCTTCCTTTGGAGGCAGCGGGGATAAGCTTCCTGTCTCCTGCTCCATCTATCTCCATTCTCACACAGCCACGGCTCTGCAAGGCCCGCTCTGTAGTGCTCAGGTGCACAGCAGTTTGGGATGGAAACAACTCTCGGCCAGTGAAAGGGCATGTGGGACCTTGATATAATTCCGTGGGTAAGGACCTGTGGACAGTTTTTCCTTTGGTTGTTCACTTCTTCCGCATTGCATTTTGAGTTGACCGCTGGTTTCTTCCTTTCAGCCAGGGCCCTTTGATAGCCAGTCAACTGAGTTTTCCATTGTTTTTTTCACAGCCACTTTGTGTTATTTTGTTCACATCGTTATTCACTGAGCCCAAAGTACCCGCACATGACCATCAACCATCTCAGCTGTGGCCTTGCTTACCTGAGTCACCACTAGGAAGCGATTCAAACCTCGAGGATGAAATAGGGATCTTCCCCTAATGAGGTTGATTGAACCACTGAGACCAAAGCCTGACACATTCATGGAGTTCCCATTCACCCTGAGCTGCCATGACATGGTTGGCACTAGTCCCCTGAGTTCTGCCATGTCTGTTTGTGATCATAACCCTTCTTAGAGAAGTGTTTTCAGGAAAGACAGTCTGGCCTGGCCTCCCTTGCTCATCATTACAATTGAGGGCAGAGCAGAGACCATTGAGTCCCCCATGGGAACACCATTCTTCCCTTCCGTCTGTTCTTCAGCAGCTTCTATTTGACCAGTAGCTGCTCAGAATTCGGATTTCCTGCTGCTAGGAGAGCATAGATACTAAAAAGAGAAAACCCTGTGACTGACCTGCTTTCTGCCCATGTCTGCTAACAGGCTGGGTGGGGAGAAAGCTAGTACTTCCCTTTTCCCTTCATCTCATGACTTGAACGGCAATTCCCGGCAGTGAAGTTCATGGTCAAGGAGGAATGAGGAGGGAAGGGTCATCCATCACACTGATGGGCATGGTCGGGCAGCAGGACGGACGGAGGGCTTCATGCTGTGCCAGAGACTTGGGAATAGCTGCAGGTTTTCTGTCTGTGTGAAAAAGGGGTCTAGGAAGTGTTTTGAGTCTTGAAAAGAAATCTTATAAAGAGAAGGAAGAAAGAATTTTCCCTCGGTAAGCTTCTGAGGACTATGTTCCAAGGCCCTTGAGGAGGGAATAGGAAGGAATTTAATTTCCCGCTGGAAGGATTTGCACACTGCAGGGAGGGGCAGCGATGCTCACCGCTGACACTGCTCAGGGAGGAAGAGCCCTCGCAGGCAGGTCCTGGAGCGGGTCAGAAGGCTGGGCAAGTGTTTCTGGGGCCTTATGGCAAATCACTCACTTTTCCATGGACCTGGATTTCCGTTTAGCAAGTTAATCCAATAGTCCTTCTATCACGGGACAGTACAGTAGACTGCCTGGTTTTCGCTCCTCCAAGCGCTAGTGACCTCTGAGCTGCGACCCATTACCTGCTTAGACTCAGGTTGTCTGCAGGTCTGGCCTCAGTTTCCTAAAATAGAGGTTGTAATTGCAGCCTCCATAAAGTCTGGGGGAGGACTGAATGAGATAAGTGCATAGAAAGTGCTCAGTCCCATGACTGACACATAGTGATTATGCAGTCAGTGGTTACGTTTTTATATAAATGTTTTCTTTTGGAATAATCTTAGATTTACAGAGAATTTGCAAAGATAATACAGAGAGTTCCCACATACCCCTCACCCAGTTTTCCTTAATGTTAACCTCTTACATAACTATGGTACCTTTGTCAAGGCTAAGAAACCAACTTTGATACATTACTATTAACTAAACTCAAGATTTTACTTTGATCTTCCCACTTTTTCCACCAGTGTCTTTTTTTCCTGTTCCATGATACAGTCCAGAGCACTGCCACACATTTAGACTTCTTCTTACTGGACTTCTGCTGGTCTATAGACCCCTGAGCTTAACAGCAGCATCCTCTCTCATCTTAAACACAGCACAATCACGCACAAGGCCAGGTACAACCAGAGTGTGGGTAGGCAATCAATGACTTTGCTCTAAAAACATCGTGCTTAAAATCTGTGTGCTTCGGGGAGATCATTAGAGCCCAAGATGGCAGTCCTTAAGCTCCCCTAGTGCTCAGACTTCCAGCCTGATGGAGGACCAGACCCAGGGCATGTGCAGAGGGGGCCTTCTGGGCTTCGTGGCCCAGGGGCAGGCGGAGGGGCCACAGAGTCTTGGCGTGGAGCCACGGCTGGGAAGAGGTCACCTTCTGGCTTGCCAAGGTTCCAGAGCCAGCCTTGGCCCTCCCTCCCATCCCAAGCCAGCAAGGGGTTCACTCTGCAGAACAGTCCCCGCTGCAGGAAACCCCAGCCCACAGCTTTTGCTGAAACCTGACTCTTTGGAGCATGGGCCTCGGCCCTCAGAGCCCCATGGGGAAGTCCCCCTGTGGAGCTTTAGGAAGAGCTTTGCTCAATTTCCTGTCAGGGCCTTTGGTGGCGTAGAGAGCAAGGTGGAGGCCCAGAGGGCTTAGGGACTGCACGATATCTTCTGGCCTCGTGCTGGACTCTTTCTCTCTGGCTTTAGGCCTTGCAGAGGCTTCTGAGGGCTGTGAGAGATGGCCACCAGCCTGAGGTGAGGCGCCTCGGCAGGGATCTCCCTTCCTAGGTCCACTGAGGTGCTTATGACATGTGAGTGGTCCTCCAAGCACCCCCCTTCCCACCTGCCATCAGGGCAGACCCTGGTGGGGAGTCTGACGTGGAGGCCCTCAGCTCTTGCCCTGGCTGGAGAGGACAGGTCCTTGTCATCTTCTTCCAGGACCTGCCGCTGGGGCTGCCTGTCAGGCCCAGCACCTTTATGCGGCAGCACACTGTAGGCTGAGTGGTTTCAGGCCGTGCCCTGGGGTTGTGCAGCAGATGCCCCGGCACGCTGAGTCTCAGGGCCCGCACATCAGGCAGCCAGCCTGCCTGGCGCTGGGGGCTGGCTGACGACCAAGTATGTGCACTTAACGCACATTCCTGCTCCAAACCCTACGTGCATTAATATTTTGAAACCTCAAATCAGTTTGTTCTCTTAAAAACTAGAACCACATGCCCGTGAGGCAGCATGCAGATGGGCTCAGATTTTTTATACGTGAAATGGGAAGACAGGGCTAGACAGGGCTATGGAGACAGGAGGAGTCCTGTGCTCCAGCCCTACTGAGTGCCCTGTGAGCTTGGGCAGGTCATTTGCCCTTCCTGGGGCCCCTGTTTCTCCAGCAGTAAAACAAGAACATTGGGATATTTAAGGACCTACCAGCTCTGAGGGTTTATGATTCTTGGGGAGATGGGAACTCTGAAGTTAGCTGGTTCATTGGAAAGTTTATTTGAGATCTATGAAGGGCCTATGATTGCTTGTAAATGTTTAAGAGGTATTTTTTTAGGAAGTCTAAACACGGGCAAAAATGACAGGAATGTAAACAGTCCTTAGACCCTTCCTGCTAAAGCCTGGGAGCGAGGGCTGCAGCCAGAGCGCAGGGAGGGAGAAGGCATATGCATGAGCTGATCTCACGGTGACCACTTCCCTGGGGGCCTGGAGGCCTTCTCCACGCTGCCCTAGCTGGCCCAGACCAGCAGCCTGGACACCTCCTTCTCTTCCAGTGCTCTCCCAGGGCTTGAAGCCTGAAGCCCTGACCTCCTAGCTCCCTGTGGGGAGAGCCTGCAGACTCCTTGCCAGCTTTGAATTCTGGTCAGAGCCAAACAACTGGGCAATAAGGTCCCCAGCTAACTAATTTATGCAAAAATGGAGCCGAGGCAATGGGGAGCAAACGCTGGCCTGCGACTGGCCCTCACCCTAGAGTGTTTGGCAGTTGTAGATGGGGGGCCTGCAGGTTTCTGGGATAAGATTGCTTCGGGACAGAGAAAGAGTTCTGTGGCTAACAACACAAATTAGAAAGAAATTGCTGTAAACGATCAACCTGGCATCAATTGGCTGGGGACCCCCTCTCGTGGGAAGGACATGAATCCAGAGGGCTTCATTCTTCCCTTTACTGCGTGTTTGTTGAGTGTCCACTAGGTACCAGGTACAGTGCTGGTGCCTGACTTGGGGTGGCTGGAGCCTAGTAGGAGAGAAAGAACATAAACAGGTGATCCACAAATGAGCAAGTGGTAAAAAGCGGCAGACAGAGGGCCCTCTCTGGGGACTTTATCTGAGACTTGGAGGGTGGGGAGGAACCAGTGTTCTGAAGGTGGGGACAGACACAACAGCACAGGCTAATGCTCTCCAGCAGGACAGGGCGGGCTGAGTAGGGGTGTGGGGTGTGCTTGGCCGCGTGTCCCGAGTAGGGGGTGGCTTTGGAGCAGGCTGGTTGTGTGGGCGGGATGAAGGGGGACTGTTCGTGTGTACCCATCAGCATCCTAGGTGTGGACAAGCCTTGCCCAGGGGACTAAGCACAACACCCACACAGCTAAATGCCGGACTTCTTGACTAAGAAGCTGAAAAGCAAGGCTCCCCAGGGACTCATTCAAACACAGACTGAATTAATGAGACCTTCCCACTTCCACCTACTTCCCCTGCCAGTCATTGTCAGAGACTTCTCATCTTTTGTCCTTTTTGTGTGATTACTCATATTTTCCCCAAATACACATGTTTATATTTCCTGCAGTCCCATTGTTCTTGTTGGCCCATAATTGCTTGAGGAGAGAGGAGGCAGGGGTTCCTCCTGGGTGTCCTCTTCCTGCCCTCAGTAGTCAGAGAAGGAACTAGAGTGGGAAGAGGAACTTGACTGTGACACAGAGCATGTACTTGATCCCTCTCCTGCAGGCAGGGCTTGCTGAGCAGGAGGAGGGTGTGGGGGTCGGAAGGCAAGGCCTGGGGGAGCAGTGCTTGTGGCGGGGCGTGGGGGAACGAGGGAGCTGCCTCCTGTTCAGTGCACTGCCTCAAGGGGACACCTCCCACCCTCCAAACCTCCTGGTCTTTGGGACCCAGCTGCAGCGCCAGCAACTCTGTGAAGCTTTGCCTGACCCCCGACATCTTGCCGAGGCCTGTGTCCTCTGCACTTGGGATTGTGAGTTCCTATGCCTGCTTGGTTAACCAAGCCACACACTGTAGACGCTTGATACCCAAAGTGAGGTCTGTGGTTCGGCAGCTTTGGAGTTACTTAGAGTCAGAAATGCAGATGCTCTGGGCCTTCTCTAAGCCTTCTAAGTCAGATACGCATGGTAAGAAGATCCCAAGGAGCAGGGCTGTGGACCATCAGCTCCGGCTCTCTAGGTTGGGATTCTCCTCTCCCCCGGGATCGTGGGCTCCTACGGGAAGAGCTGCAGCACCACTCAGAGCCAAGCCGAGAAGAAAAATGGCCATCTGGGCAGGGACTCAGTGCCTGCTTAATCTGACTTATTTGAAGGAGGTGATAGGCGAACCACAGAAGCAAGGCAGGAGGAAGAGAGCCTTTGAGAGCAGCTCATCAGGGGTCGCGAGAACTTTGGAGAAAGCTGTGGATCTTTTGAAGTGTTCTTTGTCCAAGACATTTTTCATTTAGTGAGCTCTGAACTGAGATGTTTATGAAATCAAGGCCACAACTTGGAAATATTGCAAGGAGAGTACTGTGACCAGAGGTGACCACGCCTCCTTAGCCCAAAGTCCTAGAGATCCCAGCGGGGCTGTTTGCTACTCCGTTTCTCTTTCTGAAGGTCTGACTTACCAAGAGCAAAGGGCAGAGAGACCAAAACGGTGAACCAGCACCAAGATATGTCGAGGACTGCCCCTCCCCTCCGCTCCCCTTTCCATCACCAGTACCCCAGGCTGGCTTAGTCACCAGGATGGAGGGACTTTGCCGGCATCCAGGAGGTCAGAGCTGCGGTGAGAGTGGTTAAGGAGGATGCTTGCTTCCTATGGTGTGGAAGGAGCCTCCAGACACACAGTGAGTTCTCAGGACCAGCCGAGGCCAGCGGGAGGCTACAGCCTCTGAGAAGGCAGACCCCAGGGCAAAGGGCGACGCTGGGGGTAAACACAGTCACATGCTAATGAGCGGAGCTGGAAAGCTCTGTCTTTCAAAAAGGCTGATTGTTATGAAGCACCTATGGTTAGCCTGGCTTTCATTTTTCTGAGAAAATGAGAGAAGTGCTCAGTTCAGTGTCAGACCCACAGGAGTTGCTTTGTAAGGGTTTGCTTAGGCGTGAACAGAACTGAGAACACTCAGCCAGCTCCCGCTCTGGGTTGACCTTGTCTTCTTGGAGTGGGGGAAGCTCACCTTCAGCCTCCCATGGGCAGCCTTTCCTGAGTCCTGTAGCCCTGGCTCCAGGGGAAGAGCTCTACCTACTCAGCTTACACATAGGGTAGTGCACGGTCATGTGTTGGTCTGCTCCCTGCCATCTTCTCTGACCCCATCTCCTAGCAACTGTGCCAGTCATCGATTTATTGCCATTCAGCTCCAATCCCACCCTTATATGTCTGCTCTGTGATAATGAAGGTGGGATTTGTAAATTTTTCTCCTTTGCCAGCTGGAATGATGCTAACTAAGCCTTGTCAATAAAGGATGTTGGAGGGACACTGCAGAAGAAAGGGATTTTCTCTCCCTGGTTCCTGTGAGCCTCATTCACTGGGCCCCTAAAGAGTGTGCTTTCTCTAACGCTCAGGTCCTAAGAGCATGTGGTTTCTGTTGTGTCAGGCTCCTTCAGGGGATGCCTTTCTTTCACGCCTGGCTCCTGCAAAAGAGGCTTCTGGAGCTCCTGCAACGCCCAATGGCTAGCAGCTTCCCCCAGCATCTTCTCTGGAAGTTTCCCAGTGGCATGCCATCAGCAAGGCATCCCCTTGTGAATGGCCTCCTCCAGCTTTGCCTTCAAGTGACTTTACAATGAGTTCTGAGCTGTGGAACCTGTGGATACCTTCTCCTGATATTCCCAGAAGGCAGATTCCTGGCAAGTCCCACCAGTGAGGCATCTAGTGGCTTTTCTGCCATCCAGTGAGCCATGGCTGTGCCCCTCCAAGATCTGAACCCCCCTCCTTGACTGGGGAAGAGGCTCTTCTTTGGGCACCAGGGCACCATCTCAGCTCTGGGGGTCATAGCTTCCCCCTATGCCTGTTATTCCTGCATTCTTTAGGGTTTCTTTAACTCTTACTAGCCAAGTCCCCATTACTCCAGCCCCTTTCTAATAATTCTTTATATTAATTTTTTTCCATCTGAACTACTGTCTGGTGTCTGTGTCCTGACCGGACCCTGTGGGCAGAACTTCGAGCAGTACACTAGTGCAAAATGAGAGATGAGAGATGGCCACAAGTATGGCTCTGCAAGGATCTATGGGCAGTTACTGGAGGCCTGGCTGGAGGTCAGACACTTGGAAGGAACGTGATTAGAAGATCAGTGACAAGAAAGTCTAGGGAAGAGGTATGTGGATGGACATCTCTTGGGCACAGACTGTGAAGATACTTGTGCCTTAGGTGCATGCCCCAAGAGCATCCACTGTAGAAGAGGTTAATGATCAGGTAGACAAAATGATATGCTTTGTAGACGTAACTCAGCCTCTTTCCCCAGCCACCTGAGTGCTTGTTCAACGGACCCATGGAAAAAGGAGCCATGGTGGCAGAGATGGAGGCTGGGCAGGGGGCTTCCCATCACCATTGCTATCCTGGCTAATAGTGCCGAATCTGCCTACACCAGAGACCAATACTGAATTACTGATAAGACATTTCCTGAGGTAACTAGCCAGCCACCCATGGCAGAGTGAGTACATTGAGTCTCTTCTATCAGGAAGGAGGCAGATATTTGTCATCAGCAGAGTAGTCACATTTTCTAGGTATGCATTTGCCTTCTCTGCTCACAGTGTATCTGCAGCACCATCCCAGATCCGCAGAATGCCTTGCCCACCTTCATGGCATTCTGATCAAGCAACCCATTTCTCAGCAAAGGAAGTGTAGCAGTGGGCCAATGTACTTTCAGTGGAATTAACTGGTCAGAACACAAGTCCCATTAACTGGAAGTGGCTGGGCTAATTGGAAGATGCAATGACTTACTAAAGACTGCTGCAGCATCTTTTGTGAGACAACATCCTGTAAGAATGGTATAATGTTTTGAATCAAAGACCGTAATTTGATACTGTCTCCCCATAGCCAGCATACGGGCCTGGGAATCAAGGGGTACACATGGGAGTTGCATGTCTTACTATTATGTCCAATAATCCAGACACAGAATTTTTGCTCGCTATTCAGATATCCTTGAGCTCTGCTGGTTTGTGGGTTTTAGTCCCCAAGTGGGAAATGCTTCAAACATGGGCGACAGCTATGATTCCATGGAACTGGAAGATGACACCTTGCCACTGGGCTTCTTAGGCCACTGATTCAACAAAAAGGAGTTACTTTACTGGCTGGAGTGATTGATCCTGATTTTGAGTAGTAATTGGATTGCAGCTACACAGTGCAGTAAAGTAAGATCATTTCTGGAGTCCCAGGGATTCTCTGGGGTACCCCTTTGTATTTCCATGCCTGGTATATAGGTTAATCAAAAACTACAATGACCAAAATCAGACAGGGTGACTGAGGACTCGGATTCTTCAGGAACCAAGGTTTCAGTCACTTCAGCTGATAAAGAACCTGTAGATGAAGCAGATAAGGACCCTGGCCAGCTGAGGTCCTGCCTGAGCATGGGGGAAACACAGAGTGGTTAGTGGAGGAAGGAAGCCATAGGTATCAGTTATGACCTCCAGACCAATTATAGAGAAGAGGACTGTCCTCACTTTGCATATTTTCTCTTATTTAGTTTATGCATGTGTTTATTGGTATATGCTAACTCCGTTCTTCTATTTTCCATTTTTATTTTCTATACAAATTATTGGAGGTTAACTTTGTAATTTAATCTTTTAGTGACAGATTATTGCCTATCTGGTCTGTGATGGGTTGGAGAGTAATTAATACAGCTAGCGTGATAGACACAGTGACCGTTAGCACTGTGGGTCTCTTTATCTCGGGATAGTGTGAGAAGTTCCTCAGGTGGAAGGAGAATAGGTGTATCTGCCTAGGTGGCCATGCAGCTTTGTTTCATTGTTATGTAGAAGTTCAAATGTGTTTAGAAGTGTGCATGTGGAAACTGAAGAACCAAAGGGTGGACTGTGCTAGTGACCAGGTCCATTCCTTCTCAGCTCCAAATTCACCCTTCTCTGCTGGCTGTGTCAGGATGGGGTGGGAGTGGGCTTTGCAATTATTTCCTCTTTGCCAGCTGGCATGTTAAATCTGACCAGCAGAGAACCCTGAAGTGATCTTGAGGAGGAAGAAATGTACCCTTCCTGGTTCCAGTGTTTCACCTGCCAGGCTCCTGCACTTCAACAATCAGCCCCTGCAGAGGTTGGCTTCTTGAGCTCCTGGTTCCTGAAAGCATGCTGCAGCCGGAAATGCCCGGTGGCCTCTGGCATCTTCTCTGGCATAATCAGGGTTGGGATTCTACCAGTAAGCTACTTCTGCATGAACAGTCTTCCTGACATCCTACTGGGTAACCTTAAAACAGATTCTGAGGTGTGGCCCATCCCTGTGGATGGCACCCAAGAGCACATAGATTGAATAAATTGGATGGGAAGATAAGGTACAGAGCCCCACCATGATAAATGAAATGGAATGAAAGGTTTATTATAGGGGTGAAAAGCAAATGTAATGGTGGTAGTTGGTGAAGAAGTCAGTGGAAAGCTATTTCCTTTGCATTTCATGCTGGACCTGAAGTTGCTATGGGTCACAGAGCTGACCGCCAGGAAGAAAAGCTGGACATGAAATGGGGAGAACAAAGACAAATAAAAGTGTGCATATGATGGTTAATTTCACATGTCAAACTGGCTGTGCTACAGTAGCCAGTCATTTAATCAGACACTAATCTTGTTGTCCTTAACATCTACACCCAGCTGGCTTTAGGTGAAGATTACTCTTAATAACGTGGGTGGGCCTCATGCAGTCAGCTGAAGGCTGTAAGAGCAAAAGCTGACGTTTCCCAGAGAGGAAATTCTGCCTCAAGATGGCATCGCCCATCCCCGTCTGAGTTTCTAGTCCTCCCACATAGACTGCAGGGGCTCAGCCGGCCGCTCCTGCCTCCTGTGGGTATTCCTAGCAGCACTGAGCACAGGGTTTGGCCCAAGTGGATGCTCTATAAATATTTCCTGTCTGGAAACGACAACCATCTGTCGGAGTCGGAGTCGGTGTGAACAGAGCTCTGCCTTGGGGCAGGGGCGGAAGCTGAGGGACCGAGGAGGGCCTTTCCTGTCCTTAGATCCTGTGACAGTGAGCGGGAAGCTCTCCAGATTAAGAGGTTGTTGGGAGACAAAGTGGGAAGGGAATCTGAGATCTATAGAGAAGAAATGAAAATTTAGGAGGCGTGCTGGATGAGAAGCAACTTAGGGGGAGATTCAGCGGGGCTGGCCCTCCCGAAGGGCCAGGCACTTCCTAAGCGCTTCATGTGTGTGAGCTCCTCCGGCCCTCAGAGCTACCCTGCTATTAGGATCCCTGTCTCCCAGGAGGGAAGAGGGAGGACCAAAGAGGGGAAGTAGCTGGAAAAGGATTAATTTCGCCCATGGGGGCTCCATCTCCAGGCACATCCCCGGCAAAGGGAAGTGGCCTCTTGCCTATCATGTTTAATTCCCGCCCAGATCCCTGGTTGTATTTTCCAGAGTTTGCCAAGAAAACCCCACGAGCTGTGTGCGTGCTCTATCCTCTCTGGGACCCAAGATACGCTCTATATCAGCCCTGGTGGTCTTCAGTGTGGGGACAGATTTCTGTGCAAATCTCTTCACTCAGAGCTGCAGAACTGGCTTTGAGGCCACATGTGTGATTCATAAAGTTTGCATGTTCCACGGGACTTCGTTTCCAGAGCATTTTGGCCTGAGCCCTACAAGCTTTCAGGAATTTCAGCTGAGAAATGCTGTCCACAGATTGCCTGGCTACAGACATCCTTCCCACGGCTGCGAAGTTTGGCATGGGTGTTCTATTATTGCTCCAGGATCCGATTTGGAGTTTTATTTTATTAATATTCTTTTCTGCAAGGATTTAGAGGGGAGGGGATCTGGACCAACACTGGTTTCTCCAGGTTCATCATTAATCCCTACTAACATCTACGTTTGGCCTCTTTCTGCCATTTTTGAGCCTTTTTGCTGCATTGACTCATGTCTTCTGTATCCTGAAGGCTGGTGCATGTGCAGTGCATGGAAACCAGAGTGTGACTATAGGTGAAGGAATATATAGTTTATAAATTTGCAAATTTACTATAAATATACAACCACTACATTAGTTGGGTTTAAGAACTGTGTTTATGTTAATTTTTTCGAAATTGAAATGATCTTGATTGGTGCTATGCAATTTGATCTTGCTCATGTTGGGGCCCCTGCCCTACGCCCCTATCCTGAGCTGTGAAAGCTCTCAGGACCGTACTGGACAATATCTTCAGGGAAAGGGTGCTGGTCCACTGCCTCCACGGCCCCCTTGTCCAAGTCCACGAGGTCTGGGTCAGGCAGCATTACTGCTTCTGTGCCCAACTTGGGCACCAGATTGTTACTAAGGCTGAGAGCATTGGGTCCAGGATCCTGCTCCCCACATAGCTATTTTCTCAGAGGTCTGCTATCTTCCTGCCATGCTCCCGGGATACTGGACCTTGCCAGTCATGAAACTACTGGGTCACCATCTTCTTTTGGTTCTGAAGACTATCCCCCCTCTGTTATGGATTGAATTGTGTCCCCTCCAAAGTAGATATGCTGAAATCCTTACCCAGGACGTGCCTTATTTGGAAACAGGGCCTTTGCAGTTGTATTTAAATTAAGATGAGGTTACCCTGGAGTAGGGTGGGCCCCGAATGCTCGTGTCCTTACAGAAAGAGAAGAGGAGAGGCAGAGACGCTCATGGAGAATGCCACATGATGACAAAGATGAGAGATTGGGGTGGTGCCTCTGCAAGCCAAGGGAGGCCCGAGTTGGCCGGCAGACCACTAGAAACTTGGAAGGGGCAAGGAAGGATTTCCCTACAGATTTCAGAGGTCCTGCTGACACCTTGATTTCAGACTTCTAGCCTCCAGAAAGTGAGACGGTGCATTTCTGTTGTTTTTAAGCCACCCAGTTTATGGCACTTAGTTATAGCAGCCCTAGGAAAGCAATACACCCTCCAGCACAGGGGCAGCACATTGCTGTCCTTCAAACACATGTCCACACTCCACCCTCCTGGAGGGCCCAGCATAACCCCTCCTCAGGGGATATGTGGACTCATTTTGGTGGTAGATGCCCCCTGCAGAGGGTGAGCATTGCTGAGACCAGCTGCTTTTCTTCTATTGACTAGTTCTCTTGCTTTTTCCTATCGCCACTCAGTTCTAAGCAAAGCCACACCGCATGAGCAGGTGACCAGGGCTAAAGCTTGGAGCAGACACCCAAATGCATGAATTTTTCTTTCAATTTGTTCTTTCACTACAGAGACCAAGCTGAGACCCAGGTTTGATCAAAGACATTTCTCAGAACGCTGATGGAACAGAGCTCTCTGTGGGAAATGTAAGACTTGGGAAAGTCAAATGTTTGTGAAATGCAAACTCTTTCATATTTTATAGCACATGGTAACCGTAATCAGACAGGAGCTATGGGATAAAGAAAACCATCAGTCAGCTTCCTTGTTCTTTGTGTATACACAGACTAGCATTGGGATATTATGTCACCTAGCCTTGGGCTCTGTGGGTACTGGGCGTGTAGCTCTGAGTTTTGGTCTTTCTCTCCTTGGTGCTCTTTCCAGAAAGTTTCAGCCTTGCATTTCTCACCCATGATCTCTTGGCCACCTTGGGCATTAGGGCTCTGTATCTGGCTGCCTTCCTCGTCTTTGGTGACTGGGTTCTCACCCAGGCCTTGGAGAAGGACGGCTTTCAGACTGGCGTCAGCTTGTACGGACTTAGCCCTGGGCTGCCTGTCTGTTCCTGCTCTGTGAACTGGGGTGGACAGGGGAGGGTACATGCTGAGAGGAGATGAGGTCTGGGCTTGGGCGAAGGAGAGCAGTTTCTCCAGAATGGCCAAGTTAGGATCAAAGAGAGATGCTACAAGCAAGAGAAGCAGAACCAAGCCTCAGCTCTGTGTGTCAGTCTTAAACTGTTAGTCTCCATGACTATATTAAGTAGACTATATTATACACCCAGGGCCATGTGCTGAGAAGAGTGGTGAACAAATCAGGCTGAAGTCCCTTCCCTCCCATATTTACATTCAAGTGGATTGTAACAAAAGAATAAGCAGGAAAAAGGCAGGAGGTCCTACGCTGGGATGATTCAGAACAATTTGGGAAGTGGAGTGCTTGGGGTCGGGACAAGCAATTCGGGACAGAGGCTGCGCCCTGCCTAGTGCTGGGGGAAGTTTTCATGGAGGACTGGTATTGGGGTGGGGTTTAAGTTCTTCTTAAGTCCCCTGGTAAGACTAGGTGGTGGGTGTGGCAGATCTTTTCAGGAGCATATCGACCAGTCTTCTGGATGTTCCCAGTGAAGAGGATGGAATTAATAACATCTTCAGCTAAACAGCATCTTCCAAAGAGATCTGAAGAAAAAGGAGACATAGAAAGAAAAGAGCTTGAAAGAAGACAGGCTGATAGGGGCCTCCTGGCTGCAGTTTCACAAAGACCACAGTACCCAGACATGGCAGAGCAGGGCTTCTCCCCGGGCACCTGGGGAAGGACCACCCACACAGGCCTGTCTTTTCAGTTGCCACTCAGTGTGACGGTCACATGAGGGCTTCCTGCAGCCTCACAGGTGGGTTCTATAGTAGGATGTCTGTGGCAATCCAGGTGCTGGCTTCTGGCAGCGGCCAGCATGGGAAAGTATAGACCGGCATGCAAAGTGGCTGGGAGGTGGGAATCCCCAAGCAGGCCCTCTCTTGGTCCTCATTTTACAAAGTTCCCTGTAGACCAGTTCAGGCCCTGCTTGCTCTGAATGAAGAGCTGTTGACTGTGTGTCTGGTGTGGACACCCTAGGGAGTCGGCAACACTGACCAGCCAGCTTCTGTCACAGGCAGGCTGGCATGGGCAACAGCCAGCTGGAGGAATGCATTAGGTTGTTGAATCAACCTCCAGGGAAGCCCACTTTCCACATGAGAACCTTCCAGCCTTTTACAAAAACACCTAATTCAGGTGATTTGAACCAACATTGGCTTCAGTCAGAAGTGTGTGCAATAGACAACACACATCTCACACACACACGCCGGCCATGCATTTTTGCAGACTGTTAATTGATGCTACTCTGCCTGATCTGATCTAACAACCTGATAATGCCCTTCTTAAGCTATTCCGAAGAGCAGGATTCTGGTTTGGCTCTTCGCTCATAAAAGTCAGCTCCAGCTGAGAGGATGCTCTTGTCCCCCTGCTGCAAGCTGGGAATGGTTTTCCTGCTTCGGAGCCCTCATGCTTTGTTCTCTTTCCATACTGCCGTATGAAGTTATTGCCTCCTAACTGGCTCACAGACAGTCTGTGCTGTGGGAGGCATGCACGTGTGTGTGTGTGTGTGTGTGTGTGTGTGTGTGTGTGTGTGGTAAGCTGGGGTCCTGGAACTAAGGAGAATTAGATGTGGAAGCACAAGCGGTTTTGGTATGAAGCTGTACTTGGTATTAGTTGCCTCCCCTCACTCCCCAGGCCTTTAATTGTGCGTATTTTAATCTGGAACACACTTCTGGTCCCCATGCATAAGATTTAATTTTGGCTCACTCAGCAGGGCCCTAAGTCTGGAACTTGTAGCTACAGAGAAAGCTTTTCTTTAATTAGAAATTTTTTGAGATTCACATGCCATTGTAAAAAATCATATGGAGAGATCCCTTGCAGAGGAAACCCAGTTTCCCCCAGTGATAACATCTTGCAAAACCACAGTAAAATATCTCAACCAGGATATTGACACTGATTCAATTGGAATACAGGACAGTTCCACCACCGTGATGACTACACCCTCTACACCCATCCAACTCCATCCCACCCCCTGGCAGCCACTACCCTGTTCTCCAGTTCTGAAATCTTGAAGGTGTAGTTTTTTTTTTTTCAGACTAATCTTGGTGAAGCTGACTTTATTCCTCTCTAGCATCCTAAGCTCTCTGCCATTCAATTAGATACAAAGTCAAGAAGCTGTTCTCTATGCTTTTTACATTCAGCAGTGTGCTGTGGGGGCAGAATCCTACCTACAGGAATTGCTAACCAAGTGAGTTAAGACAAGTCACTTAACTTCATATGCAAAATGGGGATGACAATAATAGGACAGAGAGGGTGGTTGAGAGATTAACTGAGTTAGATAGATCCAAGGCTAAGAACGGTGCTTCTCAAGCTTTAATGTCACACACATCACCAGGGTCCTAGTATGAGGCCTGAGAGTCTGCATTTCTCACAAGCTCCCAAGTGATACTGATCTGCTGGTCGTGAGACCACACTTTGTAGCCGGGACTCAGGAGAGGACCTGATATGAAGCAAGCGCTCAAGTGTCATTGGCTGTATTTTCCAGTGTGAGTCTGCAGCTCTGCTGCATAGAACCCAGAGCAATGAACCCAAGTATCAAGGTTCAGGGCCTGTACTTCCCCCAGCTTTGCTGTCCCAGGGCTGGACTGGGCCCCGAGAACGAGGCTGATGGTCAGCCCTAACAGAAATGGGTGAGACTGTGATGTGCCCCCGGCCCCGAATCCCTTCCCTGTCTCTAGAGAAGAGGCCCACCCCAGGAGTCACTTCTCTCTCTTACTCGCTTCTCCTGCCTCCGAAACATAGCTCCTTTCTCACCTGGGCAGGCAGATGGGGGGCGAGAGCAGCAAGACCACCTCTGCCCAGATGGCTGTGAGCCGCTCTAAACTGCCAAAGGTTGACTTGCCCTAAACGCATCAGGGACATTAATGGGAATGAGAGCTGTGCCCTGGGAGCGGCCCTGCCGTGTGTTCTCATGGTCACCCTTCCAGGGCTGGCAGCCTTGGGGAAGGTGCCCAGGCTGGGGGTTTTCTGCCCAAGGCAAACTGGAATGCTGTTTTCCAGGCATTAAATCCGAGCGGGCTCCTAAGTGATGCTCCCAAGGGATTAAAACAGCCTGCTTGTAAAAATGCAAATGGCTCATAAGTACATCAAGTTAAAAGTGTCACCCTGCTTCCCTTCCCCCATGCGCCTCTCAAGGGGTAACCGCTAGCACAGAGGGGGGTGTCTTCCCAGTACTATTTCTATGGCACACAAATATCCTTTAATATAGGAGCAGTAGTGAGTCACTATACACATAGTCTCACAGCTTCACCTTGCTCTTTTCCCTTCAAAATAAATCCCAGCCCTTTTCCATGTCAGTTTGGAGCAGCCCTGCCTTATTCTGTGTGACAGTGCATAGAGCAGTACAGATACACCACAGTTAAAGCAAGCTCTCCTCATGAGCGTTTGCTTTATCTCCATATTTGACCTTTACAGGTTGCAGTGAACATTCTCTAGGACAGGGCCTGAGGGTGGAATTGCTAGAGCAAAGGGTAAGAGCATAAGAGCATTCATATTTTGATAGGTGGTGCCCCCAGAGATCGTGCCCTCTGCCATTTGCTTGCCACTTACCATCTGTGCCCAGGGGATCATGGGGCTCTTTCCTTTCTGCCAGTCTGCCAGGGGAAAAACGATGTCTTGGGATTATTTCAGTTGCATTTTTCTAATCACTAGACAGGCTGAGCCTCCCTTCTGACGTGTATTTGCTGCCTGCAGCTCATGAAATCCCGTTTCCAGCAGCCCCCGGGCCCCCAGCTCCGCTAACCACAGGGGAGGCACCAGCGAGGGCCTGGAGGGAGGAGGTCAGCAGTATTTGTTTGTTTAACATAATGCTCTGCTACAGAAGCTGTGGCCGTGGCCCCCAGAGGGCCTGCAGCGCATGTTGGGGGAAGAAGAAAGCTTCCATATGACACCAGACTCTTCCTGTTCTGGTAACTGTTAATCGTCACTCTGTGTCTGTCCAGCCAGCCTGTGTCCAGCAGGAGGACCTTCCGCGGACGCGCACCATCCCGAGGCAGCGTGGTGTGGCCAGTGGGAAGGGCCCTGGGTGTGGGGCCAGCAGACCCAGCCCAAATCCCGGCTTTTCCTCGGAAGGGCACCCTGACAGCTCTCAGCTCTCCCTCCGTCCTGCAGCTTCTGACCTGCCTCGCCTTGTTCTTAGGCTCCAAAGCTCCCTTGGCCTCTGCAGCCCTGTTTTTGCCAGCTCCTCTCCCAGCCCCTGTGACCACTCGGCTTTGCCCTTGCAGGCCCTCGTCCGGGTGTCCCCCAGGTTCTCTCCATACATTCAGCTCCTCCAGACAGCACCCACGGGGGCAGCTCAGTGTGTTCCCACACAGCGGCTCCCTCCTGGGCCCCAGTTCACAGGTCCCCGCCTGTGCAGCAATGCCTCCCGGTGTTCTGTTCCCAGGAATGCTCGCAATGTCCACCCCTGAACGCGCTTCTCCCTAAAGCTTCTTCTCCTATGTGCCGTATCTTAGTAAATGGCATTGACTAGTCACTCGAGCCAAAGACCTGGAGACTCAATGTTTGGGTCTTCCATCTCTGTTGCTAGAAACTCTTCCATGATTCCCCATTGTCAACTGAATGAAATCAGGCTCTTTGGATTTTTTCCTAACTCCTTGATTTTCCACTGATTTCCCTGTGCGTATCTTACATTCAAGTCAAACTGGGCGACTTCCAATTACTCAGGTTCACGTACTTTCTAGTCCTCTGCACCGGGAGAGCAGGGATTTTCAATCTCGGCACTACTGACACTGGGAGATGTTTACCAGCACCCTGGCCTCCGCCCAGTAGCATCGCCCCTGCCCCTCCACCGTTATGACAGTGTTTCCGGGCATGGCCTCTGCTCCCCAGGGAGACAGAATTGGCCCCTGTGAAGAACTACTGATTGACAGTCGTGGTTTCATTGGCATGGAAAGCCCTCTCCCATATCACCTCACCCCTAATTTGTAATTTAGTGATAAATTCAAAATAGAAAAATTTAAGAAGTATACATACACTGTGATTTTAATGCATGCAGGTGAGTGTGGACTGGACTAGAATATGAAAAGATGGACATAGTTGTGTAATCACACTTATGAACATAGTTATGTGTTTCCTTGGGCTACCCTTGTGCGTGGCTGAAAATGTGGCCACTTTTTCTACAACTAACCTACATTTGATTCTCCCTCACTTCCACCTGTTATTGTAGGATTTTCCAAGTCCTCTCTATATATTCAGTTCCCAGGATGTAAGTGCCCCAGAAATTCCTGGGAGCACTTACTCTCCCACGACTTCATGAAAGAATCCCGTGACGGACAAGTCACCTCTCCCATGGACTCCACTCCTGGCCTCACATACCTGTCAGGCTCAGTGATGCCCAGACAGGAGGCAGCTGCCAGGCACGGAGGTCCTCCACCAGGCACATTGATCCTTGAGGTCCCTAAGTGGCCCTGCATCTGTGGGAACCCTCATGGTGCTACCACCTCTTTGCATTCTCTGCAGAACTATGGACATGTGGTCGTAATGACACTGGTCTTTGCTGCTTGGATAAGTATCCATGGAAGGCCGGGCTGGGACCCAATCCAAAGGACAGACACTGTGACACATTCTTCATCCTGACCACCTTGGCTTTGAGGTCACTGAAGCAGCATGTCATACCTGATGTTCTCCCAAAGGCTCCTGGTGGCCTTCCCCACAGCTCTCCAGACATTTCTAAACATGTCTGAATCCAGTAGTGAGCATGAACTAATTTGGATGGATACCCTGCTACAGTGGGAAGCAGGATGATGAGCGACTGGTTTTGATAGCAAATTTTCTGAAACACTCTTGTTATTCTTTCTTAAAAAATACTTGATCTATCCTTAAGTCCTGCCTCCAAAACTTCTGAGCTTTCTTCCATTAGACCTCTAGATGCTCCTAATGTAATGGAATGTGAGCCTCACTCTCCTTCAGGGTCCCACACTTTGACCTCTAATGGGTTCTGCTCGGTAGTATAGTTAGTTGGGTACTTTTCTTCTCTAATGTGTGTACTCCTTGAAGACACAGAGTGCCTTAAATCCCTTGTGGGTGTAGTCACTGTTGGGTGAAACTCCAGCTGTGGGACCTGACTCCATTAGCATATGAAGTTTATGTGTGCCATGAACTGGTAGTAGAGGTGACATGTAGGTGACCCAAAGTCCTTCCATGGACTATCCGGGACATGGAGATCTTTGACCTGCTCTGCCATCATTTCACTGAGACCCTGGCGACACTCATAAATCCTCCCTTTCAGTGTCCCACCCATGAAAGAAGGGAAACAGCCCCTACTGGCCCTGGGGATCTGGTGCGACTCTGTATTTAAGGGCACTGAACCACTCATAGGAAACGTCTCCATTTATTCAAGGGCTGTTTTCAGTAATCTGTGCATCTTAGACCAGGAAATAGTGGTGTGGTTTTTCAATAAAATACCCCAGTGATTGCCTGTCTTCAGATATCTTTCACATAAAGAGCTTATGTTCAGGAAGAACTCAGCAGGTTGGAAGTGAGCATTGAAATCCAATTCTAATCACTCCTGGCCTGGATCCCTCTGCTCCTCATATGTTTTCCTGTAGTCTTAGGGAACTTCTGAAGCAGGGACCAACTTAAAGTCATGAATGAGAACCAGGGCCCTTACCCCAGGACACAAGGGCTCTGGGAAGATTTAGAAGAGCTTTGATTTCTAATAGAAGCCTGTTTGTTGTTCAAGAAACAGGGAGGGAGAGTGTAGGGGAAGGAGCTTTGGTGTTCAGTAGCTCTGCTGAGCACGGTGAGGGACTGGGGATCGTAGGTGCTGCTTATTAGGCAAGGGAAGGCTGTTGCCCTCTCTCTGCCCTGCTGCTCTTGGAGGACCAAGAGTGCAGAGAATGGTGAAGGCAGAAGGTGTTTGGATGGGAAATGCAGCTATACCAATGCCTTGCTCATCCAGAATTATGGGAATAAGGTTTATTATGAGTGCATTTCCCAGAAAGAGAGTTATCAGCACTGGGAGCAGATTTTGCAAAAATGTAACCCTTGGGGAGGAAGCCTTTCTAATGGGTGTTATACCTTGTCTGGTTCTTTAAAAGAAGTACCTGCAACTGCATTTCACTTCTTCCGTGCCTCAGCTCACGGCCCGTCACTTGCACCCTGAGTCTCAGCTGGCCTCATCAGTTCGGAAACAGTCCCATGCTCTTCCATCTCTGGGTCCCAGGGCTCTGGTCTCCACCTGCCTGCATCCTATGTGTCTTCAACTCCATATTCTCCTAAAAGCACTCTGCTTGGCGTCTAGCACAATTGGTGAGTGCCAAATAAACATCTCTGAACAAACGACTTAGGGCCATAAAAACTCTCTGGCCATTTTAAAGTTCTGTCCAGTTGGCGAAGCACTCTCGCTGTCTGAAACAGTAATGTCCTCAGGGGCATCCGTGATGGGAAAGTCCTGTTCATTGTTTCACTCACTCTACAAACATTTCATTACCTCCTCCTTTGTCCCGACATGATTTCAGGTATTAGAGGTCTAAAGATGAATCAAACCTGGTTCCTTCCCTCAAGGAGCTCATGATCTAAGATTCATATAAAGAAAGTGGACACAATTCAATATGGCAATTGCTGTGCTGAGGTGGGTCCCACATGCCACGGAGCATAGCGGAGAGGGTGGTTCCCCTACACTTAGTAGCCTGAGACAAAGGTATTTTTAAAATTCTCTATGATTTCGATCATTCTTTTTTCTGTGACTTCTTGATATATCTGGTACACCTACTTCTTACCATCATTCCCTCCCTCTTCTAACCTGTTGTTTCTACTCATTTCTAGGAATTTGGTTGAACTTGTATCCTTTCTTTCCAGTGGCGGGTTTCACCTCTGCTTGGCACATAACAGGCACCTCGGTATCCATTTAATCCCCGTGCTGTGTCCCATGCTCAGAGGTTCTGATCTAGTTAGTCCGAGTAGGTCCCAGACTCCCAGCTGGTGCTGTTTGACAGGCAAGTGTAAATCTAGGGATTCTGACATGGCTTGGGGATGGCCCTGGTCTCCCCTGTGGAATTAGAGGCATGGGCTTTGTGATAGCTCTTTCCTAAGTACAGAATCTATTTTTAAATCTCAGGGGTGAAGGCATAGTCCCGGCCTCTCTGCAAGCTGTAGCAGCCAGTGGAAGTGTCGAATGCTGGAGTGGCCCAGGGCCAAGAAATGGCCCATCCACACTCCCCGATGGGTAACACCTCACCAGCAGTCATGGTGCTCGCTGAGCTAATTCCTCATCAGGTGTTTAAAATCTCAGCTAATCGGGGTTGGTGCTAACAAGGGACCAGAGATGTTATCATAATGGCCAAGTCATCAAAGCTCAGGAGTCTCTAAACTGAGAATTGTCAAGACCTATGGTTTGAAAACTGAGGTCGAGCCATTTGTACACCCAGGAAAGTTAAATGTAACCTGACATCTGTCAAGTATGTCTAAGATGACAGAGGCACCAAAATACTGCTAGTTTGTCATCTCCTGATTACTGCAGGTCTTTTCTCAAAAAATCAGCCTCGTCAGGCTCCAGCTATTCCAGCTGCCAGTGACGCGAGCCCATGTAGCACCCAGCTGGTGTTATCTGGCACACTCAGATCCCATTATTTCAGTCAATTGGCCGTCATTTATTGAGCACCTACCGTGGGCCTGGCGTGGAGGAACCCAGACAGGGATAAACACAGATGTTGTCCTCAAGGTGCTTGCTGTCTCATGTGAGATGGACCCTAACTTTTCTAAGATATGAAGAGTGAAATCATAACCCGGGAGATAACTCCCAGCTGCCTCCTGCGGCCCACAGGCTCATGCAGAACAGCCAACAAGCTCTGAAGAAACCCGCGGGCAGGAAGCGCTGTGCGGCTCTAGTCCCTGAGCCCCAGTGCAGGGTAATTAGCATGCCTCCTTTGCTTTCATCCAGGAAGAGGTGATGCAAAGATTAAACCGAATATTTAATGCAGCACCTAGTCAATAAGCGACTCAGTGATGGGGGAGGAGGCAGAGATGAAATACTCATGGTGTGTGACCTCAAGGAAGTCACAGCTTGGTGATGGAGGGAAGGCAAGTGCTTGGTTGTTCTAATATAAAAACAATAATGATGAGGATATTTATAATAATGGCAGCCGCCCCTTGGTGAGCGCTCAGCATGGTGGGCACGAGGCCAGTGCTAAGCTCTCTGCAGGCACACACGCCACACCATTCTGTGCTGTCAGCACACTCGTCAGCAGTGCACCTTTGAGAAATCCGGGGCTGTGGGAGCTGTGCTACTGTGCCTAGGCTCACAGACCGCAAGGAGTCTTCCTGAGGTCCACATCCACACCCATCTTCTCCAGGGCCTGAGCACTCAGCCTCTGTTGTGCATCCTAGGACAAGGCTGAGAGGAGATTCTCTGGACTTTGGGGTGGGGAGAGGACACTTTGGGGCTGGATTGGGGTCTCCCAGGAGCAGACCCCAAGACCAGGATTTGAGCATATGTGGTTTGTTGGGAGGTGATCTCAGGATACCCTGGTCAGGAGCAGTGATGTGAGACAGAGAAGGGAAGGGAAGGACACCAAGTAAGAGTGTATAACAGGGATGTGCCCTGTTGACAGCTGGGTGTCAGTCCTGCTGGGCGCTCCGTGAGAATATGCAGACCATGCCTCAGAGTTCCCCTACCTGAGTTATTAGGAAGCTGGAGATATCTGTCATTATCTTGCCAGTGGGTTTCAGCCCCGGGCAAGTTCGCTATGGATTCAATGTGACCAAAGAAATTGACAGCAACACATTCTTTGGGGTGAAAGGGTTTATTACCAGGCTTGTTCTCCTGGCGGTAGGTCAACCACTAGTGTATCTGCCTCCGCTCTCCTGCAGCCTTGCACGGTGCCACTGTGTTGCGCCCGGGGCACTGGGCAGAGCTCTTTATAGAGTCAACAGCCATGTGTTGCCCACAGGTGTGCAGTGAGCTAGTCAACCGGGGCCAGGTGAGAATCCTGGCCACAGGCACTCTCACTTTATCCACAGTCGTCATGCCACCACTTGTCATGAGTTGAGGGCGGCTTTGTGGGTAGTGACTCTTAGGCCCCTGACTGCCAGCGGAAGTCTCAGTGCTCTCAGTGAACTGCTTTGCACGTCCAGGTAAGCGCACTGCTCTAGGCCGTCCCCAGCTGCAGCCCCAGCAGGCCCGGGAGGGGGGCGTGAAGCATGCTCTGCCAGTCGTCCGCCCCAGCTACACCAGGGAGGCAGCATATTGTGCTTGAGCTTGGAGATCCACACCACCAACTGCTCTTCAGGACTGGAGGTCTCTGGGCGCCACAGGGGGTGGGTACTTTGCAAGCCTTCCCTCAGAGGGCCTGGGTACTTTGCAAACCTTCCCTCAATGACTGGATCAATGTCCCAGCAATTCAGAGACCAGCAATCTGGGAATTTGTTAGTAAACTGGTATAAAAGCCTTTGTAGGCAAGTTTAGGAAGACATGCTGGATTTCAGGGTAGTGGACCTGGGTTTGAGGATCAGCTTTGGTAATATCACCCAGGCCAGCCCTTCCAGGCTCTTGCTGATGGCTAGCCTACAGCACCCCCTCTTACCCCGTGCAGATCTGGGACACTCTCTGGGGAACACTGGGCAAAGGACCCATTGTGTGGGCTCTCCCACAGGAGGCTCCGAGCGCTGGGGCCCAGGTGTCCCGCTGCAATCTTTTCCAGGGATGGACACAGAGCAGGAGAAAAGAACATGGCCTTGGGAGCCAGGGGCTGGGAGAGAGTCCTGCTCTGCTCTTTACTGGCTGTATCACTCTAAGCAAATCACTTAGTCATTTTGGGCCTCAGTTTCCTCATTTGTAGGATGGAGATAAAAATACTCAGTTCTTCATGTGGTTGGGAGATGTAAGTCGGCTAGTGTGTGAACAATGCTTTGTACGGTGTGCGGTACATAGCAAGGACCAGCCTATGGCAGCTTCCCACTGTCGACACTGTGCCCCGACTGGGAGCCCGCTCGGCGGAGGAGGAGGGAGTACCCTGGCCCTGTGTGACCACCTGGAAGAAGTCCTTCCGTCCTGGGAGCAGATCCTCTTCGCCTGTCTCCCTGTGTAATTGCCAGACTTTGTTCTCTTCCACAATTAGACATATCGGGTTCAAAAGAAACATTGTCTCACACTAATGAATAGAAGAATAGCCTCCCTCCCCAGACGCAGGAGACTTTATCAGCCTCTCGAAATGTTGATGACAGCTCTGAGAGGAGTTTGGGGAGTGCTCCTAAATAAGCCACTCCGAGCCCCACCCTCGGGAGAAAGGTGGGAGCCGGTGACCATGGCACAGTGACCTGGCTTGGGATCAGTCAGGGGATGCGTGTGGTGGGTACCCATGGGCTGGCCCCTAAGCCGCCATGCGGGAAAGATGAAAAACCTGACCCTGATCTCAGAGGGTGGCCAATGGCTGAAGGAGCCAGAGAAAGGAAAAGTCATGCCTCTCAAGCTTGGACTCGAGCTGGCACCTCAAATGTGCATGCATGCAGGCCTCAGGCCAGGCCAGAGGATGCCAGGCAGGCCCAGATCTGGAGTTGGGAGGCTGATGGACACCGTACCCTCGCCTTCCCTTTCACGAAGGCCTGCTTGCCAACCGCAGTGCCCTTGGCTGGGTCTCACCGGGCTTGGTGTCAGCCTCTGGGCTTAGGCAGCCTCACTTCCATTTCCCTTTCCTGTTCAGGGTGCAGACCGCTTAAGTCAATGTGTTGTGTGTGAAGGGCTCCTCTTTCGTCTTCCCAAGGAAACCCAACCAGTGGTCTGCTCCCTTTATCCCTGAATGCACGTTCCAGCTGTCTGCTGTTGGGGGGGGGGGGGGCAGATCCCTTAGCTAGCAGGCAATCCCAGCTCCCATTGGTCAGGGAGCCCTACCCCATCAGCATTAGGTGAGATCTGACACTTTCTCACTTGCCCTGCAGAAGATCAGTAGCCTACGGGAAAGCAAAACTTATTTAGAAGAAAGAGGTTTCCAAAAAATTGAGAATACCAGAGCCTTTCAACAAACACAACCAGCTTTCATAGATTATCCTGAAATGAACTATTTTTTAAAATTATCTACCAGATCATGTAACAGAAGGCATTAGGTTTTATTTTTGTCTCCAGAATTCAGATTTTAATTTTACAGAGTTAAAAGAAAAACCCTGAGACCAAGGTATCTAGCATTTCAAGTGAAAATGGTGAGATTTTTTAAATGGGGGACATTCACCAGGCCAGGTCCCTCATCCCTTCTTTGGCTAATTTGCAGGAACTGACCTTCTCAGAAGGATTGGAAGTCTGAGCAAAGCCAACCACTAGTTTCCAAATTGATTTTCAAACTAAAATTGGAACAGGTCTCAAATGCTCCCGGGATTTGGGCTATTAATACTGAAGAACAATGAGAACAAAAAAAGTGAGTGTATAAGAGGTGATTTATGACCAAAAGGAAGTTGCAAGCTTGGAAACTTGTATGCAACCCAATCACAGGCCCCTCTGGAGGCGTTCCAGGGAAGAGATGGAAAACGTAAAGGGAGAGCGTTTCCGAGGGATATTAAAGCTTATAAAAGGAGGTAATGTGGGCTTTGGGCCTGAAATGAGCGGGTGAGGCGCTGACTATGCTGAACTCCTCATAACACAGCAGGTTTTTGTGCAGCTGTCATCAGCGCCTGAGACACCCCACGAGCCTTTCCTTGTATTTATTTCTTACCATTAGTCCTTCACCAGGCAGACTCAATGGCAGGAAGAGAGTCTCCTCACCAGAGTGCGGGGCTGTGATCGCTGTTGCTCAAACCTGTGGTCTCATCTCAGGTGTCAGGCTCTCAGGTATCCAGGCCGTGGCCCCAGCTGCTACCTGGTAAAGGCCAGCGACAGCCTAGTCAGAGTGGAGATACACAGGGCAGTGAAGTTGGCTAGCAGAGCCGGGTCAGGTGTTCTGGGGATGGACACTTAATCTCGCCTTTTATTTTCAAAATGTCCTGCAAAAGTTATTTATTATTATTTACAGCTTTAATGAGGTAGAATTTATATACAATAAATTGTACAATTTAGAGTGTGCAACTTGCATGCTCTTTATATACACATACATACATGTGTATAGACATGAGCATATACATATGTGCCTCTACTTGGACCAAAGAGAATCAGCGAGTGCATATGCTGCTGTGGCTGTTGGCAGGACCTTCTTGTGGGGTGTATGCCAATCCCATCCCTCTGGGGTAGCAAAAACAGGAGGAGAAAAGGCCGCTGAGATGGGCTTCCAGCTGTCAAGCCTTGAGAGACAAGAGGTGAGACCAATTGCAAAGAAACCCAAGTTCCCCAAATGGCCAGGTAAATGTTTCTTTCTAAAAGTGAACAGCAGATAATAATCCATTCTAGGGGGTCAAAACAAAACCTTTCCCTGGTGCAGTCTTTTATAGTTTTAAAAATGTTATACTACCAGGATTTCCTTGGAGAGGTGCAGAAAATCCAGATAGTTATGATTATTACTAATCATCATGTACCAGTTCCGCTCCCTAGAAGTCATTCTATGGCCAAGTGGGAGAGTAGAAGGGATCCATACCACTGAGGGGGCTGTGGCTGTCTCTAAGGTTTGAAATCCCTCTGGGGAAGTCTCTGGTGGGTTGACCAGAGGACTTCCTAATGTTACCATTACTTCCACCTGCAGCATTCACCTCAGTCCTGCCCTGCCCAGCCTGTTCATCCAGATGAAAATGGAGAAAATATTGCGTGTTTGTCAGTACTGGCCAAGGAATAGGGTGGGGGGAGGGCGGGGGAGCAGAAAGGTCTGGGAATGAGGAGAGATGTAGTATATGGAGAAGAGTCAAGTCTCATAAAGGCATTTTACAGTGTGGCTAGGCCCCGAATTGTTGGTATCTTATGTTTATTGGTCCCCTAGGATCTGCAAGAGCTGGGAAGGGCCTCCACTCCCAGTCTCCCCCTTGGCCAACTGGCATTCTTGCTGACTTAGCAGTTCTGGAGAAGTTCACCTCTGGTCTTACTTAGAATGTTTCAGTTCTATATTCATAAATGGGAGGAGGAAGAAATTTCTAAAAGTAAGGGCTTGGCTAGTTGTGGAGGCAGAAGTTCCATTTGGAGGGAGCGTCTGGAAAGCACCCCCACCCCCCACAAGTATGCGTTGAAGAGCTGGGTGGTCACCAGGCACCAAGGCAGGGCGAGGCCAGGCATTCAGACGTCTTCCCAGAACTGCGCCTGGAGGGAAGATCAGCCCCATCTTCATCCAACTGCTTCTGACCAGAGGACACATTACCCTGAACTTCCCTGTCCTCTGGAATGAGAATCCGGGCTAGCGCCAAAGGCCAGGGGTCTTCAGTGATGTCTGCACTTTGTAAACAACCACAGAGCATTCAAGTAGAGGTGCCCTGTAAGAGTCATTTATTTCTTTTTACAGCCCCACTTGGATCCAGGATGTTTCTGTGGGTTTTGAAATGGAAAAGAACTAACATCCTCTCTGCAATCCTCTCAGCAGGCTAGTGGGTAATCTTCAGCCTTCTGGTTTCTGTGCTGGGACCTAGGATGTCAGCCTGGCAGAGACTTCATGCTCAATGCTGGCTGTTATCTAAGAGCCAGAAGAGACCTATCAAATTTTCTTAAACATCCCCTGCCTTCACTTTTAAAAGGCATTGCTACTTTATTTATTTTGTCAATAGGTAACTTATACTCATGAAACGAATTTCAAAAAGGGTAACCATAGAAACATTTGTTTCAAAATGTTATTTTATTTTTATAAAGTACCCATGTTTCTACTTTGTTTAGCTTTTCATACATTAAATAAGCAATTTGGAAAAGCTAAAAAAAAAAAGCCTTCTTATTGTCCTGGACCCCTAGCCCCAAGTTCTCCTCCTCAGTTGACCAATATTTCAGATTCTTGTATGTCTTTCTAGAGATATTTTTTGCACAATTAAGCAAGTATGTAAATGTGTAATCATTTCATTCCCTGGCCTGCAGCCTTTTTCCCCCAAGAGTGGTAGCAGTAGTGGGATGGATGGTTCTCTGGAAACAGATTCTGAGATGGAGATTTGCAGGGCAGGATGCTTACCGGGGAGCGCACTCCAACCAACGTCAGTGAAGGAGAGAAAGAAGCTGGCCTGCCCAGAGGGTCACAACAGAGACCTCAGCCAGTTCTGTGGGAGCTCTGGGGCCTCTGCATTTGGGGTGAAGGGAGCAGGTCTTTGATCAGTCGTTGTATGTGGGCATCATCTGTGGTGGGGCTGCTCTCTTCAGTTCTGGGCAGTCCCTGGAGAGAATTTAGGGTCCCCCTAACACTCTCAGCTGCTGGGGAATCTGGGTGGGCCTAGCCCAGCACCCACTTTAGCAGCATAAGGTACATATTTCTCTGTATGTAGTCTTTTACTTTACAGTAGATCTTGAAGACTGTTTCACATCAGTACATAAATAGCTTCCATATTCCATTTTTAATGGCTGCAAAGTATTCTGGGTGGGTATATCATAATTTGTGAAGTTCCCCCACCAATGGGTGTTTAGTTTGTTAGCAGACTTTTGCATTTATATCCAATTCTGGGATGTAGATTTGTCCCTTCTCACACGTGCAAATTTATCTTATAGTCGAATTGCAGGGCCCCAGAATATGTGTACTTTTAACTTTGGAAGATACTCTCTAGAGACATCCACTTGTTATGGTCAGACACTAGAGCAGGGTCCTCAGTCCTTGTCTTCGCATATTGAAAGACGTAACACCAAGACTTAGGACTATGCAAGCAAGCAGTGTACTTTATTAGAGAAGTGAGGAAACAAACACCTGGACAGACAAAGGTGGGCTGCTCAGGAGAGAGTCAGCCCTGAGAAGCATTAGGGTGACTCCTGTTACAGGGAGCAAATATGTTCATTCATGAGTTATTAGGTCACCTAATGAGTAGGGAGGGCTTCAATTAGCACACGCACAGTTGGATTTCATACACACGTGTATGTTGCAATGGCATCTCATGTAGCCTTAGCTTGTAAAATCTCTGCCCAGGGGTGGGAGATTTAGTATTATATCGGACATCAAATTTTCCTTGTGCACATGTCACAAGTTGTGTCTTGGTCCGTTGATTATCTGACCAAGGGTTCTCTAAACCTAAGACATGGTGGCCATAAAACTTGGTAAAACAATAGGTTGACATGAAAAACAAGACATCCTGGATCCTCATGGAGCTGGTGGTCCGAGTTGCAAGGCACTTTGTCGGGATGTAGGTGTGAGGGGTTGGACGGGTCTCCCCGTTTCTTCTCCACCTGCCTCCCACCAAGGCTCTATCCGTTTACACTCACTCCCACCAGCAAGTAGGCGCTTGTCTGTTTCCCCTGCTCTTGCCAGCACTGTCATTAAACTTTTTCCTTCTCCCCAGTTTGAAAGCTTAAAAATGGTATCTCATGATAGTTTCAGTTTACATCTCTCTTTCTGAGTGACACTAAGTATCTTTCTGTTGTTTAAAATTAATTGGCATTACCTTTTCTGTAAACTATTTGATCCTAGGTTTTTTGACTTTTAAAACTTTTTTTGGCCATTTTCTTGATTTGTAGAAAGTCTTTATAGACTCTGAGCATTAGACCTTTCTAATATAAATTGACAAGTTCACCCTTTAACTAACTTAGGCAGGCACAGAAACTGTTCTATATTTAGGGACCTTTTAGGGAGTAGGTTCTGGGGCATCTCTGTGTACAACCTGTTTTTCCATCCGCCACTGAATACATATGTTGGGGATGAAGCCAGTCCCTGCCCTCTTCTCTTCTTCTGTCTTCCCACTTGGCGACACAGTGAGCCCTGCAGTTTCCCTGGGAATTTTTGACATGGGCCAACCTATCTCCTGTCTTTCTGTCTCAGTTGCTGTCCCTGGAGTTGTACCATGTTCTAGGACTCGGTCCACATGAGGACAGAGTGAGCGGAACTCGGGTGTACTGGCTACCCCTGGGTTCACATCTTCCCTTTGTCACTCAACAAGCATGTCGTCTTGTTATTAGCCTCTCTCAAATGCAATTCCTCATCTGTTCAAGGGGGAAATACAATGTACAATGTGGGTATCTCTGTGGGTTGCTGAGAGGATTAAATGGGATAATTTCCAAACTTCTTAAAATGGTGTACAGCTGCCACTCTTTGACCCTTCAGCCTCCCCTCCCCTGGTCCTCCCTTGCTGCTTGCACTTCAGCCACATTGAGGCCCTGTTGGTTTCTTGGAAAACCATGCTTGGGCCAATGCCCACTTACCCTGTAAGCCTCAGAGCAGTCTCCTCCTCAGGCAAGCTTTCTGTGTTTCCCCTGTAGAGGTTAGTTGCCCCTTGTATGGTCAGCCCTGGCATGCTATATTTTAGCACCACTCTCATGCTTCACTTTTCCTGCCCACATGTCTCCCTCCTTAGGCTGAGAGCACCAGGGGGGCAGAGCCACTGGCTCCCTCCCGGGACTCACATGTATCCAGTAGACACTCTAGAAGGTTTACTAGAGGGCAGATGGATGGTTAGATGCACAGTTGAATGGAAGACTGGATGGATGGATGGATGGATGGATGGATGGATGGATGGATGGATGGATGTGTGGATGGATGGGTGGACGGATAGATGAGCTGAGCTGTCGGGTGTATGAACTGACACATGTGGAGGGGCTTCATTTATTGCTGAAGCCTCTGACTTTCAAAGAAAGATAAAAGGTTTTCCACAGAGCAGTAGAAGCCTCACAAGAGACTTATAAGCAGAACCCAGGCCATCAACCTTTTATTTTAATCCACTAAGAAAGCATGACTGATTGGCTGGGCTCCCCCAGGCTTTTCATACCCAAATCATGTGAAAGTGGATCCCAGGGTCTTTCTTTGTCAATAGAGAGGCCTCAAGGAACTAGGAAAATGACTTACATTAACGAACTATATTTATTCTTCAAAAAAGCTACTTACTGATTGAATGAGAAACTGAGTACCACATACATGCTTCAAAAATCATTAGGTATGTTTTGCTATAAAAGCCAGTCATAATCTATCAAAAGATTAATCCTCGAAGAGTTTATGGTAGCACTTAGAACTGCAGCGCTTATACATGGAAAATACTTCATTTGTGATCAGCTTGAGGAACATGGTGTTCCAGATGAGTGAGATTTCTATGTAACCAAGCTTTGGGAAAAAAATACTCATTTTTACAACACTACTGTTCTTTCAAAGCATTTTTGAAATATTTCTTTTGTCATTTCCATCAAGTCAATTTAGGACAAGTCTTATTTTTTCCTGAAGATTTTTTTTATGAAAAAATGTCAAGATTTTTTTTTGTAAAGCTATATTAACAGCACCTTAGAGACAAGTTACCAGTTTATGAAGACTTGGGGTCATCATTACAAACAGACATTGTTTGCACAGATTTTTGAGTTCAACAACGCTGTCAGTGGCTACTGCTACCCGCAGAGCTGTTTGGCCCCATGAGGTGGCCTCCCACCTGTTCTTGCTAGCTTCTTCTCCTCTTGCTTTTTATTACCTGTCCCTTCTTGTGCCTCTCTTTGTCCTGGGTATGTCTACTGCATAGGCTTCCAAACACCTACTCAACACCCCAAGGCCTTTTTTCTTTTTTTACAGTTTTTGTGGCATAGTTGAAAGGACCTTAATGGGGTGTCTGGTCTCTAGCTAATACAGATGTTCCTATAGGAGAGTATGCCTTAGGAACCAAAGTGTTTTTGTGTGGACTTAGGGCTGCAGGGGTGTCTGTGAAGACGTTCAGCAACACCAGAGAAGCCTGCCGTGGAACAATGTGCTGCAGCTTAGGGAGCAAAAAAAAAAAAGGAAAGAAATTGCTCAAGAACTAATTCCATGAAGGAGCATGGAGATCATTCTCCAGGGAATGTTCATGTAAATGTTCAGGTTTATTGTAAGTGTTCTATTGAAAACAAAGGCTAAAATGTCAGCACTTTTTGCATAAAAAGCAAACACTCACCCCATGCAACGGGACTCACTGGGAAAAGTAGTCTGTGAGTCAATCGAGAAGCACTTGCATCACCCGTGTGGTGAGGGGAGCAGTGTGACTGTGGGTGGATGTCCTCACCACGTGCTGCCTCCTCCTGGGCCTGGCTGAAACTTCACTGGGGGTCAAGGTCAGTGGAAGCCAATGGGCCATGGCTACCCATAGGATCAAATAATAATAGCTTTCACCCTTTGAAAGCTTAGGAAGTTTCAACACTTAGCACACGTTTCTTGGTGCATCCTTACAACAGTCGTTTAAGATCTGTTATCTCTACCTTACAGATGAGGAAACTGAGACTCAGAGGAATTAATACATAAAATCAAAGTCACTCACTAGTGAGTTTGTCCGGCTCCAGAGTCTGGCACCTACCCTCCATGTTTTGCTGGTTCTGCCCAGTGGTCTGCACTGTCTGTGGGACAAGCTGGGTGCTCATCCTCTGGCCTCTGGCAGCAAGCATCTGGGTACTCCAGAGCCTCCTGGACTTGCCATCAGCTCCCTCTTGCCTACGTGTCTCAGGAAGGAATCTATAGCCACCTTCTTAACTGTAACTGCTGACACCTACGGTAGCTGGTGTACCTCCCCACAGGATAGACTCTGCCCCTGCTACCAACAGTTAGGGGAGGGGCTCAGAGGAATGGTCAGCCGAGGTTTGTGTTCGTATAGATTGTCCCAAGTACTATTGCCTGCTCACGGTGTACCTACTTTGTTGAACAAGTGTCCACACTAACAGGAAGGACTTTGAGAGCTAACGGTGAAGGCGGAAGGCCTATATCACAGAGTCTTATGGTAACAGAGGTGCCTTTTCAAAGTACTGTTGTAAGCATTAGCATGTTTGGATCTACACAGACCAAGGGTGGCAGGTGGCTCTTACTTAAAAATCTGGGGGTCCTAGGCCTCCATTGTGCTGACTTGTCTCCCTGCAGATTAGAACAGAGGAGAGAGGAGCTCTAAAGTGCCTGCTCTCAGTAGCGCTGACTAGTATAAGACTTTTCCCTTAAAGAGCTTATAAGAGCAGCCCAGTCAGGCCATTAAAGGAAAACGGATCTTCCTGCATGGTAGTGACGGCATGATTTTGTTTAAATTTGCCAATATTGACCTGCCCCACTTCATTCTGGGTTCTCTTAAACAATAAAGATTTAAGACCTAGCCACTGTCCTTAGGGAGTCTGTGTCTGCCTGGGGACTTGGAACTGAGGATGGGGGAGGGGGAAGAGCAAGAAGCACTGGAGAAAGAGCAGCTGTTTGCTCCAGCCAGGCATTTGCAATCAAACCAGATGATCCGCTATCTCTACCTGGGACTGAGGGGTTTCCCAGGACAAGGGACATTCAGTGCTAAATCAAGGAAAGACCCGGACAAACCAGGACAAACTGGTCATCCTGAAAGACGCTAAACCTCCTTGTGCCTCAGTTTCCTTATCTGCAAAATGGAGATAATAACACTGAACTTTCAAAGTTGATGTAAGAGGTAATTGAATGTGATAAGATTTGTAAAGTATGTGGCATATGGGAGCATCAGTATATGCATGCCTTAGCATCACGGAGGTACCAGAATCACACAGAGCCACGAAACGTTCCGGAAGGGACCAAGCCAGCAAGAGCAGAAGTGAATAGAGGAAGACTATTTAGAGGCAAGCATGCTCCAGACGGGCCTTAAAGACCCAGTGAGATTTGGTCTGAAGTGCAAGGAGATTTTGATTGTCTTGGAATAAAATGAGTGATTCTAACAATAACTGCTTCAAGCCACTCCCGTTGTGCAGGATTTATCTACCGCTCTGCTGTGATTCTCAGCCTCCTCTATCCCCCACCCCCAGCCTGTCCTCTCTTTCCCTTGAGATTTGCTCCTGCTGTGCCATAGGCTGAGTCCCCCACCCGCAGGCACCTGCTCATTAACTAGCCACTTGCCCCCTCCCCACGAGAGGTGTCTGGTGAGCCAGGATTAGGGAAACTTAAGCTCAGAGAGGTTACATGACTTGCCAAGAATAACCCAGCAGATCAATTCTGAACCTAGAAACAGGAACCAGATGTCCACACCTTACTCCATGCTTACTTTGGAAGGTGGAGTGTAGGGCCCAGAGGCCGCAACAGAAAACCTGAGCTCCTCCGGGAGAGACCGAGAGAGCGAGAAGTCCAAAGCCATCCTGTAATTCACCATCAGAAGTTCCCCCTAAGTGGGTCTTAGGGGGAAGGCATTTTTCTAAGAATTCAGCTTTGATGATACCCTCTGAGTTTGGGAGTTTTACACACAAAGGAAATTTTGACTATCATTTAGGAAAAGATGCCACAATGAATGATTTTAATGCTTTAAGGGTTTGGCACAAGCTGTATCAAGTATCAAGTAATGAGCTTTCCGTTTCCGGTCACACAGTCATTGCTTCTCAGTTCAGCCAAAATTGGCAAGAGTCAGGCTGGTCATTAAAGCAGAGCCTGGAAAAGGCAATTAGCGCACCCGGGGTTACAAGGTTAACTCCAGGGGAAACACGAATCATAAATTTTACTCACAGATATTCCTGTTACTCAGAGGCTGTGGCTCCTCACAGAGCAGGGTGTGAGGAGGAGGGCTGGGTGACAAACGTCATGGGTGATGCTGGCTGGTCTGCCCCAGAGGCCTTCTGGGATGCAGGCTGAGCTCTGTCCTGCTGCAGGGGCAGCGCAGGGACGCCAGGGAAGCTCCATGTTATCCAGTCGCTTCCTCGGAGGTGGAAGGCACTGCCCTGCTCAGGACATCTTGTGTATCTGGTCTGTGCTCTTTGGGCATTAGAAACAGGCTGACTGACCATCCTCGTCTGCCCAGGACTGAGGGGTGCCCGGGGGGGCAGGACTTTGTCAGCACTAAAACTAGAAAAACCCCACGTAAACTCGGTGACCGATGTGGTCACCCTGTAAAGGACTCTGATGTTTTTGCAAGGGTCCTTATTCCCTGTTCAGCAAATTCACAAGACATATAAAACCAAAGGTGTTGGATGTAGACCCCATGCCTCCAGCTGCAGAGCGGTAGAATGGGAACCTTTATATTCCCACCGCCTGGGTCTGGGGCGAGGGTGTGTAGATTAGCCGTGAGTGGGCAGGTAAGTGCTAAGCAGAGGGCTCGGGCTGCTGCCCAGCTGTGGTTACCATTTATCGTCTGTCCCCTTGCTCCGTGTGGCTACTTTAAGGGACTTCCGTTCTATCCTCCAGCAGCCCACAGATCTACCCAAGATCTACTCAAATTATGTTAGTCAAGCTAACACATCTTCAGCAAAGAGGTAGACAGTAGCTCATATTAGTTCTTTGGCCAAAAGTGGGCCCCCTTTCAGAGCAGCCAACGAGGGGGCCCAGGGCTCCATGAGAGTCAAACACCCCACCTTGAGAATGGCTGTATCTATCTTCTGATGAAACCTATTGTGAATAATCCGTCTGCAGGTGGGGAAATAGTCTCAGAGGGATTTGTCAAGAAGGATTTTTTGGTGTTAAAGAATTCTATCCCCGTTTGTCCTTGCAGACAGTTATTTGCTTTTAGAAAGTGCCCCAGAGGAGAAGCGGTGGGGAAAGAGCAACTGCCCCCTGCCACCTCTCAGGACAGAGAGGAACCAGCCCTGTCTGCATGTTCTAACTTCTTTGAAAAAAGTGACATAGCTGAGTATCTCATTCCAAATTTACATGCAATGCAGTCATCCATGGAGATGCTGTCTTTGCTAATAATCTAGCAATTAAAGTGGAATGTGACTGCTAATTAAACCTGCCACTCAACTAGATGTGTATTTGTTTTCAAATGGAGCTGGATTTGAGCTGGCCTGTCTTCAGCTGAAGCTGGCCACTGAAGATTTGGATTAGAATGTAAGGCCCGAAAAGGAATGTGCCTCTAAATACCTTTAAATTTTCTTTTTTTGAAAATGAACCTGAGTATCAGCTAAGATCAAATTAAAATCTCAAGCCAAAAAAGCCATCTTAAATTGCAAAAGTGTCTTTGGGATGTTTTCATTGGTTCCTTCCTTCAACATACTTTTTCCTCATTTAATTTGTGAGTAGAATTTTAATAATTTGAAATGTTCAGGGGTTTTTAATATTAAGCTTTCTTTAGATTTACATTTAAGTAAAGCTTCTACCATGTAGCTTGGCCTATGAGCAGAGTTCTGAAGGTGCACAGTCTATTGTGGAGAATGCCTGGGTTTGAATCCTGTTTTAGTCACCATAAAATTAGGGAATTTTGAGTCAAGTCAAGGGAAGAAAATGGATCAGACCTGGGCCGTGCTGGGCAGTTCTCTTTGGTAGGGACTGTCCTGGAAGCCCCACATTAATATGAGCTAATGCAATACAGGGGCTGGTCCAGCAGTCCTTTGAGATGTGCAGCTTCAAAGAGGAAGATGCAGTCATATGCAAGGTCTCTTTCTAACATCTCCAGACTTGTTAGCTTGTTAAGGAGGTTGGCACATAAAGGCAGGTGTGCCTCCACAGTCGTCCGGTGCTCGGGGCAGATAGTACTCATCTGTCACTTCACTCTTTCCTCTTGTCCAGCACAGGCTCTAAAGCCCTGTTAACAGCATTCTCAAAGCAGCCACTGCCATCTGAATAGAAGGAGGACTCACATAAAGCCTCGCCACTGTCCTGGCTGTGCGGCGACCTGTCTGGCGCTTGCCGTGGGAGGTGGGAGGTCAGAGAGGAAAGGCTGTCGGTGCAACTCCAGCTACAGCCTGGAAGGGGTCCTGGGATGCCCCGACCTCTCCCTGTACCTTGCTCTAACTCAGCATGTGGGAAGACGGGCCTCCCCAGCTCTCAGATAAGCCACCTGGACCTTTTGTCCTGCAGGCTTCTGTGATCGGTGGGTTGGAACATCCTGGAGAAACAGAGTCTCCTCACCAGATACTTTAGGAAACACATTTGAGAGGCCATGAGGAGGGTGTGGGGGTGATCTCTAGGCCACACTCACCTTTGCAGCCCTATCAGGGTGTCTGTTCCTGGGCAGAGCATCTCACAGGAAGCCAGGCAGCCACAGCAGGGGGCAGGACCCCAGTGGGCTGGCTCAGAGGCAGGGACTTTGAAGGAGACTCTTGGCTTCTGGATGAAACGCGCCAGTCCCCTGGGTGGCCTGGTGGCCTGTGTTCACATTTTTATCGAACCACCAGCTACACAGATGTGGCCTGCCCACACAGGCTTCCAGGGGCCCAGTCCCAGCCCTCAGCTCCATGGAGGAGAGCTGCAGACGGTCAAACAATCCTGAAGTGTATGAAGATGAAACAAGCCCCCGTTAGGAGGACACTCCTAGGTACTTAGGGCTGTGAAATGGCAGGAAATGGCTGCAAATAATATTAAAATTAGAATTCTTTCAGCCCCCATCTCCCAGCTTTGACTTTTGCTCTCTGGAAATTTATCATTCCCCTGGTAGCCAGAGTAAGCTGGTTGCTTGGACCCTGACCTCCGCTCTCCTCCTCACGCCCTTCTGCTTTCCTGCTCTGCACAAGCACAGGCCTGTCGGGGCACTGGGGCCAAAGTGCTAGCCAGTCCCTCTGCCTGGACCCCTTCCCCCATACTTGCAGGCATGGCTGCTTCTTACCACTCGTGGGTCAACTCAGCGGTCCCGCCACAGAGGCCTTCCTTGAGCACCCCATGCAAAGTAGTAAGCTTCCCCTTGCACAGAGCCACTCTCCAGCAGGTCACCCTGCTCTGTCTTCTTCACAGCACTCATCACGCTCTGAAACAGTTTATTTCCTTTTTTTCTTGCTCACTGTCTGCCTGCCTGCATGGGAACGTAAGATCTCTGAGAGCAAGACCTGGCACCCAGCACAGAGTATGTTCTCAATGAGTGTTTGATAGTGAGAGAACTTATGCTAGGTCTCCTAGGACCAGAGGATCATTTTCCTCTTGGGCTTTCCCAGCTAGCATGAAAGCAGTCTGACCCTCCTGAAGCCAAAGTGATGCATGTGGAGGCCTGGACGACCCCTTACCCTGCAGCCCCTGCTGGACCCTGACAAAGAGCTGCTTTCCATCTGCAGGGGCCTCTCTGGCTGGCCTCCTGCCTCAGGGCAGCTGAGCTGGCCCCTTCCTCCTGCCGCCTGTGCTGGAGGCAGCTGTGCTTCCTCCTGGACCCCAGCCTCAGGACAGTCACTCCTGGGAGTCTGTCCTCTGAGGCTGGCCTCATGCTTTCACTTCTGCTCCAACTTTCTTCCCAGGACATGGACTCTTCACAGCAGCAATGGGCTGCGAGGGAGGCTGGCCTCAGTCATTCGGAAAGAGAGGAAATGCTGGAGTCCCACTGAAAGCAGGATCTCTGCCCCTTCCCAGCTGAGACAGCCTGTCCTGACCCAAGAGGACACCAGTCTTCCCTCCCTAACCTACATGACAGAAAGCAAATGTAGGGAAGAGAGGTGTGGATGACAGTGCTGAGGCCTGGTGCGGGGGCTCCTCTGAGGGGCTGCAGAGCTGCAAGGCCACTCGGTAGGGACCAGACTGACTTGGCTCAAAGGCGATGAGCTGGAGAGGGGTGGGACAGAACCCTCCTATGCTCCCAGCTGAGGCAAAGGTGGGGCCGTGAGTCATGCCAGACTTGGTGATATTGTCAGGAAGTGCAGGAGCCTGAGTGAGAAAGATCTGGGTCTCACTTTTCTTGGATTCCCTGTGCCAAATTCTGTGCCAGGCACACAATAGGTGTGAGTGAAGAGAGAGGTGTGCTTGGTACTAATTCCAGGAGGACAGGGGTGCACAGTGAATGTTGAGCAAATGAATGAATGAACGGTTGATTGAACTGAGAGTGATGGTGTCCCTGGTCCCTGTCTTGTCCTCTCTGGGCACTTCCACCTGCGTGTCAGTTCAGATCCACGCGACGGAGCTAGGGCAGGCCCTGGAGTGCCACCGGGAGCCGGGTTTACACAGGAAGAGGCTGATCTGGGGAGTCTCTGCTACACCGTCCCTACCTTTTGGAGCTAAGCTCCCTGCACACTGCAGGGAGGTCTCCAGGTATGCTCAGGGCTGGCCTGGGCCTTCCAGACTAGACTAAGGAGCAGCTCCAGCCAGCCTGTCCCACTTCCTTCCTGTCATTGGGGTGAGAGATGGGGGGCTGGTTCCCGTTCATAGCCAACTTCCCCTCCAAGCCAGCACAGGAGAAGCAGCGGTGAAAGAGCAGGAGAGGGTGCTGGGACACGTGACCCGGGGGCAAAGCGCAGGACCATGGGAGTCTCACCTTCCAGTGTTTACCTCAAGGAGAAAAGAAAGGTAATGGAAGGATAACTGGGAATCCTTTTAACTTTTTTGAGAGGAGAAAGAAGCAGAATGCCTAAGCATGTAGAAGGCGCTCTTTAAATGTCTTGTCTGTAGCATATACTCAAACCTATAATTATGGCTTTGGGGAAAAAAAAAAGGATAATTATGAAAATTTCTGAGCGCATTAATGGCACACAATTGACATCCAAAATTATTTGAGTTAGAAATGATGCTGGAATGAGTTTCTTTTAAGAGACCCAGAGGAAAAGAACTTTGCTTTTTAAAAACTCTCAGTTCTAGATTAACCCAGAGTGTCACAGGTCACCTCAGGTAAGGCTCCCTCCTTGGGAAAGAGGTGACACAGAGGCTGCCCCCTCGGCAGTGCCCTCTCAGCTTGGCTTCCAAGGGCTGGGCTTGGCAGGCATGGCAGGTGGTGTTATTTGGGGCTCCCCACAAATGGTGGGCACCAAGAGCCTGCTGGCTGTGTGTTTTGCTGCTGCACCTGCCTGGCCATGGGCTGCTCACAGGACAATCAGAAGGGCTGGTTCAGTGTTTCCTTAAGGCATGAGATGACTGTGGAGTCAGACTGCCCAGCCTCAAACCCCTGCACCGTCACTCACCAGCTGTCTGATCTTGACACACCCCTTCGCTCTCTGGAGAGATTATACCAGAGGCTGGATTCTGCTGTCCCACGAATCCCAGCTGCGCCCTCCCATCCCTTATGCCAGCTCCATGGTGAGAGGGCTGTGTCTGACATAGTGGGAAGGTAGGCAAGGGGTGCAAAAGCTGTGCTGGCGAGCCAGCAGGCACAAGAGATGGCCCTCCCGGGTGTGCCCCAGGGGGTGAGAACACCCTCACAGGCCCTGCTGCCAGGCGAGCTTCCAGCAGCAGGCTCCCGGAGGCTGGCTGAAGGCATTTGCCCCTCAGACCACAACGTATGAGGGCCGCTCCTCCTTGCTGCATGAGGAACCCATCCCCTCATGACTTCCCACTGCCTCTGACCCAGGCTATCCCTGTGCCCCTGGCCCTGCCGCCCCCACTGTCCAGGCTGTCACCGGGCCATGTGGAGGGCTCTCACATCTGTTGCAAGCAGGCCCTGCCACCTTTAGGACTGTCTGCATCCAGCCCCAAGCAATTGCTGGAATCATGCTGTCTTCCAAGCTGGTGATTCAGGGACGCCTCTGAGAACCAGCCAGGCCTCAAGGGGCAGGGAAGGGGCTCACTGGGCAGCTTCAGTGCAAGGTCTCGGTGGTCGTGCTAAGTCTCTGAGGTGGGACCTACTATGGTTCCCAGGGCCACTGTTACCTCCTTCTGTGGTTGTCTGAGTTAGTAATTGGAGGCTCAGTGTCCCTAGCTGGACATGGGGAAGTCAGCTCTTTCTCTGCTGATGGTCCTTGAGCCAGCCATTTGTGGCCTGTGGTCACTCAGTGGTGACTCTGTATCATTTAGCTACGACTCTAACAAAGGCCTTTACTTAGGACTAAGAATATCTTTTCAGCCTGAGGCTTAAGTCAAGTCTGGTCTTCTAAAGAACCTGAGTGTTTCCTTACCGTTTAGGGCTACTCAACTAGGACAATTTAAAAAAATCGTAATTTGAGATGGATCATAAACCTAACATAAAACCTAGATTCAAAAAGCATCTTGAAGAAAGCAGGAGAACATCTTCCCAGCCTTGAGGTAAGCAAAGGTTTTTTAGGCAGGGCACAGAAAACACTAGCCATAAGAGGGAAGAAGAGTGAACTGGTTGTCAAAAGTCAGAGTTTCTGTTTTCATCATCAAAAGACACCATTTAAAAAATGAATGGCTAAGCTGCAGAAGGGAAAATGTATGAAATACATATACCTGATAAAGGAATTATATTCAGAATATATAAAGAGCTCCTACAGATCAAAACAAAAAGACAAGCCAATTTAAAAAATGAGAACAGAGATTTCACAAAATAAGATTCATGGGTGGCCAATACACACATGAAAAGATGCTTAATACCATTAGTCATCAGGGAAGTATAAATTTAAACCACAGGAAGATATAATTTCTCCCCCAACAGAGTGGCTAAAATGAAAAGGATTGATAATATTAAATGCTAGTGAGGATATGGAGCAACCAGACCTCACATCTCATACATCACTAGTGGGAATGTAAGTTGGTACAACCACTTTGGAAAATGCTTTAGCAGTTTCTTAGAAACATGTATCAGTTCTATGACCCAGTGAATCCATTCCGAATTATTTATCCAACAGAAAAACATATGGTCATACAGAGGTTTGTACAAGAATGTTTATAATGGACTTTTTAAAAATAGCCCCAAATTGGAAACAAACCAAGTATTCGTCTGCAGGAGGATCTATTTTTTAATATATTCACACAAGGGAATACTACACATCAGTAAAAACAACCAACTACTAATACTTGCAACAACATGGATGAATCTCAGAAACATTATACTGAGAACAAAAAAAGCCAGACAGAGAAGAAAGGGGTCAGGAGATATACATATGATTCCATTTATATGAAGGTCTAGAATGCGCAAGCTCATCCATAGTAATGGAAAGAGAAAGTGGTGGCTTCTGGGAGCAGGGAGGCAGAAGTCGACCAGAAAAGGGTATGAGGGAACTTGCCAGAGTGATTGGAAATATTTAATATCTGTATCTTAGATGATGGTTACACAGGTGTTCACAGTTGCCAAAACTCATCAAATGGAGCACTTAGATCTGTGCATTCTGTTTTATATAAATATTTTTATATTTTATGTCTCAAAAAATAATATTAAGAGCCAGCGTTTGTTGAACACCTACTTGGTGCAGCATTTGTTAAGAAAGCGCCTATCTCAGCAATGCTCACAGACACCTAGGGGGTAGAACTATCATGATGACACTTTTTATGAGGACTTGCAGAGCCCATGAAGTGGTGGAGACAGAACCTAAATTCGGTGGCCTGAGGCCTTATCCACTCTAATTATCTCTCTGTTCCTCACTGGTTTGCTCAGGCCTCATCAGCATTTATCCCATGGCCTTGCAGGCACTTATAAAATGGTGTTGGACTGAAAACGTGAATTCCACGCATTGTCAAGTATTGAGTGAACGTGTACTGAACCTCAGACACTGTGCTGGGCAGTGAACAAGAGGGGTGCCACCTCAGGGACCCACAGCCTGGAGAGGCCCACGCAGGCAGGCAGCTGGCCTCCCTGGGTCTCCTCCCTGACGGTCTCCGGTCCCAGGCTTCAGCTCTCATCTGCTGCCTCCCAGGGCCGCACCTGGGGGCAGAGGGGCCCTGGTCGGAAATGCTTCCCTTGGTGAAGCACATGCCCTTTCATCCTCATAGGCACTGGCTCCAGACCCAGATTGTGATACAGGCATCCTGTCAGAGAGAGAGTCCTGAAGTGCCCTGGGGCTCTGGGCGCACACCCGGGGTGTGCGTGTCCTCCCTGTCTCGGGCCTCTGGGGGACGCCAGCGGCAACATGGGGGACACTATGTGCGTATGTGCTGAGGTCCCGGGGCCAGGCCTGCTGCTCCTTCCTGTTTCTGAAGACGGGTTTGGTGCAGGTTGAGACCTCATAGTCTCCATAAATCTCAGTGGCCTGCGCCTTCGGGAGCTTGCTTCCCTGCCTTGCAAGTAACAGGCAGCTCTTCTGGGCCCTGTCCTGCCGGCAGATTGGCAACAAGCATCCTTCCCTGTCATCTGCAGTCGCCTGGAGACCAGAGCTCTCCACCCAGAAACCAGGATGATTGTTTTTTTCCAAAAAACTGATCTCACCACGTCACTCTACTACTTAAAGCCCTTTCTGTGTACCAGGCATGGGGCTCCATGCTTTATGTATTTATCTCTTTAATCTTCACAACTGTCCTCTGAGGTAGGTGTTGGACTTTTACATAGAGATGAGAAAGATGAGCCTGGAGATAATGCATTTATTAACTTGCTTTGATTCACTGTCAGCAATGGCAGAGATCTGAATTTGATTCTACATCTGTCTACAAAGTCTGTGCACTGAGCCACCCTGCTTTCAATTTTTTTTCTCTTTAAACCATCTGTAGTGAGCTAATTAATGTCCCTTTAAAAGATATGTCCAAATCCTAACCCAGGTACCCAGGTGTGACTTTATTTGGAAATAGGGTCTTTGCAGATATAACCAAGTTAAGATGAAGTCAAAGTGGATTAGGGTGCGTCCTAAATCCCATGACTGAGGTCCTTTTAATAAGGCCATGAGAAGACATAGACATGCAGGGAGAATGCTGCATGACATGGAGGCAGAGGTGAGAACGATGTGTCTATAAACCGAGGAAGACCAAGGATTTCTGGCAACCACCAGGATCCAGGAAGAGACGAGAAAGAATTCTTCCCCTAGAATCCTCAGAGGGAGCATGACCCTGCCGACGCCTTGATTTTGGACTCTAGCCTCCAGAACTGTGAGAGAACAAATTTCTGTTTTAAGCCACTCAGCCCTCAGAAACGAAGACACCATCTTATTCTTAAAGCAGGGAGTCTGGGCCCTGCCGGTGCTAAATTCTCCTGGAGGTTTTCAGTGCCCATCTGTGTATGAGAGGCTCTGACAAATCCCGAAGCCAGGAAACCTGTTCAGCATTTTTAAATCAAGTATTTTCCAAACAACCTGGACCTTGAAGCCCCCTTTCTCACAAAACACCTTTTAGCATGGTGTGAAGCCAGGGCTCCGGAGAGCGCACTGTGAGAGGAGGCCAAACGGGGGCTCCTGCCCTGGCTAGCTCAGGGCTGTAAACAGCCACATGTGGGGTCCTCTTCAGGAAAATGCCTTCTTCTGGAATGAACCTGCCTGAGCTTTTTCATCACTTCTGACAGCCTGTTGTCACTCTCATCAACACGGCAAAAAAAAAAAAAAGACCTCAAGAAATTTAATTATTATTATAGAAATGGCTATGAAAATGCCATTCCCAGCAAGCAGTGAACAAGATGGTAATATTTAATATCGGACAGGAGCCCACAGGCAAAAATAGCAGAGGCAGATGTGCAGCTTGCGTTGTTTCATCTGAGGTGTGAAAAGACAAGAAGTCTGCAGTCTGGAGCGGCTCCGTGGGAACCATCCGTTAGCTTCTGCAGAGGAATTTCCCCAAAGGCAAGCCTGAAAACTTCAATCGCTGTGCGGGGATGCTTCGGCGTGCGTCCATCTCGGAGCCAAGAATGTCTCAGAGATAACCCCACAAGGCAACCCAACCAGGCCTCCCTTCTGTTCCCAAAGGGTGAGGAACAGCACATTTTCCTCCTCGGAGGCTGCACTCACCAAGGCTGAGGACAGAGGATCCACATGCTTGTCTGGTCTGCGAGGAGCTGTTCCCACGCTGGCCCCACTGTGCTCTAACGGGGGCCATTTTTAAAGCAAGATCAAATCATGCACCTGATATCCTGCCGCCCACATTCTTCCCCACCTCCCATCCCTGTCTGGCTGACTTCTCAGAAGCAATGTCCCTTCCTCTAAGAAGCCATCCCTGACTCTCTGGCCTACTGTGTCCCCCGCTTTACTCTCCCCAAGCACCCTGGACATCTTCCTTTGAGGAGTGACACCACACCGTGACATACTCAGGGACTGTCTCTGCCAGACTGTGGGCTCCATGAGGAAGGAATGGTCACAGTCACCACAGTGTCCCCAGCTCCGAGCACAGTGTCTGGCCTGAGAGGGCACCCAGAGCATAGCTGATGAATGAACGTCTGCGCTCTTCTCTGGGCGCCTCCTCAGTGGGGACTGCCATGCCCCTGAGCATCCTTTCTCTGTTTGCCATGCCTCCCAGTTCTGGAGGGAAAGCTGGAGGCTGTGGAATCACCAGCAAACACGAGCGCCCTTCCAGTGATTGGTACACAATGCCAGACTCAGTGTTTGCTGTTTACAGAAGCCTCATACCCTTGCAACAAAGATTTCCATCCTGAAATGGACAAACATCTGGGTCAGTTGGCACCATTCAGTTAGTGTTCTTTCTGTTACATCCTTTTGGGATCTGGCTTGAAGGCCTGCAGAAAGCCTAGGTCTCAGCGATGGGCTTGTGGGCAGCTACAGGCTGAGCAGCCTCTGCTGCAGACGTGGAGGCCCAGGAGAAGGTCTGCTTGCTATGGGGCTTTGCCGCAGAGCACGTTCTCTCAATGTGTATACTGTGGCAAATCAGAAGAAAAATAAGGCTGTTTTCTTAATCAGCTAAACTTCTCAGTTACAGCAGGTCCCCAACCCTAGGCCTGCCCTTAACGAGAGCAGATAGATTCTGGATTAGCAATCCAGAGGACAAGGCAATTTTCAGCTAACCTTCCCCCAGACTCCAGCTGGCTGTTCCAAAGGTCCTCATGCATTGGCAACATTGATTCTTTTGCCAAATAGTCAGCAGGGTGGTGGCAGTACCCGCATTTTAAAGAGAGAACTGAGGCCAGACATGTAAGGTCATTTGGCAGAATTCACAGACTCAGGACTTCTGACTTGCACGTCAGGGCTATTGGGCCAGTTCCTTTAGGGAACACGTGTAAGGGTCAAGTTGGATCAAAATGAGCTAGGTTTTTGTTTCTTTGTTTGTGTTTACTATGTTCCAGGAAGTGTGTTGAGAGCTTTATGTGTATTACCTCGTTTACTCCTTCTATTAACTCTTTCAGGCAGGTGTTGTCATCCCCATTTTAGAGGTAAGGAAACTGAGGGACAGAGGGGTTAATAAACTTGCCCAGAATAACACAGTTAATAAATGGTAGAGCCAGGATTCAAACCAGTACTAATGGCAAAGCTGAGTTTTCTGGCAGCTTCCAAATATCTAGATAGTCCCCTGGTGTCAGGCAGACTGCAGTGTGTGTGCAGCCTGGGTTGATGACGCAAACCTCCCGGTGTCCCTGACTGCCATTCAGGTGTTGGGAGTGAGGGGATGGCTGAGAGCAGCCTCTGATGTAGATGGGCATGGCTGGGATGGCTTAGGGGCTCCAGGGGCGCTCTTGGCTGAGTGAAGGTGAGCTGGGCTTGTGCTCAGGCTCTTGGGCCTGGATCGCCCTATCCAGAGCTCCCACACCAGTTTGGGGCCTGCATTTTCTAGATCTGACTCAGAGAGCAGCAGCCTCTGCAGGGCAAGCAGCTGCCGCTGCGATAGTCCCAACGTGGCTGCTGCTGGTCACTGAGAAGGCTGGCCCTGCACAGAAACATCCCACACCTGCAGCTTTAAAGACCATTCGATGATAGGGTGGCCATGATGATGAATGGCGTGTGGCCCCAGCAGGTCCCAGTCTGGGCTGGGCTGGGCACTGACCTCCTTTAGTACTCGGAAGAGCAGATGGCAAGGCAAAATTGCCTAGACATAAAGCAGGCTGGGGTCATCCTTATAGTTTGTATCTGGGCTCTGGCTCCTACAAGCTGTGAGTTTCAGCAAGTAGCTTAGCCTCTCTGAGCCACCATCCACTGAGAAGAAAGTTCACCTGCAGCATAAGGTCTGGGTCTTCATGCCCAGGAGGCGGAGCTAGGCTTTTCCAGAACATCAAGAGGTCAGCAGCTCCTGATGGGTGGTCAGTCCCCCCCACAAAGTCTCACAGCCCAGCTGCACCCAAGGTGAGCCACCCTGGCTGGAGCACAGACGGCTTCGTGCGGCCACCGCCCCACCTTTGTTCTCAGAAGTCACTCAGCCTGCAACCACTTTCTTTGAACACAGCTGTCTCTTTCTGGCTACCCATCTGGCCCCCAGTCCAGCCCTTTCTTTTCAAACACAGCCTCCTGTCTGTGAGTCGGTGCCCAGTCTCTGAGGCCAGCCCTCCCTGCCCATTGCATCTGGCACCTGGGTAAACACGGCCTTTCTGCTGGCTGCTTCCCCAGGGCCTGGCTCTGGGCTGGGCCAGGAGGGAGACGTGCGCTGTGGGTCTCCTGGGCCCCAGTGACTTGACCCTGGGGTTGGAGGGTGGGGGGCTACAGTAGAGCAAGAGCAGGATCTCTGAACTCAAACAAACTTCCATTCACTTACTGGTTCTGCTACTCATTAGTGTTTGAGATTGGACAAGATACTTAAATTCTCCTAGCCTCATCTCCTAGCCTCCTAGCCACAATAGTACCCGCCTCAAAGGGCTGACAGGAGCATAAGTGTACTTAGCAGAGGGACTAGCACATAATAATTATTACTGGCCGTCATCAGTGCAGTGCTCTGCTGGGGTGGAGGCTCCTGGTTTGTCAGGAGAGGGACGAGCACAGAGGGCTCCAGGGTCAGTGGGAGTGCCGGACAGGGGCCCTGGAGCTGCCTGTTCATCCTCAAGTTGCCTCCCGGGACAAGGCCCGGAGGAGGAGAAGCTCCCTAGGAGGCGGGGATACGTAAGGGGCTCAGTCCTTCCTCAGGCCCCAGATGTGCAGACAGGTCTCACCTCCCATACCCTACAAGCAGGTTGTGACAAGCCTGGGTCATGAAAGAGCCGAGGAGACATGGCAGAGCAGTGGAGGGCAAGGGCAGCAGCCCCTTTTGGCTTCAATGATTGGAAAAGGCTTCATAGGAGAGGCAGAATGTGCGACGGATTCAGAAGCAGCTACTTTTTGATCATGGAGACCAGGTAGAGGAAAGCACAAAGAAAATATGGAGAATGTGGGAGGTGTGGGTATGGGCGGACAGCAAGCGGGGTCCCTCCAGCAGTGTGAGGGGTGAGCGTGCAGGCCCCAGTGTGCCCTTGGAGCCGCGGGGTGGCAGTCTGGCCAGGAGGCTCCTCTGCTCAGGTCCTCTGGGCACAGCCCGCGGGCTGTTGAGGGACATGGGCCCTCCAGCTTCCCAGGCAGCAGAAACTGGGAAAAAGAATATAGAATTATCTATGGGTCCCTTTTCTGTTTTTTAACTTTTTATTATAAAATCTGACAGACATATGAGACAGTAGAGAGAATAGTCTAACCCACATGCATGGGCTCATCACACAGCTTCAACAATGATCAACTCCTGAGCAATCTTGTTTCATCCCCTCTGCACACCCTGCTCCATCCCACAAGGATTATTCTGAAGCAAATCCATGGGCCCTTCTTTTGTGTAGAAAGCTTAGAAATACTTCCTGGGAGGTGTTTTCCTTTCCTCCCTCCCTAGGAATCCCTAGCCCTCCAGTGCTGTCTCCTCTGCCGTCAGTCAGCTCCCAGGAAGGGGTCTGCTAAGTACAGTCCTGTAATGGTATAGATGACGGAGATTTGCATGGCCAGTGGGCTGGTGCTTTCGTCCAAATTCTATATTTTCATGGTGGGGTGTCAGGCCCTGCCCCAGCCGGGTTGAGATGACAGCTCCACCCCAGGGCCACCCCAGACCACAGCTGGCATAGAGCCTGTAACACTGTCGCGTCTGTCCTCCCAGGCTGGTGCCCTGCAAGGAGCAGGCTCAGAGCAATGGAAGGGATGTTTGCTGTGAGCTGGTCCAGATGGGAGCTCGGGCTGTGGAGAGCCCAAGGGTCGCCAGGATCATTCTTAATGACCTCTGGTGGAAAAACACATTTCGGAGAGAGAAGGAGAGAGTAAGAGAGCAGGCAGGCTGTGAATCTCAGCGTGGTGGGGCAGCCAAGAACTGCTTTTGATAAGTGGGCTGGCCCCAGTAAACAGCCATGGCTGGATGAGCCCATGGGCCAACCCCGCCTTCCTCTTCCTTCTAGAATATGGCACTGGCTTTGCTTGAAGTTGGTAAAATGCCATTTCACTGGATAGTGTTTTCGTTTAGATTGCATGACTGTCCTGCCAAGGCGATTTTATTATTATATAATATGGAACACTCCATTTTGAGAAGAAAATAATGCAAAGCAGGTTTTGTTCCACATACTGAAAATGGTTGTAAAACTGAGATCTCATCCACCAACTCTTCTCATGACAATGAAATAAAGACCCCTGCCACCTCCTCAGGTGCCCCAGCCCCTGGGCCCTGCTGCCTGCTGAATCTGCCATGCCCAAAAACTCACCTGCTTCTGGGAAAGGAGCTGGACTCAGAGTCTGGGCTCCCCTGCCATGGTCTCTTGGGCCAATTCCTCCAAGCCCACCAAGTCCTAGACCAACTCTTTGGCTAAGTTTCCTAGGAAATTTTGTGGGAATCTACAGGAAGACCCCAGCTGTGGGCCAGTTCTTAAACCCATAGGTCCTTGTTTACAACCTTTAGTGAGCAGGAGAATCGAGAGCTTGAGACAAATCCAGAGTCCTGGGCCCACCTGAAAAGGGTTGACTCAGTACAGAACAGACAGGGCCCTGGAATCTGCATTTTAATACAGCAGCAGAGGTGCTTTTAAAGAAGGGGGCCCTGGACTATATTTCAGAGACACTACTATGCTGGGAGCTACAGGATGGTGGTTAAAAGGCAGGATTTTTGGAATTGGAAGTTCTGCATTTGAACCTTGGTTTACTGACTTTGTAACTTAGCCTTTCTGAATTTTAATTTTCTCCTTTTTAAATGGAAGTAATCGTGTTCACATCATATGATTTCTATGAGTCATGTCATACCTTAAGAGCTCAGCACAGTGCCAGACACACTGTTAAGTACTTAGTTCATGTCACCTGCTATTGCTATTACTAGTATTTCGCACTCTTGTTCACCTGCACGTCTATTCCATTCCCCAACACAGAACTATCCCAAGAACGCTATTAACTGGACTTCTGGGTAAAAAGCTCTGATTTGAAGCATTTACCAACTCCTGTGGCATAAATACTCCCACCCTGGCCAATTTACGTGGAGTTGGGAAGAGATGCGCACCGTCGGCGAGCATGTGCCGGTGCACCCTGGCACCAGTGCGTCCCCCCGTGAGTCCCTCCTCCTGTGGGACCCTGAGTGTGTGTCCTTGCCTCATCTGGAGCTGGCAGATGCAAAGGGCTGCAGGCAGAGACTGGTGTCGTTGTTACCTCCTGCTGCAAGGGGCACCTGGTTTTTTGCAGTTTTGCTGTCTGTGGGTATGCATCACTAATGCAGAAAAGGGGAGATACAGTCTCAAATTACTGTCACTGGGAACCTAAAGCAGGAGCCATTGTCAAAGGGCAGAGATGGCTCCAACGCTCACATTCAGCATTTGCCGTGGCAGCAGCACATGAAGGAGCAAGAGGCCTCCGAAGCCTCGCAACCGTCTCCTTCGCCGGCTGGTTTGGTTTGGCTTTGATCGCTGAGAAAGGCAGGCTTATGTCGCGAGGCAAGTGTGGGTCTCAGAGCCAGACTGGCATCAAATCCTGGTGCTGCTGTATAACAGAGTGTAGCTGTGAGCCAGTGAGCCGGCTTCTCTGGTGCGCAGGTGCCTCTCTGGAAAGTGGGTGTGTTCATGAACACATACCTGGCAGACTGCTGTGAGAATTAGTTGTGACGTAGGTCGCAGGCCTAGGGCAGGGCCTGGCAGAGAACAGCAGCTCAGCGAGCTCAGCTACGGCAGAGCTGGTTCCTGGGAGGAGGTGCTGCCCGCATGGCGGGTCTGCAGCCCTACTTACCCAGGAGTCCAGAGGCTCGCTGAGAATCCAGACATACTGGTGAAACTGGGAAGGGCAGACCTCAAAACGGCAAGTTTCAAACACTTCATGTCCTCCTTGTGATCTTTTCTACATAAAGAAATATTAAGTTCTTTCCCTTTAACCCATCGTGTGAAAGAAGTTGGGTGGAAATTTTTTTTTCTAAATTTGTAGGATAGCTTTGAAATGCTGTGATTTAAAATATTAGTTAAATGGTTACATGCCACTGAGAAGCCTGGTCATAAAATCTGAAAGGTTCAGAGACGGCACACACTGAATGCCGGCAGTCCCGCCTGAGGAGAGCTGGCAGGCCAGGCCTATCTGCTGTGGACTTTCTGTGAGTGAGAAGTGAACCTTTTCTATGTTAAGCTATTGAGATTTGAGATATTTCTATTCCGGTAACTAGCATTAGCCAACCTTAATTAATATAATCATATAAGCAAAACACTCTTTGAGAAATCCGGGAACTCAGAGGTGGTCAGTGATGGTCCCGAGCAGCGATCTGAGGAACACCCCCGGCTCCTGCGCTCCTGCCCGTGTCTCACACGCAGCAGCAGTAAGAGGACTGGGGTGGAGCGGGCCCAGATCTGAACCCTGACTTGAAAGACACAGGGGCACAAGTTCTACACTGAAGGTGCTTTTCACATGGATAATTCCATGTGTCAACGTCCAGAAGTTTGTTTATTTGAGTCCAGTTAATGTCCCTCCCAAGCTGCACCAGGCAGTTGAGCTAGTTTAGAATAAAGAGCTAAAGGTCTTTTCATTGTCCCGTGTGCAGGCCTACTTCAGCCATCTGAGGGGGACTAGGGGCAGAGATGCGGATCACCTGGGGCTGATGTCCAGCTCTGTGTGGACTCTGTGAGGCTCCCTGACTGTGGGAGAATGCGGGCCTCTCCAGGGTCTACCTCCCAGGTCACTTTTGGTGGCCTCAAGCGTGGGTGTGAACTGACCATGCTGGTGGGTTGCTAGGGACGCCATGTGGTCTGCTGTTTCCTTGCTGTCTGGGGGGAAGGAAATCTTCAGTGCTAGGGGCCACTAGAAAGAGCATCCCTAAGAAGCAGGGTTGCCCGCTTCCTGTGGGCCCAGGAACATAAAGGACCTGATTAGACACAAAAGAACAGAGGTCTACTTTCAAATTGTTACTCTCTCCGCAAAACTCTTCCCAGCACGTGAATATCTGCCCATCCTTTTTGGACCGTATTCTCCAGTCACTTGGACTTGGTGCCTCCAGATTGACTTGAGGACCCTCCTTCCGTTCGTGCTCCCTGGCAGGCTTCCACCTGGATCCCTCTTTCCAGCTTCCCCTGCCGCCACCCCCGCAGGCTTTCTCACGGGACGGCTGCAGCCACCTCGCCAGGGGCCCCTGCCTCTCGCAGCCCCTCCCAGCGCCTCCCTCTGGGGACCCTGCGGCTGGGTTCGCCCCCAGCCCCCTGAAACAGTGCTCCCAGCTCCTCACAAGGATGTCAGAAACTTTTCACGTCTTTGTTGGCCCTAACCCTGAATCGTTGATGATTTTCTGATGGAATCAGAGCGTCTTTTGTTCCAAAGTTTTCTCATTGTTTCTTTCCATGGGATTGTAGAAAACATCTCCCACCAGGCACACCCTACTGTTTTTGTAAAAATTATAGGCTGCAAATAACTGCTTAAGTCGACTGCCAGACGAAGTACTCTCTCTTCAGAGGGAAATTTCCAGCTGTTGAACAAGTTTATGAGCTTTATTTTGGGGGCAAAGGGTTCATCAAATAAAGAACAGAATTTCCCAGGTGCCTCAACTGCAACCTTATTGTCAGGCCTATGTGTCTGCATGGGCCACTCCTCCCAAGGTCAAATTTATGACCCCGGTTATTCACCCCCTCCTTTTGTTGGCTTCCTTGGGCCTCGTCTGCAGCCTTACAGTCGATGCTGGGGAGCACAGAGAGAGGGCAGGAGCAAGAGGCCGGCCCCATCCCACTGCTCCATCTCAGGCTTCAGGAGTTCTTGCTGTGTCCTGAGGATATTTTCTGGGGTAAGTCAAGTTGTTCCCTAATCCAAACAGTCTCAGCTGAGACCCACCAAAAGACCAGCTTCCTCCCTTAGGGCAAAGAGTGCTCTCCAGATGAAGCTGGCCAAGAGCTGTGCTCAAACCACGTTGGCCCCTTGCGCCTGGGGCTTTTCCGCAAAGTATTCCAGACACTACCAGAGCCCATGGAGTGTGCTCCCCTGTTCCATCCTGCAGCCCTCACCTCCCCCAAATGCCCCTGCTTCTCACTCTGCCCTGTAGGTGCCCAGACCAACCTCTGTGGCCACCATTCAGAGAGGCCCCTTATTCTAGAACTTGCCTGGTGTCAGGTGCCCCCATCAAAATGTATCCACCCTATGTTCTCCTCCCACCAAATCCTGCAACTAGCTGATCTGATAAACCAAGTTATGTTTTGTGTTTTAAGAAGAGTCATCACTGAATACCTTGCTATCCAGAACGTGTCCCGTAGACCAGCAGCATTTGACAGCCTGCCCGGAGTGCCCCACCTCAGGCCTCCCCAGACCTTCTGAGTCAGGACTCCAGCTTAACAAGGTCCCTAGTGATCCTGGTGCCCAATAAAGTCTAAGAAACACTGAATAAACTAATATACATTTTGCCCTTTGCAGCAGATAATTACATTTAATGTGGGACATGTCATGTTAATAATGCCCATGGTTTGGCATTTCACACTTTCAGAAAGCCTTTTCACAATATGAACCTGTATGGTTTTGGAGCAGCTAGGCTGAGTTTCTGGAGGCCCCAGGACCTGGCAGCCTTCTCCTGATAGCATAGGCTCAGGTCTGGCATTTGACCACAATTTAATTAGCTGAACACATGATAAATGTAGAGGCCCTGAGGGAGACAGGACAGCGGGCATTACTTCCACTGTGTCCATGAGGAAGCTAAGGCCCAAATAGGTTGAGACTTGTTCTAGCTTATTTCATAAGTGTCAGAATTGAGATTCCACTACTAGGCTTCTGACCTCCCATGTCCAAGTGACTGCAGGTTTTCTGATGCTTTGTTGCAGGAAGATTTGTGTGGTCCCCTTGTCATAGTTATGGACTCTGATTTCAAATTCTAAAATGAGGCCCTACCTGCACTGGGAGGGCCAGAAGACCCTGGGGCACCCTGCAAAGTCCCCCCTCCACGTCTCCATCCTAGCAGACCGCCAAGCTTCTGTCCCTGGAGTGTCCGCTTTGGCATGTTCATGGCCTGTGGCCAGCAGTGGGAAACCATGCAGGGAGTGTTCCATGGGATGGGAAAACCTCCTGCTTATCCTGCCGCACCCACAAAGGCTCCGGCAGCGGTGCTGGTGAAGCTTATTGAGAATGGTTTCCCGGGATGAATCTTGTTAAGTTGGAATCATTTACATCAAAAGCCGGGCTCTGACTGTCTCCCTGGAGCTGGTGAGGTGCGGCTGAATGCAGAGGGGTGCACATTCACCAAAGAGTCCGTGGGACCCGACAGTGTAACTTGCAGGCAGAGTACGTGATTCGGGGGCAGGAGGACCTGAGCACTGAAACCTAGATGGCAGGAATGCACCAAGCCTCTCCTGGATCCACTGCAAAGGATAGAAGCAGATGAGAGCTTTGCTGTTCACACATTCCTCCAGGCCCTCTGCGGGCCTTAAAAAGGGGAGTGTGGGCAGGGAAGGAGCAAGGAGTGCAGATGTCTCTCTCCAACGTTTTCCACAGTAGAGGCCCATCTTCTCTTCCTTTCCTGCAATTGCTTCAGGTTATCTGCAGATTAAAAATCTGCTGGCTCTCTCTGGCTTGCAGCAGAGGCCGACCCCAATGGGGTTGGGGTATCACTTTCCCCTGCACACCATGGCTTAGGTGCTCTGACCTCTAAAAGCACCCAGGCAAAGTAGTACCACTAGTGATCATGAACATTCTGAGCATTTCCCCCTCAGGCCCTCCTCGAAACTCACTTTATCTGCATTAAATCATTTGATCCTCATAGCCAACCCTATGAGAGAGGACGGCCCTGACATTATCTCCATGTTACAGGCGAAGCAAAGGGAATACAAGATGGCCATGTGATGCCTCCAGGTCACTCAGTAGTCAGTGGAAGAGTCCTTTTACCACCTCTGGGGTCAGCTGGGGGAAGACAGGGAGGAAGGGTGGTCCCTGTGGCCCTGTGCAGGGCGGTAAGAGGACCTGAGCAGAGGGGCATGCACACCGCACTCTGCTCAGTGCTCTGGGCTCAAGCCTGGGCTGTGTGGGCGATGACACTGGAGAGATGGCCCTGAGGGGCCAGCCACGGAGCTGGAACTTTACCCTCTAGGCAAAGGGAGTCACTGCAGGGGAGCTGCAACCTGACCCAACCGTCCAGGAAGGTAAGAGGTGACATCCTGGGGCCTGATTGGAGGGACAAGAGACAGGAGGCTCTCGGTAAGGCAGTGTGAGGCGAGGGCTGAACCGGCGCAGGGAGAGTAACGCTGAGCAGACAGACACCCTCTGAAAGCAACAGCAGAGGCACAGTCACTAAAATGTGGCTGCTGATTAATGGCCTCCACCCAAGCCAGGGTGGCCCAGCGCTTTCCAGGAGCCCACTGAGGTGGGAGGTAGGCCTTGGGATGGCTCCCACTGGCTCCCACTGGCTTCGGTGGCCTCGCCAGCCACCCACCCACAGCACGGCCTGCGCCATCACGTGGGCTGTTACAGACATTTGTAGCGGCTGGGTGGGCTGCTGTCCAGAAGGGTGCTGGGAGGCTGTGACTGGCCGGAGGTGACTTTACCTCTAAAGACTCCGTCCAAAGCCCCAGGGAATGGATGAAAGGTTTGGACATGGGGGTGTTGGCAAGAAAGTGCACTTGTCGGAAAAAAGAAATTTCTTAAATTACTGATCCATCCGTTCTGTGGTAATAATGCCTTCTGAAAGAAAACTTTCAACTTGGACAACAGCCTTTTCTCTCTTGGAACCACTAGTACCTGTAATTAGGAAGCTGAACCACATTAAGGCTGTGGCCCCAGATTACAAAGCTGGAAGACCTGGCTTGTCCAGGGTGTGGCTTTCTGGGGCTAAAATCGGGTTCACGTGCCCTTCATTTCCCTGGGCTGCGAGGTCCCACTTTGTATTTCCTGGCTTTTGCTTGGGACAAGTTGATTCCTGTTGAGCTCTACTCTCCAATTCCTAGCACTAGTAACTGTGCCAGTTACCCAAAAACACAGTTTCTAGAAGTTTGTCCCCAAGAATCTTTTCCAAGGCTGATGTTGCAGGTAACTTGGACCCTGTGACCTGGTGGAGTATTTCCACCTTGAAAAAGAGCCCTCATCATTGATAAAAATGTTGGCCTAGTATTCCTCCTTTCCTCAAGTTAGAGGCTTCTTCCTCTAGGAAAAAGTGATCCTCAAACTTTCCTGGTCTCCAGCTCCAAGACATCCATGAGGATACCCATCTGGGAGAAAAGCAGGATTGAGCGCAATCTCTGAGAAAACTGGGTGAGAGCTTGTCCTGCCAGTGGGTTTCAGCCTCAGACAAGTTCACTATGGATTCAATGAGAGTGAAAAAATGACAATGGAACGTTCTTGGGGTGAAAGGGTTTATACCCAACTTTATTCCCACAGTGGCAGGTCAATCACTAGAATCCTGTCCACTCTGAGTGAGTCTGCCTGCAGCAAGACAGTCTCTGTCTCTGGGCCTCTTTACCCCTGTAGCCGTCTCAGTGTCTGTCCTTGGCGCTGCCTCCACTCCAGCCTCTGCTCTCCTGCAGCCTTGCAGCCATGCCATCGTGTCACCCAGAGCACTGGGCAGAGCTCTTTACATGGAGTCAATAACAACATATTGCCCACACATGTGTAGTGAGCTAGCCAACCAGGGCCAGGTGAGAATCCTGGCCACGGGAACCTTCACTTTATCCACAGAGCTCCTCAAACCCACAGCCGCTCCACCACGACATGGCTGGTGTATTGGGTAAGACCGTTGGGGTTTGGGTGAGCACTTTATATGGGCCAGCAGGTAGGTGGTGATCCAGGGGGAGCCTGTTGCTGTCCTAAGCCCCCTAGAATCGCCTGTGCTGCCACAGAGACAGAGGAAATCCTGCAGTTCTCTAATCTCAGGGTTACCAGTTCTTCCCACCTTCATGTAAATGAGCCCTTTACCTCCTCAGGAGTATTTGCATAGTAAACCTTTCTCATAGTGGTTGATGGGCTTTGTTTCCAAAGAGGTTTCAGACATCTATGACAGGAATCTTGGCCAAAAAGGAGTCTTTCCTGATACTGGGATAGGAAGACAGGCCCTGACCCTTTCTATGTGAAAGGTTAATAAGGGACAGTCAATGGGTCTGAAACTTTAAACTACAAATATGGCCAGATTTGGGTTGTCGAAAGCTCTGGATTAGGAAGAACGGTCTTTGAAAACTTTTATCCCAAACATCTGCCAGCACAGCACTCCCTCATCAGCAGTGTTTCTCAGCCAATTTAGACATTTTTCCCACCAATCACCTCCTCCTATGAAATATCAATACCACAGAAATAACATCTGTTTATATACTATGGCTGTTTGGAGGGCCACAGCCATAACATATTTATAATATATATAATAATTATGATTGTAATTATATGCAACAGCTAAGACTTTCTGTCCCCTAAGAACCAATTTTTGTCTTGACAGAGTTTGCTCCATAGCCAGTAGCAGCTATCGAGATACATAATACAGTTTAGGTGGAGGGACACCACCTAAACTTCTGCTTGGATATCACAAAAATCAGGGAGCTTGTTACCTGCTTCCTTCCCGGGGTAGCCTTGGAATACTACTCAGCAAAAAAGGGAACAAATTGCTAATATACCCAGCGTGACTGAATCTGCAGAGAATTTTGCCTCATGAAAAAAGCCCATCTCAAAAGGTTCCATACTGTAAGATTGCTTCTATACAACATTTTTGAAATGATAAAATAGTAGAAATGGAGAACAGATTAGTAGTTGCTAAGGGGTGAGGGGCAGGAGGTTATAATAGGGCAACAGGAAGACCCAGCGGCTGTGGGACTGTTCTGTATCTGGACTGGGGTGGTGGGTTCCCAACGTACGCATGGGCTAAAACTGCATTGATCTAAACACACACACACAACACGCACATGGGACGCGTGGGACTTGGGCAGTCTGACTGTGATCAGTGGGTTGTATTAATGCCATATCGGGCTGTGACGTTGTGTTATAGTTTGACGACATATTACTCTTGAGGGAGACTGAGTAAAGCTCACTCAGGATCTATTTCCTGCAAGTGCACATAGATCTACAATTATCTCAAAAGACGTCTATTTTTTAAAAGGCTAACTTTGAAAATAAAAACGTAACAATACATTAAAGTGCCTATGTTTTCATTTTACAAAGCTAGGATTTGTTTTTTCCTTTGGGATTTCTAAGGGCTCACTGTCTACTTTGTCAGTCAAAATAACTTAAAAGACAGGTAAGTAGCCCACTTGGGTAGCAGAGGCAGCAAGTGTGTGCCTGTCCCCGTGGCCCCGAGGGGTAGGCTGGGGCAGTGGGAGCTGAGCGGGCATGCGGGAGAAGCAGGAAGGATGGAAACCTCACTTCCATCCCTCCCCGTGGAGTCCCCCAGGGAAGGGATGGGGAGAGACAGTGGGGTCAGGAGAGGACGCCCCCCGCATTCCCTCTGCGGATGTGCCTCGGCCGCTGAGAGCATGAAGAGCCTTCCGTCAGGGAAAAGCCTAGACCTGCTCAGGAATGTGGAGGCCAGGAGTTCAGAGGCTCTGTCTGGCTGCGGGCAGAGCTTGGCTGCAGTCCATCCAGAAAGGCTTCCTTTGAACCAGATTCTGAAGGGGTGCATAGATGAGCTAGATCAATAGTTCCCCCAAAAGCCATTTGTTTTGAGAAGTGCATGTAAGCTGCTTTGTTCTTTTAGCTGGCTGAAGGTTGAAAAAGGCAGTAGCCCGGAGCCACTCCAGCCCTGCTTATTTTAGCAGCTGAGCGCCTTGGTACAGGGTGGGGGTGCTTTCCCCAGGTCCCTCCCCTCCCCTCCCCCTTCCAGGTGATGCAGACCCATCCCTCAGGCCTTACAAACAGGCCCCATTTCTTGGGTCCAGGCAGGCTGAGGCAGGCGGCTGCCTGGACCCCTGGGAGGGATCTGCATTGCTTGTTTGTCCTTCTGTTGCCAGAATCTTTAAAAGCAACCTTTTAAAGCAGACCTGGAAAGCCTCCGTTGGCCTGGAAGTGCTGGCGGGGCCTTCCTGAAAGGAAGGTGTGCATTTGGAGATGGTGCCAGGCCGTGCACAGAGCGTGTCCCAGAGCACACCCACACAGCTCCCACAGCTGCCCCACACCCTGACGTGGGTCCTCTGGTCTCATGTGACAGCGAGGCTCACAGGGGCCAAGGAACCTACCCAGCGTCCCACAGTTGATCATGTTCACACAGAAACCCAGGTCTATGGGGCTCCAGAGCCAAGCCCTACGCAATCAGACCATTTACTTTCTATGCACATGTCACACTGTGCAGGGCCTTTGCACACACCTCTCTGTACCCCAATGTGGTGAGGTAGGTGGGGATTCTTGTCCACTGGATAGACGGGAGCCCAGACCCCAGAGAGGATGACAGACTCCCAAAGCTGGCAGCAGAGTTGGTTCCCTACACCACTTCAGTGTCCCTCCACCTAAACTGTGACACCCTTCCTGTGACCTGGGAGCCTTGTGTGGCTGAGGACATATTTCCAGAGGAGTAAAGGGGCTCTTCATGGGAACCAGAGGTCCTGCAAGCCCGAGATTTGCTGTCGCTGGTACTAAGTGACAGTGGGTGCCTCAAAATGGTTTGTCCAGAGAAGTTCCCATAGCTCCTATGGCAGCAGGTGTCTGCCGCCTACACAGCCCAGCCCCGGCACCATCCTGGTGGACCTCGTCTCCTGATTGTTAGCCACAGCCCATTGCACAGGATGCCAGAGTGGGAAAAGGGGAAAACTTTCCAGGCCTAGAAACACTGGACTTAGACCAACAAAAATGAGGAGTGGAGCAGAGCAGTAGGGAAGGGAGAAGGCCGCTTTTGGGTGTTCTCCTAGTGGTGGGAGCCGTGGCCAGGGTGGAAACCTCTGGCTGGAGTCAGGAAGTACAGGTTCTGGCCCTGCCTCTGACACTGACCTGCCGCGTCACCTTCACATTCTTGGGCATGTCAGGGAGCAAGTGCCGCTTGAAGGCAGGGATGCTCCCAGGGGCAGGTAGCAGAGGGGCACCTGGCTAGAGGGCCCTGAGCACCCATCCCCACTTTAACCAGTATTCCTCCACTTCGGTCTGATTATACATTGGGACCCACTAAGAGTCCTCATTGAAAGGATTCCACAGCTGAAGCTGGTTGAAAACCACCAGCTAGATCGTCTATCAGAGCAGATCTCTTCTCTCCGGAACCAAGTATAAGAGCTGGGAAGGATAAGGTAAGAAGAGGGACAGTCCCTGCAGGAGGAAGAGACTTCTAAGAGGGGCGTGGGTCAAGAAAAGAGAGGGGACACAAAGAACTGTGTGTCACTGCAGGCCGCTGACAGCCTCCCTCATTGACTGGGATGATGCCAAAGCTCTGGGAAGATTAACCTGGACACAGTCCGAGGAAGATGCAGTTGTGATGGCCTGGAATTCCTCTTCCATTATTAGAAGATGTGCTCTGGTGACAACTTGTTGCCGAAAACCAGAAATGACCGGCAGAGAGGGCATTCAGGTATGTGGGGCTTCTCCAAAGTGGCCCTGAGCAGAGTTCAGCCCCCAAGCTCTGGACTCCACACTGCAGTGAAATGGTATATGGTGGTTTTGCCTTTCAGAAGGCCCAGAGCAGAGCAAAAGTTTAAATTAAAAAATCTTCTCTCTTCGAACCTACATGCTAACTGAGCCGCCAGGAATCAGGAATCTGTTTTTCTCTTCGAAATCTCCAACAGTCTTCATTTGTGTTTGCTCTACCTGAAAGCAGCACTGTGTCAGGTTGTCTGGCTCTGTCCGTCTGTCGGTCTATCCACCCAAAGTTCCACATGACCTGCCCCAAGCTTCTCACTACGTTAGCAGCAGCTGGTATTTTCTCAGCAGTCCAGCCATGTAAACTGGCTGGCTGGGGACCAGTGCTGCATGTGTGAGCACAGAGGGAACAGGGCCTGCAATATTTATTTCCTTCCTTTTTCCAGGTACATACCTGCTCCTCCACATTCTTCATTCTGACAAACAGGCAGGAACACGGTGCGGGTTTGATTGACCGGGATGCATGGCTTGGACCGTGAGCATGTTGCTTCTTCAGGACCCAGTTGCCTCACCCACTGAGATGCATTACTGCTTATGCACTGTGCCGGGGAGAGGCCAAGGGAGCAGAGAGCCTGAGCTCCTTCACAGCTGAGCTGAGGTGCCACCTGGCCGGGCCCAGGGATGGGTCACAAGGCTGGCATCCCAGGGCTCTCTCAGACCCCCTGACTGTTGGGATAATGATGGAGTCATGGCTGCTGTTTCCCTCAGGAGAGGTTATTACAGTCTCCAACTCACCCCTCTGGCTGCCCACAAGAAAGTGCCCCCAGATAGGGCCTGTGTATAGGGACCTACTGTCCCTAAGCTGACCACTTTACGTCTGCTCCTTCTCAGAGAGGCTTGTGTGGCTAGGTGTCTCCTGACTCAGGAAGTCGCAGGCCCCCAGGGGCCCCTACCTAGGGGCTCAAGTATGCCTGATTCATCAGGCACTTGGCAAGCACATGTTTTCATGGTCTGGCTCCCCTAAGCTCTTCTTTTGAACTTATATCTCTTTAAACTCTCCGTTTTGCTGAAAACAGTGATGACAAGGCCCAACAATGATTTTTCATTGGCTAATCAACTTGCTATTCTTTCAGCTCCTGCAAATTTGCAGAAATCCCTCTGCAACAGGTTGTAATGGGACTGCAGCCATTTTGAATGATAGCAAGTGGGAGAGACTGAGTATCAGAGAGAGAGAGAGAATGGGCGATGGGGGGCAGCTGAGGTACACACACTCCTTTACAGTCCTCATCCTCTCCCTCTCCTTTTTACTTAAAAAATACTTCAAACCACAGTGTGACCACCAAAGCAGAATGTCGCTTTCATCCCTCCCGATGCCGTCACTCAGGCAAATCAACTGTTTTTAATCTTCACTCCTGGAGCCTGTCTGCAAGCAGGCGTTTTTCTAAACAGTGGTAATCGGAGTACAGTTTTGCATTCTGTTTCCCCTTATTTCCTAAGCTTGCCTCACATTGCTACACAGTCTATCTAGGTATCATGTTTAATGGCTCGCTCAACTGTGGCTTCTGGGATTTACTTAAACCATTCCCAGAAATGGCCATCACGTCATTATTTGTAAGAGTTCAGATTAGGTGGAAAACAAGCAATGAGATTATTTCTATAATTTCTCAGTGTTACTGAACTCTAGACATATTTTCTAGAAAACATCTAGAAAATGGTTCCTTGGGACAGGCCCATTACTGTTCCAAGACTGGGGCTCCCCTCCATGGGAGGCCCCAGCCCAGGTCCCTTGCACATGCACTTTTGTCCGTCAACAGCCCAGCCAGGCATCATCCCTTTCTTGGCTCTCTTCAATGTGATCTCCTCTTCAGCTTCTCTTTCTCCATCCTCATCTTACTAAGAGCTCTTATTTATTACTTACCCATGCCCCGCACTGTAATCTTGCCTCAGTATTTCATTGAATCCCATGCTCTCGTTGTTATCCTGAGTTATAAATGAGGAAACTGAGGCCCTGGATGCCAAAGTGGCTTGTGGGAAGTCTAGCAGCTCTCAAGTGTCCCAGGCTGCCCTGTCTGGCCCTGCCCCCGCTGGGAGCCACCCCTCCAGGGTGGGTGAGCCTTTCACCATCTGGCTCCTCACCTGAGGGCCTTTCCTCCAGGGCAGAGTTTGCTTTAAAGCTCCTAAGGAGGGCTGCTGGGCCCAAGGAGTCTTGTCCTAGTCCATTTGGGCTGCTAGAGCAAAACACCATAGACTGAGTGGCTTACAAACAATAGAAATGTATTTCTCACCACTCTGGAGGCTGAGAGGTCCAATGTCGAGGTGCTGGCGGATTTGGTGTCTAGGGAGGGCCTGCTTGCTGTGTCCTCACGTGGTGGCAGGGCCAGGGGAGCTCTCTGGGGTCTCCTTCATAAGGGCACTAACCCTGTTTGTGAGGGCTCCACCCTCATAGCCCAATCCCCTCCCAGAGGCCCTCCCCCTGCCAAAGACCATCACAATGTGTATTAGGTTTTAACATGCAGATTTGGAGGGGCAGAAACATTCTGTGTATGGCACTTACCACAGTGGAATTCTGTGGGGGAAGAAGACCCTCCCCCAGGCCACAGGAGCCCTGGGCAGCATGGAGTACGCCTAGCTGTGATGGCAGCTGAGAGACCATGTGTCCTTTGAAGAGATGGGGGCCCAGAGACAGAATGGGACTCACCTCAGTGCCCAGGATAAGTCACTGGCACAGCCAGGCTAGAATCCAGGTCTCCTGACTGTGACCAGGACCGTCATTCTCACTGGGAAGTGATTACAACAGACTGCACCTGACATCAAGGGGGAGGCTCTGGAATTACCCCACCATTCTGTTCTTGGAAATGCTGGTGCTGTCACACAGTGCAGGGCGGCAACAGGAGAGAAGACTGTGACAGAGCCGTGCCTGGTGGGGAGAGATGGAAGCAAACAGCATAGACTCAGATATGTAAGAAATACATTCTGGGGGCCATGAGCCCGGCCGTGAGACTTGTCAGACTTATCCCAAAGTTACCTACCACAAGGATTTCCAAAAAGGTGGAAGCTCTTTGCTCTTGTGAGTCTCCCATAGGCAGCAAAACCCCAGAGGGACTTTTAGTGTGAGCACAGCCTTTTCTGGGCAGATTTAAAGCCGTTATGGGAAGAGACAGCTTCATTCACTGATTCTTTCAACAGGCAATTAGCAAAGCTTTCTGTGTCGGATAATAACAAGAGCTGGGGAATGACAGACAAGCTTCCTTATGGGACTTGTGCTCTTGTGGAGTCGATAAACAGTAAACATGGTGCTTCCTGAAGATGAGTGCAGTGAAGGGACAAATGGGGAGACTCGGTAGGGCTGGGGGAGCAGGCGGGGCCGGGGATGACTTGGGGGCAGTTGTCAGGGATGGCCCTTCTGAGGAAGAGGCAGGTGTGCTGAGACCAGCAGATGCTGGCCAGAGCCGGGGCAGAACACTCAAGCAGGGGAAACAGCAAGTAGAAAGGCCCTCAGGTGGGAAACAGCTGGGGAGCTGCAGGGACAGCATGAGGGCCCACGGGAACCGAGTTTCTCTTAGGTTCAGCATGAGTGTTGCTCAGAGCAGAGAGGAGCCCATGGGGGCTCCTGCTTCACTCAGATAGCCGCCTCCTCTTCCTCAAGACATCCATGAGGGCTGTATTCCTCCTTTGCCTCTGTAAGTGGTCACTGTTTTCCCCTCATAGACCCCTGTGCGTGGCTTGCTGCTACAGGAGCAGGGCCCCGCTGCTCTAGCGCCAAGGGCGGCTCTTCTAAAGGCAGTGCGCCCAGTACACCCAGTGCCCACAACTGGGTGGCTTCTTTCCATCTCTGATGGCTGCGTCCTCATTAGAGGCAGTTAACTGACCAAAGTAGCATTTCTTGGACCTTGTAGAGTAATAAGTTGTGTTCTGTTTACCTTTGGGTTTCTAGGTGGAGTGGTAGGGTTTGCAAAAAAACAGAAAAACAACAGCCCGTGGTTACCTAATTAGAGAAAGCTGATCTTGTTAAGGACTCTTAGTTAAACACACCATTAGCTGTCCCTGAACAAGCTGGGCCTGCTCCTTGGCTGGTTGCTGATGGACACCGACAGACTCCCCAGTGTCCCCTGGGAAGACTGGCACTGTTTCGTCCTACCTGTGGGCACAGTTTATCCAGGGGGGCAGTGCACAGGGGCCTGCTGCTGGGGTCTGGCCCTGCCAGCCCAGTGGTGCCTGGCTGGCTCTGCCCAGTGGCTCGGAGCTGACTGGGGAGAGCCCCCCCACCATCCCTCCCCTGCCCTTTCTTACCTCAGAGGGTTGCCAACAGGCATAGGAGGGAATGCCCTTAGGAGCTCAGTGGTGACTGACAGGCCATTGAGGACCCCTCCCCACTCAAGGCCCTGACTCTTGCCACCCAGGTGCCACCTCAGTACTGAGACATTCCTGAGCATGCCGCATCTGGACCCCCTGTGAGATAAGAGGCCTTTGATGGAGTCCCAAGAAGCACAGAGCACAGGCCATGTCTGCCAGTTTGCCAGGGACAGTCTAATTTCTTCCTTTTTTATTTTAATTAAACTTTTTATTGTGAGATCCTTGTAGATTCACATGCATCGTAAGAAATAATAGAGAGGGATCTCATGTACCCTTTGGCCAGCTTCCGCCAGTGGGAACATCTTGCTAACTACAGTACAAAATTGCAACCAGGATACTGACCTTGTCATCAAAATACAAACATTTCCATCACTGTAAGGATCCCTCATGTTGCCCTTTTATAGCCACGCCCACCTTCCTCTCACCTCTACTCCTCTTAACCATTCGGGAAAACCAAACCGTTCTCTAGTTCTGTAATTTTGTCATTTCCGGAATGTTGTATAGATGGAACTACACTACACAGAATGGAACCTCTGGGGACTGGCTTTTTCCACTGAGCATAATTCTTCGGAAAGTCATCAGACTGTCGAAGCAATAGGTCATTCCTTCTTAGTGTTGAGTAGCATTCTGGGGTGTGGGTGTACCACTGTCTTTTTAACCCTCCACCCATTGAGAGACATCTGGGTTCTTTCCAGTTTGTGGCTGCTATGAATAAAACTACTATTGCATTCATGTACAGGTTTTGGTGTGAACATAAGCCTTCATTTCTCTAGGATAAATGCTCAGAAGTGCAATCGGTAGTTGCATGTTTAGATTTTCAAGAAACTGATTTCCTGACTGATTGTCCAATTTTACATTCTCACCAGCAGTGTATGAGACACCCAGTTTCTGTATATCTTTGGTATTGTCACTATTTTTTATAGTAGCCAACCTGATATGTGCGTAATGATATTTCACTGCGATTTTAACTTACATTTCCCTAAAGGTTCATGATGTTAAACATCTTTTCGTGAGCTTATTTGGTCATCTGTATATCTTGTTTGGTGAAATGTTTTTACTTTTGTTCATTTTTTAATTGGACTCTCTGGTTTGCTTTTTACTGTTTGGCTTTGCAATTTATTTACACAGTCTAGATACTAGTCCTTTGTGAGCTATGTGGTTTTCAAAATTTTTCTCCCCTCTGTAGCTTGTTTTCTCATCTTCTTAGCACAGCCTTTTTCAGGGAAAAAGTGTTTTTTTTTTTAATGAAGTCCACTTTATCAATGTCTCCTTTTATGTATTATGCTTTGGATGTTATGTCTAAGAATTCTTTCCTGGCCTTGAAGATTTTCTCCTAATTTTTCAAAAAGGTTTTATAGTTTTCCATTTTCCATTTATGTTTATGATCCATTTTGAGTTGATTTTCATATAAGGAATGAGATTTAAGTCAGTGTTCTTTTTCTTTTTTTGCCCATATATATCTAATTGCTCCAACACAATTTGTTAAAAAGATTATTGTCCCTCCACTGATTTGTTTTTGCTCTTTGTCAAAAATCAGATGGACATATTTGTGCAGGTCTGTTCCTGGGCTCTCTCTTCTGTTTCATTGATCCATGTGTGTCTCCATCAACACCACACAATCTCAATTGCTGTAGGTACACAGTAAACCTTGAAATCAAGTAGAATGGTTCTTCCCATTTTATTCTTTTCCAAAAATTATTTTAGCTTTTCTAATCCCTTTGTCTTTCCATATAAATTTTAGAATAATCATGCATATGCCTACAAAATATCTTGCTGGAATTTTGATAGGACTTTTTTGAGTTCTGTCTCTTTTAAAATGTAATTTTCCTATAGCTAGCATGTATTTTGTATATTACTTTTAATAGTTTGAAAATTTTTAAATTGAGAGAACTGAAAATGCCTGTAAGTCTGCCACAGTATATATGTCCTGTATAAACTGTTGCATAACCAGTTGTCTTTCATTCTACATATTGACTCTTTTTCCATAACAATACATTTCTATGTTATAATTTTAAATGTTTTATAGTATTTTGTGGATAGAGTATCATTTATCTGACCAGCGCCCCCACCATTTTTGGATATTTATGGGTTTTCCTTTGAAAATTTTTTTTCCTTGTTGTAAATGATGCTGGGTTAAATATCTTAAAGCTGTATCTCTGTAAATATCTTCAATTATTTCCTTAGGGAAAAATTTCTGTAAATAGCTGGTATCTTCTTGATTCTTCTGTTTTTCTGACCTCAGATGGGATCCGGTTAATTCTTTGAAGTGAAGCTAATGTTTGTTATGAGCTCAACAAAGGATTGAACACCTAGTTTTACTCTCACCTCGGGCTTGCCTACGACCTTGGCTTCACTCTCTTGGCATGCCCCCCTCCCAGCCTCTCACTGACCAAAGCTTGGATGGAAGAGTCCTGAAAATGAGACCCCCAAGTTCTCCTCAACTCTCTTTCTTAACGTGTCTGAGGCTCTGTCTGTAGTTCAGAGCTCTGTGTCCATTTCTAACATCAGATGTAAAACCGATGAAGATGGACGCTGCGCCTTACCCTGAGAAGATTCCCCCACACCCCTCTGATTGCCTGGTGATGCTCTGAAGGCTGTTTTTCCTTTCTGGCAGAAGATACCCGGGGACTCATGGAGCCCTTCCACCTCCATTTGTCACTTAAAAGCCTCTCTTCCCCCATCCTGAGTAGCATGTGACTATTTTAAGAAAAGTCTTTAAGAGCTTCAAAGAGTAATAGGATAGTTTCCTGGGATGATTGTTAGAATTCTTGAATATGTTTAAGGGCTTTACATTTTCAAAGAGAGAATGTTTTCTGTTTGATGTTGAGAAAAGACGATTTTTTTTCCCCATTCCTGTGAATTTAAATAATTTGCTTGACTTTCTAGTGGAAAAACCACAGTGTTCTTATTCCTGATGTGGCATTTGTTAGAATCCTCAATGATTGACTGCAGGGAAATTGTATGTGTAAACGATTTTGAAACATGGTTTCAAACCAATGACCATCTGTAAGTTGTCAGCTTAAAAAAAATGGCATCTTTCTTGCATAGAGAAATTTCATTTCTTTGAAGGAAATAGTCATTAAAAGAATCAGGAATATCAGTTTAAAATGATTAATGATAACCCCATTGGAACCTTTCAGAAAAAAATGGAACCAGTCTTCCACCTTGTGGATTACTAGAGAAGTACCTCTTTCTCCCCCTTAAAAGCTACATGTAAGCATTCTGAGGGAACTGTGGGGCGTATGATATTTTCCTTCTTATTAAAAACTTATAGTACATCTAGAGAAAATTTATCTTTAAGTAACAAAATATCTATGTTGCAGATGATTGGTTTTATGATTTATATTTTGAAATAAAACAGAAAAAATGTAAGGGGCAATGTGAGATATATATATATATATATATATATGTGTGTATACATATGTTTATATATAATAACATTTTTTTAGATATATATTTCATACATATAATTTCAGTTTCCCATCCAGTGTCCCCACAGCAGTGGCAGCCTCCTCAGGGAAGTCAGTTTTCATGTCCCTGTCTACAGCTTGCAAACTGAGAGGTCTGGGAGCACACCAGGAGGTTATGGGCAAGGAGCTAGGGGACTCACAGGAGAGGTGACAATGATCACTGTCATTTAGGGGAAGGTTATTATATTCCAGCCACCATTATTATCCCTACTCTCTCAATTCTTACTCTCTTAATGCATTCTCTTAACAAGCATATGCTGTTAGTAGCTCCAATTTACCGCTTCGGAATCTGAGATCCACAGAGGCTGAGTATCTTCCTCAAAGTAACCCAGCTGGCAAGTGGCAGTGCTGGGATATAAAACCCCTGTGCCTCGATGCAACCCCAGGGCTCAAGGCAAACTCCTTGGGGGCGGGGGGGGGGCAGGGACAGCACCAGAACAGCCCGGGCAACAGGGAAGCAGGAGGCCTGGTGCCTGACCCCAGAGATCACAGCCGTTCTCTCCATGGCACTGTGTGAGGAAAGGGGGCAGAAGAGGCCTGAGTACCTAAATCCAACACAAACAAACCAAACAAGACAAAAACCTTCCAACCCCCAGCTGAGAGGAAGCAGAAGACAATATATGAGAATGGAGAAAATATCTGGAATGTCTAAAGTCCACCTCAGAGGACTTTATGGGCTGAATGGTGTCCCCTAAAATTCATATGGTGAGGCCCTAGCCCCTAGTGCCTCAGAAAATAACCCTAGTTGGAGATAAGGTCTTTAAAACGGTAATTTAGGTAAAACGCAGTCATTAGGATGGACCCTAATCTGATTAGTGTTCTTATAGGAAGAAGAGAGGAGGACACATACACACACAGGGAAGACTGTGAGACACAGGGAGGAGGCGCCTTCTGCAAGCCAAGGACAGAGATTCAGGAGAAACCAGCCCTGAGGGCACCCTGACCTCAGACTCGCAGCCTCCTGAACTGTGAGAAAATAAATGTAAGTGTTTAAGCCACTGAGACTGCGGTATTGTATTAAGGCAGCCGAACAGATGCATGCAGCACCTGTGGCCACCTGGGGGCGTCCCTGGGGGAAAACTGCAGGCTTGCCTGGGCGGGAGCGGGGCTGCCCTGTGAGAGAAGTTGCGGAAGATTCAGTGCCGGGCCTGTTGGGGGCAGAGTAAGTCCAGGTGCCCCGGGGGTTGGGGGGACTTGCTTTGCATTTAGAAGGGCAGCTAGATTGTGAACCGACTGAAATGCAAGACTACAGAATTTGGATTTGGCGTCCTAAGCAAAAGGGAACCACCAAAGGCTTCTGAGCAAGGAAGTGGTAAGATAAAATCAGAATTCTAGAAAGAGGGGAAGAGAGGTCTGGCAGCAAATTGGTTGGTGTGGGAGTGTCTGAAGATCAGGACCAGCCGAAAGAGGTGCAGGTGTCCAGGATCAGAGTTTTAAGGGTCGGAATGAATGTGGCTGGGGCACAGGGTCAGAAGTAGATCCCCAAGAAGGAATAGCAAATAGGGAACCTAGAAGTCCTGCACAGAGGATCCAGTTGACATTGTCCGATAGGCAAGAGATGCTGGGACCAGAGTTTTGGGGGTAGGGGAGGTGAAGGTCAGAGAGAGTGGGGCCTTGGGTAAGAGTTGTAAAATCCTCAGGTAGCACCAGTAGTGTTATTGGGACTGTTAACCTGTGAAACTACGTCTTTGATTTGCCAGTGTTGAAAAGCAGATAGTACTTCTAAGTGAAAGTGTCCTTCTGACACTGCAGACTTCTTACATGAAGGGGAAGAAGGGGTGGGTGAGCAGCTCACCTGGTGGCCTGGGAGAAAGGGAGAACTAAACACATCACCAGACCTCTCAGGAGAAATAAAAGACAAAGAAGGCACTGGGTGGATTTTTACATCCTTAAAAGGCTGCAGGAAACCTGGCATGCTGCTGCTCTGAGACGGTTTAAAATAGATTTTCCCTGGAAACAATAGAAAAGGAGAAAATCCTGAAGAAAGGAGGGAAGAAGACACGGGGTAGGGGGACAGGGGGTGGCCACAGAACTTCCCCAAAGGTAAGGGGAAAATTCCACCTCGGGACAGACCCCGAGTGAGTGACTCATGGCCAAAGGCATCCATTTCTCCCACAGAGCACCTGCGGCAAAGCTGGAGAGCAGCGTCCAGGTGACTGATGTGTCCCTCCTGGCAGGAGGAGGAAGGCGCAAAGGGCCCTCTGACCACCAGAGGCACAAGCACAGCGGAGCCTTTGTTCCCAGCAAAAAAAAACAGAGTTTGCATTTGAAATAATCTGTCTGCAAAGGTTCAGGGGGCTCCCACTGAGAACTAGAAAACTAGATAAAACAGGAAGCCACTATTTTAGACTGTGGAAAACAGAAAATGCAAGCAAGACAAGGATCCAGGAGAGAAAGGGAACAAATGAGGTGAGCCCTAAAATTACCCCAGCCTTCTGCTGCAGACGCGTTAGAATGCACAGCGGATGGGACCTGCGTGCAGAGCACAGTGGCCTCTCTGAGTCAAGAAGGCAAAGCAAGGTTCAAGGAGGATGGAGTTCTAGGCCTCCCATACAATTCCTTTTACATGAGTTTTTGGGAATGACTAAAACCCCAGGGAACAGAAAACAGATGAGTGGTTAAGTGGGGGTGAAGAGAAGGGCTGTCTATCCAGGGACATGATGAGTGGTGTCCTGAGGCAGCCTGTCCCCCGCTCAGGAGGCCCGATCTGCACATCTCTCCAGCTCCACTTTTAGTAAAGGCCACGGTAGCAGTTTGAAATTGACCAGGGTGGGAGTATTTACACCTGGTAGATTAGCAAACAGTACAATGAGGGCTGTGTTTTGTTTGTTCATGAGAGCTGGTTTGCCAGTACACCATTGGGCAAAGGGGAATTGGGGAGATAATTGAACTGCTCTTTATCTTGATGGTGGTGGTTATGTGATGGGATGCACTGGTCAAATTTCATAGGCCTGTACACTCAAAAGGGTAATTTTTACTAACCAAAGAGAGAGAAATAAAAAACTTGAAATGTTTAGAGATAAATGTAATATAAATTTATATGAAAATGCAAAGGACCTAGGATAGATATTTATATTTATATTTTTAAAATGTAAAAGTATATTTTTTAAAACAACAAAATTGGCAGACCACCCTTACTGATTTCAAGGCACATAGTAAATTTACAGCTGTAGTTCTCAACCGAGAGTGATTTCCCTCCAGGGGACATTTGACACTGTCTGAAGGTATTTTTCATTGGCACAACTGGAGTGGGAAGCGGGGTGCTATTGGCATCCAGTGGGTAGGGGCTGGGAATGCTGTTAAAACCCTACAATGTACATACAGGACAGCCCTCCACCGCAAAGAGTTATCTGGCTCAAATATCAATAGTGCCAAGATTGAGAAACTCTGATCACAGTAATCAAGGCAGTATAGTATAGATCAATGGAACAGAGCAGAAAGTCCAGGATGTATGGACCCGTGCATACGTTATTGATTTCTGACAGAGGTATTTTGCCAAGGTATTTCAATGGGAGAAAGGAAAGCCTTTCAGCCAATGATATTGACACAATGGATATCCAAATGGAAAAACAGGTCTTAATCCCACCCTCAAATCATATCAATTAACTCAAAAAGAGTCATAGACCTAAATGTAAAAGCTAAAGCTATGAAACTAGGAGAAAACATAGGAAGAAATCTTCACAATGTTGGGGAGGTAGTCAAAGATTTCTCAGGATACCAAAAGCAAAAATGAAAAAAAAATTGGATTTCATCAAAATGAAAAATGTTTCCTAAAAAGACATTGATAAAGCAAGGCACAGCTTGGTAGAAAATATTCACAATACATATTTCTGACAAAGGACTTGTATCCAGCATATATAAAGTGTTCTTGCAATATAACAATAAGAAGACAAACAAGCCTATAAAAATGGGCAAAAGAAGGCTCCAGTGCTTTCACGATAGCATAAGCTCATTACTCCATTCCTCCACTGTTTAGAACGAATAACTTTGAACTAACTATAAAAACCAACTACCTGATAACTCTAAAAAGTAAACAAAAACAGATTGTTGAGGTGAATCAAAACTTGGACAAGTGATCCATGTAGGGGAGAATTTTCCCAGTTTGGTTCTTTCTCTCTCTCTCTGTGTCTCTGTCTTGGCTTTGCCCAGAGGTCAGGTTCCACTTGGATAGCAGCAAGGCAACAATGGCAGAAGGGAGGCCCCAGGAGGACAGAGTGTGGGAGGAATCCAGGAGGAGAAAGAGCCAGAAAAGTGGTGTCCAAATTCTGTGAATCAGTTACTAAGTCCCTGCCTGATCTCTGAACTACACATGAATGGGACAGACCAAACCAGTATAGCGGAACTTTAAAAACCAAACTGTCGGGACTCCCTTGTCCCCTCCTGGCGTGAGCCGGGAGCTCTGTCCTTCCACTTTATCTCTAAATAAAAGCCTGTACCTTGCTCTCCTAAAAAAATAAATAAATAAATAAAAACCAAACTGAGATTTAAACCACATGTACACAACTTTATAGCATAATAACTAAATAATGCATGCTCAGGACAGACCCAAAGCAATACAGCAAAGGCTTAGAGAACTGAACTTAGATTTGAACCACTGTGTACAGAAGGCAAAACAGAACTTACAGCTTGAACCTGAGTTGATTGTCTCCTAAAACAAAAACATCAGCTTTTTCAGAGGATTATATACAGGACCCAAAGTCTACACAACAAAATATCTGGGACAATTCAAAATCACCCAACATACAAAGTACCAAGAAAACACGGCCAGTTCTCAAGGGGAAAGAAAATGGATGCCAACCCCAAAGTGGCCCATGTGTTGGAATTATCAGACAAAGACTTCAAAGAAGCTGTTATAACCATGCTCCACCAAGTCAAGAAAAACACATTTGGAATAAATAAGGAATAGAATTTCTCAGCAGAGAAATAGGAATTATTAGAAAGAACCAGAGGAAATTTTAGGACTGAAAAATACAAAATACAAAATTTGAAAATTTGCTGGATGATTTCAATAGCAGATTCACAATGACGAGATAAAAAAAAAAGTAAACTTGATTCCTGAAAGTATAGTTTTAAAACCTATAAACTTTTAGACCAATAGAAATCACATAGTCTGAAGAATAGAGAGAAAAGAAAATTAGAAAAAATAAGCAGAGCCCAGGGACCTATGGGAAAATAACTTTTTAAATTAAAAAAATTTTTTTAATGATTTTTTTTTTTTTACTTTGTAGAGAAGGCATCATGGAGTTGAAAGGGGCATTCTTGGGGACCTGGGCACAGGCAGGTCGGGGAGCAGATCCAGGTCTGAGCCCACCATGGGGGAGATCCTGGAGCGCCTCCTGGGAAGACAGCCAAAGGGTCCCCTACCAGGTTCACGCTGTGACTTCAGATGGAGAAAATGAGGCTCAGAGAGGGGCGGCCACAGACATTACAAAGGAACAGGAGCCCCAGAGGAGACAGCAAGGAGGGGCAGAAAGACCTCCCAGTTTGAGGGAGCCCACAGGACCCCCACTGCCATCACAGCTGGGTGCCAGAGCCCAGCCCCCCTACCCCCATCGGAACAACATGGTTGTAGACCAGCCCCCAGGTGAATCCATGTCACTTCAGGGTGGAGGCCCAGAAACAGGGCTAGCAGGGCTAGGCTTTCCCTCAGAGGTGTTCCTGGAGTCCTGAAGGAGAGGAGAAATAGACTGGGAAAAATATTTGGAGAAATAGAGGCCCAAAGTTTCCCAAATTTAGTGAAAGACATAAATTGACATATTTAACAGGCTCTGCAAACCCTCAAAAGGATAAGGTCATGAAAACCGTACCTAGAGGCATTATAAATGGCTGCAAACCAAAGCTAAAGAAAAATATCTTAAAAACGGCTAGAGAAAAGTGACCTACTACATATGGTGGAATAATGACTGTGGGTCATCTGTGCAACAGAACTCATCAGAAAAAGGGAACAAACTATTGACATATGCAAAAACATGGAGTAGTCTCACATGCTGTTTAAAAGAATCCAAAGTACATACTGTATGATTCCATTTTTATAAAATTCTAGAAACTATAAAATAACCTATAGTGAGAACAGGTCAGCAGTTGGTTGTCTGGGGATGCAGGGGGACAGATTACAAATGTGCATGAGGAAATTTGGGGGACTCATATAAATATTTGTTGTCCGATACTTGGAAATAGCTGATACTTGGAAGGTGACAACAGATGCTGGTGTCTTCCCTTGATGCAGGAGTAGAATGCCTGGGAGCGAAGCTGGGGATGGCAGCTCTGTGGGAGAAAGCAGGCGTTGGGCATAGGTAGTCCCTCCATGGCTGTCTCCCTTGGCGTTCACTGGTGACTGGGGAAGTCTCACCGAGGAGAGCTGGCTGGTGCTCAGTGGTAAGAGCAGAGACCCAGGTCTCGGCCAGAGCCCTGAGGGGACTGAGGTACCCAGGTAAGCAGAGGTCAGGACAGCCCTAGGAAGCAGAATGGCTCCTTGGGACCCCTCCTCCCCTTCCACTCTCTGGGACCCTGGGCCCAGCCCCTGAGCCAGCTCACTGGCCCAGACATGGAGAGCTGATCTCGTTCCAGAAGATGTCTGCCTTCCCTTTGTTTCCTGAGTCTCCAGGGGGCACCTGGATGAGGCTGAATGAAGAGGCAGGTGACATCACAGGTGTTGGGGGCTTGGGCTGGAGTCTCCGTGGTAACAAAGACACCTGGCTTTCCTGCATGGCACCAGGCTTTGTGACCCCAGGGTGGAATCCTCCCACAGGCGGAGGGGGCTTTGCCAGGGGGAAGAGGAGGCCAGGAGGAAGGGACCTGCTGAGGGAGGCATTGTGTTTCAGCCAGAGTTTGAAGATCAGGCTTGATCATGACATGACTGGGGGCCCCTGTCGACTCCAGGGCAGGTGCCGGAGGCCGCGTCCAAGGGACAGCGTTGTGAGCATGCCGCTCTGCCAAGCCCCTCTGGGAAGCTGGGGAGGCACATCTGGCCTTCTTCATCTCAAGACCCGGTAAAGTGCAGCCAGGGTCCTGGCAGGAAGGACTGAGGTATAGGAGAGCAGCTGGCTGCCACAGGGGACCTCCCCTGCGCCAGCACCACCAACGGCAGGAAGGGTAAGGCCTCAGTGAGCCCAGCCCCCAGACATGGCAACGGGCTTCTCCACAAGCTGCTCACCAGGTGGTGCTGGGAGAGCCCTGTAGGCCTTCTTCCTTGTGCTGCATCTCTTGATCCATGCAGCTAGCCATCCAACCAACCCAAATACGTTCGTGTCCCAGGGCTGCCATAATAAAATCCCCACCAACTGGGTGGCTTAAGGGAACACAAATCTACTCTCTCAAATTCTGAAGGCCAGAAGTTCCAAGTCAAAGTGTGGGCAAGATCCCTTCTTGGGGATTCAGTGGGAGACTCTGTCTGTTGCCTCTTTCTAGCTTCTGGTGGTTGTTGGAAGTCCTTGGCATTCCTTGGCTAATGGCCACATGGTCCCAGTCTCTGCCTCCATTGTCACTTGTTCTCCCAAATTCCTTCATCTCATAAGGACACTAGTCACTGGATAGGGCCACCCTCATTCATTATGACTTCAACTTGACTACATCTGCAAAGGACCTATTTCCAAATAAGGTCACATTCACTGGTACCAGCAGTTAGGACTTGAGCGCACCTTCTGAGGGATACAATTCAACCCACAACACCCTGTAAATCACAGTGAAAAGAGAACAGTTGTTGGAGCGGGACAGACCTGGGCTCAGACCTGGCACTGCCACTAGCCTGTCCTGTTTCCTCAGCACAGCAGAGCGGGAAAGTCAAGTCTGTGTGCATAGGACCGCAGAGCCCCCATGGAACATCTGGGGAGTGGCAGAAACTCAGCAAAGGTGGCCCCGAGCTGGACACTGGGACTCAAAAGAGAGGGCCTGGCTCTTGCTGTCCGGGAGCTCACAATCTTAGGATAGCAGGCTCTCAGTGAGGGTTAGGACTTAACAGTGGTCAAGCTGCATGCAAGGAGTTGGGGCCAGCATGGAGGACCACACAGCCTGTGGTGGGGCAGGGAGACTCATGGTCCAGATGCCCCCAGGAGGATCAAGAAGGCCAAGGGCCAGGCCACAGCAGGTCCTTCCTGTGGGACCCAGAATCTAGAGTATACCCCACGCATCCTACCATGGACCCTTGGACTCTGGTCCAGCCCTGAATAGGCAAAGGTGGTGAATGGGCTGGCATTTCACTGGCTAAGCCCACTTAAATATTCCCTTCTATCTTCTCGTCCTTCCCTTCCACCTTCTTTTCCTTTTTTCCAATATTTGATGTCTATATTATGATGCCAGAGCTGTCCTAGGCCCTGAGAATACAGAACACAGGTGGGCGTTGCCTTGGATTGGTGAAATTTATCTCTAAGGGGATGAGAGGCATTAACCAAGTAACCATGTAGACGACTGTTTCACAGCAGAGAAATGCATGCTCTGAATGAGAGGTATCAGGGGTGGAAATCAATAATAGAGGGATGCAACTAAACCAGGGAAGGGAGGGAAGTGACCCTGAGCCAAGAGAAGAGAAGGTTGTCAACCAGGAAAAAGGAGAGGAAAGAGTTTCCAGGCAGGAGTATTAGCACATGCAAAGGCCCTGTAGCAAGAGGATGTTTGGTGAGTGAGAAAGACCAAGAGAAAGTCTGTGCAGAAGATTGGGCAGAGTGAAAGGAATATGAGACGGCCTAAGAGCCAGCAGATTAGACTGATCATCTGTTGGAAAAGTATCAATTGAATGCTTACAGTGAGCCAGAATTTCCAGGCAGACAAGATGCCACGCACATGGAGCAGGCAGACCACAGACCAAGAAGAACATTTCAGTGCAGGATGAGTGAGGGGTGAAGTGATCTGGAGTCACCCAGGGGAGGCAGGAGCTGGGAAGGCTCCTGTGAGCTGGGAGTCCAAGGGCAGATCTGGGCAGAGGCTCTGAAGCAGGAGTAATCTTGGTGTGACTGAGGAGTGGCGAGAAGGCTGGTGTGTAGAGTGCCGTAAGCAGGGGGAGGGCGCATGACGAAGATGCAGGTGCTACTTCCCCAAGGCTCTTGGGTGACCTGACCATGGCCGGAGCCACTACAGGGTTTTTCTTTTTTGCAATTTTATTGTTTCTTTTTTTCTTTTTTCTTTTTTATGGTATCATTAATATACAATCACATGAGCAACACTGTGGTTACTAGATTCCCCCCACTATCAAGTCCCCACCACAGACCCCATTACAGTCACTGTCCATCAGCATAGTAAGATGCTATAGAGTCACTACTTGTCTTCTCTGTGCTATACTGCCTTCCCTGTGCCCCCCCCCCTACGTTATGTCTGCTAATCGTAATGCTCCTTTTTCCCCTTATCCTTCCCTTCCCATCCATCCTCCCCAGTCCCTTTCTCTTTAGTAACTCTTAGTCCATTCTTGGGTTCTGTGAGTCTGCTGCTGTTTTGTTCCTTCAGTTTTTGCTTTGTTGTTACACTCCACAAATGAGGGAAATCATTTGGTACTTGTCTTTCTCCACCTGACTTATTTCACTGAGCATAATACCCTCTAGCTCCATCTATGTTGTTGCAAATGGTAGGATTTGTTTTCCTCTTATGGCTGAATAATATTCCATTGTGTATATGTACCACATCTTTATCCATTCATCTACTGATGGACACTTAGGTTGCTTCCATTTCTTGGCTATTGCAAATAGTGCTGCAATAAACATAGGGGTGCATCTGTCTTTTTGAATATGGGCTTCTACATTCTTAGGGTAAATTCCTAGGAGTGGAATTCCTGGGTCAAATGGTATTTCTATTTTTAGTTTTTTGAGAAACCTCCATACTGCTTTCCACATGGTTTTACTAATTTACATTCCCACCAGCAGTGTAGGAGGATTTCCCTTTCCCCGCATCCTTGCCAGCATTTGTTGTTCCTTGTCTTTTAGATGTTGGCCATCCTAACTGGTGTGAGGTGATATCTCATTGTGGTTTTAATTTGCATTTCGCTGATAATTAGCAACGTGGAACATCTTTTCATGTGGCTGTTGGCCATCTGAATTTATTCTTTGGAGAAGTGTCTGTTCAGATCCTCTGCCCATTTCTTAATCGGGTTATTTCCTTTTTGTGTGTTGAGGTAGGTGAGTTCTTTATATATTTTGGATGTTAACCCCTTGTCAGATATGTCATTTATGAATATATTCCCCCATACTGTAGGATGCCTTTTTGTTCTACTGATGGTGTCCTTTGCTGTACAGAAGGTTTTTAGTTTGATATAGTCCCACTTGTTCATTTTTGCTTTTGTTTCCCTTGCCCGGGGAGATAGGCTCATGAAAAAGTTGCTCATGTTTATATTCAAGAGAGTTTTGCCTATGTTTTCTTCTAAGAGTTTAATGATTTCATGACTTACATTCAGGTCTTTGATCCATTTCGAGTTTACTCTTGTGTATGGAGTTAGACAGTAATCCAGTTTCATTCTCTTACATGTAGCTGTCCAGTTTTGCCAACACCAGCTGTTGAAGACACTATCATTTCCCCATTGTATATCCATGGCCCCTTTATCATATATTAATTGACCATATATGCTTGGGTTAATATCTGGACTCTCTAGTCTGTTCCACTGGTCTATGGGTCTGTTCTTGTGCCAGTACCAAACTGTCTTGATTACTGTGGCTTTGTAGTAGAGCTTGAAGTTGGGAAGCATTATCCCCCCTGCTTTATTCTTCCTTCTCATGAATGCTTTGGCTATTCAGGGTCTTTTGTGGTTCCATATGAATTTTAGAACTATTTGATCCAGTTCGTTGAAGAATGCTGTTGGTATTTTGATGGAGATTGCATTGAATCTGTAGATTGCTTTAGGCAGGATGGCCATTTTGACAATATTAATTCTTCCTAGCCAAGAGCATGGGATGAATTTCCATTTATTAGTGTCCTCTTTAATTTCTCTTAGGAGTGTCTTGTAGTTTTCAGGGTATAGGTCTTTCACTTCCTTGGTTATGTTTATTCCTAGGTATTTTATTCTTTTGGATGCAGTTGTGAATGAAATTGTTTTCCTGATTTCTCTTTCTGCTAGTTCATCATTAGTGTATAGGAATGCAACAGATTTCTGTGTATTAATTTTGTATCCTGCAACTTTGCTGAGATATTAGATCTAATAGTTTTGGAGTGGATTCTTTAGGGTTTTTTATGTACAATATCATGTCATCTGAAAACAAGGACAGTTTGACTTCTTCCTTACCTATCTGGATGCCTTTTATTTCTTTGTGTTTTCTGATTGCCATGGCTAGGACCTCCAGTACTATGTTAAATAAAAGCGGGGAGAGTGGGCATCCTTTTCTTTTTCCCGATCTTAGAGGAAAAGCTTTCAGCTTTTCACTGTTAAGTATGATACTGGCTGTGGGTTTGTCATATATGGCCTTTATTATGTTGAGGTACTTGCCCTCTATACCCATTTTGTTGAGAGTTTTTATCATGAATGGGTGGTCAATTTTGTCAAATGCTTTTTCAGCATCTATGGAGATGATCATGTGGTTCTGTCTTCCTTTTTGTTGATGTGGTGGATGATGTTGATGGATTTTCGAATGTTGTATCATCCTTTCATCCCTGGGATAAATCCCAATTGATCATGATGTATGATCATCTTGATATATTTTTGAATTCGATTTGCTAATATTTTGTTGAGTTTTTTTGCATCTATGTTCATCAGGGATATTGGTCTGTAGTTTTCCTTTTTTGTGGTGTCTTTGCCTGGTTTTGGTATTAGAGTGATGCTGGCTTCATGGCTTCATAGAATGAGTTTGGAAGTATTCCTTTCTCTTCTACTTTTTGGAAAACTTTAAGGAAAATGGGTGTTATGTCTTCTCTAAATGCCTGATAAAATTCAGTGGTGAAGCCATCTGGTCCAGGGGTTTTGTTCTTGGGTAGTTTTTGATTACCGATTCAATTTCATTGCTGGTAATTGGTCTGTTCAATTTTCTGTTTCTTCCTGGGTCAGAGTTGGAAGGTTGTATTTTTCTAGAAAGTTGTCCATTTCTTCTAGGTTATCCAGTTTGTTAGCATATAACTTTTCATAGTATTTTCTAATAATTCTTTGTATTTCTGTGGTTTCTGTAGTGATTTTTCCTTCCTCATTTCTGATTCTGTTTATGTGTGTAGATGCTCTTTTTTCTTGATAAGTCTGGCTAAGGGTTTATCTATTTTGTTTATTTTCTTAAAGAACCAGCTCTTGGTTTCATTAATTTTTTCTATTGTTTTTTTCTTCTCAATTTTATTTATTTCTTCTCTGATCTTTATTATGTCCCTCCTTCTACTGATTTTGGGCCTTATTTGTTCTTCTTTTTCCAGTTTCAATAATTGTGGATTTAGACTATTCATTTGGGATTGTTGTTCCTTCTTTAAATATCCCTGGATTGCTATATGCTTTCCTCTTAGAACTGCCTTTGCTGCATCCCACAGAAGTTGGGGCTTTGTGCTGTTGTTTTCATTTGTCTCCATATATTGCTTCATCTCTGTTTTAATTTGGTCATTGATCCATTGATTATTTAGGAGCATGTTGTTAAGCCTCCATGTGTTTGTGAACCTTTTTGTTTTCTTTGTACAATTTATTTCTAGTTTTATACCTCTGAGAAGTTGGTTGGTACAAATTTCAATCTTTTTAAATTTGCTGAGGCTCTTTTTGTGGCCTAGTATGTGGTCTGTTCTGGAAAATGTTTCATGTGCACTTGAGAAGAATGTGTATCCTGCTGCTTTTGGGTGGAATGTTCTATAGATGTCTATTAGGTCCATCTGTTCTAATGTGTTGTTCAGTGCCTCTGTGTCCTTAATTATTTTCTTTCTGGTTGATCTGTTCTTTGGAGTGAATGGTTTGTTGAAATCTCCTAAAAATGAATGCATTGCATTCTATTTCCCCCTTTAATTTTGTTAGTATTTGTTTCACATATGTAGGTGCTCCTGTGTAGGGTGCATAGATATTTATAATAGTTATATCCTCTTGTTGGACTGACCCCTTTATCATTATGTAATGTCCTTCTTTGTCTCTTGTTACTTTCTTTGTTTTGAAGTCTATTTTGTCCAATACAAGTACTGCAACACCTACTTTTTTCTCCCTATTGTTTGCATGAAATATCTTTTTCCATCCCTTCACTTTTAGTCTGTGTATGTCTTTGGGTTTGAAGTGAGTCTCTTGTAGGCAGCATATAGATGGGTCTTACTTTTTTTTATCCATTCTGTTACTCTGTGTCTTTCGATTGGTGCATTCAGTCCATTTACACTTAGGGTGATTATTGATAGATATGTACTTATTGCCATTGCAGGCTTTGGATTCATTGTTACCAAAGGTTCAAGGGCATCTTCTCTACTATCTAGCAGTCTACCTTAACTCACTTATTGCACTATTCTAAACACAGTCTGATGATTCTTTTTTCTCTCCCTTCTTTTTCTTCCTTGTCCACTCTTTGTATGTTAGGCATCATATTCTCTACTCTTTGTGTATCCCTTGACTGACTTTGTGGGTAGCTGATTTAATTTTATTTTTGGTTAGTATTTAGTTGGTCTACTTCCTTTGCTGTGGTTTTATTTTCTCTGGTAAAAGCTATTTAGCCTTAGGCATGCTTCCATCTAGAGCAGTCCCTTTAAGATACATTGTAGAGATGACTTGTGGGAGGTAAATTCTCTCAGCTTTTGTTTATCTGGGAATTATTTAATCCCTCCCTCAAATTTAAATGGTAATCTTGCTGGATAGAGAATTCTTGGTTCAAGGCCCTTCGGTTTCATTGCATTGAATATATCATGCCACTCCCTTCTGGCCTGTAAGGTTTCTGCTGAGAAGTCTGATGATAGCCTGATGGGTTTTCCTTTGTAGGTGATTTCTTTCTCTCTCTGGCTGATTTTAATACTCTGTCCTTGTCTTTGATCTTTGCCATTTTAATTATTATAGGTCTTGGTGTTGTCCTCCGTGGGTCCCTTGTGTTGGGAGATCTGTGCACTTCCATGGCCTTAGAGACTATTTCCTTCCCCAGATTGGGGAAGTTTTCAGCAATTATTTCTTCAAAGACACTTTCTATCACTTTTTCTTTCTCTTTTTCTTCTGGTACCCTTGTAAGGTGTTGTTACGTTTGGATTGGTCACACAGTTCTCTTAATATTCTTTCATTCCTCAAGATCCTTTTATCTCTCTCTGCCTCAGCTTCTTTGTATTCCTGTTCTCTGATTTCTATTCCATTAACAGTCTCCTCCACCTCATCTAATCTCCTTTTAAATCCCTCCACCATTTTTTGTTTCATTTCTGTTATATCCCTCCTGAATTTGTCCCTTAGCTCTTGAATATTTTTCTGTAGCTCCATCAGCATGCTTATGACTTTTATTTTGAAATCTTTTTCAGGAAGGTCTGTGATTTCAGTCTCACCGAGCCCTCTTTCTGGTATTTGAGGGATTTGGGATTGAACAAGATTATTCTGCCTTTTCATGGTCCTGGAGCAATGGGAGTGGTTGCCCGCAAGTGGTGCGGGTGTCCGCTGGGAGGACAAAGTCCCTTCCTGCTTGCGAGCTGCCATGCCTGTCTCCACTGTCTGTGCTGGTTGACCGTGCACAGGGAATGGCCTCTGGGTTAATCCCCTAAGCCGCCATAGGCAGGGCGGTCCTCGGGATGGGCTAGGGAGATGGCAGGTTAGCAGGCGAGTGGCACATATTCTGCCACAAGAACAAAGCCCCTTCGTGCCTCCCGGTCTCCGCTGTCTGTGCTGGTCAACCACACGCAGGGAGCAGCCTCTGAGTTAATCCCCTAAATTGCCGTAGGCAGGGCGGCCCTCGGGATGGCCAGGGCACTGGCAGGGGTCACAGGTGAGCGGCGTGGCTTCTGCAAGGAGAACAAAGCCCCTTCATGCCTCCAAGTCTTAGCACCCATCTCCTCTGTCTATGCTGGTAAAACTGCACAGACGGAGCAGCCTCTGGGTCTGGGCTGGTCAGCCATGTGCAGGGAGAAGCCTCTGCATTAAGCTGTGTAGCTGCTGTAGGCGGGGTTGCCCTCCGGCCAGACTGCAGCAATGGCAGGGACAGCCGGTTTGCGCACAGGTGCTGGCATGGAGGAAGGAATGGCAGGCTGCTTATTGCAGTGAGGGGCCTCGGGGCTGCATTGCCAACCAAGCGGATAGGGTGCCTGAAGCTCCTGAAAGTTCCCAGCCTGCAGGGCTGAGTGTGCCACGTCGATTTTGTCCACCTGTTAAACCCTTGCCCCTTTAAGACCTTTAAAGTGCCTGCTTTTCTTTCATCCCAGGGCAGCGAGTAGTGGGAACCTATTTGCAGTCCCAGTGCCAGACCTTGCTTTTCAGCTCCTCCAACCTCCAGTGCACCATGCAATGTGGATCCATGCTCCCAGAGCAGATTTCTGGTGCTGGTTATTTAGCAGTCCTGTGCTTCCACTCCCTCCCTCTCTGATTCCTTTCCTCCCTCCAGCGAGCTGGGCTGGGGGGAGTGCTCAGGTCCCGCCAGATGGCGGCTTTTTACTTTATCCTTTTCCATGAGATGTTGACTTCTCCCAGATGTAGACTGGCTGGTGTACTGCTATTTCTGGTCACTCTTTCAGGAATAGTTGCATTTGCTGTATTTTAAAAATATATGTGGTTTTGGGAGGAGATTTCCACCACACTACTCACACCGCCATCTTTTCCTCCTCTCCACTACAGGGTTTTAACAGGAGAACCACCCTCAGGTCTTAGAAAGACCACTCTGGCCTCCAGCGTAGGCAGGAGATGGGGAAGGAGCTGGGGAAGCAGGGAAGTTGGGGTGCCGTAACAGACAGAACACTCTTCTCTTTCCAGACATCCCAGAGGAGCTGCACGACTGAGCCCAGAGTCTCATTCTCTCTGAGCCTCCTAGAGGAGGATGACCCTGGGTCCCTGTCTCAGCACCCACAGGCTACCAGCTCACCACCCCTTAGCAACCTTAACCTCTCCCAGAGGTCCCTGGTGGCCTTGGAGTACCTGCCTTTCTTCCGCACCTATGAGCAGCTCCTGGCTGAGGAGGAGTTGACTGCACAGCCAGAGCCTTGCCTGGACCAAGGAGGAGGCCCGAGCTTCAGAAAGACACCATTCCCAGAGGATTCAGACCCACCTAGTGGGTTCTTCCCTCACTACCATTCCAAGGAGGAGACTTTTCCCAGCCTGGTGCCTCCTGGAAGCTTCCGAGACCCACCCCCCAGAAGGAAGGTGCAGGCTGGCTGCTTCTGCAGGATGACAGTCAGCGGGTGCTCTGTGAGTGGGGGACCACAGAAGGGTGGTGTGGGGAGCGGCCCCAGGACCCTGGCATCCTTCAGACCTCTGTCCCAGGGCCACAGACCCCAATAGGCCAGGCCAATCACCACCCCCTGCCCCTCCTGCAAGGTCTGCCGGGGCTTCTGGAGCAGTGAGTCATTGCGTAAGAGCACAGAGGCTGGAGGCACTTTGTCTGGCTCAATCCCAGCTCCATCACTTGCTGCAAGTGGTCTGGGGAATGAATTTAAGCCTCGTGATCTTCAGTTTCCTTATAAAAGAGAGATAATAGCAATAGCTACTCTTAGAGCCATTGTGAGAATCACATGCAATAATGATTATTATATCAGCCTTAGCTTGGTGTTCCCCTATAGAAGCATCTCTTTAGTCCTATGACTTACTAGGCACCCAGACAAATGCTTCCATCATCTCGTTTATCTAATAATAGTCCTATGAGACAGATCTGATTATTATTCCCATTTTATGGATGAGAAAAACGAGTCTCAGACAAGTTAAGTGAGTTAGCCAGACACACTGCAAGAGCAAACCTAGGATTTGACCCAAAGCCCATATGCCCTATAATGTCACACCACCAGCTGCCCCAAAGCTGGGCACCAGGCCATGATGGCAAAGATGGAGGAGATGGGAAGAGTGGGTTCTAATCCCAGACACACTGCTCCCAGCTGGGAGTCCAGGGAGGGTTGAGCAACATCGCCAAGGGTTGCCCTGTTGGGCCCTGCCTTCTTCCCCTGGTGTTGTAGGCAGAGGTCAGTCCTGGGTGTCCAGGGCCAAACCTAAGAGCCTGGCTGACTGTCTTGACTCCTTCTGACCCAGGCTGCTTTGGCAGGCCCAGACTTCATCTCTGGGTCCTCCCACGCACGGACCTGCTGCCGCACACTGCTGGTCTCAGCACGGCATGCCCATGACAGCTGTCTGACTGCCCCTCTCTCCAGTGATGCTGTCTTCAGGAACCATGCCCTCTATGCCTCGGGATTCACGCCTTATTATAGAACCCCCGAGGAGGGGCTCCACACTAGCCCTGGACCTCCTGCCTGTCCACCAGAGGCCTGGGAACTCACAGGGGAGCTGCCCAGGCCTGGTGCCTCATACTGTGAGGGAGCAGGGGCTGGTGGAGCCACTGGAGAAAAGGCTCCCAGAACCTGCTGATCAGTAAGGGGAGAAGGTGTCTGGGGTTGAGGTTCCCAGGGCTCAGTTTGCCTTGGGACCAGAGTTGGCCTGAAACCACAGCCCTGAGGTCTTTATTCCCCCTGCCTCAGTGTCCACAACCTGCAGAGCTGATAGGAGCTGCCCAACCCCTGGCCAGCTCTCCTGTCCCCTCTCAGTCCACAGAGTTGGGTCAGCAAGAAGCCCCTGTACCCTGCTGGCCTGTGACTCCACATCAAGTGTCCAACTCAGCAGGCCTCAAGTTTGCCTTTCCCCTGGAGAAACGGGGGAAGCTCTGGCTGTGTCCGATACTCAGCCACACCCTAGGAAGTGACCCCACCCTGAGGCGCTCCCACTTGGCTTTCCCAGCTGGACGGACTTTCTAGTGAGAAGTAGAGAACAGCAACCCCAAAAGAGGCCCTGCGACAGAGATGTCTGCCTGGTCCAGCACTCAGGCCTTCCCACTGGGCCTGCTGTGGTTTGTCCCCAGCTGGAAGGGAGGGAGCAGCGTCCACCTGCTCTGAGGGGTTCAGAGAGCGGAGACTGGCTTTGTAAATAAATCATTTCACTGCAAGGGTTGGAATTGCTGCGCTAATGTGATGCTTTGGAGTGATATCTATAGTTTCTATTTATTGAGCCTTTACCATGCACCTTTCAGAGATCCTCTCCATAGTCCTCAGGAGTAGACACTGGAGTTATCTCCATCCTACAGATGAAGAAACAGGCTCAGAGAGGTTAAGTCTCGAGCCTGAGCTCACAAAGCATAGAGCTGGGACTCGCACCCAGGTCTGTCTGACTTGAGCACCGAAGTACTTCCCCGCACGCCACCTCAGTGAATGCTCACCCCCTCTGCTTCTCCTTTCCTCAGAGCCTCTCTCTCCTTCCCTGCCTCCCTGCCCCTTTGGAGCAGCAGACTGGGGACAGACACACAGCACACAGCTGAGGCTCTTCCACATTCTTGGGCCCTGTGGACACATTTCTGGTGCCCCAGCCCAACCTCAGCTCAGGCTCACCCTACCACAGCAGACAGCTCTGAGACCGAGGCCCACGGGATGGTGATGGTGTGTGCTCACCCACGCCGCACGCTCCAGGGACCAAGCACGTGAACGTCTGCTGCTGTTTGAAATAGTCCTTCAGGGCCCAGTCCCAGGTTCTCAGCCGCACTGTCCCGTGTCCCCTCCCTTCCCTCTGACCCGCCCACCCCTGATGGCTGGAGTCCGGCTCCTTCACCCAGAGGGATGTGCTGCTCCTGACCTCTTCCTGAGAGGAGGCAAGTTGAGGGGAGCAAGGAGAGAAGTCAGTTGGTCATACTTCGGTCACACCCAAGAACTTTTTTTTTTTTTTTTTTTAGTGTTTCCGAGGCACTCCCAAGACTTCCCTTTGGGCTGGGAGGGAGAAATGTGGGAGCCCTTGCCAGAAGGCTCCTTGGCTTTCTTGGAGGTGGGGTTGGGCTTTCCACTTTTCTGTCCCGCAGGACTAGGGCTGGGCTGGCTGACATCCTTGGGTCCCCGCTGCCCTCAAAGAAACAGACTTGGGTTGGGAGGTGTGTGGGCATGCACTAGAAACTGGGGCCGCCCTGGCTCTGTGCATCCAGGGTGGGTCTGGGTGCCCGCCCTCTGCGTGTGCGTGTGTGTGTGTGTGTGTGTGTGTGTGTGTGTGTGTGTGGTCTCCTGAGCATAAGGACTGGGAGCGCTGCAAGCCACCTGCCACTGTCCTGAGGGGCTGGAGGAACCTCACTTGCCCACAGGGCTGAAGAGACCCTCAAGTCGTTCTAGACTGAGGGTTCTCTTAGGGGAGCAATCTGCTGAAAGGATTTGGCAGGAGGGGTCCTGGGTAAGGGATTGAGCTCACCTGGAGGAGCAGTTCGCTCCTCGTCCACCCTGCTGACGTTGACGTGAACACACATCAGGGCCCAGGCCGCAGAATGGTAAGAATTCACTTTCATTGTTTACTGTGTGCCAGCCATGGTGCCAAGCCGTTCACATGCACCGATGGTGAGTTAAGGATGACTTCATTGAGATACACTTAATATCCCCATTTGACAGCTAAGAATGCCTAGGCAGAGGTTGATTAAACAGCTGACTCAAGAATAGAGAGCTGGAAAGCAGTGGAGTCAGGATTCGAACACTAACTCTACAGCCCATGCTCTTAGCCATTAGGCATAGATTATAATAATATTAGGCTCACCTTAGCTTATATTAGATCTCTAGTATTATATAAGTATCTCAAAACTTAGTGGCTTACGATAAACACTATATACTTGTTTGCTCGTGGTTTTGAGGGTCAGGAACCTGGGAGCAGCTTTGCTGGGTGATCCTGGCTCAGGGTCTCTCCTGAAGTTGTGGTCAAGGTATTGGCCAAGGCAGCTGCCTCCTGAAGGTTTGACCAGAGCTGGAGGTCCGGCTTCCTCACTCACATGGCTGGCAGATTGGTGCTGGTTGTTGGTCAAGAGCCTCCTTTCCTCCCTCTGCAGTCTTCTCCAGAAGGCCGCTTGAGTAGCCTTAGGACACCGTGACTGGCTTCCCCCGGAGCAAGTGATCTCAGACACCAAGACAGAAGATGTAACACCTACTACTACTTAGCCTCCAAAGCCACGTATGGTTACCTCTACCATAATTGTTTGTCACACAGATTAGCTCTGATGCAGTGTGGAGAGAGACCTCATGAGGGCATGAATGGTGAGAAGCGTTGGAGGCCATCCCGGAGACAGGCTGCAGAAATGCTCTGTATGAGATGCAATGCCAAATCCTGGTGATTCACGGAGGCAGAGCCCATTCACCGAGGCAGGTGCTGGAGCTGGGGTGGGGGAGTCAGGGAAGACGGCCCGTAACACACTACTAGGGAGGGATGTGCTAAGGGAAAAGGGCTGGGCCCCCAGCACCCAGAATTATGCCTAGTTCCTAGAAAGTTCTTGAGCATTGATTAGATGAGTGGAAGAGGCACCAATAAAGACAGGAAAGGGGGCACAGGAAAGGGGGCACAGGAAAGGGGAGGAGCGGAGGGAGGGGGATGGGAGGACAGCGAGGCTCTCTTAGGGACTGTGGGGAACAGGAAGGAGGCGGCAAGGCCTGCGGGCAGAAGGGAAAAGGCGGGGCTGCCACACGCAGGGGCCTTTGTGGGGAGAGGTGGCGGAGTGAAGTGACAGGGAGGAGCAGAGCCGGAGCCCAGCTGCTCGGCTAGGAGACCAGGCCGCAGTAGCCCCATGCAGGCCTGGGGCTATGGGCGATTTCCCTTCCATCCCCCGCCCCAGAGTGGGCTTGTAGCTCATTTAAGGCTGGTTCTTCTGAACCTTCTCCCTGGGCACAGCTTTGGTCAGTCAGGAAATCTCTATTTTGGAGAAAGTTGAATCCATATGGTTTGGGGATTTTGTTCTTTTGAAATGTTTTCTTTGTACTTGCATCAAAAATGAGATGTCTTTGGAGTCCTTTAAAATCTCCCCCTCTTACAAACAGGAAGTTTGTTCTTCACCATGTTCCACTGAGCCTAGGGCAGAGAGAAGTGGGTTTGGGTGGGCTCTTTTCACACACCCTGTTTTTTCTCAAGGTGTGGGATCTTCAGTCAGGCCTTTCTTTTAACAGAAGAAGAAACTGAGGTCCAGAAGGAAGAGGGTATCCAAAGAAGCATAGCAAGTGGGGACACCTGGCCATCCCTGGGAACGGGAGGGACTGGTAATTCTAGTGCCTGAGCTACGCCCCCTGCACGTCCCCGGTCCTGCCCCCAACCTCACGCAAGGGCACTCTGCAGTTGCTGAGCGTGCATGCGCTGGGGTGAGTCCACCGCCTGTTTGGGGGCAGGTGTGGAGAGAGAGGCCATAGCCCTTCCTCAGCTTCCCTGGGGCAAGCCCACCAGAGAGCAAAACCGGGTTCGCAAGGAGCCCAAGCCTGCTCAGCCTGGCCCAGGGAGGTTTGTACAAGTGAGATGCAGCTGGAATGCCCCTAGATGGGTCCTCTGTCCACCTGCAGGGAGCAGTGAGAGGACTGAGGACCGCTCACCGGCAGAGTCCCCTGGCCCACCAAGGTTGTCCGTCACCAGACTCCCAGCCTTCGGCCTCCCCTCCCACAGCAAGCAAAGCTCTTCAGGCTCCCTTGCTTCCCTTGCCTGGCTCAGGTTCTCCCTCTGCGCATCATGCCCTTCTCTACCACCCGCACAGGGCAAAACCCAGCTCAGGACGACCTCAACGCCACCTCCTCCCTGAGGCTCCTAAGTCTGCCCTTGAGACTTTCTCTTTACTGTCCCCTCTGGCCTCTATTCTCTTTCAGCTCAGGCAAGCAATGGAGCTTCCTAGTCTCCCCCAGGGCCCTGAAGCTTCTGTTTGATGACTGTGTGATGGGGGAGACTGGCCCATGGCAGTGCTGAAGCAGACACTCCCTGCACAGGCTCCTCTCCCTGTGTCCCAAGCTGTTTAACACACAGCACGTGCTCAGCAGGGTCCTCTGGATGTGGCCCTAACAGCTGCAGCGGCACCTTCGAGCCCTCACCTATGCCCCTCTTCTACAGAAACTGCTCAGTTCCAGATCTGCCTGGCCATGGACCTGGCCGGCCTCCACCTGCCTTCAGCACCAGCCCACTATGTCCATGAGCTGCGAAGAAAAGACTGCAGAGGGCCAGGCTTTCCTTGCTCCCAGATGTGCCCAGACGCAGGGGAGCCTGTCAGGGAGGGAAGGCCAGAGGGCATCCCAGGGCACTCTCCTTGGTTACAGAGGCATCTGCTCCAAGACACCTAAGAATGTGAGTGTAGTTGGTGAGTGTTAATGCCATGTCACTGATGGTGGAGAAACCCTGGCAGAGAAGTTAGAACATTTATGCAGAAGGGCCAGGGCCGAGGTTGGGGCAAAGCCTTTTGGGAAAGTCACCTCCACTTTCTGAGCTACCACAAGGTAGCACCTTGGTTAAAAGCTGGGCCTTGGAGTCAAATAGCAGGTAAGAATCCATAATCCTCCACTCACCTGCTGTGCGGCTTTGGGGAAAGTTCTTAACCTCCCTGAGCCTCATTCTTCTCACCTGTAACGTGGGGCACTGTCTCATAGAATTCAATGAGATGGTGTAGGTGGAGCATGTATAGCACGGGGACAGCTTGGAGCCTTGAGGTAGAAAAGAACCTGGTACATCTGAGGCCCTGATGAATCAAGGGAGGCGAAGAGATTGGGGGTGTTAACCTCTCTTTACTGGGGTGCTCTCCTAAGTAGTCAGCTCCCAAGAAGCCTCAGGTGGGTCCTCCTCAAGCCCTTCAGGGGTCCCCTCTGGCACCCTCAGACGCCTCCTGGGCCTCTTGTGTCAGCACCTCTTTCATTGCCCAAGTGTGCCTGGGCCTGACTGGGCCAGCGCCCAGGGCCAGGGAAACTCGCCCTGGGGCTGCCAAGCAGTCTTGTCTGCCTGAGCCCCAAGTGCTGTGCAGCAGCGCCCTCTGCCGGCACATCTTGACAAGACACGCGCAGTTGGTGTCTTGGCCCAGAATTCAGACTTCTCTGGACACTGCCGGAACGGGCACTACCCTCCAAAGAACAGAGAGGCAAATTGAGGCCCGGACTTGCCCACAGGTTCCCAGTGAGTCAGCAGTAGCAGCGGAAGCAGAGCCCAGGCAGCCCAGCCTCTCAGTGGCTGCTTTGCCCCCTCACTTCACAGCCACTGCCTCTGTTTCTGGACTTAGTATCAAACTGAAAAGGAGCGAACCAGATACAGCATTCTGAGTAAGTTCTGAACAGACTTTATAACTGTCAATAAAGGAGGGAATCCCACCCCACATGAGAAGCTCATATAGCACCTTAAAAATCATTGTATACACGGGGAGGGCTGTACAACTCAGAGAAGACAAGTAGTGATGCTATAGCATCTCACTACGCTGATGGACAGTGACTGTAATGGGGTTGGTGGGGGGGACTTGATGAAGGGGGTAGTTTAATAATCATAATATTGCACGTATAATTGTAGATTAATGATCCAAAATAAATTATTTAAAATAAATAAATAAATAAATAAATCATTGTATACTCTTCCTGTCACATCAAAGTTAGGGAAGGGATTTCAGAGCCCCCATCACCCTGCCAATCCAGGGCAGATCTGATGGCAGCTGGTACAAATGCCCAAAGAAGAAAGACAACCCATGCATGTGTTCCACTCCATTCATTCATTTGCACCTATTCATCAGTAATTTCCATCCATCTACTCTGTGGCAGGAGCTAAGAACACAGCAGCAGTGGACAGATCAGGCAGGTCCTGCCCTCCAGAGCCTCTTGGGCATTGTGCAAGGGCTGACCAACATGATTGAGGCCAGAGGGAAAAGAAGCGATGCCCGGGGCAACCGCGTCCTGACCTCAACCAAGGGGTCTAGAGAGACCTCTAAGCAGAGGACGTTTCAGCTTAGGCCTGAATGAGGTAGAAGGTGGCCTTGAGAAAGCAAAATGAAGGAGTGGTTAGTGCAAAGGCCCTGAGGTGAAAAAGCACCTGTTACCTTTGAGAACCTGAAAGGAGCCAGGCTTCTGTGACATGCCAAGCTGGGCCCAGGGCCTCTTCTGTTCTGCCTTGATTCTGGACAAACTCTCTGGCTGCCAGCACTCAGCAGGCCCTTCAGACTTCTGCTCCATGACCTTCCCCATTTAAGGCCCACTGAGCAGTGGCTGTCCACTAGGCCTATGCCAAGCTCTGCAGGTCCAGAGGAAACTAAGGCAATGCCCTATTCTCAGGGGGTCCTGGCAGGAGGATAGAATATAACCTACAGAGTGCAACAGCAATGAAACAGACATGCCCAGCATATTCTGGGGACCCAGGCGGGAGACAGATCTAGTGTGGAGCTGGGTGGTGAGCACTTCAAGGACGGCCTACCAGAAGGTGACCACTGAGCTGAGTCTGAAAGGAGTGAGATACAGGGGTTGGCCAGAGCAGTAGGGGAACATGCATGCGTAGTCACACACATGAAAAACACAGGTGTGCAGGATCCACTGCCCAGCTAGGACTCTTGTCTGAGGGGAGGTCAGAAGTGGAAAGGCAGCCAGACCCGGGCCCACAGACCCTTGCATGCCAAGCTGGGGAGATGGAGCTGCGCTCAAGGCCATGAGGTGTCACTGGAGGACCCTTAGGAGAGAAGGGCTGGAGCAGATGCATGGTTTCGGGAGCTCACTGTGGCAGCAGCTAGAGGGTAGACAGGAACTGGGGCAGAGGGACCCGGGGGCCTGTGTCCACCGTGATCCGGGCAGGCAGTAGCAGAGGCCTGGGCTGAGCCACCCTGGGAGGTGTCAAAGTGGGCTGGATGTCAGAGCCATGGAGGAAAGGGACCCTCAGGACTTCCTGGCTGACGGGATAGGGCTTTGGGGGAGGAATCGAGATGACCTCCAGGTGCTGATTGGGGTGTCTGGCTGGTTAGGGACATTGAGGGAGGAATTGATGAGAGAGGTCATCAGGGTGCATGTTGAGTTAGAGATGATGTGGGGCCATCCAAGTGGAGGTGTGGAATGGAGGGCAGATTCTGGGCTCCGGAGGGAGGTCTGGGGTGGAGGTGTGAGGGTTGTGAACTGAGAGACAATGGGCATGGATGGGGGCCCTGAGGAGCTCCATATGCAAGGAGGTGAGGCACCACAGGGCAAGGTGAGGGCAGCAGAGAAGGGGGAAGAGCCGGCAAAGGCAGGTTCCCAGAAGGCCAGAGGAGAGCAGGAGTCAGGCCAGGCTCCCAGGCAGGAGCAGCTGGCCCAGGCTCTGCCGTGCTCCACAGGCGTAGCACATGGAGACCGTGGGCTTGGCTGAGGGTGAGAGGTGGAACAGGCCAGACAGACTGTGTTATGGCCAGGAGACCCGGCCTGGGACTTCTCCCCTGACCCCTGCCTGGCGCATGACTCCTCCCCCAGCACTGTCATAGCTTCTCCATGTGGCATCTGAGACAAACTGTCTCCTCTCTGACAGAGGCCTTCCCAAGAGCAGAGACAGGTGCATAGCAGGTGCTCAGGAACCCCATTACTGAGAAGGCAAATGAAGAATGGGAAGTGGGCCCCTCAGCGTCTAATGCTGTCAAACATCCCCTCTGCACACTCCCACTACAGAAGCAAGTGCTCTGGGGGGCTGCCTTTCAGAAAGGCGCAGAGGGAGAACGGAAACGGGGTTTCTTTCTGGCCCTAGCCGCCCGGGATGTTCGTCTCCCTGTGCCTCAGTTTCTTCATGTGCTCTCTCCTGAGGGGCAAGCCCAGGTATGCACAGCCGCGCTGCAGATGCAGGGAAGCCAGGAATCGGTGAAGGCCCAGGCCCCGTCCCTAGAGTCAGTATTCTGCTGGGCCCACAGCCTGCTGGTCTGGAGTTTTCCCTGGCTGCCGCCAGACCCTGCCTCACAGGCTGATCCACGGCACACCCTGGGGAATGGGGCAGCGGTTCACTCTGGAAAGCAGTCCGTTTCTTCCACTCTGCTGCCCATTAGGAGTTCAAGCAGCAGTTTCCTGAGCTCAGGAGGCGGTCTCTGAGCTGCCAGGCCACCACCTTTCAACATAGGAGCCTCCCCCGTTGAGGCTGACACGGGACTGAGGGAGTGGCAGTCCACCTGGCACCCACTGCGTGATGCTCCCAAGAGCGGGCCTGGGGACCTGGCGGGCTTTCCCCCTGTGGACTTGTTCCAACAGTGAACCCAAAGAAGGGCCACTCTTCAGGGCGCTTTCATTTCCCATAACTGTCCCGGCACATATCCTGGCGTGGCAGGGCACTGCCTGGGGGTCGGTGCTGATACTAAGCCCCACTCCTCACAGGCCCCTCGGCCCTTCTGGGATCAAGCTCCGTGGTCAGACTCCATCTTGAGCTGGAAGAAGGAGGCCTGGCTGGCTGCTGCTGCGTGACGGCCTGATGATGTGATGTGGATGTGCCAGTGGGGAAAAAGCAGGCCCAGCAGAGGCCCCTTCCTGTACACTCCCCCTCTCCATTCTCTGTGATCCTAGGTGCCAAGGCCCACTCCCTGCTGGAAACTAGCAGGACACTGGAGGATATCAAGTCATTTTCCCTCCTGAAGGGGGATCGGGAAGCTCCCGTTGGGCCAAAGGCACCTCCGCAGGGCCAGGCCATGACCCCCAGTGAGCGTGGGCCTTGGCTGGGGCCTGGCTTGGGGGGGGCTTGAGGAAGAGAGGACCACCTCTCTACCTCCCTGGCTGGCCCAGGATGGGAGGTGTAGGCTAAGCCTGTGCTTAGAGGGAGCTGGGACGCTGGAGAGCTGTCCCTGAAAGGGAGACATGGCTCTGGACCTCCAGGGGAACCGAGTGGGACTGGGCCGTGAGCATCACTGCCCGGGCTTGAAGCAAGGAGGGCAGAGCCCATGGCCGATTGGAATCAGCACGTTCAGCACAGGCACAAGGGCGTGAGCACCCCACCAAGTGCCACCTAAGGACTGGGGTGCTGAGTGGGAAAGTCAGGGGAAGGATGAGAGGTGTGTGGGGAGAGGCCAGAGAGGGCAAGAGCAACCTTCATGTTGCCCCTAACATTCCTCCACTGCCTCACAGCTGGGAGATGGTACGTACTGAGTGGACAGAATCTCATTTAACCTCTGCGAACTGCAGGGTCCTCATCTGTTTTGCAGATGAACGCAGTGTTCTACCAGATTGTCTTGCCTGAGGGTTTCAGCCCTGGGCAGGTTCACTATGGATTCACTGAGACAGAGAAATGACAATGGAATGTTCTTGGGGTAAAAGGGTTCACCCTTGGTTTTATTCTCCTGGCTGCAGGTCGAGCACTAGAATCACGTCTGCATCCAGCAGTCTGCAGGTCCGTAATCCACCTCCGTCTCTGCCTCCCCCAGAGCACTGGGCAGAGCTCTTTCTATAGCGACTCAGTCAATAATAGCTCATTGCCCATGGGTGTGGAAGCCGTAGCCTAGCAGTAAGCCAATTACATCATCAAGTAGTCCAGGGTGAAGTAGGGATCCTGGCCACAGGAACTTCCATTTTCCCCACATCCCACTTCTCCAGGATTCTCACCTCACAATCTACATGCCCTCAATCTTCCACAATGGTCCCTGTGCAAGAAAGCTGGGTCACTGTAACCAGATTCCACAATAGCAACGGAGGATAACAACAACACACAGATAATAACAAAAATTATAATAATCCTCAAGCCTGAGGAGGTCATTCCAGCTGTATTCAAACCAGTTCTACTCAGAGGAGCTCATGACTTTCATTTTCTATGGGAGAAATCAGTCTTCTGCAATGGTCCCTGTGCAAGAAAGCTGGAACCTTGACACAACAACAACAACCATAATAATAATAATCGTCTTCAAGCCCAAGGAGATCAATTGCCACCAAGCAGTCATCCAAGCCCTATTCAAACCAGTCCCATTCACGATTCACACTTTCCAGGGGAGGGCAGTAGCAGAACTGATAGGGAGCTCCATGCACCACAGCAAGTAGCAGTTTTTTACTAGGGTATGTTAGGGTGTATGCCCAATCCACAAAGACGTTAGAGAAGATTAATTTTAAGGGCAATAAGACACATGTTTTAATGGTACCAGCATAGGGAAATCTTGTCCATCAGGTAGGATGCATGCAAGAGAGTGGTCCAGTGATAGGACCATGGCAGGAAGGGGGTCCTGTCTGGATCTAGTATACTATACCTTTACCCCTCTCCCTGTAGGGGTTACTGAGGGGTCTGTGTTTAGTGCTACTGAAAACACATGCACTGGCCATAATGATAAAGCAAACCTCCCCAGTAAGATGCTCCTACCTTCTGGCCAGGTTGGATATACTACTGTGATCTTTGGGGGCCACTCTGCTGTTACTCCAGGAATACACAGGAGGCCAGCTTCCAGGCCTTGTCCCCAAGGTGTCAGGAGGGCCAGCCATCACTGGTCCATGCATCAAAATGTCCAAGGCCATGTTCACTGAATGGTCTCCAGGGTTTAGTGCAGTTGGTGCTGGCACCAAGGTATTTTTCTGGTGGCTAAACCTTGGCTTCAATGATTCCTCCTTAATTTGTACTTGCAGTTGTATAGGGGAGGTAGAAATATGTGTTAGCATGTCTAAGGGGCTCGACCCCCTTCCAGGGCTTCTCGTGGCTTCAGCCTCTCCCAATACTGCTACCATATGGGTAACCTCACTTCTGGGATGCCCTAAGTGAGCAGAAAGACTGGCCCCTAGGAGCTCAAAGAGGGACATTGGAGCTGTTTGAAGCAGCTCATTTCTCATCCCCACAGTAAAAGGCTCCTCATCTGGGCCATAATTCTCTGGACAATAAATGGCATTTTTCATGCCTAACTCCTGTAACACCCATTGGAGCTCAGCATACGTCTGCCATCTAGTGGGGGAGGATAGTAAATAGCCCTGACTGGGCCATACAGCATGAAGTGTGGCCATAAGCCAACAAGGGAGGGAGGGATTTTCTGGTGTCTGATGTGCATTTTGTAATCACCGCCTCAAGGCAGGATGAACTGTCAGGGAAGCCAGCTTTCCCATCTCTGATCCAGACAGAACAATTCCGTCTTCCCCTCCATTCCCAAAGATGCAGGAGCCAAGCTGATATCAACTCCTTGGGCTTTCTGCCAAAACCAGGAGCCCAAATCCACCAGCTCAGCCTGAGTATGGGGGCGGAGCATAGCATGCTCCATGACCTGGGGAGGGGGCTGCACCTCTCCCAGAGGAACCTGCAGGTACTATGTCTTTACTCTCTTTACTATAATCAGGCAGGCTTTTGATAGAGGAAGGGTCAGTGCCTTCATCCTTTACCGGTTCCTTCATTTCCAGGGCTGGTGGCACCTTTCCTGCCACTCCCCCAAGTGCCTCCTCTGCTACACCCTTTACCTTTTCTACAGTGCCCTGCAGCAATGCTAGCTCAGTCTTCAACAGCTCTCAGCTTCACCTCAATACCTTGCAGCTGACATTCCCATGCTGCCTCTTCTTGTGCTTCTCACAGGAATATATCCTTCTCCTTCATGGCCTTTGCCTCCTTCGCAGCACCTTGAAGAGCCGCTATCACCTCCACATGCCCCCAGTCTTTGGTGGGGCCCAGTCCTCTAGGAGGCAAGCCACCTCAGACCACATGCCCGTTGGGGGACTCTTGAACGTCTCCCCATCCACAGGGGCAGCCTGCTGAAGTACTGCTCCCATGAGGGCAGCCTGTTCTGTTCTTTGGTCTACAGTGAATCCTGCTGACTATGCCAGTTGTCTTGCCTGAGGGTTTCAGCCCTGGGCAAGTTCACTATGGATTCAGTGAAACTGAGAAATGACAATGGAACGTTCTTGGGGTAAAAGAGTTTATACCTGCCTTTATTTTCCCAGTGGTAGGTGAGCACTGGAGTCACATCTGCATCCAGTAGTCTTCAGGTCCATAATCCATCTCCATCTCTGCCTCTGCACAGAGCACCGGGACGAGCTCTTTATATAGTGACTTGGTCAATAATAGCTTATTGCCTACAGGTGTGGAAGCAGTAGCCTAGCAGTAGGCCAATTATATCATCAAGTGGTTTAGGGTCTGGTGAGAATCCTGGCCATAGGAACTTCCATTTCCCCACACAGATAAACAGAAACAATAGGATATATTTTTATTGTATAATTGTGGGGTCTGGCTGGGCAAGACCCCATGCCCCACTCACTGTACATGGGCTTATTCATCACAGCCTGGCAGGTTGAAATGCTTAGGCAGGAGCCTACACTGCATTCAATAGAGGGCATTTGCTCTTCCTTAGAAAAACATCCATTCTGCTCTTAAGACCTTCAATCTGATTGGATGAAGCCCACCCCTATTATCAAGGGTAAGCTCCCTTACTAGTTCCACTAGTCTCACATGTTAACCACATCTACAGAATGCCTTCGCAGTAAGACCTGGGTTAGTATTTGAATCACTGAGTACTGTCACCCAGCCAGGCTGATGCATAAAACTGGCCACCAGTGGGGGTGATACTAGTGCCTGCTCACAGCCGCTGTGAGGAGGAAGAGGGGACGTGTAAATCTCTCGGCACAGACTCTGTCTTGCAAACGTCCTCAAGGCAAGGCAGGTCCATATCCACTGGCTTGCCTGGAAGCAAGTGGGTGGAGAGGCTGAGGGGTGTGTGTCAGGGGGCTGAAGGAAGGGTTTCAGCCAAGGTGGCTGTGTGGGTTTGGGGCCTGCTCATCTGCAGAGGGTGTGGGCTGCCCAGAGAGCCCTGGTGGGATGGGGGAGTTGGGAATCAGCGATTTCTGGGAGCTGCAAGTCAAGCATTACCTGAGGCACCATGCCACCTGGCTGCCAGGACCTCATACCCAGCTCTCAGTGGAAATTTCTAGCAAGCCTCACCTTTCCTGAAATTCTGACCAGGGGTGGGTTGAGAGTTTTCAGGGCTCTGGAAATTCCCATTCAGCTGGGGAACTCTTAGCAGGGGGATGGGTGCATTCAGAAGGGAGTGCTGCAGGACCTTTAATTCTGTGGTCTTTCCCCTGGGCTCTCCACTGTCCCACACTGGACTTTGGAAATAAGGTCAAATATGTCTTTACAGAGCTAACTCTATAACTCAGGTGTGACAACTTTTATCTCCTAAATTGGGCCAGTTTTCTAAAACATTAAAATCTATGTGGCACATACACACACACACACGCACATCAAACATACAATTATTTTCCTCATCTAGAAACGGGATGGTAATAACACCCACTTCACAGGGTTGCTGTGATGAATAAACCCATATACAGTGAGTGGGGCATGATTTAAGTGCTCAGGAATATCGGACATTATTCAAAGCTAATACTTACTTAGAGCTGACTTGAAGCCTACCCCTGGACTAGGTGCTTGTCACATAGTCTCTCAGTTATTCATGAATACAGAGGGTTCTGAAACCTTGCGGCTACTGAGAGGTGTGGAAGGTAGGGCTGGGGAAGAGTCCCCAACCTCTAAGACTGGCATGGAGAATTATTTGTAAAGATCTATACACCTGTATGTTTAGCGCAGCATCATTTACAATAGCCAAAATATGGAAGCAACCTAAATGTCCATCAATAGATGAATGGATAAAGAAGACATGGTACATATACACAACAGAACATTACTCAGCCATAAAAAAGAATGAAATCTTGCCACAATATGGATGGACCTTGAGGGCATTACGCTAAGCGAAGTAAGTCAGAGAAAGATAAATGCCACGATTTCACTTACATGTAAAATCTAAAAAACAAAACAAATGAACAAATAAAACAACAAATAATCAAACCAGCAAACAAACCTCAGAAACACACTCATAAATAGAGAAACTGGTGGTTGACAGAAAAGAGGGGGATAGGAGAAGAGTTGAAATAGGTGAAGGAGCTCAAGAAGTACCAACTTCCAGTTATCAAATGAACACGTCAGGAGGATGAAAAGTACAGCATAGGGAATATAGTCAATAATACTGTAATAGCTTTGTATGGTGACAGATGGTAACCACACATCATGGTGAGCATTTCATAATGTACATAAAAGTTGAACCACTATGTTGTACATCTGAAACTAATACAATATTTTGTTAAGTGTACTTCAATTTTTTAAGAAAAGCAAATTGTGACATTGTGTGTCCTGTGTGTTTTATACAGAAGACTGTCCATGGCTTTCAATCAACTCCTCAAAGAATTAACTTCTGGTTTAGTTAATGATTGGACATTCAGTTTAAATTATGTCAGCGCCGTTTTAGCTTAAAAGAGGATGTGTGACGGGTAAATAGTCCTATCACAGAGAGGTCTTGGTGTTTGTGAACAAATACTTCCCGACCTTGGATAAAGCCTCCCTCCCTACCTCTTGTAATGAACTTTGCAAAAATGTCCCTGAAATCATTTCCAGTGTGTCGGATGAGCTGTGAACAATTGCAGACTCGGGGGCCATTTGCGCCTCAAGACGCTGAGGCTCTGCGGCTGGCAAGGGGGAGGCCGACGGGGAGACCGGAGGGCGACGGCAAGTCACCGGCGGCCCTGGCGTCTTCGTGCGGGGCTGGGCGCCGCTGAATGCACCCCCGCCCCGCGCAAGCGCTGCGCCTTTAAGGGCCACCGGGGGCGCTCGGAGAGGTGCGCGCAGCGGGGAGACGGGGTTCCCAGTAGGCGCTGCAGCGTCCCAGAGTCTCGGACTTGGCTCCGGCGCGCGGGGGCGGACGGGCATGCCCCGCAGACTCTGACTGGGCACGGACCTGGCCCGGGAGGGCGCCGCGCCGCGCCCCGGCCCCGCCATGGGCAGCTTCCAGCTGGACGACTTTGCGGCGGGCTGGATCGGAGGTGAGCCCACCCCTGGATGGGAGGGACCCCCAGAGGTGAGTGCTCGCGGGAGACTCCGCCCCAGAGAGAGGGATCGGGAGCCGGACCGCGGCGGCCAGGGAGCCCTGCGCCCAACATGCCCCCAGCGCACGGTCCGATGCCACCGTGCCCGCAACCCCTCTGTCCGGCGGGATAGCTCTTCCCCGCCTGCTGCCCAGGCTAAACTCCGCGAGCCTCCCAGATCTTCACCGAGCCTCCGATCTGCCTCAAAGTTAGGACCCGTGGAAGTTAATCTAGTAACGGTTCAACTGCCTGTCAAAGCTGCGAGCCAAAGGAGCGTGCCGGCGCGTTCACACTCCTCTGTGACCGATTATGCACTCGAATTTGGGGACGCAGTTCCCAGGACTTTGTGTGTGAGGGTGGCGCTTGGCTGCTGGCCCCCGGGCGCGGGATGGGGAGCCGGGCTTCGCCGTCAGGCCGGCCCTAGGGGGCGCCCAGGCTCGGACAGCGGAGCTCAGAGCTGGGAGCCAGGCGAGCTGCAGGTGCCCACTGCCAGAGGGGAGGAGCCCTGCACGTTTGCAGCCTCTGTCAATTACCAGGCCTCTCCTCCGGGCACTGTTGGACCCGCTGGGCCCTGTGTAGTGCCCCGGGAGCTTCACTCCTGCTGGGCCTGGGATGGGTTTGGTTGGGCAAGGGTTGCATCCATTTCCTTTTTTCCAATAGGTCTGTTTCTCTTTTCTCAGCTCTTGGTGGACGTTGGAGGAAGGTTTGAGGGACTTTACTTATTGTAAAGTATTGTCTCTCTTTTGGGCCCATCTAAGAGGATCATTATTAGAAAGGGGATGTTGGCGAATGCAGCCCCTACCCAAAGACAAAATAAAATACTGAGCTGCTGAGACAGAGGTTATGTAGCATGTTTGTGCCCCACGAAGCCTTCTAGGCACAGAGGAAACCAGGAGATCTGTAGGAAAAGAGCAACAAACCATGCAGCATCCCAGAATCCCCTTCTGGCGTTCCCTCCCAGCTAGCGGGAGTCCCCCTCGTCCCCCCACAAGTGGCTGCAGGGCCCCTGCTTCTGACTCTCCTGAGTGGAGGTGGTTCCCTTCACACACATGGCCACCCCAACCCTGCAGCTCTGTTGTGCAGGCTTCTCTTTGTTGGACTGAGACCTTCCTTTCCTAACTTTACCAGTGTGTGTGTTGGAGGGAGGGGCTGCCCGGGAGGCACACCAGGCATATCAGTCTCTCTTTGGACAACCCTCCAGCCATTCGGAGGAAGGTCCTTCCCTCAGCTGTTCTCTTAAGAGCCAGATCGACTGGCTGCCAGGCTTGGCCTGAGAAATGCCCTGGAGGGTAAAGCTGTCAGAGTAGCTCAGTTTCTGCTGACAGGGAGACCCTCTCCAACTCAAAAAGCAAGTAGCAGTTTGTCCTTTACTCTTAGGTTGTCCTTACTTGGTTGATGTTAACATGTCTTTTTTGTTACTTCTGTGCAGTGGGGATGAGTGTAGTAACAGTCAGTACTTAGTAGGTACCAGGTGCTAAGTGCTACATGTATGTTTTTAAAACAACCTGATTGAGGTTATTTTGCATATCCTAAAATACACCCATTCCAAGTGTACAATTCAGTCATTTTTAGTAACTTTACCAAGAGGTGCAACTGTTACCCATAAATGTTTTAGAACATCTCTATCCCCCAGAAGATCCCTCATGCCCATTTAAGCCCCATCCTTTCCTTCTCTTCCTGAGCAACCACTAATCTAGTTTCTGGCTCTATAAATTCACCTTTTCTGGACATTTTATATAAATTGAATCATACAGTATGTGGTCTCTTGTTTCTGTTTATGTATGTTATAACCCTGAGATGGCTACTATTACTGCATCCCCATTTTACAGATGAGGAAATGAATAGACAGAGAAAGTCAGTGACTTGCCCAAGGCCATGCCTTGCACATGAGCCGTGGGATTCCAATCCAGACACTCTGCTACCAAGGCCATCTTCACCCTGCACCCACCTATAGCTGTTTCATTCTTAATGACCTTGTGTGATGAAATTTCACCATTACCTCCTCACACTTTGTTTGAAGTGTCACTGGCCCGTGACATCCCAAAGCCCCGAAAAAATCACTGACCTGGTAATGCCAGGGAATGTTGCATTCCCCGCTTTTGGATGGGGCTAATGTGTGAGCAGGGAGCTACTGGCCCAAGGGGGCTCTGGGGCTGCTACTAGAGTCTGAGGACCGGAGCTCCTTTCCCCGAGAGCTGGGAGGGGCTCCTCCAGAGGGAAGCCCCAGCTCTCTGCTGCCCGTTGTCAGCTTTCTGCCCTGCCCCGTTCTGTGGGAAGGAGGGGCCCAGAGGTCTGGAGATTCTAGACCAAATGAGCATCTGCTCTCAGATTCGCTGGTTTCTCTGCCCCTGTAAGTGTCTAACATTCCAGGATCCCTTACTGCCTTACCTGGGTAAATCACCCCTGCTAGCAGAGACAGCTCCTCCCTCTTCAGCTTGATGGGAAATTTGCCTCAGAGGAATGGCTTCTGTTTCAACCTTGAAATCTCAGACTGCTGCTTCAAGGGCCTCTTCCTCTCCATGGCCTTAGGACGGCCTTGCTTCCCACCAAACTATTCAGGCCTTCTGAATATGTGTGCGATGCGTATTTTCCCGTGAGACAATCCAGAGTCCCTGTTACCTTTTCCAAGAGGCCTTCTTTAAAAAATATATATATATAAATGGCAACAGCATGTCATTTTGAACATCCTTTAAGTGCCAGGCTCTCTGCTGGTACCTTACATTCATTACCTCATCTCATTCTTGCCACAGAACCATGAGCTAGGTGCTCTATTATTCCCACTTGCACTTGCTCAGAGCTGTTAAGTAACCTGCAGGTCACTGGAAAGTTTCTGGTTTTCTCCTCCTACCCTCCTCCTTTTTTGGAGGTGAAATTCACATAACATAAAACTAACCATTTTACAGTGTACAATTCAGTAGCATTTAGTACATTCACAGTGTCGTGCAAACCTTCCCCTCTATTTAGTTCCAAAACATTTTTTTTCATGCCCAAAAAGTCCCCGCATTCATTAAGCAGTCATCCCCATTTCCCCTCCCCCAGGCCCTGGCAGCCACTCACCTACCTTCTGTCTCTATGGGTTTGCCTCTTCTGAGTAAGTCATATAAATAGAATCTTATATATAATATGTGACCTTTTTGTCTGGCCTCTTTCACTTTGCACAATGTTTTCGATGTTCATCCACACTGCAGCATGTATCAGTCTTTATAGCTATTTATGTCTAATAATATTCCATCATATGGATATACCGCATTTTATTTATGCATTCATCCAGTGATGGCCATTTGGGCTATTTCCACCTTTTGGCCATTGTGGATAATGCTGCTATGAACATGTGTGTACATGTACCTGTGTTTTCAGTTCAGACCTTTATCTAGGAGTAGAATGGCTGGGTCATATGATAATTCTAAGTTTAACTTTTTGAGGAAATGCCAAGCTCGTTTCCACAGTGGCTATACCATTTTACATTTCCACCAGCAATGTACAAGAGTTCCAGTTTTCCATATCCTTGATCACACTTGTTATTTTCCTTTTTTTAATTATTACAATCTCAATAGGTGTGAAGGGAAATCTCACTGAGATTCCGATTTGCATTTCCCTGAAGACTAATGGTGTTGAGCATCTTTTTGTGTGTTTGCTGGCTATTTGCATATCTTCTTTGGAGAGATGTCTTTTGACATTCAAAAAATAATTATTTTTTAGTTGTAGGAGTCCTTTTGATATCTAGATACTAGACCCTTATCATATATATGATTTGCAAATATTTTCCTCCATTCTATAAGTTGTCATCACTTTCTTGATAGAGTCCTTTGATGTACAGAAGTTTTTAATTTTTATGACATCCAATTTATCTATATCTTCTTTCATTATTTGTGCTTTTGTTGTCATATCTGAGGATCTATTGAAAATCTAAGGTCATGAAGATTTTCCCCTATGTTTTAGTGTGTGATTTTTATAGTTTTAGAGCTTCCATTTCAGTCTTTGGTCTATTTTGAGTTAACTTTTGTATATGGCGTGAGGTAGGGCTTCTCACTTCATTCTTTTGCATGTGGATACTCCGTTGTCCCAGCACCTTCACTGTCCTTTTATGGGGTGCTTGTTCCTTGAGGAACAACCCCAATTTTACTCTATTTTCTCTGCCTTGCTTGGTACCTATGCCAGTGCCTAGCACATTGGTGGGGTGTGAGGGAGGGGGCTCTCTGGCAACTGGACATTGACTGAATAAGCGAATGTAAGTACCTGAGCCCTTGTCCCAAGAATCAGCCGGTGCAAGCTAGGAGTGCAAGGGCTGAGTGAGCAGGTCTTCTTCTTTGATCCACAGGTACAGCCAGTGTCATCGTTGGCCACCCTCTGGACACAGTCAAGGTACAGTAGCCATTACTGCTTGGAGTGAGTCTACTTCCAGGAATGTGCCCACTATTTCTGATCCCCAGAGAGTCTCCAACCCTGACTTGTGCACAAAGAGGAACTTTTTAAGCCCTCCTCAGTTGGCCACTGCAGTCTCCTTTCTCTCCACCTTCCACCCTGCATGACAATGGGCTCCCTCCTAGGTCAGAGCCCAGGCTGGCTCTTTTCTTGATGGGGGTGTTCAGCCTACTTGCCTGAAACAGGAAGATATTTCCTGGCTTCTTGTGTCCCTCCTACAGGCCCTGCCTTTTGCTCATACATCAAGTGTGTACTGGACCCTTTCTCTATGCAGGTGCTGTGGGATAGCAAGGCCTCAGTGGGGGCAAAGCAAGCCCATTCCCTGCCCCTTGGAGATGTACAGTCATGCCCTGCATAGGCCAGCTGGTGTCTCCCTGGTACAGTGTCCTATCCTCACCCCCAGCCTGGTCAGGGGCTGTGGAGTTTATGGGGTCCCTCACCCCCTTGCACAGGCAAGTCTGGCCACCCCAGGCTTGGCCACACACCACCTGAAAGGGCTGGAGCTCTTCTGTCCACTCTACCATCTGAGCCTCAGAAGGGAACCCTTCCTGACACATAAAATCGAGTGTCAGCTCAGCCTGACAACTTCCCCTGAGGGTACCAGCCCTGTGATTCCAGCTTACACAGTGTCTCTGCAGCCAGGGTGGGGGTGTGGCCTGGGGCCCTTGTTTCTCTCTGGAACATCCTCCTTCCTTCCTTCTGGCTGGCATTTCCTCTAGAGTCTCTGTCCACTAAGAAAGGTCTAGGCAAGAGCTCTGGAGTCAGAATAACCTGGAGTCCAACCCAGCCTCCCCACCCACTCTTCTGTGACCAGGGCACAGCTCTTAATCTCCTCGAGCTTCAGTTTCCTGATTTATAAAATGGGCAAAGAGTACCTCTCTGGTGGGGCTATCATGAAGACTGTCACTGTGGCACTGAGGATAGAGCAACGAGCATGTCACTCCTGTTCTGATGAACACATACAGGTGTGGGAGGGCAGAGCAGGGGCTTGTCTGAGGTCCTGGGGCTCACCTGTGGAAAAGCCAGGCTAAAAGGACCAGGGCTGCTGACCTGGGTCAAATGCTTCTCCCCCTGCTTGTGGCTGCCTCATCACAGGTGGGAGAGCCATCCACTGGCTACTTTGTGGCCGTCGGGCTGGGGTCAGAGTTCTCACCTGGCTCCTGGCACAGCTGATGCCTTTAGGGTGTATGCCTGATGCAGTGTGACCGGGATTTTCTAATCAGTGTTCAGCTGCCTTTAGACCACCTAGCAGACTATAAGAGAATACATTTACCTGGTTTTAGGTCACTGAATTTGTCATAATTTGATACCGCAGTAATAGGAAACTAATACAGGGAATCAGCTTTCTCCATCTGTAAAATAGGGCTAGTACCCATGCCACATGGCCTTTGTAGGATTCGTTGAGATAAATTCTATAAGATGCCTGGTGTTTCCCCAGGTATGCAGCTCCTGTTGTAACCGGAGGCCCTAGCAACTTGAGCTTTGCTGCTGGCCTGGGTGGGAGCCTCCCTGAGTCCTCAGTCTGGCTGGCGGAGCTTGGCTCTACGGCTTTGAAACTATTCTATGATCTGGGTCTGACTCTCGAGTTGAGTTTTGTTATGTACCGTTTGTTTGAGTGACTCAACCAGTCAAGCTTCCTAGTGGGAACTTGACCCTTCCTGAGGGCGAAATCCTTTTGTGGATTCATTACCAGGCACAGGCCTGCCAGAGCTGGGGCTGGCAGGGGAGGGTGCGCAGCTCCCTGCCGGCCGTAAGTGGGGCCGGGAGAGGCCTGCACCCACTCCTCCCCTGGCCCACATCCCTGGCCTGGGTGGGATGCCCCAGATACCCAAGGAGGACCTCTGTGGTTCTGCTTCATAAGAAGACCCAGTTCTCATCCTACTGCATCTTCCAGGTGTCTTTCCCACCAGCCAGTCCTTCTGATTCTTGGCTTATTTTTCTCTGTGGCACTTGTCATCATCTGAAATATATATTTACTTGCAATTTTTTTTTACTTTTTCCCCCAACCCCATTTGGTTTTAGGTTCCATGAGGTTAGGTGGTTTGTTTTCTCTGCTACTGAATGCCCTAAGGTTGGAAAGTGGCTGCTATGAAATAGGCAATCAATACATATTGGTTGAAAAAGTCAATAAATACATTTCTCAGATTATGGAAGTAATACTTTTGAGCACTGTGTACCATTTATGTATCATACCTATAAGCATATTTCCTGTGCTGTCTGTGACTGTCGAGCTGTTTAGATGAATGCCCGTCAAACTCGTGGCCATGCTGTTAGCTGTGGTTATTAGGTGGGGTGAGGGGCTGGTCAAAGGGGATTTGGGCTTTATATGTAATGATGAAATTTTTATTAAGAGAATTGATTCCCATATTAGGTGTTGTATTTAAAATTATTTTTAAATTTTTTATAAGCTAAAAATAATGAAAGTAACCCCTGCTTATTGTAGAAAAGTTGGAAAATAAAGAGGAGTTTGATGAAAGAAAACATCACCCAAGGTTTTCATCTCAGAGACCATCAGTTTCATGATACATGTTCTTCCAGGGCCTTCTCCACTGGTCTATAGATTGATCTCAGGCTGTTGCTGTGAAGCGCTAGTCTGCACCCTGGGTTCTGGGCACAGAGTCAGGGCAGCTTCCAGATCTCCTCTCTGCCTCTCACAGCTCCTGACCTACCAGGTCAGGGGGGTGCCCTGGGCACTTCTGTGGTCTTCATCAGACCCTTGGTGTCTGTCAGTCGATGCCCATGGTCACCACAGCCAGCTCCATTAGAGGAAGCCATGGCTTCATCATCTAGTTTCTCGTTCAGCCAGTGCAGAGGGGCCGCATTCCAGGGCCACATGCACCTCCAGGGATGAGAAGGAAGTATAAAATGGCCCTGCCCTGGTAAGGGAGCCCACATAAACCCTAAGAAAATAGACAGAGGACACCATTGCATCATTTAAGCTCAGATGCCAAGGATGAGTAGGCGCTGGAGAGAGAGCTCTCTGGGAGGAACAGCTGATGGATAGTTCTGGGAGCACATGAAAAAATGGGTGCTCCACGGACTTGGGAATGTACCGCCTGGTGGGCACAGAGGGCAGGGCCATGGACGCAGTGACATTCAGGGCTGAGAGCCAGGCTTGGGTGCTTCCTGAGGGCTTCCTGGGTGCTGGTAAAAAGTGTGGAATTTGTTCTCAGTTTGGTAGGAAGTCACTGGAGAGCTTTAGCAGTGACACCATTCATTGTGTTTTGAAAAAGATCGGTCTGATTGTTGTGTAGACATGTACGAAGGAGTGGGAGGGAAGCAGGGGGCCAGTGAGGAGACCAGCCCATCATCTAGGTGAGAGATGAAGGGATTCTGGAGAAGAAAAGAGCAGGTCACCCCTGGGGACATTGAAGAGGACCGAGGGTGGTTGGCAGATGGGCAGAGCCCGGGTTAGCCTTTTGTATTCAAGAGGCAGGGGTTGTATGTCCCCAAATAAGGATTATTTTTGTACAGCAAACTGGCCTTTGTTCCTCTCTCCGACCCAGAGCTCCTGCTATATTTAGCGGGGTCTCAACGGGACACTGAGCGATGCAGTGCAGGTAGCGGATGGACCCCTAGCTGGCCAAGATGGAAACCCAGACCTCCTCATTGGCTGGGTCACGGCAGGCAGGGCCTCCCCCTCTCTGGGCCTCAGTGCTACAATCTCAGCCTCTCTGGGGCACTGGGGACGGGAACCATCGCTGCCTGGGCCCTCACGCCCTTGCCTCTCTCTGCAGACTCGCCTGCAGGCCGGTGTCAACAACGGGAACACCCTCAGCTGTGTCCGCGCCCTGTACAGGAGGGAGAGTGTAAGTGGCCCTCGGATGGGGCTGGAGGCAAACCCACCACGGCCTCCTGTGGGACAGGGCCAAGCCTGCCTGGCCTGGGGTCCGTGGCCGCAGCCCTCACACCAGCGTGGTGGGCAGGAGGTCCATTCATTCCTGCTCATCACGTTGGGCTCCATTTCCCCCACTCATCTCACACCACACATCAAATGTTACGTGTCATGTAAACCTAACCCTGCCACCTGGTGCGATGGTATTGGGAGGAAAAATCAGTTCTGTGTAACCTCTCTGGAGAAATCCTGAGGAATGAGAACCATGGTGTGGAAAATTTCTGCAAAAACAGGTCCATTTTTCGAAATTGAATGAGTGGCCAGTAAACCGTGTGCTCACAGGCTCGCCTTTATCTGGACGTGGCAGGAGCCAGGAGCTCCTGAGCCCAGCTGCCCCGAGCTGCCTTGTACCACAGGTTGCTCAAGACCAGGAGGCCCAGGCTTTTTCCTTTCAAAGGGAAAACCTAAAATAATATCCTGTAGATGCGTCAGGTACTTTTCTTGAGAATGAACGTGTGCTTTCGGAGAAGACATTCTAAGGCCCCTCTTTGGGGAATTGGAAATATATTTTAAAATCTATGATGAAATAACCTGTTGACTTAAAGAAATAGTCGGGTGTAAGCCCCATGGCGGCTTGGGCTTTTCCATGAGTTACTGGGGACACAGCCCCGTTGTTGATGTCTGTCTCCCCTAGGCTCCACCGCAGGAAGTGCCCTGGGTCTGGGGGCCTCCTGCCCACACCTGGAGTCTTTCCTCAGTGTGCTTTGTGTCAGAGTGTTGTTCTTACTCTCTCTATGGGCTGCCTTAAATCGGAGTGTGCCCTGCAACCTAGTACAAGCTGTCCCAGGGTGATTCCTCAGGCCCCTGAAAGGCAACCACTGAGTCCATTTTGGCCCAGGTCCCTGCAGTGTCTGCCAGCCAGCAAACCAGCTCTCGGGTTTCCATGAACACGATGGGTCTTGGCGATGCCCTAAGTTATCTGAGGGAGCTTGTTATAGAGGAAGAGCCTGAAGCAGGGTGTGTGTGTGTGCGCGCGCGCGTGTGTGTGTGTGAGCTGTCCTGCCTCTGGCAATAGGGTGAGCACACGCAGGTCAGGGTCAGCAGGTTTGAGCACAGCTTGGGGTTTGCACAGCGGCTTCCTGGCATGTTTTCATCCTTGGCACGAGGCTAATACCTGGGTGCTACCTTGGCTCCTCCGAGGGCCTGTGGAATTTTCCAGTTTCCAGTGGGCATGTATGGTGTTCTTGAGAATGCAGTGAGGAAAGGACCCCGACCTCAGCCTCCTGCATCTTGCGTGTGTGTGCAGAGGCCTCTCAGTGCTGCGTGGGGGCTCCCCTCTCCAGCCATTCTGCCCCACGCCCAGGAGTGCCCTCTGCAGGCTGGCCCAGGAGCCCATCAGGGGCTGTGGGACCCTCTTCTAGCCCCTCTCTGCACCCTTAACACACTGAATTTTAATCGCTTGTCCATCTGTCCCTGTCCCTCACCCCAACTTCCAGTCACCGTACTGTAAGCACGGCCAGGACATAGGATGTTTCTTCTTCGTTGTTCCCCAGGGCCTGGGGCTCAGGGCAAGTGCCTGGAGACTGCTTCAGGTTGAGCAGCAAATAAGGAAGGTGTGTGCGGTCCTTGGCAAGCATTCATCACCCTCTAGGTCTCCACAGGCTCGCCCTCGGCCACAGCCTGACTTCTTTCTAGCCCAAGAACACTGCCCCTCTGGTGGCAAATACAGGTTCCAGGCCCAGGACTGGGAAGTCCTCTCAGGAAACAAAATTTCTTGCAGCACACTTCCTCCTCAGGGCAAGAACGCCCCACCCAGAGTGGAGAGCAGCCGCTTACCCACCTGTCTCTCCTATTACATCAGCATCCCCTCCTTCTCTGCACTGACATTTTAGTTATTTGTCCCGGGGTGTCACCCCCCCCCCAGCCTGCAGGCTCCAGGAAGGCAGGGTCTGTGCTGGGGTCAACAGAGGGAGCCTGGCCTGCAGACAGCCCGGGGCCCTCAAGTTTCCTTCCACGGGGCTTCCCCACAGGTGTTCGGCTTCTTCAAAGGCATGTCCTTCCCCCTCGCCAGCATTGCTGTCTACAACTCAGTGGTGTTCGGGGTCTTCAGTAACACGCAGAGGTTCCTGAGCCAGCACCACGGCAGGGAGCCCGAGGCCAGCCCCCCTCGCACCTTGCCTGACCTGCTCCTGGCCAGCATGGTGGCCGGCGTGGTCTCTGTGGGGCTGGGTGCGCCCATGGACCTTATCAAGATCCGCTTACAGATGCAAACACAGCCATTCCGGGCAGGTAAGAGGCCAGGGAAAGGGGCCCCGTGTCTGGGCACATGTGACCTTCATGGGTCACCAGATCTGGGAATTGGTTGTTAATATCCTTTTTATTGAGCAGGGCATTTCTGTGTCACATACTCATCTGTAATTACTGTTTTATCTATGGTGGTAACTATCACTGGTTAAGTATTTTCTATATGCCGGGCACCTGCAGAGACTTCTGCATGTTCTCCTAATTCATCCTCAGAACAGTACTGTGAAATAGGTGACATTACTGTTTTCATTGTACAGAGGAGAAAATTGAGGCTCGCAGAGGCTAAGATACTTACTCAAAGATACACAATTAATGACCGGTGAGTGAGGCCCGGCTCATGGTTTGTGGTGCCCAGTGCAGAATGAAAATGTGGGATCCCTCGTTCAAAAAGTATTAAGAATGTTAGAAGAGGAACAGCATGCCGTTAAACCCAGCATGGGGCCTGTGGGCCTGCACACCTGCCCCACATGCCTGGGGGTGCAGCCAGGAGGCCTCCCACCTGGACTGGCTCCTGGGGCACCATGGGGCTCCTCTCTTCATCCTGCACATTCCATTACAGCCCCATTGCTTGGGGTGCTTTGTAGCTACTCCTGCCTCCCAAGCTGCACCTATCATTTCCTCCTTGCTTTTCCTGGGAGTGGCTTTGATAAAGGTGATGGAAAGAACAGGAAGGCATGTGCTGTGCACAGGATGAACTGGACGCCTTAGAAGACAAAATCCAATGATTTGTGGTTTGGTTCTTGGTTCTGATTTCACTAATTTCACCCTGTCTCCTCCGGCAAGATCCGGCTTGTTCCTGGCCCTCAGCCTCCTCTTCTCTATAATAGAGGGGCTGGATGCATGGTCCTTCCTCTCACGTCAGATGTCCAGTTGAAGCTGACAGCTCTGTGGACAGGACCCCTCTCCCTGGTAGCCTTCTGTATGGGGGATGCCTCTGCCCACAGAGGCTGGGGCTCAGCTGTGCCCCACAGTCAAAGTCCCAAACTCACTCGGGAGCATCCCAGCCCAGGGCCTCTCCTACCCCGAGCCCAGGCCCCATGAGTCAGCCTGTATTTTTCTGTGTGGCCCAGGTGTCCAGGATGGGGCTACACATCCTCTGAGCTTAATGCTGATGTGCCCACTGAGGCATGTGGAGGGCCATGGGGCATTGAGTGCTCCCAGGCATGACTCACCTCCTTGGGGCAGCCAGTCTCCCTGTGAGAAGATGCAGGACAGCAAAGGGGTTGGTTCATCAGGAAGGTCACAGAACATTCCCCCTGGGGGCCACCCAGGGAGATACAGAGCAGGGGGACCCCCATCTCCATCTACTGGACACTCTGAGTCATACTTTGGTAGACTTTAGTTTAATCAAAGGGTTGCACTTATGAGAAATGTTTGAAGCTTGCTGAGCTGGTCCTATCCTAGAGGTAAAAGCAGAGTTGGAGAGAAATGAAGGCATTGTGAGCAGGGTTAGAACCTGGGAGTCCTGACCCACAGGCTGGTCTTTTGCTCTCTTCCTTTCTATCTCAGAAAAGCTCGGGTTATTTGCAGGTGCAGAGGAAATCTTTCCTTAAGTTTTAAAACCTTTGGGGTCCAGACATTGGAAGAGTCCAGTGATGAGTCAGTCTCCTTGGCTGCTCTGGACAGACCCGCCTCCTTCACAGCCTGGGCACCTTGACCCTGGGTGGAGAGGAAACAGGGTCAGTGTGTCTGTGTATGTTGTACATAGGGGACACAGCCTGCCTGGACACCAAGGGAGAGGTGTCCCAAGAAATTCCCAAGAAATGCCTTCCTTCACAAGGCCTGGGACAGTTGGAGGCAAGTTAATTGGTAAGCTTTCTTGACAGTGTCGGTTCCATCCCCTGTCCTGCCCTTGCCCACCCCTGCCTTCCCTCCAGAGGGTACTAAAGTGGTAGCTGACTTGGCAGGCCCAGGTCGGAGCTAAAGGGGTCCTGAGGCCAGGCTACAAGCCTCTGAAGACTGGAGGAAGAATGGGAAGCAGCTAGGAAGGGCCTCAAAGCTGGATGTGCAGGAAACAGTCAGTTTTGGGGGCTTGAACAGCCACCATTAACAGCCGCTGAAGTTGTTAGGTGCCTATCATGTGCCTGACACTGTTAAGTGCCATTCGTACATCAATTCATTTAATGTCCACTATGGCGGTATAAGCCCAGTATGACTGTTAGCCCCGTTCATTTACTCAGCACACAAGAGTGATGCACCTGCTGTGTGCCGGACACAGGGCTAGGTGCTGAGGACACAGCGGTGAGCAAAAGACTCCATCCTGCCCCTCATGCAGCGCTCTGTCCAGCACAGATGGGCGTGAGGAAGTAGAGCGTGCTCTTAGCCAGGCTGGTCAGGAGGGGCTTTGGGGCCAGTGGTGGGAGAGTAGAAGGAGAGCCCGGAGGTCAAGACCACACACCACACCAGGGCGGCACTGAGGGTCACCCAAGCCTACTCACTGGGGTCACAGGGGCCTGGGGCACGACCCACCTGGGTGGGGCTCTCCAGAACTGCCCATCTGGGAAATCCAGACCCTTCTAGGGCTTTGCCTCCTGGATAAGCCCCCTGAGCAGTGAGGACACAGGGACCAATGTGTCCATCTCACCCCGTTCCACCACAGGAGGCCTTAACAGTGTCTTAGGAGGGAGTGGAGTCTCTGCCCCTACTCCTGTGCGGATGGGACCCTGACCATGGCCTTAGGTTGTCAGCTCAACTGTGACATCAGGAGGAAACCTGTTCTCTTAAGTAAATCCCTGAGGCAGCAACAGAAAGCAAACCTGGGTTTGTTCTGTCTTTCCCAGTATACTAGGGAACTGGCCTTTTGTGAGTTCAGGGAGGGCTCTAATAAGAGGCCAAGGCAGGTTCCTAGAGGGAGACATTTCTCAGGCCCAGCCTTTCAGTCCTTAGCACCTGGTCCCAGAGGCTTAGCTGGCAATGTGAAGACAAGGACGTCTCATGGATTGGAGGGAGGGTAGAAACCAAGATTGGAGGGTCCACCTCAATGGTGCCCCTCAAGCCTTCACCCTGGGCTAAGCCAGATCACAGCAATGGGGGCTGAGTAGCCAGTATTTACTGAGCTTTTGTCATGTGCCAGGCACTATGCTAAGAGCTTGGAGTGTGATTAATCTTCACAACAACCTGATTTCTAGATATTTGAAAGGGGAGTCTAAGACACAGGAAACTCCCCTAACCTGCTTGGAGCTGCAATAGGGAACCCAGTGGTCTGACTCCGAGCCCACCGATGTCATTTCTGCTTCTGCCCCAGGATTTCGTACAAGCTGAAGCTACAGCAACTTTGGTAGCACCTGGGCCTTGGCACAAAACCATATGCACAAAACCAGCTTAAACTCTAGTGGGGGGAGTGGATTGGGAGCATGTGTCCAGAATGACATTGTTCAGGTAATAGGCACAGTTCACGGGCAACAAGGGACGGGTATGACTCTGTGGCTTTGGGCAGCTTCACTCTGTGTGGCCCACTCTTCCAGCTGCTTGGGAGAAAATCTGGTGACTACAGGTGCTGGGCAGGACCAACTGCTGGGGATGGAGCAGAGGAGGTAGGCAGTACTTTCTGCCAAGAATCTCCAGGAAATGAGGAGGAATGCAGTTTTCCTTAACTTATTCCTCCAAAGCCCTCTAGGCCAGAGGTAGAAAATTCAAAAGACTCATTGGGATCAGGGAGGTAACATAAGTGAACAGAAGTGCCTAAAAAACATAGCCGCTTCCATTTCTTTTGACACCCACAGTCTTCCTAACCTACATTTCATGTCTCCTCTTTTAATTGGAACACAGACACAGAACACACCTCACTTTCCATATCATGCTGCTATTAGAAAAGCAGCAGTGCAAGCGTATGCATCAGTATTGGTGCCTGGGAGGCAGTAGGGAGTGATGGGGACTGTTATAGCCAGGCCCACATCCTGTCTAAGGGAGTGGCTATGACTCCGTTCCTGCTGACTGTTGCCATGTGGCCTGGATCTTCTGATTTTTAAGAGAAAACAGAAAACTAGATTTTTCTGTGGGGCCTTTCAATTAGAAATTGTGAGATAATTCAGTTAATGAAACCAAACACAAACATTAACACCATGTAGCACTAAGCACAGGGTGGACTGGACAGTGTGGGGCTAGGGCTGTCTGCAAGCTTGTGATCTCTGCTCTGGTGACTGTGCTGAAATGGACATTTCTAGGAAGCCCTGGGCAGGGCTTGTGGGACCGCTCATGGCTCATGGCTTTACCCCAGAATTGTCAGTCCACTCCCTGGCTGCGGACAATGGGTCGGGACTGTACCCACACACTGAAGCCAGGTGCCAGGGGCCTCCGACTCCTCTGCTTTGGGACATGTGACAGGTAGACTAGAGGTCATGTTGAGAGATCAGCTCATCCAGTTAGGAGACTTGCAAATATAAAGACTGTTCGTCCTGATTGTCTAGGAGTGGTCACTCATGGTTGACAATATACAAAATACAGAACATTGACTATAGGGTGAGAAAATAACTGTCCACCCAAATACAATCACTGCTAACTCATTAATGTGTTTCCTTTTCCTTTGCTATATACACAGATGAAATTTTCAGAGGTAGTCCTCATGTTACATAGGCAGTTTCATATCCTCTTTTTAACGCAACATTATAACAAAACATTGTTCATGTTAATAAAATAGCCTATAAAATTATCTAGAATAGATGAGTAATGTTTAAAATGGATATGCCATATTCCATCAAGCACACACAGACACACATATTGAGAGGGATGATACAGTGTGGTAAGAATTCACTTTCTGGGGTTACACTACCTGCTTCTAATCCTACCTCCACCTGAGTCTACAAACTCTAGGCAACTCACCTGCCGTCGCCAAGCCTTGACTCATCTGCAGAGCAGGCATAGCAGCAGCTGCCTCACAGCTGGGATGGAGCAGGATGGTGTGTTAGCACAACGTGTGGCACGCTGAAACCACGAAATAAACGTTAGCTGTAACATTAAACTTATTATTTAACAATCTTCCTACTGTTGAAATTTAGGTTGTTTACAGTTTTTCTCTTTTAAAAATAGTGATGTGGTCAGCAAATCCGTCCATAAAGAGTTGCCTTCATTTAGGGCTATGTCCCTAGATGTGTGGGCTCTTGGATTCATGAAGGGGTCAAAGGGTATGGTCATTTTTAAGATTCTTGGTACATTTTGTGAAATTGTTACACAGAAGGGTTTTGCCAAATTACATCAGTCGTTGCTGAAGTTTAAAGAGAATTTCCATGTGGCACCGACTACCATTGCATACTAAACAGCAGTTATCCCTTACAAAACCCTCTAAACTTAGAGGTTTTCTCCTGGGGCCTCTGCCACTTGGCAGGCAAGGAAAGGCTGTCCAGAGTCCTGTTGGATGTGGCCTTGACAGTAGGGCCCAGGGAAGAAACACTCCCTTTATGACACATCACTCCCCCTTGTGTGGGCATGAGCCCCACTGGGCCTGAGCTGGGAGTGGGGCTGTGGTCCAGGAGGCCAGCGGCCAAAGACACTACCTCCTCCCCCACCTTTCAGGTCCATGTTTTCATTAATAGCCTAATTAATGTGCAGCTCACAAAGGCCTCCACACCACAGGAGGGCAGAGTCTGGCGGGTCAGAGGGAGGACCGGCATTAACTCTGCACTGACCACGTAGTAATTTCGCAGGTCCAGCTAGAGGCGCAGGTCCAGCTAGAGGCAAAGAGCTAAGCTTTACACCTGTTGGAATTCACTCTGATTCGTTCATTCATAAGCCCTTCTTGAGCACATGCTCTGAGCTGAGCAGAGTAGGTGAATCAGAGATGCCAGACTCACAGCCCCTGCCCTCAGCGGGCACGCAGTCCAGTGGGGACTCGTGTGCACCGGAATGAGAAGAGCCTGTGGAAGACTCTGGAACCTTGGAGTCTACAGATCAGGAAGGCTCTAGAGAGGAAATGGCCATTCATTGGGTCTTTAACTACTGGCTAGGATTTGGTAGGAAAGTCAGGCATGCGGCAGGACGAGGGGTCTGCAGGAACGGTGCAGGGAGGGTAAGCTGCAGGGTGAGTGGGAGAACTTGAACTTTGTAGCAGGGGATGGGCTCAGGTGCTATTCAGTGGGCAGAGGGGCCCCCACGACACCAGGCTGCCCTGAGTAGGGCTGTGTGACAGGATGATGGATCTGGCTTTTGGAAGGGGTGGAGGGGACAGGAATAACAGGTGGGTAGATGGATCTGCAGGTTATTGCCACAGACCAGGTGAGAGGCTAGGGATGGAGGGGAGTGGCAGGTGGAAGAGGCACCACGGGTGATGTGGCCTTAACAAGCCAAGCAGGAGAGAGGAAAGTGTTGAGAATGACCCAGGATTTCAAAGTTGGGTGACTGAGGGAGATGGACCCCCCCACACAGGGAATTAAATGGCACATGAAGTGCAGGAGACAGTGCTGGGCATGGAGTGGGTGATGGATACATGTGTATGGTCACTGATGCTGTCTTGGAACCTGGCTAGAAGCCTGGATGAGAACGGGAAGACTTTGGTTTGGTTCATGTTGTGTGAGGGATCAGCTGGAATGTCAGGGCTGGAGATACAGACATGGGTGTGACAGACAGAAGTGACAACTGAAATCATGACGCTAGATACAAATGCCAAGGTGAGCTGCAAGCCAAGAAGAGAATGGACAGCAGTAGAAAAAGTCTGTAAAGGAGGTCGGGAAGAGTTATAATGACACTAATAGTTGCAGTTAACAATTCCTGAGCCTAGATCACGTGCACTGGGCTAACACATGTGCTGTGATTCAGTCATCACAGCAACTCTAAGAAATAGGAGCTGTCAGTCTCTTTATTTTACAAGTGGGAAACTGGGACTCATCCGTGCTCACTCAGCTGTACACGGTGAGGCAGAGCTCTGCCCTGGGCCTCAAGGCCACCACCCCTGGAACAGTCCTGAGGCAACCCTGTCCCAAAGTAGGGAGAAGAAGAGTGAAGAGGGTAGAATGGTTGAACTGGGGTGACACTGGGAACAGAGGTCAAGGGGTGGAGGAGGGAAAAGGCTTTCTTTTCAAAGCTGGGAGAAGAGAGGGAACAGACAAGTCAGAGAGAATTCTGAGGGCAAGTAGAAGGCACTGAGAGAACCTACATCAGAAGGCCTGGCTCTATGAAATTCAAGCTGATCTGAGCAGAATAAGCTGGACAGAGTGTGGTCAGGATTCAAGGAGGAGGAGAGTCCTCGTTTCTGGACATGCCAAGAAGAGATGGGCTGGGCTGGATGGTGGCAGCAGAAAGGACCGGCTGAGGGGTGGGTCTAGGCAGGTGAGATTATCAGCCAGACCACAAAGCCCATTTGAGCTCAAGGATCTGCATGATGATAAAATGAGGGCAAAACCATTTCTCTGATCTCTCTGAACCTTCAGAAATGTCTGGTTGAGAAGGTCACCAACCATGCTTCAGAGGCCCTGACTACATCAGGCTGTCTCTTCCACAACATCATTTTTTTGCTACCATAAAGATGTGTGGCTGCTGAGAAAAACTCTTCTCCAAGCAGGTTGGCCTTGTAGAGGAGCAGCTTTCTGATACAGTGGATTTTCTAGGACTTTCCCAGTGCAGGACAGGAATTATTGATGCTAACCTCCCTGAAGGGACACATGTTGCTTCATTCAGCTCCTGAAGAAGAAAGCCTATGTGGGAAGGCAGGAAACCTTGGAGCATGATAAGGGGCACAAAAACCTGGAAGCAAGCCTGGGCCTTCTCAAGTAGGCTATGAGAGCTGGAGCAATGGCAGCCCCATAGTGAAGGGAGGAAGCTTGTGAAGAGGCCAGGCATATAGCCATGTACTTTAAGATGAGTCCTTGAATTCTGAACAGTTTGACTGAATCTTTTTCGAAGTGTGGTCCCACATAGCTATGGAGATAAATGAAGGTTCACAGAGCATAACATAATTATGCAAGTTATATACATTGGTGGCATATCTGTTTGCTCTTTAAATCAATTGACGAATGAACAAGTATTGTCCTGATTTCTGGACTTGACAGTGGTATTGGTAGTTCTTAGCCCCATGTAGGCATCCACCATCTCCCCTAGTAGGCTTGGCACTAGGCCACAGCTGTCTGAGGTTGGCAGTTCCAGTACTTCTGAAATCCAGAGTCACATCAGGACAGGATAATAAAAATAGGAATAATAACTATTTGCCTTAAATAAAGCTCATTTGCACAAACACATTTAGTAAAGTACATTTGCAGACATCCTTACTTAATTTTCACAGAAGCCAGATGAGGCAGACAGGCCACTTACTCTCCCCTTTTGGAAGATGATGAGAAAACTGTGGCCCGGTGTGGTTGAGTCCTTGGTGCTGGGCTATACAGTAAATAGCAATGGGACAGCAACTCAAATCCCAGCTGGTCCTAATCCAGGGCTCTTTCTACTAAACCATCAACCTATCTTGGACCCTTCAGATCATGAGGAAGCTGCTGGACGTTTTAGAAACAGAAACTGGGCAAGATCTTCCCAGTTGGTAACATCCTGGGGAAGTGAACCGAGGAGTCCACCAGCCTGCTCAAACCCAGACCCCAGAGATTATACCCAGCCTGTGTGCTGGGGATGTACACCCATGTTGCTGCATACTTCCAGGCCTTTTAGACCAGGGCAATAGCTGGGACCACGATTTGGGAGTTTCTTTTAGTATCTCTAACCTCTGGCATAAGGACCAGACCAAGCTTGGATGAATGCCAAGCATGGGAGGCAGAACTTGCGGAGGCCCTGGTGCTGAAAGCTGCCTGATCAGAGGCTCCAGTGACTATGGAAGGGATGTTGAGGCACATGTGGCACACCGTGGCAGGCACAGGGTCCCAGAGCTCTGGGACAGGCCACAGGGTGAGTCCTACCATCAGGATCTCACTGCACTGGTGAGGGTAAAACAACACGTTCAGAAAACAGGAGCAAGCCAAGGCAGACCATAAGAGGGGTATGGCCTCTGGCATGAGCGGGGGCTCCTTTACTCGAGTGCCTTTTAAATATAAAAAATGGGGTCAAACCCATAGAACAGCTGTACTTTCTTTGTCCATGGATTAAGGCAACATATAGAGCAAGAAGTGACTGCGGATTATTAGTATATTTGAGTACATTTTTATTGTGTTCCCCCCAATAGCACCTATACATAAGAGAAAATTGGCATACATGTATGTGAGATATTTTAGGAACTCTGTCCATCTATTAGGCTTATGGATTCATGAGCCCCTTGGAATAATTCCATGCTCCCAACTTCCATCTGTGAGCCCACTGGCCTAGAGGTATTTGAGCACTGAATGCTTGGTAAACCTGCACGTCACTGTCGGGGACCAGCAGGGCCTCATCTGCGTGTCTGATTTGTTAGGGATTTTCTGTAGCAAGTGACCTGTTGAGAAATGACGCTGGGTTTCCAGCCCCACCACCAACATACGCACACACACAGGAAGTCCGGTGGTGCTTTCCCTTCCAGAGAGTGGCCAGGCCTTTGTGTTCCTGAGGGCCAGGCGCTTCTTGCCTCAGTGGATCATGACCAGCCATTGTCTTTCAGCTGGCTTTCCTGTTTCCACGGTCACGGCTGATGGAAGAAATTGAATAGCATTGTCCAAGAAGGGAAAGAAATAAATCGTCTTCCTGCTGCTGTCTGAGCAGCACAAAGTGGTAGGCGATGGCTAGGGCCCTGGGTTCCCAGAAGAGGAGGAATGGTGGCAAGTCTGTGGGGTCCCCAGCAGTGTCTGGGCCAGTTCAGCCCTTCTGAGTTGGGAGGATCCCCCAAGAGGTGGCTACATGGCTGCCTCTTAGGACTGGATATACCTGGAACCCCCCTCTCCTGTAGAGGCACCTGCCTTCAGAGGGACCTCCTAGCCCAGGCAAGAGACCCAGCCCGCCCTGGGGCAGAGCAGTAGAGCCAGACAGCTGTCTGTGGTCTAAGGCACAGTGGCAGGAACCGAGCTGGACAAGGCGAGAGATCCTGGAGGAGAGGGTACTTTTAGAACTTGCAGGCCCTCCTCTGCGCCCAGGTGAAGGTTAAGAGCAAGGTGCTGCCAATTTCATTGATTTTGAACATCCTGTGTCAGTCTTGGTGTGTGGGGTTGAGTTGATCCTAATGGAATTTGGGAAAACAAAACCGCAGACTCCTGGGTGTTTGAGGTATATAATCCATACCTATCGTAGTAAAAGGTAATAGGCCCTTGATTTAGAGAGCATAGTAAAAAATGGTCTCAATAGCAAAGCGCTCATGCTAAGAAATGATCCAAATCTGATTCATGATTTTAGAACAAAAAATTCTAGTTAGGGAAAGTAACCACATTTCACTCTAGAAGAAAATTTTCTTAATGTGAATCCCTTCACACGCATGGGTATACCCCAGGCCCAAGCCCTGGGGATTCAGGAACAGGCTGGGTCAGTGCTTCAGCGTCAGCAGAACACTGACCTGACACCTCCCCTCCTTCCTCAGGTTCCTTGTACAAACAACATCCAAGTTCATGGATTTCACTTGTGACATTTCCAAGAGTTGCTTGCCAGCAACCTCCCGAGTCAGTTTTTAAAGGTCACCAAGGTTTGCTTTGCCTAAACTAAAATCGGTTCACCGGGACAATTAACGAGAACTCTGATTCAGCGGTTTTCTAGTCTAGCAGCCAAGCCACGCCCCCAAAGCCACGCCTCCCAGCATCTGATGGTCTGAGCAACTGATGGGGCTTCCTGCAGTTTTCTGCCTTGTGGTCCCATATGACTTGTCTATACCACTATTGCTAAAGCAGACAGGCCCCTAAACAACCATCCCCTAAATGAGATATTTGCTCGTCACTGAGTGGTGTCACAGAGTTCTTTTTTATCTTGAAAGCAGCAAAGGGTAGGTAGGCTTGGAGTCTCTGCTCTGCCTAAGTGGGCTGTGACCAAAGCGATTTGTTGCAAGTGTAAGATGTCCTTTCTCAGTGGGAGAGTGGAGCTGGTGGTGGCGGTGACACAGGTGCATGCAATTGTCAAAATTCGCCAACTGTGAGCTTAAGAGCTACACCTTTCAGTGAATGCAAATTATACCTCCATTAAAAAGTAAATTAATAAAAACAAATATAGGAGTCCAGAGCAGACCAGGGGCTCTTGAGAGTGATTGGTCTTCATGGAAAAAGAGAACAGGGAGGAGGGCCAGCCAAGAATGCATCACCTCAATGTAATAACAGGGAAACATCAAGCAAACCCCAAATGAGGCAAGTTCTATTAACAAGAAGAGGGGCAGGGTACTCTTAAAAAATGCCAGTGTCACACACACACGCACACACACAAAAGAAAGGCCGTAGAAACGCTCCAGATTAAAGGAGGCAAGGCAGCATGACCACTAAGTATGCCGCCTGATAGGGCTGGGCGCTGCCCTGGGGAGGGAGAGGAATGCTCTAAGGGTCCTGGGGAGGGCAGGTGACGAGGGGACTGTGGACAGTACATTAGATAACGTCCTGTCAGTATAGATTAAGAAACTGCTCATTGTACTAAGGTTAGGCAATATCCCTATTCTTAGGGAACACATCCTGAAGGCTTTAGGGGTAAAGGCCGTTTTGTATGTGACTCATCCTAAATGGTTCCAAAAATGCAATTACGTGTGTATGTGTGAAAACAATATGTGTGTGCAGAAGCATTTCCTTATTGGAAATCTTGGGAGAGAAAGGAAAAAGTACCGTCTTGGTTCTGATTTGGATCTGATTGACAAGGCCAGCTCAAGGTTTGGCAAGTGTGTTTCCACCATCGGCATGGCCAGAGAAGGAGGATTTTATCAGACACTCTCCTCTGTCAGTAACCCCTGAGAGCCACATCATACCTGTAGCTGACTCATGAAAACCTTGATTCCAGGTCGGGTCACTGTTACCTGGAAATGAACCTGAGCCAGGCAAAGTTTCTGCACTGGGACAGTGGTGGCTGTCCGGTTTAATTGCACGCAGATGTTGGCATGGGAAGGGAGCAGGGAGGGAGTCAGTGCATACAAACCATAAAACCAGTAGGTGAAATGCTAACAATAGGTGAATCCAGGTAAAGGGTATAAAAGGGAGTTCTTTCTCAATTTTTTCTTTTTTGTGCTGTTTTGCAAATTTGAAATTGTTTCCAAATAAAAAGATAGTTGTTGTTTTTAATATTGGGAATGAGGGAGCTAGAAGGCTTTCACACGGCTTCTCAAAATATTACCTTGTGTCCAGAAGGCACTGGCCACCCCTTCAGAGTCATGTCAATATTTCAGGTTATGGTAGTCACCATGATGTTTATATTGCTTCAATACTCATAAATGGATCATTCCCAAGCAATAAGAGCTAGATGGCTTATGTTACAAACCTGGGAGAATGTGAGAGAATCTCCTTATTGCTTACTCTGGAAAGAAAAGGAAAGAAGTACAGGGTTTTTGTTGATCAGGTCAGTTGGGCAAGTATTCTTTTCAACATCTGTATCTCCAAACAAGCAGACTGTTATCAGGGGCGTCTGCTTTAATCAATAACTTCTGAAAGCCACATTGTATGTATAGGTGATTCACAAAAACCTTGACTCCTGGGTCAGATCACTATTACTTGGACATGAGTGTGGTCCAGGCAAAGTTTGTATGTTGGAACAATTCCATCTATTTTGTCTATTGCCAGAATTTCCCAGGATGCTCCTGGCAGTATCATAGTGGATTTGGAAGAGGAAGGGCTGTCCAGTGCCTCTCAGTGGGCTTTCAAAGATCACAGTGTCTGATCTTGTTCTGAGCTCAGAAGGTCCGTGTCTCCCAGAGTGGCCACTGCGCCTGCTCACTTCCTGTGGGATCTGTGCGGAAATGCACGGGACTCAGTCTCCTGCCCATGTTGGAGTTGGCCTAACAGGCATGGCAGTGATTACTCTCTCCCCCATTGCAAGAAGAAAAAATAGGCTTAGTTGCTTCAAGCACACTTCCCAGGCAAATAGAAATCTCCCCTTCAACCTCATCTACTTCTAGGATGAGTGAAAGAACAGGTTGTACTTTACTCCCAAATCTCCAGTTTGGACTATGGGGTCATGAAGCTGAATATTTTCTCCTATCCTTTCGTCTGATAAAGATGAACTATTTGGGGGACTTGGAGGCTCAACTGTATAATGAAAGCGATCTGCTTCTTTGCCAGCATGTGTAAAATCAAAATGAGATGCTGCATGTAGAGGATTAAACCCAGATGGTAAAATAGGTGTGTGGTCACAGGCAAGCCTTGTTCTATTTCTTTCCTGGTCATGTCATGTTTGTTCTTCAAGGAGGGAAATTTGAGGATAAGAGGCCACTTTATCTGCATTGAGACTTGGGTTAAGGCTGTGCTAAAGTGTCTGTAGCAGAGGAGATGAGCTTCAGAGAGGGAGACAGGAGGAAGGATTAGATGGGAGAGACAGTCACAGCTTGCTGGCTGCATACACTCCTAGAGGAAGCTACAGACATTAACAACCTGTGATCTGCCAGCAGAGGTCAGACAAGCAGACAGAGGCCCTGTGCCCCTGGACTGTGAGGGGCCAGTGGCAGCAGGGTTGCCAGCTGTTTCAGGGCACAGCCTGGCTAGGGCTGGAGTGAGTCAGTGAGACCATGTCGAGCCTGCCAGCCAGTGCATCCTGCCCCTGATTCATGCCAGTCACCTTGGTCTTACTCATAACCTACCCGTAACTTATTGTCCCCTACTAAGTTCCTGGCACCATGCTGAACACTTCATAGGTATTACCTGAGTTATAGTCACAACCTGTTCTCCTTTTCTTAATTTTAAGAAAAGTATTTTTCCAGCTTTACTGAAATATAATTGACATATAATATTATGTTTTTTTCAATGTGTACAACATGGACATGTGTACAAGGTATACAGTGTGATGATTGAATATACGTGTATGCTGCAAAGTGATTAGCAAGATGAGGTTACCAAGATAACACATCCATCATCTCACATAGTTACCTTTTTGTGTGTGTGTGTGCCAAAAAATTTTAAGATTTACTCTCTTAGCAACTTTCAAGGATACAGTACAGTGTTGGCCTGTCATCTTTTTTAAAAGATACAGGAACAAGCTAAAAAAGGTGGTCTAACAAGGTCAAAAGTGGTGGAGCCAGGATTTAGAACCAGCAACGTCTGAGTCCAAATCTTATATACTTTTTTTACCATATTTCGCACAAGTACACACACACACACACACACACCACACACAGTGTGCTGGATTTTCCAGCCTCTGTTTCAGGAAGGAGTTGGTATGGAGTGTCGTGTTTCATCCTAGGCATTCTGCAGTCACATCTGCTAAGGAAGACGGAGTGACTGTTGCCTAGAAACCTCTCAGCATCCTAAGGCAACCAGTGCCTTATCACCTGGCCAGGATAAACCCCCAACTTGGCTGCACACATTGGCAGAGGTGCCCTGTTGGGACTTCAGAATCCTGGTTTAAGCTACCAAGGTCAGAAGGGTCAGTAAAAGCAAGTGGGCCACGTGAGTGGAAACTGTCAATGGGTTGGGTAGTGCCAGAGAATGGTCGGTCTCTTGCTCCCAGGCCACTTGCCATCTTGTCCTTACTGTCTTTGCAGCCAACCTCAGTTTAAAGCCCAGGGTGGCAGCTCCTGGGGAGCAGCCAGCCTACCAGGGGCCTGTGCATTGCATGGCGACCATCGTGCGCACTGACGGCCTGGTGGGACTCTACCGGGGCACCAGCGCCATGCTGCTGAGGGACGTCCCAGGCTATTGCCTCTACTTCATCCCGTATGTGTTCCTGAGCGAGTGGATCACCCCGGAGGCCTGTGCGGACCCCAGCCTCTGCACCGTGTGGCTGGCAGGTGGCATGGCAGGTGAGACTGGCAGCACTGATGCCTGCCCCTTGGCAGACTGCTGCAGTGGGACAGCTGGGGAGCTTCCATGCCTTCTCAGCCCTGGGAGGGGCGCTCATCCAGCCACTCATCCCGGATTCTTTATCAAGTCCCTGCTGCATGCCTGACCTAGTGAAGCAGGGGAATGGCTAGGATGGGGAATGGTGCCCCACCCACTTCCTTCTGGACCTGTGGGGATGGCAGGCCCCTATCTGGGCTCATTCGACTTTCAGTCAGAAGACATATTTTGAGCACCTACTCTGTGTCAGTATTACGTAGCTTTGAAAGGGAAAGCTGTTATCATGGTCACCCTTTTTGAATATTGGCATACTGCAAGCCTCATATGAGGGTATCATTAGCTCTGTAATGTAGGAATCATTCTCTCCATCTTTCAGATGAGAAAACCTGGCTCAGGGAGATTAAGTGACCAACCCAAGGCCACAGAGCTAGTGCAGATAGTAGGCAGGGAGTGTGCAGTCAGAAAGATCCAGGTTCAGATCTACTTATGTCTTTTGAAACTATGGACTGGTCAATTAACCTCCCTACTCAGAACCCATACTGCATCTCCATTTCATTTAGGGTAAAAACCAATGTCCTCACCATGGTTTTCAAAGCCTTCTACGGTCCGGCTTCCAGGTTCCCTTCTGCACTCATTTTATGCTCCTGTCCCCTTCCTCTACTCCAGCCACCCTGGCCTGTTTGCTGCAACTCGACCAGGCCTGGCTCTCTCCCCACCACAGGGCCTTTGTACCTGCTCTTCTTGCTGCTTGGATTTAGCAATGTGTAGGTCCTCAGGGACTTTGACAAGGCCCATTTTGGTGAAGAGAAGAGTGTGAAACCCTGATTGAGGCAGGATCAAGAGACAACTGGATGCAAGAAATTGGAAAACTCAAGTACACTCAGTACTTCTGGAGATTTGGCTGTGTTGTAGGGGGGAAGAGAGAAATACAGCTATACCCAGAGTGGTGTGTGGGAGTCAAGAGAGGATTGCTTTTTAAGAAGGCTGGTAACTTGGCATGTTTGGTACTGAAGGTAAAGATCTACTGGAGAAGAGAAAATTGTTGTTCTCCTCCTCCTCCTCCAACCTTATCATAATTAGCTATGCTTGAAACTCAGCAAGTACATAACAAAGCACATGTCTTAGCCACCAAGCACCAGTGGCGGCCCTCTGCCCCTACCTGTCTGAGGCCTGGTCTCTTCAGGCTCCTCATGGTGTTCAGTAAGTCCTTGCTGACTAAGAGGAAAACAAGGCCCCATCAGCTCTCACTTCTGGGGAAAGCAGGTATACGTGGCCTGGCAGGCAACGTTTGTTTTGTAATGCCCTTGCCTGCAGGCTGAGGAACAGGCATGAGCAGGGCAGCACCTGGGCCGACTCTAGGGGAAGCAGCCCTGTTATCCTGGCAGGGGGCAGGAGGGCAGAGAGGTGCAGAGGACTCCCAGAGGCCATGCACGGGAGGCCAGGGTGGGCAGAAGGCCCAGGGCAGGCTAAGGCCTTTTTTGGGAGCTGCTGGACAGCAATTACAAAACCTTGCAAGCTAGCTGCCTTGGACTTTGGCATCAATTTGTTTTTCTCTCCCTATCCAAGAATGTGACGATTTCTGTTTACACAATAAGCGGGCATTGTTTACTCAGAGTCTTTTAAAGTCACAAAAGGGCTCAACCCAGGGCACCTGAACTTACCCAACAAGGATGCCCCAGTGGCACACGATCCCAAGGCTTCTGTTTCACGTATCTGGAAAATATAAGATGTTTAAAGACTTGCCCTTGCTCTTTGTAATCCCTAGGCCGGCACTTCCTTGACGAGCAGCTACCTGCGAGGGTTTGTTTAACTCCTTGTTCACGGTAAATCCTGGCTCTGAGGGACTGTAAGCCTTCAGCTTCAGGCCTCACCCTGGGCTCTCCCCCCTGGTGCCCTGGAAAGGTGCTGCAAAATAATGGTGGGGCCTGTTCCTGTTTCTCCAATAAAACCTGCTAATAAAATCTTCCACTTACAAAACATTGGCTATCAACCTGGCCTTGCACTAAACGCTTCATGTGCATCCGCTTATTTGTCCTCAGAGTAACCCCATGAAATTGGTGCTGTCACCCCATTTTACAGATGACAGACCCAAGGCGTACAGGAGGAGGAGGAGGCTTGTGTAAGTCCCACGGCAAGGGGCAGGGGAAGATCAGGAGCAGCCCTCACAGAAAGAGCCCGGAGCTCTTTCTACTTCCCCCTGCAGCTTACTAAGCCTCTGAATGGTGGAAATCTGTAGGGATCTAGGACCCCTCTCACCCCAACCAGCCAGTCCTGACACTTGCCTGTCTTTCTTTTACAGGAGCAATTTCTTGGGGAACGGCTACACCTATGGATGTCGTGAAAAGTCGGCTGCAAGCTGATGGGGTTCATTTAAACAAATACAAAGGTGTCCTGGATTGTATCTATCAGAGTTACCAGAATGAAGGACTTAAAGTAAGCCCCACAGCAGTCATGCAGGGTCAGTGTCAGTCCCTGGAAAGAGATTAGACATTTTGGGGGATGTGAGATTATAGAGGAGGGAATCGAGAAACTGAGGTGTTGGGGGTGACCATTTATTAAGCTCTGTGCAGGAACTTTGTCTCATCTAATCTTTGCCCCGGGCTGGTGGAGGAAGTGGGTGTGATCTCCCCTGACAGGTTCAGAGAAGGCTAGTAACCCACCTGAGGTTGCACAGGTGGTATATGACAGAGCCGGGACCTGGGCCTACATCTGTGTGTCACCAAAGCCTGCCTTCTCAGCCACAGTTTTTATTGCCCATGTGGCTCCTGCAAGCAACCTGCACAGTTCCAGGAACACTGGCACAGCTGCTTGCCACAGGGCTTGGAGTGGAGGATGGTACCTGCTACTGGGCTGATTGATTGACATCATCCACGATATAGGGTCCAAACCCTCTCCTAGAAGTTACAAGCCTTCAATAAACTCCAGAATTCCAAAATATTTACACCAGACAGATTCTGCCAGTGCAATTGTTGTCTAGGTAAGGAGATAGATTGCTGGTATTCCCTACTCCGCCATCTTCCTAGAAACCTCACCTCACTTGTCTTTTGTATACTTTTTAGCAGAAGTAGTTTGTGATTCAACTAAGAGCAGAGGGACATATAAGAGAAATTCAAACAGGATGCTTTGAGATATTTGTGCCTGTTTCTCAAAATATTAATGTGTCGTAATTCATTGAAGTCTATAGAGACTAAGTGTACTGTTGATATTATTTCCCCCCCAAAATTGCTCTATTTTGTAAAAAACAAAGTCCTGGAAGGCAAGAGGTCAGATGATTGATTTCTTAATCTCAATAGCATTTGGTCCATAGTTTATGTTCAGAAACACATTTTAAGTGGAGATGGCAGTATTCAGTCTGACTAACCACCTCACTGACTGGAATTAATTTTTTTTTAATTTTATTAGTTGGTTTAAAAAATAGATAGTATGAGTATAGGAAGCATCAAAAGGTATAAGAGAATATACTGTCTAAATGTCTCTCCTGTGGTCCTGTTTTCTCTCAAAGGCCATCACTGTTATGAGTTTTTTGTAATGTATTCCAAAAATATTCACAGCCTGTGCAAGCATGTGTGTGTGTGTATTTAGGTATGTTTGTATATATGTATATATGTTTCAGTATATAAACATAAATAGTAATGTGAAAAAAAATCCCACACAGCCCTGAAGAGTTGGGTTGCTTCAGTCAGATTCCTAGAAGCTGCAGAAGAAATGACCTTTCCTGGGGCCCGGGAGTTAGCCCCAATCCCAGTTGGCTTGGGCACTGGCTCTCTGGAGCACCCATTCCCAAACAGCTTTTCTTGCAGCTCACTGAGACAGGGTAAGCCAACTTATTCCCACTTATGTGGAAGAAGAACTCAGTGATAATAAAGAATCAGAAAGAATTAAAATAATGGTGATGGTGTCCAATTTTAATAGCTTTTAGTAACTGCCTTATATGATTACCAGTAAAGTAATACTGAAAACCAGTAAAGAAACCTTTATTATAAGGGGACTTAAAAGTCCATGGTCTCTGGGGGCATTCCCAAGTCAAAAAGGAGGAAAGATGTGGTTTGGGATCCATTCTTTACCCGCTGTGACGATAATCCTGGGCCACACGGGCCATGGCTCGTCCTTGGAGAGCTAGCATCTGAAATAAGGAGGCTGGAGAAGCGGCTTAGTGTCCTTGAGCTCCACAGAGGTGACTGTGTTAAAGGCATTTCTGAGAGTGGGATGAAATTGGGTGACTCTAAGGAGAGACAGAGAGGAATAGTTGTAGGTAGACAACCTTCCTGAGGCACCAGAGTCAGTTCTTTCGGTTCTGCCATTGCAGGACCCACTGCCCCCACCCCCACTACCTAGACTGTATCACTCAGAGACTTCCTTTCTCATTTCAAGTTCATTCATTCATTCATTCATTCATCCATCCATCCATTGATTCACTGAGTAAGATCTATAGAGGGTCCTCTGGACCAAGCACGGTGCAGATGCTGGGGAGTTAGACATGCCCATAACATAGCCTTGTTTTCACTTCCCTGACTGAGATTCTCAGCAGGGGCACAGACAAGTCTTGGGCAGTTCTCACGGCTCTATGGAGGGAAGGCCTGTGTTGGCAGAGATTCTGAGTGCCCAGAAGGCAGCGGGCCATAGCCCAACTTTGGGTGCTATGGGAGGACTGCCAGAGGTGCAGCCGCACTGGGGAATCTTCCAGCAAAAGGGACCAGAAAAGGCCCCGTGGTGAAAGAGAGATGGCCCCTTAGAGGTATGTAGGCTGTTAGCCTGCCCAGAGTGTCAGATACAAGAGGCAGCCCAGAGAAAGTGCAAGGGAGAGCCTATGGGGCTTGGCAGGCCAGGGAAGGGTATGGGCTTGACCATGGGCAGTGGGGAGCCATTACGGCTCCAGGAGGAAAGACAGTATTGTGGCTTTGTGTTCTAAAAGCTCAGAGCAAATGCCAGTGGGTCTGCATTTTGCTATCTTTAGCCTCACAGCAAAGCAGGCTGCAGCTGCCGAAGGAAGTTCACGTCTGCCTGTCTGAAGTGTCCCATGGCTCCTGCAGGGCCCCGTGCTGTGGAAGGGGAGGCTCACACTCCAAGCTGGGTCCTGCTTGGCTCGACCTCACAGAACAGAGTCAAGCCCAGGTCCACAGGGGAGCCTCTGTGGGCACCCAGCGTGGAATTTTCCTCTTGGAGCCTGCCCCAGTTCCTTGCTATTGGTCAGTCACTCTGAGTGAGCCTGTGGAATTCCAGAAAAGTTAGACATTAGCAAAGGGTGGACCCCATTTGCCCCTGGCCTGAATTGCCCTATAGTTTGGCTGAGCCACTTGCTCACCTCTGGGGATCCTTGTCCTCGGCTCTCTCCCACTTTTCCTGTCAGTTAACCCTCCCCCCCGCCAAGTCCCCAGAGCCATTCTCCCCTTCCCCAACCAAGCTGCACCTCCCAGGCTGCCACGGAGTACAGAGGTTCAGGCACTGCTCCTAAAGGGAGGCCACCTGACGTCCTGGTCCCCGAGCATGGCCTGTACCTACCCTGACACCACAATGCCTGTGAAATGGAAAAGGGCTGGATTTCTATTTTCTAAAAATTACAGGACCAGCTTTGTTTGTTAACTTGGTAAATATACAGCAGTCAGCTAACTGGTTTACATCTTATGCCTGGCAGTTCTTGGACCATTTATGCTTGGGTAGGGATTCGCCTTTACATGTGTTGTCTCTTCCCAGAAAAGACATTTAAGGGCAGCTTTTCCCCACCCCACCCCTCCCCAAAGCCCTTATCTGTTCTCATGGTGTTCCAGGTCACACTGTAATTATTCCTCAGTGGGGTGTGTTTCCCCTAGCAGGTTTTAAACTGTGCGAGGGCTGCAGCCATGTCACATTGATCAGTGTCTACCCAGCGCCAGGCAGGAAGCCAGAGGGAGGAAAGAAGGCATCTTATCATGTGCCCTGGGGATGGGAGACAAATGCAGCCTTCTTGTATTAAAGGCTGAGTTAAACAGCTCATCAATACAGACTCATATGAGTGACCGAGGTGGAGGGCTGCTCTAAGTAAACAGATGAGAGTTCACATGGATGACGGTGATGATGACAGTCAGCGGTGAATGAGTGCTTACTGCATGGCAGGCACTGTGTGAGTGCTTTAAAAGCATCATCTCACTCCCTCAACACCATATCAGGTCATTAAGATTATTACCCCCATTTTACAGTTGAATTGAATTCCAGAGATTTTGCCCCTTGCACAAGTAACACAGCTATTAAATCGCAAAGTTGTGTCTCAACTCCATGTCTGCAGTCTTAAGCATGGTGTGAGTTCTCCCCTGCTCGCCACTTTGGGGCCATCCTGTAAAGCACCTGTCACAGTGGTTGGCATTGGCTGAATGCTCCGTCTAATGCACTGCAAAGTGAGTGGAGTGGAGAGCTCGGACTTCCAGATCCCCAAGAATTGTGTGTGTGCATGTGCATATATGCACATGTATGTGTGCACAAGAAAAAGCAGCCATTAAGCAAGTGTATGTGGGCATTCATGGAACTGAACTGTTTGCCCATAGCATTTAGTCCACATGCACAGGCCTGGAAGAAAAGCTCCCTCAGAGGAGAGATGGGTCAGGCCAGGGCCATGATTGGGTCATCCTGCTGGTCTTGACCTGCAGGGGTCCTTTGGCCCTGTGGGGTCCAGCCGGGGGACAGTAGGCAGCATTGCCTGCCCCTTGTCCCCCGGTGGTGGCCCTGCAGAGGGTGCGGGCTAGCCCCCTGTGATAACGCTGCCTCCTGCTGAAGGTGTTTTTCAGGGGCATCACTGTGAACGCTGTGCGGGGCTTCCCCATGAGTGCTGCCATGTTCCTTGGGTATGAGCTCTCGCTGCAGGTGATCCGCGGGGACCACACAGTGACCAGCCCCTGATCACCAGGTCAGTGTGCCTCCTTCCCAGCCAGCTGTGCCTCCTTGGAGCTTGAAGCTCTTCTCTGCAATGGAAATGTATTGGCTTTCCAGAACATCCCTCTGTCATTTGCTTCCTGTCTAATATGTGTTAATCCTGGGCCTAGAACTGCCACCTTCTTGTCATTAAAAGCCCTTCTGAAATGCCCACCTGTGACTGCTGGTGAGCTGGGTGCTTAGTAACTGAGGCTGGCACAGAGTTCACCTTTTCATAGTGAGCTCACCAATCTGTTTTTCCATTCAGCTGCTTCAACAGCACTTGAAGAAAAAGCCTATTTAGCTTCACTGTACACATTCAGTGACCCAGGCTCACAAGTGAGGACTCAAACCAGCGTGCCAACCTGTCAGAGGGGCACCATCTCCCCACTTGCCTACTGAACTCAGAGCTTGAGTCTGAGCGTCACCAGCTGGCTCCCAAGGCCCGTAGAGGGCAGCCTCTGCCTTGTTCCCTGCCTCCTATGCCTTCGCCTTTTCTCTTTCTCATTGCAGAAAGATCACTGCAGCCCAAGGAATCTAAAAGCAAATCTGAGCAGGTGACTGCCTTGCTCAGATGCTCTCAGTGGCCCCCATTCAGCCCTTGGCAACCTTGTCCTCACCCACATAGTAAACATCCATCCCTGCTCTCACCTCTGGGTCTTTGCACATGCTGTGTGTGCCTAACATCTGCTTCTCATGCCTTCCCCCTTGTCCTTGGCTTCACTAACTCCTCTTTGTCATCCAGGCCTTGGTCTCTAAGTCTCCTCCTCCAGGAAGCCTATGATGATGCCTCAGCCAGGATGAGCTGTGCCTGCTGTAGGCTCCCTCCCACAGCCCTGCTCTGCCCCTCTCACATTCCTGCATAACTGCGGGATGACTTTCCTTACTCCCCAGGCAGCCTGAAGGTCCCAGGAGAGCTGGGACTGTTCTTTCACCTCCGTATGGCTAGTGCCTGGCATGGAGCCTGGCACACAAATGGTCATGCAGAGACATCATTGAATGGATGGATGTCTCCAATATTCCCTCTATTCCTCCCCTTCTTCTCCTCCCTTGTATTTCTTTGGCCCCAAACTGGTTACCTGCAGAGTTCACAAGACAAACTGGGATAAGTTCCTGAGTTTTCTAATCAACAAGAAACAATTTTGCCTTAGTGACTTCAAATTCCCTCAAGAAAGATGGTCTGCATCAGAAAGGCTTGGGAAACCTCCATGCTGCGTCCCCTGGGGCAGCAGAGGTCTGCTAGGATGCATGGATGGGGCCAGACCCTAGAGCCAGAGAAAGGACATGATGGATCAGGCCGACTAGATCAGAACAAGCCCTAGAGGCTGGCTTTAAATCAGACGCTTTCACTTTTTACTTAAACACCGACATTCCCAGCTTTCCTGGCTTTTTGCCCTCTCCTATAAAAGGAAAAGGGTAGCAATGCATTTTGCATAATTAAACATCTTGGGGGAAGAGTTACTGTATTTGGATCTGTAATTGGTCCAGGGCAAGGAAGAGAAGTGTCTGATTCTTAAAGCTGTGCTCAGATATCAGCCACTCCCCACTTTGAACAGATGAAAGTGATTTTTCCAAAAAGTTCTATAATAAAGCCCATGCATTTTTATTGCAGAAAAAGTAGAAAATACAAATAAACAGAACACACACACAAAAATACCTGTAATCCCAAGACCTTGTTATTCTTCTCAGGGTTTTTATGTATATCCCCCAAGTAGGATCCCATTTTACAAAATATTTTATAACTCACTCTTCCCACTTAATAATTTGGGATCATTTTTCCATGTCATTAAACATTCAGATGCAAGATGGTTTTAATGCCTAGATCTGGCAGATCCCAGAGTGGCTGGATGCTTGCCTGAGCTGCTGCACCCTGCCACATGTGACCTCCCAGGGACATTGGCTACTTAGGAAAGAAGGAAGAAGTTTCTAGCAAGACAAATCCTGGTGATCCTGGACTTAGCCTTTCAAGAGCAGGGACCACCCCAGTTAGAGTCTCTTCTTTCTGAAAGGACTCTCAAAGTACCAGGTGCACAGATGACTGTCTGCTTTCCTCTGCCGGGGTGGGAGGAGTGGCTGGGCTTCCCAGCAACTTGCCTGGAGCCTTACCTTGAACAAGCCTCATCCAAGGAATTCAGCTTTAACCCGAGAGGACCAAGACATCTCCAACAAGTCCTGGATTTGAATTTACCAAGTGGCTCTGAGGTCTTGGGCAGGTCATGTTCTAAGTAGAAGCAATATCCAGTCTTTGAAGACATGGAAACGAATGTCTCCCTCATAGCCTCGACTGAGGACAGAGGTGTGTGTTAGGGAGCTCAGGAGCGCACAGTTCCTGAGACATAGGATGGTGACCATCTCAAGTCCCTGAGTGCCGGGGTAGGAATGGCATGGAATTGTTTCCAGAGGCCTGCTGGGAATGGTCTGACTCCAGGCAGCTCCTGCCCCCTCCCACAACCAGACACAGCTCTGCTCTGCTCTGGCTCCTCCGGTGGAGAGCTCTTCCTCTTCATTCATCCACTGGGTTATTTTCCTCCTAGATCACACGTATGAGTGACCCAAGGACCGTCTGAAACCCAGCGAACATGCCCCCCTGAGGTTGTTTTCTGTGTTGTGGTTAATTTTATTATCCACATGGAGAAACTAGAGTCAGACACTATGAAAAAGATGACCTTGTGTGAGGGAAGTGGGGCCCCAACCGGTGGCCAGCGGTCAGCTCCCAGGCCCCTCCGAGGCCCAGGAATCCATAGCACCATCCCTACCAGCCCTCCGGGGCCCCATCCCCAGCACCTTCCTGGAATAGTGCCGGTCAGTCGTCTTCCTGTCAGGACTCTCATATTCCGAACCTCCCTGGTTCACTTTCAATTTCAGGAAAATTCATTTTCAAGGAAAGAGATACATTCTTCCTATAATGTCTTTCTCGAACATTTACAAAGAGCCCCAGGCAGCCTGATAACTCTTTGTCGGTCCATGAAATTCTTCACAGAAACAATTTCCAAATGGGTTGTTTGACCCCCGAGATCTTGCTGACCGAGAACCCCGTTAGATGAAAGTCCCATCTTCCCTCCTTTCTCCCCAGGGCCAGAGTCAGCTGAGCTTGCTACAGGGTGCTGCTGAAGACAGCGTCTCCAGATCCCGCCGTAGTGACATTCCCGGAGAAAGAAGGCCTCTCGCCACCCCGGCTCTGCGTCCGGCGGGCCCCCGGCCCTTCCGCGGAGCTCGGAATCCCTTCCTCCCCAGCTGCCCGCGCTCTGTTCCCGAGCTGGCCGCCCCGCCTCGGCGCTGGAAGGAAGCAACGGCTCGCTAGCGGACCACCATGCATTTCAGATCTCCGCGGGCTCCTGGTGCAACAGTGTGAAACAGACCCTGCCCCCTGCAAACTCCCTGGGAGTTCACGGAGGGGCTGCGGGTGTCTCCAAGTTTCCAAATAAAAACATCGAAAACCTCTTCAGCTCGGTTCGGTATCAGATGCTTCCAAGAATCATTGGCCACCCTCTGTTCCGACCCCTGCAACTGTCGCTGGCCCCCGTGGTCAGCAGTCAGCTCCCAGGCCCCTCGGAGGCCCAGGGAATCCAGCGGCACCATCCAGCTGCGCAGGGGACGAGAGGAACCGAGCGCGGTCGTTCTTTCCCCGCTGCTGAAGGTGGGCGCGGAGAGCGAGGGCTCGGACGGAGATGCGCTGAGCACCAGGGCGTGCGGGCCGGCGTTCTCTGGGCCTGATTTTCACATGGAGAACAAAAAATAAAATACTTTCACCGCAGTCTGGTTTCCAGGATGATCTCATCACTCTAAATTTTATTTCTCACTGAAACCATGCGGGGAGGCCATTGCTCTTTGGCTGTTAAGTGGCACGTGTCCGTGGGACAGTCTCCATTTGTGCCCACAGCAGGCGCCCCGCATCTGTCACGCAGCCTTCCTGATGAGGGTGGTTTTGGAATCTCAGCGCAGGGCCCAAGCCAGACGCCACCAGCCAGTCACAACCGCGCACAGATGAACGTACTTGCCATTCCTGGCTTAAATCTGGGAGGGAAATATCCTCAGATTCCCGCTCTTTTACCCTTGAGAGTGAGTGTCTTCCTTGATTTCTCCACTCCCGCTGCTCTACAAAGTCACCCAAAGGCTCCCTGGGCTGAAAACTGCAGAATCACCACTTGGTGGCAGCAGAGGTCAATGAAACCCCCACCAGGCGGCAGTTTCTGGCCGCGTGTGACCTTGGTCCTCAGTGGCGAGAGCACCTCGGCCCCAGTACACGCCTCTGCCTGTTCGCTTGGTCTCGCTGTCTCCGTCTCCCTGTTGCTGTCTGTGTCTGACTGGGCAGCATGTCACCTTGGGTTCCAGTTCCAAGTCTGTCACTGGCTATGCACGTGACCTTGGCAAGTTTTTGCCCCTGTTTCCTCATCTGTAAAACGGCCACACTAAGTCTCCCTTTCTTACCTTCCAGGGCTTCAGTAAGAATCAAGTGCAAAAGTGGTTTTATGAACCATGAAGTGAGAAACATAGGGGTTAGAGAAAGGCGGGGGAGGGGATCACCTGTGTACTTTTTGTTTCTGGTTTCGGCCCACCTTCCTCTCTGCAAGTCTGTGCTGTTCTCATTTCTTCAGGGGGCAACACAGGGTGTCTGCGGCGGTGTTCCTAGGCCTTGTCTCTGTAGAGGAAACCCTGAGAGCCGGCTCCTCCGATTCCAGACCCACAAGTGGGCATTCAATACGCACGCTTGGGGCGGCATGGACACAGTCGCTCATGTGGCCCTATGGGTGCCCAGGATGTGTGACAAGTCATCGAGGCAAGTCCTGCAGGGCTCTGATCCCAGCGCCCCTCTCTGCCAGGCTGGCACCACAGAGGTCTCTAGGAAACATTTGGTCCAGCAAAGGAGTCCAGCCCCTGAGCAACTGAAGCTGGAAAACCATCCAGAGAATCACTGCTTCCCTCCTCTGGCTGAGCGTGGGGAGGGCCAGCGTGCCCTGGACTCAGGCACCCCTGCCGGTCACAGGACCACACCAGCGCCTGGGCCACCTGCCTCCCAGCAGCACAGGTCCCGTCTCTCCCTCCGCACCCATGGTTTCCGAAGATCCGCTGCGTTCTACTCACTATTGTGTCGAGCCCAGCACCTGCCATATGCCTTATCGGTGCTTGCCAAATGATTCCACCACATCCTCAGATATGAAAAAATAAACGAAGCTGTCTTTATTTTTCTTTAACATTTATTTTTGTTTGAGCCTCCATTTTACCTAGCAGAAAAAGTAATTTTGGCATTTCAGGGTAAAACTCAGAAATTCCTACTTAAACATAGTCAGTTGAGGATTTTTTCCTTCCCCTCCCTCTCCCGGGCGTGACTTTAGATTCGGGTGGCTTGGGGTGTAGGAAGAGGCTTCTGGCTCTGGGGAGATGCTCCACCCTTCACTGGCATTCTTCCTGTCTAAGCTTGGAGCATGGTCTTCCTTCCATGGTGGCTTCTGTGGAAGCACCTTCGCCCCCATCTGGGCCTGGCCACGTGGTCCATGCATGCCATGTCTGCCACACCCGAGGCTTCTCTGGCCTTACTGTCCTCTGTGACATAGCCATGACCTTCTCTGTCCTATGGGAAAAGCCTAGGCTTCCAGGCAATTACTCAGGCATGTGCATCAGGCCCACCTTCCTGGGGCTCCCTGTGTCATCCCGCATGTCTGGTGGCAGAAGGATTCTCTTTTCAGATTGTCATCTCCGAGTACCCAGAGCTTGGAAGCCCTCCATTCCCAGTCCTCAGCTCTTCCTGGGAGTTCTGTTACCACTGCCCCAAGACACAGCTCGGGGCAGAGCACACACTAGTGTCTGGTATCCCCCTTTCCTTTACAACTTCTCTTCCACAGTCCTAAGAATTATTACTTCCTACCTAGAGCTAAGATCTCTACCCTTGGAAATTCATAAGTCAAAAATTACCCTGTATATTAATAAATAAAGGACAAACATCTCAATCTATGCAGAAAAAGCATTGACAATATCTAATATTCATGATAAAAACCCAACAAATTGAGACTAGAACGGACCGTCCTAAACCTGATAAAGGACATCTATGAAAAGTCACAGCTAATAGCACACTGAGGAAAAGGCTAGATGCTTTCCCACCAAAATCAGGAACAACACAAGGATGTCTGCTCCTGCCTTTTCTATTCAGCATAGCACTGGAGGTGTGCATAGCCAGTACAAATAGGCAAGAAAATGAAATAAAAGGCCTCCAACTTGGAAAAGGAAAACTAAACTACGTTTATGCACAGGTGACATGATCTTGTGTGTAGAAGATCCTGAAGAATCCATTAGAAAATATTAGAACCAATAACCAAGTTTGGCAAGGTTTCAGGACACAAGATCAACACATAAAAATCAACCTAGCAATTACATTTTTAAACGTGAAATTAAGAAAACACTTCCATTTACAATAGCATTTGAAAATGAAGTAAACAGGCATATTTTAATGAAAGAAGTGCATGACTTTTACAATAAAAACTGGAAAATCTTGTTGAAAGAAATTTTTAATGATCTAAATAAATAGAAAAATACTCTATGTTATGGGCCAGAAGACTATAAATATTATTACATAGCCATATTCCCTAAATGGATCTACAGATTTGGTCCAATCCCTCTCAAAATCCCAGCTGTCTTTTTTTGAAGATATAGATAGGCTCATCCTAAAATCCATATGGAAATGCAAAGAACCCAGAATAGCCAAAATGATCTTGATAAAGAAGAATGAAGTTGGAGGACTCACACTTACCTACTACAAGGCTACAGTGATCGAGACAGTGTGGTGTTGGCATAAGGAAGACATGTAGATCAATGGTGTCAAAATAACTGTCCAGCAACAAACCTTCATTTTAATGGTCAACTGGTTTTCAACAAGGGTGCCAAGACAATTCAATGGAGAAGGAATAGTCTTTTCATGAAATGGTGCCGGGACAGCTGGATAGCCATATGCCAAAAGAATGCAGTTGGAACCTTAACTCACACCATATGTGAAAATTATCTCAAAACGGATCATAGACCTAGATGTAAGAGGTAAAACTATAAAACTCACAGGAGGAAATAGAGGAATAAATCCTTGTGACCTTGCATCTGGCAAGGGTTTCTTAGAATACCAAAAGCAAAAATGACAAAATAAAATATAGACAAATTGGACTAATTTAGACAACTAAAAACTTTGGTGCTGCAAATGATACTTTCAAGAAAATTAAAAAGCCTACAAAACGGGAGAAAATATTTGCAATGCCATATCAAATAAGGGACTTATATTCAGAATATATAAAGAACTCTCACAACTTAACTATAAAAAGACAAATAACCCAATTTAAAAATAGGCAAAGTATTTGAATAGACATTTCTCCAAAGAAAATATACAAATAGCCAATGAGCACATGAAAAGATGTATCACTAGTCATTGGGGAAACGCAAATCAGGGCCACAGTGACATACCACATCACATCCACTGGGATGGCTGTAATTTAAGACAAATAATAACAAGTGTTGACAAGAATGTGGAGAAATTGGAAACCGCATACATTGTTGGTAGAAATATAAAATGCCCTGCCACTTTGGAAAACAATTTGGCATTTCCTCAAAAGGCTAAACATAGAATGACCATATGACCCAGCTATTCCACTCCTAGGTATATAACCAAGAGACAGAGAACATATGTCCTCACAAAACCCTTTACATGAATGTTCAACAGCATTATTCATCATGGCCAAAAAGTGGAATCAACTCAAATGTCTTCCAGCTGATGAATGGATAAATACAAGGTGGTATATCCATATAATGGAATATTATTTGACCATAAAAAGAATTGACATAATGATATATGCAGCAACATGAATGAATCTTGAAAACATCATGCTAAGTAAAAGAAGCCAGTTACAGAAAAACACGATTATGGCTCCATTTATAGGGAAAATCCAGAAGAGGTAACTTTGTAAAGACAAAAAGTAAATTGTTAGTTGATTAGGCTGGGGAAGGGAGATTGAGGAATGGTTGCTAATGAGTCCAGGGCTTCTTTCGGGAGTGATGAAAATATTCGGAAATGAGATTGTGGTGATGGTAGCACAGCCATATGAATATGCTGATTCCCATGAATTGTACACTCTCGGTAAGTGAATGGTCTTTGCATTTCTGCTTAAGGCCCCCTTTCCAAAAGAAGAGAGGTCTTGGTCTGGGGTGAATGAGGCAGGTAAAGTAGTGAAGGGATTGCAGGGTTGAGACGTCACAATATCTCCCTGCTTCAAATTGGGCAGATGGGCAGAGAGAGAGACAGACAGACAGACAGATGTGGACCAGCCCACTTCTCAGCAGCGTCTGGGTTTGCTTTGACCAGCAGCAGTGTGCCCTGGACTGGAATCTCCAGGAAACAGCCCTGCTGGGACTCGGCAAGCTGCACAAGGCAGCTGGCTGTGTTGAGAACTTCCATGCTCCCGTTGGTCATGTGTGAGAATGAGGCTCTAGAGTCAGTTTCCTGAGTGGGAATCTTGGCTTTTCCCCTTGTGAACAGTGTGCCCTGGCAAGTTATATAACCTCTCTGGGCCTCGGTTTCCTCATGTGTGCACTAGGAATAATTATATACAATAATTATATACCTACGTCATGGGTTTGTTGTGGAGATCCAACTAGATAGCCCACAAAACAAGCTTAGCAGAGCACCTGGTACACCATTAACACTCAATAAATGTTGGTTTTCCTTCTCCTTTTCCCAAGGTGCCTCCTAGATAAGGTTGACTCTCCTAGCCAGGGGAGACGAGTAATTACAGCACATCTCACCACTGGCCCTGAGAATTCTGCTTTGAACTTGCCTGCTGGGGTGTATCCTGTGGGTCATGAGACTTCTGCAGAAAAGCCAAGGGAAATCACCAAGCTATGCTGGTGATTGATCTGTGACTGTGGGTGGCAGCTCATCTGTCTGGCCATCTTCTCTGGCAACTGATTGTGTTCCCAGGTGGTGCTCTGAAACCATAACCAAACATGAGCACCTGCCCTTGTTGTGGCCTCATGGGGGTGAGCATTCCCCATGCCGTTTACAGCTCAGGCTGTACACCACGTTTTGAAATGCAGTGCGGTTCAGAAAACACAGAGCGAGGAGAGAAGAGGAGGCCCTGCAACCAAGACCCGGGACACCATGTGGCAGGCCGCCCAGGTAGCTACAGAAGCCTCTATCCCTCCTGCAGATCTTCAGCCCAGCCCCAGACAAGTCCTTGGGTGAGAGTACACCCCTTGTAAGTGGGGCCAGAGCTAGAGAAATGCTCACTGATCCCTTATCACAATTCTGAGATCAAACAGTTCTGAAAGCCCAAGGTTTGTTGAGACTTATTTGACTGCAAAACCTGACTACTTTGTATGACTGCTTATGTGCTTGCCTCCAGAATACTAATGTGTTTAATTAAAGAATCCTGCCCCAGGCTCGGCTATGGATATTATGTAATATATGGTGCATGATCTATGTATTTCCTTTCTAAGAGGCTAAACGGTTTGAACTTTGGAAACTCTCTGGCCCCCAGGTTTTTGGATAAGGGAATGTGGACCCATATTATTACGAATCTATTTTACCCTCAGGCTGGAGTCAGAGGAAACACACCTGATTTACACAGAATAAGAAAATAATAAGGCAGAATGGAAATAGCCAAGGGTTTGGAATCAGAGAGCTGGGGTTGGAGCCCCACTCTCTCACCAGCTGCAGGGCCTTGGGAAAGTCATTTAACCTTTCTAAGCCTTGATTTCCTTTCCCTATAAAGCAGAAATAATAATACCTACCTTCTATAGTTATTAGGGGATTAAATGAGATAATGCATGCTTAGTATATACAGAGTAAGTGCTTAGTAATTACATGCTTAATATTAATAAATAATAATAAATGTATTATTTGATTAACCTTTATCTTATCTCTTTGCTCATGGGAATCTGCAGACCTGCTAGGGAACCATGCCTGGAGACTGCATTCAGTGCCCTGCATGGGGCAGGACTCCAGTGCTGGGAGCGCTGTGCATGAAGCAGAGGTGCTGAGAACACTTAGTGTCAGAACTTTCAGTGTCAGAGAGAAATCATACAGGAGATGCTATATATACTAATAAAAACAAGAATCGTTGGAACATGAATTCTCATACCCACTGTTCTGGGAGATCCTCAGAAAACCTCCTTGACAAAACCTACACCTCACTCCTGCCTACCCACGGCTGTCACGTGAGATATTCAGTTCTGGGAAGCAGATGGGTCAACAGGCTGTGACCGCTGTTTATTTGTCTTAAGGTCTGTGTCCACTACAAAATGCTTGATGGCCTTCAGTACTGAGTGAGGACAAAGGTGAAACCAGTGGTCCTCTTTGGAAAGACTTTTGACTTAGAAATCAAACTTGTTGCCCTTTGATACATGTATCACTTATAAATAAATCACTGAGAAACTTGTTTCTTTCTGTCCAACTAAGACTAAAAAAATTATGTTTGGCTGTCCCCAGGGAGCCACAATTTCTATATCCAAGAAGATAAATACAACACTCTTCTGACCAGAGTCCCCTTTGCTAAAACTCCTTCTCTGCCTCCACTATGCAGGAAGGGCTTGGCTGCAGGTGCGGGGCAGAACTTGTACCCCCCACCCCAGAGCTAACGGACCTGCAAAACTCCAGGGGTGGAGCTGCTTAGCTTATGAGAGAAACTCACATTTGGCCAAGGGCTATGTAAGGTACAGGTTGCATGAACTCTTGCTTAATGTCGTAACTGATCAAACATAAAAGCCAAGCAGAGCCTATGGAGGAACTCTGTCTCTTGGTGAACTGAACTTGCCTTTCATTGCCATTGAAAGTACCCAGGGATGGTCTGACCCAGTAGGGAGGGGAAGCAGTTCTGATTTTGACAGTACCTAGAAAAAACACTTCCCTCAGTAGATTCCTCTAAGCTCTTCCCGAATCTCTAACCCTTCATGGAGTGCGAAAGAGGGCCATGCTGATTGCCGGACCACCACAATCCCAAGACCCTCGCCGTCCCCACGCCTCCACTCTACTCATCACACAGAGCTAGGGAGGTCAGGCCAAGTGGCCAGGTCATGTGAACCCCAGGCTTGGGGCCTGCCTGGGGCATTGAAGGGCTCTTGCCTTTCTGGACACATGTAGTATGTTCTGGGAGCCACCTCTTCTCCAGGTGAGCACATTCCAGACCTACAGACCAGTTCAGGCTTTGCTTTTGCATCTCAAAGGCCTTTCATCCATTCAGTCAATATTTGCAGAGCACCTACTCTGGTATGGGAATAGTTTAGGCTCAGGATAGGTATTTGGGATACAACAGTGAGCAAAACAAAGTTCTTTGCCCACGGAGCTGGCATTTGAGCAGGGAGATACAGCCTGTAGGCAACAAACATGATAAATTAATAAACGGGAGGCATCTTAGAAGGTGGTAAGTACTGTGGAACAGAAGCCAGGGTGAGGAGTACAGGGAGGGAGGGCACACTGAGTATTAAGGCAAAATGGATAGTCTATTAGTCAGGGTTCTCCAGAGAAATAGAACTGAGAGGTGATGGATGACTGATTGACAGATTTATTGCAAGGAATTGGCTCGTTGGACTCTGGAAGCTGAGAAGTCCCACCATCTGCCGTCTGCAGGCTGGAGGCTCAGGAGAGCAGGTGGTGTAGTTCTCACACGAGTCCAAAGGCCTGAAAACCAGGAAGCCAATGGCGTGAGTCCCAGTCCCAGCGCAGGAGGCCAGTGTCCCAGCCTGAGCCGGCAGAGCCGGTACCTCCTCCTCTGCCCTTTCGGTCTAGTCAGGCTCTCAGTGGGTTGGGTGAGGCCCGCCCACACTGGGGAGAGCATCTGCCTTATCAGTCTACTGATTCAGATATTAATCTCTTCCAGAGACATCCTCACAGACATGCCCAGAAACAATGGTTAGCCAGATATCTGGGCGCCCTGTGGCCTGGTCAAGTTGACACATAATAACCATCACAGCTACAGCCGCACTGCGCCGGCCAGACGAGCTAGTCCGAGATCCCTTGGGCTCTCCCCATTAGGCTCTGCGCCCCAGCGAGGTTCTGCGCCCGGCCTGTGGGCTGGCTGAAGGTCTCTTGAGGGCACGGGGGTCGGTATGGATCCCAGGGGTTCTCTGCTTTGTGCTCTGACCCAGGAGGTCTGCTGTGTGAACTCCTGGCTCAGCTTCAAGCGCTTTCTTCTCTGACATGTGAATATGCCTACATTCGTCAGTAGTTTCCCACCTCCTGGACTTATAAACTGCTGCCTTGTCCCATTACAGGTACGTGGTTGGCTTCCCAGGACCCCAAACTTTTGGGCAGTGCTCTGAGCGTCGTTCCTCAGGCCTCAGGCACACCCTTGGCCTCCCCACTAGAAACCTCAGACGGTCCTCACGCTCCCTCCATTACTGTGCGCTCTATAGCGCCCCCTGGAACCCCGGACTCAGCTCATGGGGCTTCAGGTCTGTGTTCAGGATAAGGAGTCCTATGATGACAGGCATCTTCCAGCCATTCAGCCCACTGACAAAGTTTGTAGCTTAATTTGCTTGGAGCAGCAAGGAATGAATAAGCACCTAGATACCACACTATGTTCTTTCTTTTTTCATATATATTTATTACAAAATAAAGATAAAATTTTAAACAAATTATTGCAACTGATTTTGACTTAGTGGGGCTTACTTGATTCTTCTCATTGCAACAACTTAGAGAGGAGGCTTTTAAAATTCAATAAATAGAATAAATAAGATTTCATCTTCATAGTCTGCCTCTCATCCTTTCTTTCTGGAAATTTTCCAGGAGACTCTTCAGAAATGTCAGTGTGTTTCCTGCTGTGGTTTGGCTGCATGGCTCTTCACAGGAAAAATACTGTAGGGATAAAAGTTAGCAAAGACAGAGTGACGGAAACAGTATGAAAGAGCAACCCAAGGACCTCCCTGCAGGGGCGAGGAGGGCAGTGCGGTGCAGTGGGAGGATATGCAGGCAGCTCGTGCTTGAGACCTGAGCAAGTGGTTGGAGAGGTCCAGGGCTAGCAATAGGTGTAATGGAGGTGGTTGACTTTGTGATAGGATTTCAGGGGTCCCCCCTCCACACACACACATGCACACCTAACAAGCAGTCCAAAATCTCACTAGAGGAAACCTTTCTTGGTTTTCTTTGAAACCTAAAATTTTGTTATCATCATTTCTGGAAGACTTCCAAGGTCATTTTATAGCACAATGGCCAAGAGTGGAACTTTGGGGTCACATAGACCAGAATTCAAATCACAGCTCGGCCACTTATTAAATATGTAGCCTTAGGCCAATCAGTTAACCTCGCTGAGCCTCAGTTTCCTCCTCTATAAAGTGAGGGTGATAGACCCTAACAAGTGTCCCTCAGATAGGTAGGTATTCAGTGGAACAGTGTATATTAAGCACTTAGAACTACATGCTGTTAATGGTAGAAACATGTGAGTTAGGTAGCCGAGTGAAGGGGTCTCAGGTTCCGTGGTCTCACATGGAGATGCCAAAATCCAGAGGGCACTCTTCCCCCACTCTGGGACAAGCTCTATGCTAAAGCAATGTGTTGAAGGTCATTTAGGGCAAATAGCAGGTATCCACCTGGATCTGGGTGCATTTTTCTTTAAACACTTCCTCAGCCAATTGAAAAAAACTTTTACCGTACCTGGCACAACAGCCCCTCAGTTAGCAAATTGAATCACTAGGATTATTTAGTATTCTGTGGGCTATGGCCCTGACTCTGCAGATTTTACCCTCTAATTACAATCAGGATGGACTCCTTCATTATTCAGTAGGTGGAAAGAAGTAAACGGCAAATAGGTGTGAGTGCTTTTTAAAACTAGGGGAACCATGGTCTAGGGGAACAGTTCTCACTTTAATTCTAGTATTATGATCAAGTTTCTTAGAAGTCTCTTATTGACCTTGAACTGCCAATTTCAGAAATTCTCATTCAGATAGAGTTGGCATCAACAGGACATAAAAATAACTAACCAGAGCCCATCACAGATAAAAACAAACTACCTGACACTTGTTGTTCTTCAGGGCTTCAACTGTTTTTTTCACCCGATTGAAGATCAGGAGTCTTGTTTTCATTACGGTGTGGTTGGTCATTTGGGACAGGCCCTCCTGGAAGCAGGGTGTGGTGCAGTTGTCCTGGTAAGTAGTAAGAATTTATGAAAAGGAGCGTTCAGAACAGCTTCGAGAAAGAATCACAAACAGAATGCTTTTAGAGACTATTTTAACTGAACCAATCCAACTTATACTGGCATTCTTTTAGGTAGTTCCTTTGCCAAACTAAAAAATGATCTTCAGTATTTGAAGGTGAGTCCGTTTATCCACAGTGACCCTCCAAGGAGACTTCCAGTATGTTCCATCCAGGGAACCTGAGGCCTATGGGCCCTGGAAAACAGACAGTCCTGAGTCTCCTTTTCAACAAATGCTCCCCTGTTCCAAGTCTTGTAATAGTGAATTCGGAAGTACAGAGAAAGGAAAAGCCTTTGCACACCAGCGTGATGGGGTGTGCCAACCGAGGACAGCTGGTTTTCAGCAGTAGCTAAAATAGTATACGATAACCCGAGGGGCTGGGCTGGGCTATAAAGGCCCGGTTCCTCCTTAGCTGGTGCCCTATCCTAACCTCACCTAATGGATGGACGTGGATGGGGTGCGATGTCTGATCTCAGCCCGGATGAGAAGTGCAGGCTCTCCCAGGCCTTGCTTGTGAGAGAGCAGTGTAATACAGCACCTTGGGTGTTTTCTCCTCCCCTTAACCAGAAAGTTCCTGCCTGCCTCCTCTCTGCTAGTTTGGAATGACCCTCAGGAGGCCCTTGTCGCTTCCCCTCCCCCCACAGCCTCATTCACCCTGTCCTCCCAGCAAACAAACATGCAACGGCCAACCTAAGTCAGCCAAATAGGCACATAGAAAGGAAGGAGGGAGGGAGAAGGTATAGCACACACAGTGCATGTCAGAGAAAGAGAAAGAGTTGTCATTTTATTTGCAGTGTTACGTAACCCTAGAGTTACGGCAAATGAGTTAATAAGCAACGTGGTATGGGCTATGTCGTTTGATGTCATTGTGTACATGGCCACTATCGAAAAAGACCCTCAAGATTCTTTTTTAAAATACTGAATAATGTTCAAACTTCTCAAGGGGCATAAACCCGACTAAACACAAAAAGTTTAAATAGTATAGAATTTCAAGAACCTGGTTTTAAAAGGAAATACCAATGTGCAATAACAACAACTAAATGTAACAGTTTCTTATTTAAAATGCCAAACAGAGGAATTTAATTTTACTTAAGAACTTTAAAAAATCAAGATTATAGTCTACTATACTTACAGAAGGAACGGGCAGGCACAAACAATCGGTCACCTGCAAAAGAGCAATTTCAGAGTGAAGATTCCAGATGTGCAAATTAAACCTAGAAAGTTCTTAAAAGAGCATTTACTCACATTGGCACTGCAGCTGCATTTTGAAGGTGGATCTTCCTAAAGTAGAGAGACAAGAATCTATAATGGCTAGTGTTTTTCACACCACCCATATTTCACTTAAATTTTCAACAGCTGCCTTTCCTTCTGGTGCCCCGCCTCCACCGTTCACCTGTGCTTTGTCGATGAGGAACTTGACATTCTTGATCCCTGTCAAGGTCATACAGCCCTGGCTGGCCGCAGAGTGGAGAAGCAGGGCAGAGGCAAGGACTGCAGCCAGGAGCATCTTGAAATGGGGCTGGAGCTTGGCTTGCAGATGCCTTCAAATCAAGTCTTATTTAAAGGTCCTTCACAAACATGGAAAAACCCTGACATCAAACTGATACTAGTGCCCACTTTTTCTCTGTAAGTTTGGGCAGCTTAACACTGAAAAAAATATATTTGTATATCACACTGAGTCACTTGACAAAGACTATGTTACATTGTGCTGGGAAATATCATTCCTCAGAAAAGATGCTTTTCAAAAAGTTGGGTGCTGAGATGCTATAGGAAAAGTTAAAGATCTTAAAACCATAACTTTTTTTTTAAAGCAGAGATGCTGATTGTGAGTTAGACTTTCTATGAAGGCCCAGGTCTGTATTTTCCCTTCTTTACTTTATTGGAAAGGCTGATATACTAGCCAGTCACTGGTGTTCTAATGAAGGAGGGGGATGGGGGAGAATGAGAATTAGAGCAGGACAGCTGTTCTGTCAGGGGTTTTGCAAGCTCAGTGTAGTCACTGCATCCTTAATCTTAGTATACTTTATTTCCAAACTTTAACACTGTCTTTCAGGCCTGGGGCCAGATTCTGTCTCTCATACAAATGCATCTTGGTGCAAGTATTCCCTTGAACAAGTGTCTGAAGGAGGAACCCTTCAACATTTTGTTAAGCACAAAAATGCGGTAATAGTGCCTGTTAAAACTGATCTTGAGTTTTTTTCTCAGGGTTTTTAGGGAACTTAAATAGCACAGTGTAACACCAAGTAGGAATTCAGTGCTGGCCAATAGGTAACATTTATTGCTAAATGCGTTAGTATTTATTAAGCACTTACAATGGAACACGTCACAATTCTAAGCAGTTTGTGGGAATTAAGCCATGTAGTACCAGGTACAGTCACCAAATAAGGTAGTTACTAATTTGTCATCCCCATTTTTTACTTTCTAAAGCAGTCTTTATCTTAGCTTCCTGGCCCCTTAGTGAAGCTGTTCTTAACACTATCAGAAATCACTATGAGCCAGAAACGCTCTGTAGCCCTACAAGGTAAGGACTATGAATATCCCCATTATTTTCTAGATGGGGAAACTGAGATACAGAGAGGCAAGTCATTTGCCCAAAAGCCACACAGCCAGAAAGCAACACGACTTGTCGGCAAGCCCAGAAATCTGGCTCTTGGATTCAGCTCTTTATCCTCCTGCTTCTCTGTGTGTTTTCTGCCTGCCTCTCCCACCAAGATGTGCACCCCTTGCATGTCTAGTTCATCTTCAGCGCTTGGGAAGGTCCCCTGGGAACGGTGGGCTATCAGTAAATGCTTGTAGAATCACAACATAATGTGAAAAACGGTTTTTTCAAATAGTGAGAAAGGGGCACATAAGCTGAGATTTTTAGAAGGTTTCAAATCTGGTTCCCAGGGGATGTATTTGGAGATGTTTGCTCTCCAAGAACGTGTATCCTCTATACCCTAGCGACTGAAAAGGTTGGGGCTTTTACTTAGCACTTCCAGCCACAGTAGCCAATGGGGACAAACTCTTAAGGTTTTCTCACCATTACTCTAAGAACCTGTGACAATACTGTTTTCCTCATTGCAGGTTGTTGCTTCGGCATAACCATGGATCACTGGTGTTTGCACTACAGGGAAGTGGGGTATGTTGGGGGCAGACAAGGTAAAAAGAAATAGGCTTTTTTCTAAATTCCCCCAATCCTCCTGCTCTTCTGACTTCCATGCCTGTCTTCTGCAGGCCCAAAGAAGGTTCAAGGGCTTCCCAGCCTATTGCAAACACTTTCACTACAGAGTTTGGTATCTATGTGCTTTTTTCGCTGATAGAACCCTGATTAATTCAGGGTGGCAATGTACCCAGCCAAACACCCACTTTTTCAGCCTCTCTTACTGCTACAGGTGGACATGCAACATGTTTTAATCAATACAACTTCAATGGAATTCTTTTGCTTTTCTGGCAATAGGAGACAAAAGTAGCTGAAATCTGCCCTTACCCCCTTATTTCAATTTGAGCATGGATGTAATGGCAGAGCTTCAGCAGCAATCTTATAACTATGAAGGAATGGACACAAGAATTGGACAAGAAATCACCATACTGACATTTTGCCTAAATAGAAGCAATCATAAAAAACAAAAATAAAACTATGAAAGCATCAATAGAAGGGAACAAGAAGAATACAATCATGGTACTACATTCTAGCTAGGTATACTGCCTACTAAGACCCTGGACCTTGGAGCTCAGTAAAAATGGAAATTATCATTTGCTGGAGAAAGTTCAAAGATCTGCTAGCAATTGTCTTGGCATTATGTGAGTCAGGTCTGTTTAATGCTGTGTGTGTGAACTGTGGGAGTAATTTCACATACCGTCAAGTACACCTCTCACTCTAAGGAAAACAGAGCACCACTCCTTACTCTACAGGGTGGGGCTATACCCAAAGCGAAAAGTGGGCTTGCCCAAAGCTTTATCTCTGGCTATTAGTGGGAGGCAGTCTAGCGCAGAGGTTCAGACCATTGACCCTGGACGGGACTGCCTGGGTGTGGTCTTGCTTCCGTTCCTTGTTAGCCACATGCCATTGGCCAGGGTGCTGGACTTCTCCAAGTTCCCATGGCCTGACTAAAACAAGGGTGAGGAAATTTCTGGGAAATGGGGATGCAGCTGGATTGTCCTAGACAGCCGACCTCAGTTTCCTCAGTGCCTAAGTTTGAAGTTTGTCAGAACAATGTAGTCTATAATGCAGATGTCCACAAACTATAACCTACTTGGCCAGATCCAGCATAAGACCTCTAAGCCAAAAATCATTTGTAACCTTTATTAAAAAATTGTTATTAATTCTTAAAAAATAATTAACAAAGAAAACTGTGACAGGGACAGTACACACCCTCTAACGCTCCTGTTTTTTCCTGTAGCTGTCTGCAGTATGAGCGTATTGGATCTGTTTGGTGCAGCCAGGTACCCGCTGTCAAGGGTATCTCAGGTAGGCCCTGGTTTACCAGGAAGAGCCCCACACATTGAAGTCCGGAGAAAAGTGGGCCGACTCTCATTCCTTTCTCCCTAGGCCAAACCCTGGGTCACATACCCTTCTAACCACCCCCAGCAGCTGGGGCAGGGAAAGGTCATCAGTGGGCACTGGCACCCCCAGGGCAGGCTACCTGCCTTTCCAAGCATCAGTGTGCCACCAACATTCACCCCGAGAAGCCGGGCAGTCACCCAGCCCTACCTCATGGAAAGATAGGAGTTTTCCACTTGGGATGCTTCTTCAAGAAGGAACCACACTTCCATTTGGAAATGTGGTCTAGTCTGGTCCAGGCTCCACTCATGTTCTGCTCTCCCTCTTCCCTACCACCCACCATCATGTTGATTTCTTTCTATTTCCATCTTCTAGGCCTTTGTTCTTGCTAAGCTCTGCCTGGAATATTCTTCTTCCTCCCTTTCATGGACAGCCCACTCATTCTTCAGGCTTCAGCTCAAATGGCACTTCCTCCACGAGGACCTCCTTAACCCCAGTAACCACTGCAGTGGGCATGACTCTGTCTTAGGGTGTTCCTCCTGGGGGGGTGTGAGTTCTACGAGCGCCGACAGGAGGACAAGCTCTTGTTTGTCATTATATTCCCAGGATATGAATTGCTGGTCCAATGGATGAATGACAAGTAAATCTAATTTTGTAAAAAAATACTAAATTTGTGTTATTTATGAAATGACCCATCCCCAGTGGATCAGTAACAAAGAGCACATATAACATTTTAAAAACCTGAGTAAGGAAAGCACTTCAAGAGTGATTAAGCAATGAACAAAATAACCCCTTGAGAATGTTGAAGCACTTTTTCATCCCTCTCCCCCTCAATTCTGATAGTAACTGCATGAGGAAGGCATCCAACTCTGTAAAGGATGAAACAGAGAGACAGTTAGGTGACTGTTCCTTACAATGCTTTCATATCTCCCTACATCTTTATAAAAGAGAAAAGAAGTAGTTAAATGGTGGCTCTGCAGTTCAAACCACCATGAAAACAGCAGATGTTTATCTAGGCAAGGTCTGCCCACTTTGAGGTTAAGCTTCTAGGATTTATTTCAACATCAGAATGTAAATATGCAAATGATCTTCTACAGAAGAAATACACCAAGCTCTGAAATTAATTACTCACCCATTTTAAATATCAAGAAGATAGGAGAGCGTGGCATGCTTACCGAGATTTAGTATAGATAACATACTTTACAATAAATGACAAAAGACAATACTTAACCATTTATTTTGTTCCAAAGATAAAGTTTGACATTTTTATTTTGTGATAAAATCCCATGTGTCATGGATTAGTGCTCTAGGAATAAAACAAAATGGTTATTTGTTCTAGGAAGCCACAGCACAAAATGACACACACACAAAAAAGCACTAAATTTCTAAGTAAAACACATTCTGCCTTTTTCTCTAAATAGCCAAGAGATAACTAGTTATGAGAATCTTCAAGCACTAGTTTCTTAATCAAATAGTTATTTCTAGGTATTTCCCAACTGTGATGGGGCAAGCCCCTCCGGATGCACTGTCATCCCTACAGAGGCTTCTCCTCCAAGGAGGGTGATTTCTAGCTGGGTGCTCTGCACCTCTCCCTGTGATCCCCTCCTAAGCAAATTCTGGGTCCCAGGGACATGGGGCCTACTGCTCCCAGTTTGGCTTCCATGTAGTTTCCACAGCTCTGGGACCCAGGATCCATTTCTCTCCCCCATCCAACAATCTCTATGCTTTCTATTTCCCACCATCAGTGAATAATGATCCAGGCTATAGGCGATTCTTGTAAATGGAATTTTCACATCCTCCCATTGACACAGCCCATCATTATTTGAAACCTGTCCCTATATTTGTCAGAGACTATGGGACCCCCCTTTGCTGTGGAAGTTTATTGGTGTCCATCTGATTAAGAAAGGATGAGAACTCCTGTTCCGGATCACACTGGGGAAGGCACTAGAATTTGTTGAACCCTTATTTTACATACTTACTTACTTAACCTTACTTTACAAGGTAACATATTAAGCACTTTATATGCATTATCTCACCTGGCTCTCTCAACAGTCTTTATTGGCCCCATTTTACAGATATGTAAATTGAAGCTCAGAGAGGTGAAGCAAGTTGCAAATCACACAACTGGCAACTTGAACTGGATTTATCTGACCCCAGAACCTGTGCTCTTGTCTGCTATTCCATTATATAAATCTGCATTTCTGCTGATTCAACTCTATAGCCTATATTCCAAATCCAGTTAATACAATCAGAAAATCAAAGTACGGCTTTGGGGCTGGAGGAGGAGTTGCATTAATGTCCTAAGGCTGTCATAATGAACTACCACAAACCGGGTGGCCTAAAGCAACAGAGATTCCTTCTCTCACAGTTCTGGAGGCCAGAAATCTGAAATCAAGGTATTGGCAGGGCTGGAAGCAGCTTGGCCACTACAGAGGTGGCTGATGGAAGGGGTGGAGAATAAGCTGGAGGTTAGAAGGGTAGGGTAGAGCCCTGTGTCATCAAGGGTGCTCTGGCCACAAAACGCAAAACCCTAGTTAACACTGGCTTGAGGAAATTTACCATCTCACAAAATACTGAATCTGCGGATAGATGGGCCCCAGCATGGGGACAGCCCTCAGACACCTGTCTCTCTGTGAGTTGGCTTTGTCCACAGGCTGTCTCCCCCAGTAGCTGCAAGATTAGGTCCAGGTCTCACATCCAGACAGGATGACCTAAATTTTAGATTTGGAATTGGTGGTCAAACATTTTTAATGCTTTCATTTTCAACACATATTGCCAGACTGCCCTCAAGAAAGTTGTTCGAACATATAACGGTATAATTTATAATAAGCTCATTAATCAGGTTTAAGAATGCTCATTTCTGACATCCCTGCCAACACTGGATTTTTTATTAATGTTGGCCAGTGAGCCTGACACATAATAGATGCTAATATATATATTGAATTAGTGAGTTATTGTTCATTTATATTTCTTCATTTGTGTACCTGTTGGCATGGATCTTTTACTTACTGGTTTCTAAGAGTCCCTTGTATATCTTCGTTTTTCAGATATATTACATTTCTTTTCCTCTACTTGTTTTTCTGCTTGTAGTGTTTTGGGACTGTGTTGACATTTTCATAAAGTCCAATGTATAACATATTCATCTCTATTTTTCCAGTCTGTTAATGATTTTATTTTTGACAATTGATTAAATATTTAATCTTTGGAGTTTATATGAGGGTATAAAAGAAATCCAATTTATTTTTCTTCTAAAGTTTGGTCAATACCATTATTGACTAAAATATCTCTTTTCTATACTGATATGAAATACCACCTTTACTGAGTACTAAATTTCTCATCTTGCTTATGTGTGCCTCTGAACTCTCTGGTTTTTCCCAATGAGCTGTCTTTTTATATGGATGTTATCATACCATATCTTTAGATTCTGTAGCTCTTTTTTTATATCTAAATATGTGGTTGGGAATGTCTGCCTGCTTATTACTTTTTAAAAATGTCTTAAGATGGTTTCAAACACACATGGCTCTAGCCTGGCTTTAGAATCTTTTTAGTAAGTTCCCTCCAAAAAATCCTATTGGGATTTTAATTGGGATTGTGTTCAATGTAAAGTGAATTTGGGAAAAACTGACATCTTTAAAATATTGAACCTCTCCATCCAGGATGATGATATGTCTCTATATATTCAAGCCTTTCTTTTTATTTCCCTCAATTCAATTTTATAGTTTTTTTTTCATAAAGGTTTTGCACAGTTTTGTGAGGTTTATTCCTAGGTTTACCTATTTATTCAACAATATTGAGAGCTTATATCCTGAATATTATTCTAGGCTCTTGAGGTAAAGCAGTGAACAAAACGAAGTCCATGACCTTGGGAAGCCTACATACTAGCAGACAGAGAAAGACAACAAACAAGTAATATTGGTGATATGTCAGGTAGATATAAGTTCCATGAAAATCAAAAGCAGGGGAAGAAACAGTGAGTGGTGGAGTGTGGGAGCTATATTCAAGCCATATATGGCCAGTGAAGGCCTCTCTGGTATGCTGATTTGAGTAGAGGCCCAAGGAAAGTGAGTGAGCCAGGCAGAGATCTTGGGTAAGAACGTTCAGGCACAGAGAACTGAAAGTGTAAAGGCCCTGAGGCTAGAGTTTGTTTACTATGTGAGAGGAATCGCAAGAAGGCAAATCATATAGAGCCTTATAAGTCAGCAAGGAAGACTTGGGATTTAACTCTAGGTAAGGTAGGAGCCACTGGAAGCCTTTGAGCTGAGGAATAATGTGATCTGACCTTTATTTTTGGAAGGAGTGTTCTGGCTGCTGCATGGAGAATAGCTGGGGCACAAGAATGGAAGGTTGGATCCCCCTCTACAGTTAGGAGATCCATTAGGATGCTACTGAGATAGTAGTCTATGTAAAAGTTGACGGTGGCTTGGACCAAGGTGGTGTCAATAGTGGTAATAAGAAATAATCAGAATCTGGATACATCCTTAAGGTAGAACGGATAAATATGCTGATGGATTGGCCAAATGTTGTGAGAGAAAGAGAAGAATCAAAGATGATTCAAAGGTTTTGGGCCCAGACAATTGTTAGAATAGAGTGGTCATTAACTGAGATAAGGAAGACTGCAGAGAAATGTACTGGGGTGGAGGAGTTATCTTGGGGTGAATTGGGTTTGGACATGCTTAGTTTGAGATTCCTATTAAGAATCCAGGAGACATGTGGAGTACACAGTTGGCTTTAAAAGTGTAGAGTAAGAAAAGAAGTGAGGAGTTTTCTGTTTTAGTAGCTATTGTGTACAGGGTCATGTTTTCTACCAGGTTATTGCTGATGTATAGATAAAATAGTCAGCTTTTGCTGTGTAGCAGCCAACCATAACTATTGGCATGCAACAATAATCATTAATTTCACTTGTGTCTGCGGGCTTCAGAGGGGCTTGATTGGACAGCTCTGCTGATCTTGGCTGAGGTTACCTGTACATCGGCAGGTTTCAAATAGCTTGGCTAATCTAGGTTGGGCCTGGTTAAGCATCTCAGCTCCCACATACCCAAGACCAGTGAGATAATACAGAAACATTCTTCTCATAGTAACGGAAGAACTGTAAGAGTAAGCCCAATACTCAGTTTCATCTCAAGCCCCTGCTTACATCCCTTCTGCCAATATCCCAGTGCCCAAGCAATTCTTATGGCTGACCAATAAGCAAAGTAGGTTACCAGTAGTGAAAGGGCACTGAACATGGCAAAGAACATGGATATGGGGAGGAGTGAGAAATTGGGACCAAATGATGTAATCTAACACGATAGAAATATATTATTGTTATATCTTTATCTTGTCTGCAACTACTGAACACTCATTAGTTTTAATAATAAAGGGTTTTTCCTTGGTTTTGTTTTTTGTTTTTTCCTTAAATATATGTTTTCATCTAAAAATACTCATCTTTTAGTCCAGGGATAAGCAATTTTTTTCTTAAATGTCCAGAGAGTAAATATTTCAGACTTTGTAGACCTTATGGTTCTATCACAACTCTTCAACTCTGTTGTAGTAGCAGGAAAGTAGCCATAGACATTACATAAATTTATGGGCATGGTTTTGTCCCAATAAAACTTTATGTAAATAAAAACTGTCAACCAGCCTAAATTTGCTGACCCCTGCTGCTCTAACAGATTCCTTTAGAATACTGTGTCTTGTTTCCTTTTTCTGTTGTTGTAATTTAGTAGCTAGCATGAGGAAGTGCAGCTGTGGTCATAGCAAGCATTGTTGCCATTTTCTTCTCTTTACTGGGAATGCTTTCAATGTTTAAATATCATGTTTGCTATTGATTTGAATTTCTAAGTTAGAGAAATGTTAGCTGAACTTTATCAAGTGCCTTTTTTTTTGGTGAAAACATTATAACATGCATTTCCAAACCAAATAGTAAAATTAACATTTAATTTTGAACATACTCTTAAGTTCTACATGCATATTTCTGAATATCTAAACTACATGTTAAACTGCTGAATACATTCTACTCACACTTCAGATCTTTAAACACCAATAGCCTATTAATATAGCTATTACTACAGGACAGATTTGAATAGAGGTCTTACCTAATGCCTTTTAAGTTCCTATCAGGGTCATGAATTTTATCTTTTCACTAATTCATGCGACTAATTATTTTAATAGATTACCAAATGTTGAACCATTCTTACATTCGTTGAGTAAGTTCTATTTTGGCCATATCATATTACCATTTCAATACACTGCTGTATTCAACTTACTATTCCTTTATTTTGGATTTTTTCATCTTTAATGCTCCCCCAAGAAGTCTTCTCAGGCTCAGTCAGACATTCAACTAAACATAGGCTCAACTAAACATTCAGATTACAGGACTATCTTAAGTTACACTTAGTACTGTCTTCTCCAAAGAGTAGAGAAAGGAGCATAGCTTGCCAGGAAGACAACTTAGTTGCTTCTCCCAGTGGAAGTAGTCCTCACAGTCATCTAGGAGCTATTCCTTGTAGCCCTCTAGAGGAAATGGCTCAGGTATGAAGAAGCAAGACTCCCACTGGGAGGGGACAGGCATGGTCCTGGCTTAAAGGCCTTGTGCCCCGTAGTTGCCAGTATCTCTCAGAAGAGCTCCATAGCTGCAGCTCCCAAGGCCCCTGCATTCAGGGGAGCCCAAAGCTATGGCATCCCCATGAGGTATTTCTTGTTTATTTACAGTCCTCCTCCAGTCCAGAGGTACCTTATCAATTAGGCCTACTTGATATTTTACCTTCATCTGGTTTTCAGGAGAACAGAGCTAAATAAAGAAAAGGAATGGAAAGGCCAAATTCTCTGAGAAGGGGAAATGGTTGTGTTAACACATTACCTACATCATCTATATCCATAAGTGAGTTCATTCTTAATTTTCCCTCTTTTGTGCTTTTTCAGGTTTTGGTCTGGGTGTGAATTAGAAAGCTTTCCATCTTTCTCTATGGAAAAAATGTGGAATGATTTTAAATAGTATGAAAATGTTCAGTGTTCCCTCACTCTTCCATGGAAAGCAAGGGATTTTTCTTGTTCATTTCCACAAACCCAGTGACAAAACGGTGCCCAGACACAGCAATTAGAATATTTGCTGGTCTTTCTACACCACCCAGAGAGTGATCCATGCAGCATTTTCTGGGTTCCCATTGTAATTTAAAGGGACGCTTTCACAATGTCCGGAACCCTTGAGGTCCTGCAGATGAAGGAGAGAATGTCCTCAGACTGTTTGCAGCAGGAACCCCCTCAGGTGGCGCCGACCTTGACTTCCAAAAGGAACAGTACATTTACAAAAGGAAAAGTGAAGGCTTCTACAACATGATTCTGAACAGATCTGGGAGAAGCTTCTGCCCGTGACTTGTGCCATTAGGCCATTGCAAACCCAGTGGGTATCAGTGTCGTATCTTCCAGAAATACTGGCCAGCAAGCTGCGCCGAAGTCTGCTGCTGTCACTGAAGCCACCCTATTGCTGGCTTCTTCACTCCTGAAACCTTCACTAAGCAGATCTGGTCACTTTCCAGGATCCATGAGTTCCGTGGTTACTGATCCCAAAGCTGACCACCAGCCTCTCACAGAGGTGACTTACGTTAACCTGCCTACCATGCAGCACAGATTCTCCTCTGCATTAGGTGGACACCGCCACCCGCAGAGCAACAGGGCAGCTCCCTCAGCAGGTCGGACGTGGGTGCTGGCCCGGGAGTTCTGCACGCGCCCAGCACCATCTCCCAGGAGCACCCAGTGGGCGGTCACACCTGATCTCTACCTCTATGGAGATCCTGAAGAGATAGAAAAGCAAGAGCAGGCCGCTGCTAAAAAGGCATTGACTCAGGAGGAATTTCCAGGCAAAAGGACTGCTCTAGCTCCCCGAGTTACTGCTACTCATCCTGAGGTTGCAGACTGGTCTGAAGGCCTGCAGGATGCGCTGTGCTCCTATTCAGCAGTTCCCTGCTGTAGACTGGAGCTCTCCGCCCACCGCAGCTAATGGGTAGGACTGACCACAGATTGGTCTTAAGCCGTTTTTCCACAGATGGTTAATTAATCAGAAATAGAAATAAGGTTGTTGGAGAATACACAGTTTCTTTTTTTAAAAATCTACTGAATGAATTAAATTTTGGTAGAACTTCTCCATAAAATCTGAATTTGATAACTTGGATGTTAATTCTTTGATATTTGCTGCTTTTCTCTTTTTAGTGCTATATTAGGTTTTTCTACTTCGTAACTTTTTATGTGCATTTTCCTAGAAAAACAATCCCATCTTTGTGCCAACAAAGTCATGAGACTGTGGATTTTGCCAACATTTTCTCTTTGATAAAGCTTGAGAGAAATTTGCGTATTTGATTGTTTTCAGAGATTCAAATTATGCTTTTATTTATCAGTTCTGCAGATGATTTTTCTTATCTTTCTAATTCAGCATTTTATGCATTTGCCTTTATTAATTCCTTCTTCATTTAGATTTATTGTTCCCCTTCTAGCTCCTTGAGTTGTACGTTTCCTTCATTTTTTAAACAAATAGTAGCTTCGATTGGTGAGTACCCTGTAAGGCAGTGGTGTGCTTTTTATTCACATTATGCACGGAATCCTCACAACACCGCCTAAGGCCTCAGAAGAAGTCTTTGTGCCATAAAGGTGATGAGTGCAGACTCAAACTAGACAGTCGCTGCCACTTGCAATTCTGTGACCTTGTGCAAGTAACTTCTCTGTGCTTTGGTTTCCTCCTCTGTAAAATGGGGTCATCATATAATCTACAGTATAGGGCTGTTTGGGGGATAAATAAATTAGTACACACAAAGCCCCTAGAACAGTGTCAGGCACATACTTAGCACTTTGGAAGTAGTTGATAGTGTTATTTAAAGATGAAGAATTGAAGCTTTAAAAAATAACCTGCCCAGGGTCACACAGCTCTAGAGAAGGAGCTGTCTCCTTTGAACACAGCCTGGGCGGCAGGGCATAGATTATGGCATGTGGTTTGTTCATTTTCATTAATTTATTAATAGCCTGTAATTTCAGTTTTAGTTTCTTCTTTGATGAGGTTCATTGTTTCTTCCTCTGTAAGCAACATATTTGTTTCTTCTTATCTGCATGATCTTCATCCTTGAAACTCAGAAATTTCACCGGAATTTGTGTGGTTTCAGCATTCCTTTTTGTTCCTGACCCGATCTAAGTGTTTTTCCAGTAAAAATCATTTCTATTAGTTGTTTGATCTCCAATCTTTTTTCTTTCCCCATCTGTAATTCCTATAGTTCATACACTGAATCCTCTTAAACCTGTTTTTCATGCCTGTTTTTCCCTTAAATTTCTTATCATTGTCTTTACTTCTGATTTCTGGGGGAACATCTGGATTGGGTCTTTTAATTCCCAACTCAATTTACTACAGAATTTAATCTGTTGTTTAACCAACTCTGAGGAGGGTATTTTTCCCACCAATGAATAATTAATGTTAATATCTTAAAACTTCAATATGCATTCCAAAAAGTATATAATAAGCTCAGGAAGCCCACCTTGTATCTTTTTCTAAAAATTGGGGGAGAAAGACGATATATAAGATAATAAAGCCACATAAGATGGCCTTCAAATTTTCCACTAAAATTAAATTATTAAAAATTCGACTAAAACTTTCATTTCCACTGAAGTTCTTTTACCCTGGATACAGTCATCCAACTTGTCTTTCCAAACCTGACACCTACTGCAAGACCCTGGAACCGGTTTTTTGGTTCTGGCTTCCTCTCCCTCACACCTTCCCTCAGCATCTTTCCACCTTTTTTGATCTTTAATAAAGTTTTTATTTTAGAACATTTTAAGGCTTATAAAACAATTATGAATATAGCACAGGCAACTCTCATACACCCCACCCCTGATTTCCCCTATTATCAACATCTTACATTTGTTATATGTGTACATGGTACGTTTCTTCTATTAATGAACAATATTGATACAGTATGATTAACTTAAGTCTGTACCTTATTCAGATTGCCTTTGTTTTTACTTCCAGTCCTTTTTTGTTCCAGGATACCACTCAGGACACAATATTATTTAGTCATTATGTCTCCATAGGCTCTTCCAGGCTGTGACGATTTTTCAGACTTCCCTTGTTTTTGACAGACCTTGGCCATTTTGAGAAGTACTGGTCCCAGATTTTGTAGAATGCTCCCTCATTGGGATTTGCTTCATGTTCTTCTCATCATTAAGCTGAAGTTATATGTTTCAGGAGGAAGACAACAGAAGTAAAGTGCTATTTTTGTCACACGATATTAAAGGTACGTACCTCAACATGACTTTCCCTGTTGGTGTTGACCTTGATCATCTGGCTGAGGTCGTGTTCGTCCAGTTTCTCCACGGTAGGTCACTCTTTTCCCACCTTTCCGTACAGTGCTCTTTGCAAGGCAGTCACCACACACAGCCCATACGTGAGGAGGAGGCATTTATGTTCCACTTCCTTGAGGGCTAAGTAGCTACATAAATTGGGATTATTCTGCAAGGGAGATTTGTCTCCCCATTTATTTATTTATTTATATCAGTATAGACTTAAGGATATTGTTATTGACTTCTTTTTTTTTTTACATTCTGCTTTTTTTTATTATCATTAATTTACAATTACATGTGCAATATTACGATTATTAAACTACCCCTTCATCAGGTCCCCCCCACCAACCCCATTACAGTCACTGTCCATCAGCGCAGCGAGATGCCACAGAATCACTACTTGTCCTCTCTGAGTTGCACTGCCCCCCCCTTACCCCCCCAACATTACATCTGCCAATCGTAATGCCCCTTTTTCCCTCTTATCCCTCCCTTCCCGCCCATTTTCCCCAGTCCCTTTCCCTTTGGTAACTATTAGTCCGTTCTTGGGTTCTGTGAGTCTGCTGCTGTTTTGTTCCTTCAGTTTTTTTCTTTGTTCTTATACTCCACATATGAGTGAAATCATTTGATACTTGTCTTTTTCGGCTTGGCTTATTTCACTGAGCATAATACCCTCTAGCTCCATCCATGTTGTTGCAAATGGTAGGATTTGTTTTCTTCTTATGGCTGAATAATATTCCATTGTGTATATGTACCACATCTTCTTTATCCATTCATCTACTGATGGACACTTAGGTTGCTTCCATTTCTTGGCTATTGTAAATAGTGCTGCAATAAACATAGGGGTGCATCTGTCCTTTTCAAATTGGGCTGCTGCATTCTTAGGGTAAATTCCTAGGAGTGGAATTCCTGGGTCAAATGGTATTTCTATTTTGAGTTTTTTGAGGAACCTCCATACTGCTTTCCACAATGGTTGAACTAATTTGCAGTCCCACCAGCAGTGTAGGAGGGTTCCCTTTTCTCCACATCCTCGCCAACATTTGTTGTTGTTTGTGTTTTGGATGTTGGCCATCCTCACTGGTGTGAGGTGATATCTCATTGTGGTTTTAATCTGCATTTCTCTGATGATTAGCGATGTGGAGCATCTTTTCATGTGCCTGTTGGCCATCTGAATTTCTTCTTTGGAGAAGTGTCTATTCATGTCCTCTGCCCATTTCTTAATTGGATTATTTGCTTTTGTTTGTTAAGGTGCGTGAGTTCTTTATATATTTTGGATGTCAACCCTTTATCAGATATGTTATTTATGAATATATTCTCCCATACTGTAGGATGTCTTTTTGTTCTACTGATGGTGTCCTTTGCTGTACAGAAGCTTTGCAGCTTGATATAGTCCCACTTGTTCATTTTTGCTTTTGTTTCCCTTGCCCGGGGAGATATGTTCATGAAGAAGTTGCTCATGTTTATGTCCAAGAGATTTTTGCCTATGTTTTTTTCTAAGAGTTTTATGGTTTCATGACTTACATTCAGTCTTTGATCCACCTTGAGTTTACCTTTGTGTATGGGGCTAGACAGTAGTCCAGTTTCATTCTCTTACATGTAGCTGTCCAGTTTTTCCAACACCAGCTGCTGAAGAGGCTGTCATCTCCCCATTGTATATCCAAGGCACTTTTATCAAATATTAATTGACTGTATATGTTTGGGTTAATGTTTGGATTTTCTATTCTGTTCCACTGGTCTGTGGGTCTGTTTTTGTGCCAATACCAAATTGTCTTGATTACTGTGGCTTTGTAGTAGAGCTTGAAGTCAGGGAGTGTAATTCCCCCTGTTTTATTCCTCCTTCTCAGGATTGCTTTGGCTATTCGGGGTCTTTTGTGGTTCCATATGAATTTTAGAATTATTTGTTCCAGTTCATTGAAGAAAGCTGTTGGTAGTTTGATAGGGATTGCATTGAATCTGTAGATTGCTTTAGGTAGTATAGCCATTTTGACAATATTTATTCTTCCTAGCCAAGAGCATGGGATGCATTTCCATTTGTTACTGTCCTCTTTAATTTCTCTTAGGAGTGTCTTGTAGTTTTCAGAGTACAGGTCTTTCACTTCCTTCATTAGGTTTATTCCTAGGTATTTTATTCTTTTTGATGCAATTGTGAATGGAATTGTTTTTCTGATTTCTCTTTCTGTTAGTTCATCATTAGTGTATAGGAAAGCAACAGATTTCTGTGTGTTAATTTTGTATCCTGCAACTTTGCTGAATTCAGATATTAGTTCTAGTAGTTTTGGAATGGAATCTTTAGGGTTTTTTATGTACAGTATCATGTCATCTGCAAATAGTGACAATTTGACTTCTTCTTTACCAATCTGGATGCCTTGTATGTCTTTGTTTTGTCTGATTGCTGTGGCTAGGACCTCCAGTACTATGTTGAATAACAGTGGAGAGAGTGGGCATCCTTGTCTTGTTCCCGATCTTAGATGAAAAGCTTTCAGCGTCTCGCCGTTAAGTATGATGTTAGCTGTGGGTTTGTCATATATAGCCTTTATGATGTTGAGGTACTTGCCCTCTATACCCATTTTGTTGAGAGTTTTAATCAGGAATGGATGCTGAATTTTGTCAAATGCTTTTTCAGCATCTATGGAGATGATCATGTGGTTTTTGTTCTTCTTTTTGTTGATGTGGTGGATGATGTTGATGGATTTTCGAATGTTGTACCATCCTTGCATCCCTGGGATGAATCCCACTTGATCATGGTGTATGATCCTCTTGATGTATTTTTGAATTCGGTTTGCTAATATTTTGTTGAGTATTTTTGCATCTACGTTCATCAGGGATATTGGTCTGTAATTTTCTTTTTTGGTGAGGTCTTTGCCCGGTTTTGGTATTAGAGTGATGCTGGCTTCATAGAATGAGTTTGGAAGTATTCCCTCCTCTTCTATTTTTTGGAAAACTTTAAGGAGAATCGGGGTTATTTCTTCTCTGTACGTCTGGTAGAATTCAGAGGTGAATCCATCAGGCCCAGGGGTTTTGTTCTTGGGTAGTTTTTTGATTACCAATTCGATTTTGTCACTGGTGATTGGTCTGTTTAGTTTTTCTGTTTCTTGCTTGGTCAGTCTTGGAAGGTTGTATTTTTCTAAGAAGTTGTCCATTTCTTCTATGTTTTCCAGCTTGTTAGCATATAGATTCTCATAATATTCTCTTATGATTCTTTGTATTTCTGTGGGGTCCGTCGTGATTTTTCCTTTCTCATTTCTGATTGTGTTTATGTGTGTAGATTCTCTTTTTCTCTTAATGAGTCTGGCTAGGGGTTTATCTATTTTGTTTATTTTTTCAAAGAACCAGCTCTTGGTTTTATTGATTTTTTCTATTGTTTTATTCTTCTCAATTTTATTTATTTCTTCTCTAATCTTTATTATGTCCCTCCTTCTGGTGACTTTGGGCCTCATTTGTTCTTCTTTTTCCAATTTCAGTAATTGTGTCTTTAGACTATTCATTTGGGAATGTTCTTCCTTCTTTAAATAGGCCTGGATTGCAATATACTTTCCTCTTAGAACTGCCTTTGTGCGTCCCACAGAAGTTGTGGCTTTGTGTTGTTGTTGTCATTAGTCTCCATATATTCTTTGATTTCTGTTTTGATTTGGTCGTTAACCCATTGATTAATTAGGAGAGTGTTGTTAAGTCTCCATGTATTTGTGAGCTTTTTGATTTCTTTCTAAAATTTATTTCTAGTTTTATACCTTGGTGATCTGAGAAGTTGGTTGGTAGGATTTCAATATTTTTGAAATTACTGAGGTTCTTTTTGTGGCCTAGTATGTGGTCTATTCTGGAAAATGTTCCATGTGCACTTGAGAAGAATGTGTATCCTGTTGCTTTTGGGTGTAGAGTTCTGTAGATGTCTGTTAGGTCCATCTGTTCTAGTGTGTTGTTCAGTGCCTCTGTGTCTTTACTTATTTTCTGTCTGGTTGATCTGTCCTCTGGAGTGAGTGGTGTGTTGAAGTCTCCTAAGATGAATGCATTGCTGTCTATTTCCTCCTTTAATTCTGTTAGTATTTGTCTCACATATGCTGGCGCTCCTGTGTTGGGTGCATATATATTTATAATGGTTATATCTTCTTGTTGGACTGACCCCTTTATCATTATGTAATGTCCTTCTTTATCTTTTGCTACTTTCTTCGTTTTGAAGTCTATTTTGTCTGATACAAGTACTGCAACACCTGCTTTTTTCTCTTTGTTGTTTGCATGAAATATCTTTTTCCATCCCTTCACTTTTAGTCTGTGTATATCTTTGGATTTGAGGTGAGTTTCTTGTAGGCAGCATATAGATGGGTCTTGCTTTTTTATCCATTCTGTTACTCTGTGTCTTTTGATTGGTGCATTCAGTCCATTTACATTTAGGGTGATTATTGATAGGTATGTACTTATTGCCATTGCTGGCTTTAGATTCGTGGTTACCAAGGGTTCAAGGGTTGCTTCTTTACTATCTAACAATCTAACTTAACTTTCTTGTTAAGTTATTGTAAACACAGTCTGATGTTTCTTTCTTTCTCTCCCTTCTTATTCCTCCTCCTCCATTCTTTCTATAATAGGTGTTTTATTCTTTGCCTTTAGTTGGTATTTGGATGGTCTGCTTTCTTTGCTATGATTTTTTTTTCCTCTGGTGACATCTTTTTAGCCTTAGGTGTGCTTCCATCTAGAGCAGTCCATTTAAGATATCCTGCAGTGGTGGTTTATGAGACGCAAATTCTCTTAACTTTCGTTTATCTGGAAATTGTTTAATCCCTCCATCATATTTAAATGATAATCGTGCTGGATCCAATATTCTTGGTTCGAGGCCCTTCTGTTTCATAACGTTAAATATATCATGCCATTCTCTTCTGGCCTGTAAGGTTTCTGTTGAGAAGTCTGATGATAGTCTGATGGGTTTTCCTTTGTAGGTGATCTTTTTTCTCTCTAGCTGCCTTTAATACCCTGTCTTTATCTTTGATCTTTGCCATCTTAATAATTATGTGTCTTGGTGTTGTCTTCCTTGGGTCCCTTGTGTTGGGAGATCTATGAGCTTCGGTGGACTGCGAGACTACTTCCTTCCCCAGCGAGGGAAAGTTTTCAGCAATTATTTCTTCAAAGACACTTTCTATCCCTTTTTCTCTCTCTTCTTCCTCTGGTACTCCTATAATGCGAATATTGTTCCGTTTGGATTGGTCACACAGTTCTCTTAATATTCTTTCATTCCTAGAAATCCTTTTATCTCTCTCTGCCTCAGCTGCTCTGTACTCCTGTTCTCTGTTTTCTATTCCATTAACAGTCTCTTGCATCTCATCCATTCTGCTGTTAAGCCCGTCGATCGCTTGTCTGATTTCTGTATTGTCTTTCCTCAGTTCCCTCACTTCCTCCCTCAGCTCTTGCACATTTCTCTGTAGGTCCATCAGCATGGTTATGACTTTTATTCTGAATTCTTTTTCAGGCAGGCTGTGCATTTCCATCCCTTCAGACTCCCTCTCTGGGGTTGTCTGGTTGATTTTGGTCTGAACCATATTCCTCTGTCTTTTCATGGCTGTATAATTTGGTCACTGATAGTTGCCACGTATGTCAGCTGGGCTCTTTAAGACTTTAAGAAGAGAAGAAAAAAAAAAAGAGAGAAAAAATAGAGAAAAAAAGAAAAAAAAGAAAAAAGAAAGAAAGAAAAAAAGAAAAAAAGAAAGAAAAGAAAAAACAAAAACAAAACAAAAAAAAACAAAAAAAAAAGCCCACCGGACGTAGATTCTTTGGGAATGCTCTAGGTGGCGCTATTGCCCCACTATTCCACAGCTGTGACTGTGCCGCTCCGCAGGGCCCTTTATCGCTCTGGCAGGGGTGGGAACGAATAGGAGGCTGTTGATCTCAGTGAGAAGTGTTAAGTATGGCTACGCTTCCTCAGTCGCCAGCTAAGGCGTCTGAAACACCCCAGGACTCCCAGCCTGCTGGGCTGAGTGTGCTGGGGCGATCCGGCTCCTCCGCTGGGCTCCTGTCTCTTTAAGACCGCTGAGGAAAGCGCGCACTTTTTTTTTCCTTCCCGGAGCCGGCTGCAAGCACCCTGGCGCGTTCCCCGCTCAGATCCTGCCCCTCTGTCTCTCCAATCTCCGCTGCACTGCGCAATGTGGGTCAGCGCTCCCCGCGCAGATCCCCGGGGCTGGCTACTTCGCGGGGTGCACTTCCACTCCCTCCCGGCTCTGAATCCTCTCCTCCCGCCGGTGCGCTGGGGTGGGGGAGGGCTCAGGTCCCGCCGGGTCGCGGCTCCGTATCTTACCCGCCTCTTGGGGTGCCGAGTCCTCTCGGGTGTAGCTGCACGCTGTGCGCTTTCCTGTGTATTCTCGTCTCTCTTTAGGAATACATGTATTTTCTGTGTTTTCGTAGATAAATATAGTGTTGCGAGGAGATTTCTGCCGCCCTGCTCACACCGCCATCTTCCCGGAACGATTTCTCAGTTTTTTAAAGACAAGTTTTACAAGTTGTATTTTCCCCAAGATTTTCACTTATATCAATACTTTAATGTGAATTAACCATAGAATGAAATATAGTATGACCCTCAATTTTAGTTCCTTCTGTAACCATGTTCATGTTCCCTTTTTATTCATAAGATTATATTTCTTTTGATATCTTTATTCAGTTAGATAAGGTCTAACTGTTTGAATTTGATTGTTTCTTAACACTTTTGCATTTATAATAGTTTCTACTAATGGTAATAACATTGCCTTACAGTTTTATGTGTTATCCTTTTATCCAAGAGACTATTGAGAACATAATTTTCTTTTCATCTAAAATGTCAAATTAGACTTCTTTTCTCTTTTGAACAGGATTGTGTGGTTATTATAATCTGGTTTGTTCTTAGTTTTGGATATCTCATTTGTAAGTCTTTCAGGTCATTCATAATTCAATTTTTAACATTGAAAAAACAAGTAAAAGATAATTTGGATTCCATGTTGTAGTTCTTGTTATTACTTATTAAGTCAATGCATTAACCATATTATAGAGACTATCTACTCATTTATTTCCCAGCTTGATTTGTCAAAGGCTGAGGCATTTTATCATTTTCTATTATTGTTCTAATCATGTATTTTAATTCCATAATTTCTTCCAGTTGCTACTTATTGTTACTAATGCAGAAAGGTGCATGATTGTTATATGTTAACCATGGATTTAATATTACAAAAATGTAAATTATGTATATGACCCTATTTAATGTTTCTTAGTTTAGAACATAACCATTTCATAAATGCCATTCATTACTATTATTAAAATTCTCCAAGCCTCAGTTTTCACATTTTATAGTATGAAGGTAATAATGATGCTTATATTAGTCATTACTTCTGAGAATTGTTGATTTTAAGATGCTTTAAAAATGTCTGAAAAATATGAGAACTCCAAAATTTTAGATTTCATCTTCCCCTGCCACTTTTTCATCTCCCACCTTCTTTTTAGTTTCTTTTTCATCTTTTATACTCATACAAGTATGTTTTATTCTTTGAACTGATCTCTAAAATTTTGCTCTTAATGGAGCAAATGAGCTTAGCTGAAAATTGTATTTTATGTTCATCATATCCAGACTCTTCCTGTTTTTCTCTTTCACTGTGTAAACCATGTTTCTATTATATTTTTCTTTAGTAATTTTCAGCAATGCATTTAATTTTTACACTTTGATACTTGTTATATCTAAAGAAAATGTTTTCCTAATTATCAAGTCAAGATTGAAGCAGCATATTTTATTTTTGTAGCATAAGAAAAATAACATTTTATTTCTAGACTTTACTCTTCCATTTTGCTGGTCACCATGATAAAGTTGCTATGTGTTTTAGTATATGTATTTTATTAGCAGAATTTTTTTCAACCTTAAAGTTTGTTTTGGAATCTATATGTGGCACTTATAAAAATAAATTAACTGGTGTAAATCTGCTTGTGCTTTTCCCTAGTCTTGCATTCTTATTTGATTTGTCTCTGGGTAACTTCAGTACAAGCAAATTCTGGTAACTGTCTTTGGAAAGCTATATATTGTGAGTACATATATACCTAAGAGAATCTTCTATGTTTTAAACATAAGTGACACCTGACAACGGCTAGTGGCTTGTTTTTTTAACTTTCAAAATGCTGGGTTTTGTTTCATTTAGTTTTGTATGCAATAAACGTGTCTCGGAATAACTTTTAAGAAATTATTTCCTATTTTTCTTTTATTGAAAGCTTTTTTAAAATTCTCTCTGAATATCTATATCATTTTTTTATTTCCAAATTTTAAATTTAAAAAACTTTCTAATCTGTAGGATTTTTATCATATGAGTAAAGTTTTCACTTAAAGAACTGCTTGGATGTGATATTCATTAATTTATCTTCACATCTTATTTCAGACCAAGGTAAATGATATAATGCTTCCTTTTTCTTTATAATCATAACTCATAGTTTCATGTTGTGTTAATTTCTTCATTTTTCATCATTCTGGAAACCATCCTAAATTTATTTTTCAAAAAACTGATTTTATATTTTTCTGTAATATTAATTCTATTTTGTAATGTGATTTTCAGTTTTATTTTTAAATTAATGTTCACCTAATTATCTCATAATGCTCACAATACATTAATGATTAAAATAATAAGCTATAATCCATCTTTAGGCTTTTGGTTTCTACAGGCATATTTCAAATACACTGTGTATTTTTGGCATTGACAAAGGGGCTTGTTGTTTGCATCTTTCTAAAATTAATGTCATTTGTATCCATCCAAATCAACCAAGATATTTGAAAGTTGTATTCTACTTGATCCCACAATCACAGAAAGGTATCAGGTCAATGAAAAAAGTAAATTTATTGATTAATAAATAATTAGTAAATATGAGGAGTGAGAGTGGTAGATACTCTGCAATTTGTTCCTAGAAAAACCTAGATTCTAATGACTTTGGTAAGCTTTAACAATAAGCCAAGAGCAACAGGATAACATTCACATGGTTATATGTAAAGATCTGCATTAAGACTTAAAAAATTGAAACTATTCTGTATCAAAATGAAAGACTGTTTTTCCTCACTAGGAGATCATTATGAGCTAAAATATATTTATAAATAAACCAAATATGAGTGAGTACATTTATAGATTAATTTGAAAAAGGTAATAATACTTCCATGGTACACTGTATTGATCAGACAAAACCTGGAACATTATGTTTATTTTAATCACTCACTATTACACAGCTCTTTACAAACTAGAAGAATCCAAAAATCAGTATAAATGTAAGAATTTTGAAGATATTGTCATAGGAAATAACTTAATGAAATGAGTAAATTAAGTTACCCAAAATATTTGAAAGCATATTGAGTAAAAGAAGGATTTGTCTTCATTTGTGCTTCTAGAAAGAAATGTACAAAGGGATTACATGAAGATATGTTTCATCTCAACATAAAGAATAGTCTGAAAATTAGCTTTGTTACAAAAAAGTAAAACTCCCAATGCCATAAATTATCTTTTTCTAGAAACATTCATGTAGACGCAAGACTGTAGAAGGGGTTTTTCAGTTTCTTTATCTTCAAACAGCAAATCTCTATACTCGGACACTAAAATAGGATTTGGTTTCTACTATAAATATATTTTGATGAAATTTGACAAGTTTTCATTCACAGAAAGGTCAGAGCAGAAAAAATGATGAGATGATGTAAATAGAAAGATAAAAAGAGATATGACAAGGAAATGAAAGGTGAGAATAGTATAGGGCCATGAGTCAAGAAATATAGGCAGCCTCTAGAAACCGATAACACATGGAAATGGAATCCTCGTAGAGCCTCCAGAAGGAAGAGGCTACTTTTAGACTGCTTACCTCTGGAACAGTAACATAATAAAGTTGTGTTAAGTCACCAAATTCATGGCAATTTGTATAATGGCAGTTCAAAACTAACATGCAACTTATATTCTAGTATCATCCTACAATTTTCATTCTTGAAAAGTGATAAACTAATTAGTGATCATTATGACAGAAGATGCTAGTTATTCTCCAAATAAACATTTTCTCTCCTTTCTGAGAACAAAGCCAGACATTTCCCAACTTCCCGTGTGGTAAAGTTATGGTCATCTGAATCAGTTCTAGCCAATGAAATGTGAGCCGAGATGATGCATCCTGACCTTTACTTGCTCAGGTGTTTTAGAGAAGGAGGTGTATCTCCTCTACAGTATTTCTTTTCTTTCCATCTGTATGCAAATGATGCTAAGAGAAAGTTTGGACTGTTATCTAAATAAGAAATCAGGCACTATAGTATTTGTTGTCTTTCATACCATGAGGTTAATTTTTTATACTGCAATTAATTTCACCCTAAATAATACAGAAGTTGTTAACATGAAGTGGGGTGATCCCACAACACACAACAAAATTAAGCATAGTAATGGCATTAGTTTTTAGGTGGCAGGTTTGACTCTTAGTTTTAGTGTTTAGGTATCAGGCAGCAAAGATACACATTCATTTTTTATAGTGTCAAAAAAAAACCAACCTCAAAAATATCATATAATCCTACAGAATCACCTATAAATTACCTACTGAGAAGTATCTCTAGGGCAAGTTTTCTCAACAGTGGCACCATGGTATTTGGGACAGGGTAATGGCTGTTTCGGAGTGGCTGTCCTGCACATTGAAGGGCATTTAGCAGCTTCACTGGCCTCACCCACTAGATGTCAGTCTTGCAAATAAAGCTATTCCCAGCTTTGCCAAATGCTCCCCGAGGACAAAATTGCCCCCAGTTAAGGATTACTCTTCTACAACTGACAGAAAGAGCTGAAGTATTTATTCCTTTGTATGTTATTCCCTACAGCATATAAATACAATAAAGAGGAATGGGCTCAGATGACAGTTGATTGGTTTAAAAACCATAAATAAAAGGGAATATACCATCAGTATTTGTGTTCCACAGCCCACCTTTGGATCTCAAAAGGTAGGAGATATGAATACAGATGTTTTGAGTTAACAATAATTTTTAGAGGCTTCTCCAAATCAACACTGCAGATCAGAGAAAGGATCTTTTTCTTCTTACCAAAATCTCTGTGTTTTTTTTTTTTCCCAAAGGAAGTGGGAGAGACTCAGAGAAACAGAGACAGGAAAAGTGAGACAGAGACAGAAGTAAAGAGATAGAAAAGTGAGTTACAAGGAAATCTGTGTCTAAGAAAGAATTTTGGATATGATTAATAGCGTATGATGTTAACAGATTATAATTCTACTCAGTTTTTGGTGATTCATTGCCAAGGAGTGTAACTATAATCCTTCGGCCATCAAACATGCACAAACATAATATGGTCTATAAAGAGGAAGTCAAAAGGGCATATTTATCCAAACCAACATTAACCATCTCCATGAATGATAATACACTAGGAAGGCTTTTATAGAGGCAGAGCAAATAGAAAGGCATCAAACAGATAAGGGAGTTATTTTTTCCCATAAGATAACTAGTGATCTTATAAGAGAATATATTCAGCCATCGGAACAATGGATCTTCTTCAGGTGCTTAAGCAGTCCACTGCTGTGTGTTTCCCATTCTTATTTTTTCTAAATGGGAGGGGCTTTTTAGTGGTTAATCTCTTCTTCCTCCATCATGATATATTAGATGTGAGGGGTAAGTGTATGTAATTGTTCTTGTAGTTTATAGAGCTCCAGGCTACAGAGCCTGCACATTAACCAAGATATCCTGAATAATGAGCTGGATGTAGTAACTGGCTGGAGCTGTCTATTTGGAGATGTGGATAAGTATGTTCCATGTGTAAAATGGGGCATAGAAATATTTAGTAACCAAAAATGATGATCATTGTACAGAATATTAGTTATTTTCTAAAAATATTTTGTCCTCCTGGATACAGCTGGACTACATTTTCCCCTCTTGGAATTAAGTAGGTTTTATAAATGAGCTCTGACACATAAAAAGTAAAATGCAACATATGACACTTCTAAGAAAAAAACTTTATAAAGAGCAGATATTCTTCCTTAATACTCTCTTTTTTCCCACCTATCAAGTGGATGCTGATGATACCGTATCAGTGATGGAATCCTTGGAGTATGGTACAGAGAAAACCTAACTGTGAAATGACTTCTTTGGATTATTACATGAGCACTTAAAGTCATTCAAGAACAAATCGCTTGTGTTTGAGCTCTTGTATATTCTGGGCCTATTTTTGTTTATAGTAGCTCATTACTAATAAGGGTGATAATTGTGTAGTGGGTCATATATTGGAAATAGCGACTTTTTTCCCAATGATAATGAAATACATAACAACATTCTGTCTCTCTTTCCTCCTCCCTCTTTCAATCTCTCTCATTGTTGTAAACACATGCAAACACATACACAAACACCACAAGATTTCAATGTTTAGGCCTTTCTGTATTCATGGTTTGATTTCCATGGATCAGAGTCTGAAATGCAGTAGAAATGCATGAACAAGGCCTGCATCACACTTCCACATTGGTCAGTGGATCACATGATGCTGAGCATCCACCTTTAAAAAAAGACCACATTGAAAACAAGATGCCTCTCAACCACACCCTCCATAGCCAACATACACTTTACTCTTGGATACTTTAATGCATTCAAGGGGAAAGAAGATTCCTGACTGACAGATATTTGATTTCTACTCCTGTGGTGAAATAAGACACAAAACGAAAAAATTTTCTTTTCCTTAAATGATATTTTTTAACACACTGTATTGTGGACCGAGATGTATATTCACTTTTGTTGTTGCCGAAGTCACAAAGTTTCTATATTATCATATCATCTTTATTTATACTACTCCATAGAGAGTTAAGAACAAAAAGGAGCTGTGCAATTTATCATTATCCTTACTGAAATGGACAGGTCACTAGAGGGTTGTTTTATACACGTAAATGTGAAAGGCCACATTAAAGCAATCTGTAAAAATGCTCTATTATAATAGCCTTTTAAAAGAGCTCCAAATTTTTAAAATATATTGGTGACAGGAACTGAACTTACTATTTCAAACAGAATTTGGAAGTAAGCACAAAGTTATAGTTATATAATAAAAATTCTTGTGTGCCTAAAGTTTCAATTTTTTTCTTTTGCCATAACTTTTATCCAGCTTAGAATTGAAATGCAAGTATTAGCTAGATTTAATGTTATATATTTTCTCATTCTGGGGAATGAATACAGTTTTGAATATAAAGTCAAAATTAAATCTCTTTTCCACAAGAACTCATACTAATGGGTGCCTGTAAACTCACACACACAAATTTCAATGGCTGTCTTGTGAATTAACTCATTGTTAACTTGTATGCCTGTATTATAGATGGAGGAGATCATTGCTAATTATAACCAATATATAAAACTTTCATTCACTGACAGTACATTTGGATTTACAAATGAAGATTTTACAAATTTTTCTTGGCATACAATCTATAAAATGCAAATTACAGAAGTTAGATTTTCAGAAATTATGACAGATAAAACGCATTTGAGAGGGCAAAAATCTTCTGAACTTTGCCTTAGTGTATAATATCCTTACTTATCAGTTGGCAAGTTTTTAAAATAGGATAAACATAAAAATAAGACTACTGACCAATATTAGTGCAAGGTATACCCTGTCATAGTCAGTCAGTCAGTTTATGGGCTTAACCTTGTTATTTGGCTTTAGCTATAAAAGACCTGAATGCCCCCAATATCCATTTCTCATAACTAGAAAACTAGAATTTAATTTGTTACATGTTTTCACCTCCCACCTGACTGTTTAGATTGTGTCCATAGGTGACCTCAACTGTATCCGTAGGTGACCTCGATTGTATCCATCCACTGTTTCAAGATTCCATGGACGACACTGGCTTCTAACTCTTGACTAAGTCTTCCTTTGTTCTGTGCACTTTCTGAAATACAGGTCACATACTCAATTTGTTTTATGAAACCACCAACCTAACTTCCAACAAAAATTCTACAGTTTTATATCAGTTTATTTTCAGATATTGCCGTTTCAGGTTTTGACCTCTGAAGTTAGACGTCAAGCACTCAATTATTTCTTCACAGTCACTAAAATCTTTCTGGTATTACTAAACCCTTCTCTGAAGACTTTTTCTCATACACACATCTTTTATAACTTTATTTCCAATTATATAACATTTAAAATTACTATAGACAAGAGAGAAGTAAGTTTATAATTTTATAAAACATCTGCAAATATATTAACAATTCTGCTGTCACATAATTGAGAATTTTAAAATTTCACAATTGTCCCGCCAACTGCATTTGTAACATAATTCAAATTGGGCTTCCCTAATGAAAGCCCAGATAGTTGCTGAACTTTTTTGTTTTTTTTAGCATCATTAGACAAAGAGAGCTCTGTACTTGTGCCGTTAGCTTGAACCTAAACTATTCTGTTTAATGTAATTAATGTTTATTAACTGAGCAGATAAATGAGAACTTTGCTGCATTTATCCTGAAGTATCATTTTTTCCATTTTACTGTGTCAATATTTTTTAATCATAAATTTTTATTATTATTTATGTATATTACTCATTCTTTGAAATAAACACATTCCTTATTAATATTATATCATTGGTACTGTTGTTTTATCTGAGTCATCTAGAATCGGACTGCCAAACGGTCTGCTTCATAGCTGTTGTTTATTGTATTTTAAACATGAACCTTTTTTGTCTCATGTGTTCACATCTTAGGACCTCAAAGCAGAATGTGGAATCCAAGGTTGCTAAGATTTTTCTCTTCCTCACTATTGCATCAGTCCCTGAATGATTTCCCCATTGAGATGTCTGTGTTGGTAACCAAGAGATTTTTTTGAAGCTCTAGTCTAGCAGGCTTTTTTCTTTTCCAGCTTTATTCTGATGTAATTGACAATATTATGTAAGTTTTAGATGTACGACATGATTTGATATGTATATGTATTGTAAAATGATTATCACAATAGGGTAAGTTAATAAATCTATCACCTCACGTAGTTACCATTTGTGTGTGTCTGGGAGAATAAGATTTCCTTTTTCAGAAATTCTGAGATATTCAATACAGTATTTACTACAGTCTATGGTTACCATGCTGTACATTACATCCCCAGAACTTATTCATTTTATAATAAAAAAATTATATCCTTTGACCGACACGTGCCCACTTGCCCCACCCATGAGGCCCTGGCAACTGCCAATGTACTCTTCTTATGAATCCAACTTTTTTAGAAATCTAGGATACTTTGACAAGACATCTTTTTAACATCTCTCTGAATGTTAGCACCATTGTGATATTGACCTAAAAAAAAAACTTTGATCATTTGGTGATCATTACATAAAATTAGATAGACTGACTTGTCTGACAGGTTTTGGATATTAAAACTAGCACCATGGAGGACTTGTTCTCACATAGAAGTCAGATATCCTAAGGGGAGTATTTGATATTGCAGATGCCATGAGTTAGAGTCAAATATGTACAATTTGCATATGTACTTGGATATGGAGGGCAAGTAGCATGTGTTCATTTCTCCATAATTCTTCACTTGATCTACATTAGACCTTAGTGCTCAGAGGAAACAGAATATAAAAAATGAAACAAAATAATTAAAAACAGAAAATCGAAACAAAATGTGCTTTTGTAGTTTACCTTGGATTAGCTAAAAGACAATCCTGGCACACTCAATTCAAAGAGAAACTGATTTATTCAGAAGCAAAACACTGTATTTCTGGTACAAAATGACAGTGATAGAAATATTGCCACATAGAAATAAAATTCATTCCCAGTATAAATAATAGATGTATATCAATACGGAGCGGAGAGATGGTCACTTTATTACCTCACTCACACTTGAATACTTTCTAAATAATGCCACCCATCACAGCAGGTGCTGATTATGGACAGTCACATATGATGGGGGCATTGGACACATTCATTTTAGTGAATGAGCTGAAGATAAATAAGTCACACTTATTTTAAAAATGTAGCAAAGTAAGATTTATTTAAAAAAATTAGGGAACAATGTATTTAGAAATTATTCTTTTCCCCCAAATCCAACTCTAGTTAATGTCTCCTTTCTCAACTTTATGATTTTTCAGTGGACTAGAAAGAAAGTGTTGTAAGTTTTAGTGATAGGACTTGGGAGCAAAACTAAAACTGGAGGTAGGGTTTTTAAGTGGAAACTAAGTGTATTTCTCTTTTAAAAAAATAGCTAGTCCTCTTTATAGATCAGATTTTTGTCCATAATATCATTGAGATTTTACCTTATAATTACTACTCAAAACTCTAGAGATAGTATCTTTAAAAATCTGAATTCAAAGCATAAAAATCATTGGGCTGCACAAATCATAATCTTTGCATTTGTTGAGATAAATATGATTTTTCACTGGTATGAGTTACAAATGGCCTCAAGAAAATTGCAGGTGTCTTGTACTTATGGGAGTTCTGTAATGATTAGAAAACGTCAGTTATAAGCATCAGTGCAGTAAATTAGCTTATATGCTTTGCTAGTTTTAAACAAAGAACTTTTGCTCTTTGTATTTGTAACAAACAGCAAAGGGTAAAATATAGTGTGTCCTCTCTGCTATACCACAGATAAGCAATGACTATTAGAAGATTTTTAAAAAGTTTCTACTTTGATTGTCATCCATCTACTTTTTAATTATATTATTTTTGAAATTTAAACAATAACAATATAGATCTTTTAGGTGTGAAGTTTTACTATTCTGTTGAAACTTCTTGATATTTGTGAATTTTTCTGAATTATACATTTTGGTAGGTTAAAAACTGCAACAAAATAACTTTTGTGTAAGTTCACATATGATAGTGTCAGTTGCTTATCTGTATAACACTGGCACTATTTCTAATTATTATTCAACCAGACATATTTCTTCAAAAAGGTTATTTTATAAATTATAAGACTTTATCATAATGCAATGAGCTTTCCAATATTTAAATGCAAATTGATATGCCATTACTAAACTTTATATTCAGGCACCACTAAACTACTTTTGACTCATAATTAAACACTTGTTCTAGGAATATGAACTCCTTGTCCTTAATAGAACAGCCATCTTGCCACACATATTTGAACACTGAGAACTGGCTTGATAAGATGAGTCTCATGTCAAGACGTTTCCAGACTTGTCGAAGAGCACCTAGACAAATTCGTTTTAACCATAATCATCTTAAGCCACTTGACAAAAATTCTCATTATGAAATGTATTCATACAAGTATATCTGACACAGTTGTTGGTAATTATGACTAATTCTAAGGAGGTAAGTTGTATTAAAGAAGAAAGACAAATGGAAAACAGCTCAGTTTGTACAACACATGGGGCCCTGATGATCACAAAAAATTTCCTAATTAGTAGGAGAATTAAGTCATATAAAAAAGTAGAATGTCATATGTATTTTTTTTTTCAAATTGTCCAAGTGAGAATCAAAACCAAAAACTGAAAGTCTAATTTTAAAAACAAGAAGGAAAGAAATTAAGAAAGAAAACACTTGCTACAGGCCATGAATTCATACCCAGAGATACCTGTATCAAGCATACATACCAAGATTCAAGCTGCTGCCACCACAGGGGAAGCAGTGCATAGATACATAGAGTGACAATATATTAATAGAGGCCTAGAAAGTACTAGATGAATTTAGAATTGTTGCTCTGTTAGTTAATTGCCATTGAAATGTCCAGATAAATGGTAGTAGTTTGTTGTTCTATTGCTGTTTCTTTTCTTTTCTTTTTTTCATTTTTTGAGTTCAGCTCTTCTATTTTTCTCTGCGGCTGGGGCCTTTGTAGAGCAGGGGCAGGACCTTCCGGGAGTACAGAGCTGGCGGCTGGGGCGGGTCTGCCTGACCAGCCCCTACGTTGCTGATGACTCTCCAAGACCTGATGCTGGCCAGGGCCTTGGCCAACAAGCCTGGCCAGGAAGGTTCAACTGTTGTGACAGCTGCTTTCATGAGCGCATTGATCTTATTCTCTGTGACCTTCATGCCATGGCCTAAGTAAGTGCAAGCGAGCTGGGAAACGGGGTCCATGCAGGCAGATGCTGGGCAGGCAGCTGCAGGAGAGCTGTTTGTCGCCTGCTGAACTGAGGGCCTCAGCCTGGTGCGGCCATAGCTTCCTCAGAAGGACCTCAGAAGCAGCTGAGGAAAACTGTTTCTTGAAATGTAAAGGCTAAGCACATTAGCCCACCACCTATAGGTATATTGTTTATCATAATTACATAAACGGTAAAATACAGTTTTTGCTAATCCAGATTGAAGGAGACATGACAACTAATACAATATCCAATCTTATACAGGATCCTATACTGGAAGAAAAAGAAATATGTTGTAAAGGCCATTTGTGGGTTGACTGACAGAATTGGAATAAGGGTGGTAGACTCGGTAACTACCTGATGATTGTATTTGCTATATTGTATTATAACTGCATTATAACTATATTATAATATTGTATTATAACTATATTATGATAAGGTAAGAGAATTCTTAGGGCATACATATTGAAATATTAAAGGATAAAGTCTGGGAGGTATGCCTCTCACCCCCAAATGGTTCAGAAAAATTATAAGCAATTAATAAGTAGATAAATAAACTATAAAGTCAATGAAGTAAAATGTTAGCTATAGATAAATCTATATAAAATTTAATCATGTTTTCTTTGTACTGTATCTATTTTTGCAATTTTTCTCCAAATTTCCAGTTATTTACAAAATAATTTTTTCCAAAAATACAAAAGAGGGAGATTTCAATCATATGGAGCAGAAATCACCTTTTCATATGAGAGGATAATACAAAGCTGTGGAAACAATTCCAAGTTCCAACACATTTGTGCAAATAGGCTGCAGCAGAAGGCAACAAATGAGGGCTGAAATGAGGATGAAGAAATCTGTTCACCTCTCACCAAATCAGGACTTTGTCTCCCCAGCCTTCCCTCTCCTGTCTTGAGTTGCTAATTTCTACCTCTGCAGGATGATGAGCACAGAAACTTATCCTTCTTTTTTAAGATCTTGATCTAGAACAGAGATCAACAAAATAAGGCACCCTGGACAAATTGTAGCAAAGTCTGTGAGCTTAGAAGGGCTTTTACAATTTTTTACATTTCTTAAAAGGTTGTAAAGGACATTAGTAGAGGAGGAGAAGGAGGAGGAGAGAAGGGGAAATGTGACAGAATCTGTCCGTGGTTCACAAAACCTAAAATGTTTACTATCTGGCCCTACTGGTTTGTCTGTATGTTTGTCTATATATTCATCAGAGATGGTGACTAGGCCCACACCTTCCACATAGGAGTGCTTGCCAGTTATACATTGAATAAGGGGGAAATCATTCAGTTTTGAAGGTATTGAAGGCAATTTCATATAGAACACAAAACTTATACCCAGGATTCAGAATAAGTATTGGTTGTATAAGTAAAAGAAAATATAAGAGCTGTGACATTTCTGGTAAGAATAATGCAAAGCTCCTAAGGTATAGAGCACACACCACTTAGGAGAGCATTTAGAAGGAAGTCCCAGTCATATTTTTGATACCTAAAACATACATTTTGAAATTGGCATTATATTTTTATGAAATATTCATGGATTTCATGTGTCTCTTGCCTTCACAAGTAAGGCTCTTTCCTTAGTTAGCCCAAGACCTCCATCTACCTTCTACAGAGGTAGGGGCAAATATTTTATAATTAACTTTGAAAGAATGCAAATATGAACTGTAAATTAAAATTTAACTCTGAGAGTTAAAATAGGATTTTGCAGCAAGATAATAATCCTAAGACAGGAACTATTGTGAGAAAATGTGTGTGTTGATTTCCTTTGCATGTTATTTACAATATTACTTCATTAGAGAAGTCAATAAAAGTTTGCCCTTTCCTGATTGAAGGATATTTTTTTTTTGGTAAATCAAGGAAACAGAAGATATATAGAAAGAGAAGGGAAAAATGGTTTAAAAGTTATTTTCCCTGCCCTCTGGGCCCACAGATCCATGCAGTAAGAGAGAGGCATCTAGTCTAGATAAATATGAAGGAGCCCAAGTATATCTTTTAGAGTCCCCAATATTGACATTTCTTCTAAGTGGCAGGATAATCATGTACAGACAGTAGATGTTACCAAATAGGTGTGTCTGTAGCAGTTTCCTGGATCCTCAAGGCCTGCATGTACACAAAGGAGACCAAGACAGTTCCTGGTGTGGGGTGAAGGCGTGGAAGTGCAAGAAACCCTCTTAGATCATTGGGTTAGTGCAGATTGACTTGCAAGCTTTGGTGCTTGAGTACCTATCACAAGTCTGAGGCTGTGGGTTCTAACAGTGGGTGATCACATATAACCCATACAAGCCAGGTGTGACCAGTCTCCTAAAATCAGAGATCAGACAAACTGAGCAGCTAAGAGCAAAGATCAGTGAAGATCTTTGGACACCAATAGACACCCTTTCCCATGTACATGCCTTTCCCCCATACCAAAAGCAGGGGAATGAGTTAGTATTTGTTAAAAAAAAAGCAAAAAATACAAAAAGAGAGCAATTCAATCCAGAAACCATATTAAATGATTTCTTAATCAGCTCTGGCTAAGATAACAAAATATCAGAGAGTGGGTGGCTTAGACTACAACCTTATATTTCTCACAGTTCTGGAGGCTGAGAAGTCCAAAATCAAGCACCAGCAGATTCAGTTCTTGGTGAGGGTCCTCTTCTTAGCTTGCAGACAGCCAACATCTAGCTCACCTGACCTCTCATTTGCATGTATGGAGAGAGATTTCTCCCCCTCTTCCTTTTCCTATAAAGACATTTAATGTGACCCCAGCACCTACTCTATAATGGGGCAAAGTACTGAGCCTCTTTGACTTGGAATTTTCTCCATTTCTTCAACTGAAATAATAGCACTTAACTCACAAGGGTTTTTTGAAAGGATTGAATTACTTCTCTTCCCAGAGATTTCTCTAAAAGTAGCACTTTCCCAGTATTTGTTATGCCTGCATGGCACAACAGTATGGAAAGTTTAAAATAGAACCCTTTGGAGAACCATTTATTAATGCCCAATCATTGACAGACACATGACATCTCCACTATATTGCTCAGATCTCCCATGATAAAGTCAAATAACAATTAGAGAAATACTGTGAAATTGTTACATGATAAAATGTTTCTAAAATTAGTTTCCTAAAGTAAGACTAAAAAGAGAAAAAGAAATCAACCACTATTTGACAATTCAGAGAAAAACACTGACGAAACATTTTTATATATACTTTCATAAAGATTCATTCTAGAATAAAGTGTTTTTTTATATATACATATACATACATTTTAATTTTCTTGACTGAATACTTAGTTCATATAATAGGTGTATATTTACCATTATGATAAATTGGCAGAATAATTTCCAAATATTTTCAAGTTTCATAGTGATGTTTGAAAACTCCCATTGTACACATAAATTAACTCTGCCTCAAAATCCTTTGATGTCAGTATTGTTATCATACCCATTTATAAGGACCAAGTCAAGCTTTGAATCCATCTAGTTTGCTGCCTTGAATGGGCTCTTAACCACTGCCTTACACCAGCGCTCAGCAAGTCCATTTTAATTCCATTCATCTGATTGGTAAGGTAGAAATTAAATGTGATGGAGAATTGAATCTCTTGGCTTTTTTTTCATATGGAGCCTTACATTTCCTTGGCAGCATTTGTTCATGCTTATGAACCACTTCTTCTCTGCTACCCATGCTTCTGCTTTAATATCTGCTCATTGTTGGTTTTCATTCAAAGGGCAGACTAGTACAATTTCTGGTCAAGAAAGGTGCCCTTTGTTGCTCTGTTTTTCATGCTTCTCTCTGAGTCTTTGACAGCCTCAGAGTTGATTCACAAAGTCTCCTCACTTGAATGAGGAAAATAATGTTTCCCTCCCCTTATCTTACTTAAAGAGATCAGGGCACAAAGCTTGCAGTCTTGTGTCCTCAAATTCCTAGATCTTTTAGAAAGACAGTTTCTTAAAGTGTTCACTTCCTTGCTCTCCAGGCTTATAGTATGTGCCCCTGAGTGCATGGAGGAGGCCAAACAACAATTCAAGCAGCACAAACTTTGACCTTGAGTCGTCCAAGTACATTGGACTTTAGCCACCCTTTTACTGAGTTAAATAAATCTCAGAATGGACGCCCGGTCAGTCACTCTTCCTTCTGTAAACACATTCAGAAATTCCTAATTCAGTGTTTTAAGCTAAAATGAAACCCCAACAACAAATAAATTCAGATTTAAACAAAAAGCCCAAATAGGTATCTGATATTGTGCATCTTTAAGAAATAAGCTCAACTTGTTCGCTTGACATTTTCTTTTCAATTTTTCAATTGTATTAGCATTAAAGCCATGTCAACATCGCATGGAATGTCCAAAGGTTAATATTGTGCTTCAGATGCTTATTTTAGAAATGCAATATTATTACCAAAGTGAGAGTCCCAACTCCCAGGGGGTATATATCACATCAGTTATAAAATGTAGCTCTTTTTCAATCATTAAGCATTAAACTGAAGACAGTACCACTACTGTCAACAGTATTGCTGTTTTAAAGAAATAAAATAACTGGCATGCTTCTGAAAAGTAAACTCTACTGTCAAAGTTCTTGATGACACTGAAAATAAGCTTTTGAAATGAAGGACTTGAGGTTATTAATACATAGTTAAAATAATAACTTTTATTCAAATTCCTGAAACAGAAATAAAAATATAAAGAAGGAAATGTAGCTTTGTTCTAAGCACATTTTTAAACTCAACTAATTGCAAGAACAGCTATAGGAAATAGCTAACATTTCTTACTACTTTCAAATGAAGAAATAAGGCAGAGATATAAAGTGTCTCATTCAGGATCATGTAGCTTTTGGGATTTGAACACATGCTCTCTGGTCTCAGTGTAGAAAATGAGTAGGATATAACTCCATAGGCTCCTTTTTATTCTTGAAAATTTTAACAATACTAGATTACAGTAGAAAAAATAACCAGTTTTCAGAATATAGGTAACCACATCTTTGGTTCTTTTTTCCACAAACTCTTTTTGAACTATGGCCTTAATCATACAGATTGATCACCTGCTAGTCTTTTCTGTTTTCCATGGAATGGAATGAAAAACTTTTGTTTCTTTTGGCTAATTTTTCTAATTATGTTTTAACTTTATTCTGAAGGAAAATTTCCAAAATGAAGAGACAATAAATAATACTTTCATGCATATCTAGTCTTTATGTGATAGAAAGAGTAAGTCATTCCTGCTTTATCAGTGTGGAGATTAATATAGTAGATACGACATCCCTAGTCAATTGTGCCCATAGGTGGATGATTATTTAGAAAAGTTTGTGAAAGTGGAAAAAAATTAGAAGGCATTACTCTGTGTTTACTATGTGTCAGTACCTTACATATAAATAGATTAACAAATTTGGGGCTTTTGATAGACCTGGACATTGGCCAGTATGTCTGGAAGAAGAGTGATACATCTGCCAGTATGTCAAGGTTTAAGTGAAAGTTGGCTAACAGATGACAAATTGGATGGTATCTATAGGTATTTCCTCTGTGTTCCAACTGCCTGGCCTCTAGTTTTGTGTCCAAGGCTTATGAGCTATGCAACTTAGGAAAATTTAATTAATCTTTCTAGGTCTCAGTTTTGTCATCTATAAAGTGGTTTAAATAATAATGCCTACTTAATAGAGCTGTTGGGAAGAGTAAGGTGGTCCATGTTGAAGTGATTTGTATGATGTCTGACTTAGGGAAAGTCTTCAATAAGAGTTAGTTTCACTTCTTTAAAAGTATAACATTATTTATTATATTATCTATGTTTGGCTTATTTCAGGAACAATGGATTATAGAAAGAAATGTACAAACCATTGTTTTCAATCTAGAGTCTACTGATAACTGGATTTCTGACCTTCATCAAGTCACTCATTTCCCAGGGTTTCAGTTTAATTGCTGGCAAGATGGAGTCAGACTAAATAATTTTAGACTTCTCCAGTACTAAAATTTTATAATTTTTTATTAAGTGCATGATGAATCTTTGTGATAGTCATTCAGAATTCTGGACATTAAAAATCGTAAGCGTTCTCAAATAAAGTGGTGCTTTTTTGCATAAAAAACAAAATTCCTTTTGTTATTTTAATAGTTCCATGATCTCTAGTTTTATTTTTGTTAAAATAGATCAATTTTGTTATCTAAAAACTCTTTTAAGGGTTTAATTACATGAGAAATTATGTTTTTAACCTAAAGAAATGAGTGAACTTATTATATCATACAATTACAGGACAGATTCTGAGACAAAATTAAAACCAGTGTATTCTTTTTTTTTTTTTTTTTTGGTATCCTTAATGTACAATCACTTGAACATTATGTTACTAGACCCCCTATTATCAAGTCCCCCCCACATACCCCACTACAGTCACTGTCCATCAGCATAGTAAGATGCTATAGAATCATTACTTGTCTTCTCTATAAATACCGCCTTTCCCATGTCCCCCACCGCTGCCTTACGTGTGCTAATCGTAATGGCCCTTTTCCCTCTTATCCCTCCCTTCCCACCCATCCTCCTCAGTCCCTTTCCCTTTGGTAACTGTAAAACCAGTGTATTCTTATTTCATCTTCATGTTACAGGCACAAAATGACATACAGAATCAGAATCTGTTATCACTGATATTCTCAATTCTTCTATTACTCACTAAAAATAAGATACAAATGATAAAAATGTAATCAGTAGATTTATAAACTCAAAATCTTTCATTTCTGGTAAAAATTTCCAGTGATTTTCTAACCCTTAGTGTAATTGCTTCTCATGAAATAATTCTTTAAAATTTTACTTAAGTTATTCATTTTTCATTGAATATAGGAAGGTGAAAATATTTGTGACATAATAGAAATATACTGTACATTGAAAAGGACAGTCACAAAATTTTCAGTAGATTTGGAGTTTTTAAGTAATTTTCAATACATATTTCTTATAAACTTCTTTGGAATTAAGCACTGAAATTAGAAAGATGATTTCTAAAGTCTTTATTATGTCCATTTTCAAAACTAAAGTGTGCAGCCAACTTTCAGTTTAACAGCTGAGCTCTTTGGCAAATATACTGACTATTATACTAATTGACATTATTTCACCTAGTGAATTAGGGATCTTTTGTGAAACATTGCTCAAGTTTTTTTTTTAGTGTTTTTTATTTTAGCTCTTTAACACCCTAGCTTCTTAATCTTTAAAATGGGGATTATAATAGAGAAATCTTGCAAATAAATTAAATAATGCATAAAAATGTTGAGAAGAAACTGATATTTACTACTTCTTTGACAGGCATGCATTATTTACAAACAATATTTCCTCTTAATTCAGAAAGGGGTTTTGAAGAGATTAGAAATGGTTTTGATATTGATGGCCCATCAACTTTGCTTTTTGAAGTTATATAGGTGCATAGCCTAAAACCAAGTAATGAGGTTGGTAAAATGTAATATAATTAACTTGTAGGCAAAATAGTTCTGTTTAAGGATTTGAGGGTATTGTTAGGCCAAAAAAGAAATAAAAATATATTAAAATAAGCATAAAATTACTGAGGGGTTAAATTATACTTTAATTTCTTTTCCTATCCTTCACATTATTTTTGAATATTTTAGGAATTTAGTAAATATTGAACTGACCTAAAATGAGTTAAGGGGTTATCAAACTTAATTATGCATCACCATCATCTGGAGTTCTTAAAAGGCAAATTCCAAGGCTCTACATACATAAAGTCCAATTCAGTGTGTTTGAAGCAAATCCCAGATTAAGCTCTTTTTAACAAGAGTGTCCCGAAACTCCCATGATTTTTATTCAACCTGCTGTTATCATAGACTTTTGTTTTATTGAAGCATAGTTGATGTACAATCTTATATTGGTTTCAAGTATACAACACAGTGGTTCAACAGTTACCCATATTATTGAATCCTTACCTTGATGAGTGCAGTTACTATCTGTCAACATAGGAAGGTGTTACAGAATCATTGGCTATATTCTCCATGCTGTACTACCATACCCATGACCAATTTGAGACTTTTTGTGCCACCTTATGCCCCTCACCCTCCCTACCCACCCACTCCAACCCCTCTCCCATTTGTGAAATATAAAAATAAAACAAAACAAAATGAACAAAACATCAGTAGACTCATAGACACTGAGAAGTGGCTGGTGGTTATGGTACCTTTTTATAAGCATAGCACACTTTGGTAGTTCATTAAATATGTTTCCTGTTATATGTTCTAAGCAGGCATAGCAAGGTACATAAAAGTTACATATTGGAGAATTTTAAAATTGTATGGGAATTGCTTCATATAAGTAAGCAGTGTTAAAAATGGAAACACATTGGTATTGACTGAGATATTAATGAGCATCCTCCTTGATTAACATGCAATTAAGAAACTTACTCTAAAATAAGTCAAGATAAAGATTCCAGAACAATGCAAATTTATGAGTTTATCACCTATGCGAATTGATGGTGGTGTGTCCTTGGTTACCTAGCTGGAAATATTTCCTGTTGTCTTGTCCAGGACTTCTCACCTCTGGCTATATTGTAGTATGACCAACCTGGGAAGTTTTTAAGGTATTGAATATATGTGATCTTCTCTGTATGTATATTATTCTTCAAGTAAAACACTGATTTATATCAAGTCCAACTCTCAGTTTCTAAATCAATTGTTTCAGAGCATAGTCCTCACACTGGTATTTTTTCCAAAGTTCCTCAGAGAATTCCATTTTGAGGCCAGAATGGGGAATAAATAAGCATATATATTCTGAGGTATGTTTTGAAGGTGGATGGGACTTAGGGGAGGATTTTAGGAATAGGAAAAATTGCTTTTTGAGCCAGCCAACAAGATAGCAAGAAACATGGTCTCTTGATACCAGGTCTGGAAGCATCCATCAGATCACACATCTCTCAAATAATACATCCTATTTGTTACTTGCCAGGCTATTCATATGTACTAGTGGTATGGTTGTGTTTTCTCTGACTTCAACTACATCTTCAAATGAAGAGTTTGTAGTATGTCCGTGAGACTTTAGGAGTGTCCAATGTCACCAAGTCATGAGCTGTAGAATTTCCCCTTGAAGACAGGCTATCCAGTTTTGAAGCCTGTGCTCTGTTTTGAAGATCATCATGTAGATAGACACAGAGACTCCCTAACTAAGACCAACCAGTTTTCTATAGTGTGAGGGTCATCCCCGATCATGTTTGTTAAAGGCAGGCAGCAGAGTAGGAAAGCTTTACAGTGGGGAAAAAAAATGAATGTTTCAGTATATTCTATTTGGAGCTCGTTGGCATAGGGAAGCTTGAGGTAGGCTAATTACAAGTGAGGCATTTATTTGATTGATTTGTGGTGCATATTTGACTTTCTCTCGCTAGTTCTGTGTTGGAAGGAGGGGAAAAAAACAGGGAAGTTAGTCGTCATTGACCTTTCTGTATCATTTGCTGTAGAAGTTTTAGTGTGACTTCCCAGGGTGGATTGCTGTGAAGTTGTGGGTCAGAGTTCTATTATCCTATATGGTCAGGCCATTGTCTCTTTGCATGTCAGCCTCTCAGTAAACTAAAAATAGATTACCTTTATACAATGTCCTAATAGAGCTAGCACTTTTAGAAGTTGCATGAATTGTTTAAGTTACTCATTATTTGTTCAAGAATGACTGAGTAAACATGCTTAAATCCTCTAAATTATTGCTAGGAAAATGCAGTGCATTGAGAAAATCTCGTTTTCTTAGAAATTGTATGGATTGCAAAAGAATCTTACCAAAATATCTTCTCTTTTTAAAACTAATACCTCTATCATGAAAAGCCATGTAAGATTAGATTTAATATATTTAATGTTGAATATATTTAAATTCTATAAATTAAATTGGATAAAAACTTTATATCTTTGATGTTTGAAAAGAATGAGGTGGATGAGTAGAAGAAGATATTATTTTAAAACATTAGACTTTCTAGTTATGTTGGCAGAGACATAATTTAATCCAGGGGATTGTCAACAGTGGACAGGCAAATTTCTTGTTTTATAAATAAAGTTTTACTGGAACACACCTCCCCATTCCTTTAGGTATTTTCTGTGATTGTTTTCTATACATTAGCAAAATTGAGCAGTTGTAACAGAGACCATTTGCTCACCTACATTTGCAGAAAAAGTTAGCTAGTTTCTGCAGAGCACATCAAAAATATGTGAATTTATAATATTTGGGTTCATACCAATAAACTGAGGCTGCAGAATCAACACTTTAGGACAGATACACTTTATTAAGCTTTACTGAGCAAATTAGGAAATTATAAGAAAAGTAAAGATTCTTTTTATTTCTCGTATTGCAAACAGAATTCCATTAGCTCTTCAGAGGAAAGATTCTTTTAGAGCTGGTTTTGTTTTCTACTTAGAGGATACAACTGGATCAATTAATCTTTGTCATACATAAATAATTTCAACCCCTTAGGTAATTAGTGCATTGATTCTGCTTCATAGTTAACTTTGAGATTAAAAAGGGACTTTATCTCCTTTAAGCCAAGTAATAAAGCTTCAAAGTGTTCACATTTTCATTTTGATGGAAAGGTGACAAACAAGATTGGAAGTCACTCAGTTAGATATACCAATTAGCTAATAAGATACTTTCCTAATTGTCCAAATGCCTGGTAAAATGTCATAGAGCCTTCATTTTATTTATCTATTTTTTTTTAATTTTTTATTTTGCTATCATTAATGTACAATTACATGAACAACATTGTGGTTACTAGACTCGCCCTATTATCAAATCCCCACCAAATACCCCATTACAGTCACTGTCCATCAGCATAATAAGATGCTACAGAATCACTACTTGTCTTCTCTGTTATACTACCTTCCCCGTGTCCCCCCCCACCATATTATACATGCTAATCATGAGGCCCCCTTCTTCCCCTTATACCTCCCTTTACACCCATCTTTCCCAGACCCTTTCTCTTTGGTAACTGTTAGTCCATTCTTGGGTTCGGTGAGTCTGCTGCTGTTTCATTGCTTCAGTTTTTGCTTTGTTCTTATACTCCACAAATGAGTGAAATCATTTGATACTTGTCTTTCTCTGCCTGGCTTATTTCATGGAACATAATACCCTCCAGTTCCACCCATGTTGTTGCAAATGGTAGAATTAGTTTTCTTCTTATGGCTGAGTAATATTCCATTGTGTATATGTACCACATCTTCTTTATCCATTCATCTACTGATGGACACTTAGGTTGTTTCCATTTCGTGGCTATTGTAAATAATGCTGTGATAAACATAGGGGTGCACATGTCTGTTTCTAACTGGGCTCCTGCATTCTTAGGGTCAATTCCTAAGAGTGCAATTCCTGGATCAAATGGTATTTCTATTTTTAGTTTTTTGAGGAACCTCCATAATGCTTTCCACAATGGTTGAACTAGGTTACATTCCTGTTTCTCCACATCCTCACCAACACTTGTTGTTGTTTGTCCTTTGGATGTTAGCCATTCACCTGATGTAAGGTCATATCTCATTGTGGTTTTAATTTGCATTTCTATGATGATTAGGGATGTGGAGCATCTTTTCATGTGCATGTAGGCCATCTGAATTTATTCTTTGGAGAAGGGTCTGTTCAGCTCCTCTGCCCATTTTTAATTGGGTTATTTGATTTTTGTTTGTTGAGATTCATGAGCTCTTTATATAATTTGATGTCAAACCCATACTGGGTATGTCATTTATGAATATATTCTCCTATACTGTAGGATGTCTTTTTGTTCTACTGATGGTGTCTTTTGCTGTATGTACAGAAGCTTTTTAGTTTGATATAGTCCCACTTGTTCATTTTTGCTTGTGTTTACCTTGCCTGGAGAGATATGTTCATGAAGAAGTTGCTCATGTTTATGTCCAAGAGATTTTTGCCCATGTTTTTTTCTAAGAGTTTTATGGTTTCATGACTTACATTCAGGTCATTGATCCATTTTGAGTTTACTTTTGTGTATGGGGTTAGACAAAATCCAGTTTCATTCTCTTTCAGGTAGCTGTCCAGTTTTTCCAACACCAGCTGTTGAAGAGGCTGTCATGTCCCCATTGTATATCCATGGCTCCTGTATGGTATATTAATTGCCCATTTATACTTGGGTTTATATCTGGGCTCTCTAGTCTCTTCCATTGGTCTATGGGTCTGTTCTTGTGCTAGTACCAAATTGTCTTGATTACTGTTGCTTTGTAGTAGAGCTTGAAGTGAGGGAGTGTCATCTCCCCCACTTTATTCTTTCTTCTCAGGATTCTTTGGCTATTTGGGGTCATTTGTGGTTCCATATGAATTTGAGAACTATTTGCTCTAGTTCATTGAAGAGTGCTATAGGTATTTTGATAGGGATTGCATTGAATTTGTAAATTGCTTTAGGCAGGGTGGCCACTTTGACAATATTAATTCTTCCCATCAATGAACATAGGATGCATTTCCATTTATTGGTATCTACTTTAATTTCTCTCATGAGTGTCTTACAGTTTTTGGAGTATAGGTCTTTCACTTCCTTGGTTAGGTTTATTCCTAGGTATTTTATTCTTTTTGATACAGTTGTGAATGGAATTGTTTACCTGATTTCTCTTTCTGCTTGCTCATCGTTAGTGTATAAGAATGCAACAGATTTCTGTGTATTTTGTATCCCACAACTTTGCTGAATTCAGATATTAGATCTAGTAGTTTTGGAATGGATTCTTTAGAGTTTTTTATATACAATGTCATGTCATCTGCAAACAGGGACAGTTTGACTTCTTTCTTACCAATCTGGATGCCTTTTATTTCTTTGTGTTGTCTGATTGCCATGGCTAGGACCTCCAGAACTATGTTGAATAAAAGTGAGTAGAGTGGGCATCCTTGTCTGGTTCCTGATCTTAATGGAAAAGCTTTCAGCTTCTATCTGTTAAGTACGATGTTGGCTGTGGGTTTGTCATATATGGCCTTTATTATGTTGAGGTACTTGCCCTCTATACCCATTTTGTTGAGAGTTTTTATCATGAATGGATGTTGAATTTTGTCAAATGTTTTTCAGCACCTGTGGTAATCATGTGGTTTTTGTCCTTTTTGTTGATATGGTGGATGATGTTGATGGATTTTCAAATGTTGTACCATCCTTGCATCCCTGGGATGAATCCCATCTTATCATGATGGATAATCTTTTTGATGTATTTTTGAATTCGGTTTGCTAATATTTTGTCGAGTATTTTTGCATCTATGTTCATCAGGGATATTGGTCTGTAGTTTTCTTTTTTGTGGTGTCCTTGTCTGGTTTTGATATTAGAGTGATGTTGGGTTCATAGAATAGGATTGAGAGTATTTCCTCCTCTTACACTTTTTGGAAAACTTTAAGGAGCATGGTTATTAGGTTGCCACTAAATGTTTGATAAAATTCAGCAGTGAAACCATCTAGTCAAGGAGTTTTGTTCTTAGGTAGTTTTTTGATTACCAATTCAATTTCCTTGCTGGTATGGTCTACTCAGATTTTCTGTTTCTTCCAGGGTCAGCCTTGGAAGGTTGCATTTTTCTAGAAAGTTGTCCATTTCTTCTAGGTTATCCAGTTTGTTAGCATATAATTTTTCATAGTATTCTCTCATAATTCTTTGTATTTCTGTGGTGTCTGTAGTGATTTTTTTCTTTCTCATTTCTGATTCATTTTATGTGTGTGGACTCTCTTTTTTTCTTGATAAGTCTGGCTAGTGGTTTATCTATTTTTTTTTTATTTTCTCAAAGAACCTGCTCTTGCTTTCATTGATTCTATTGTTTTATTCTTCTCGATTTTATTTATTTATGCTCTAATCTTTATTATGTCCCTCCTTCTACTGACATTGGGCCTCATTTGTTCTTTCTTTTCTAGTTTCATTAATTGTAAATTTAGACTGTTAATTTGGTAATGTTCTTCTTTCTTGAGGTAAGCCTGTACTGCAATATATTTCCCTCTTAGCAAGGCCTTCTCTGCTTCCTACAGATTTTTCAGTGTTGAATCATTGTTGTCATTTGTCTCCATATATTGCTTGATCTCTGTTTTTATTTGGTCATTGATCCATTGATTATTTAGGAGCGTTTATTAAGCCTCCATGTGTTTGTGGGCTTTTTTATTTTCTTTGAGTAATTTAAATCTAGTTTCATGGCTTTTTGATCTGAGAAGCTGGTTCATACAATTTCAATCTTTTTGAATTTATTGAGGTTCTTTTTGTGGCCAGTATGTGATCTATTCTTGAAAATGTTCCATGTGCACTTGAGAAGAAGTTGTATCCTGTTGCTTTTGGATGAAGTGTTCTGAAGATGTCCATTAGGTCCATCTGTTATAATACATTGTTCAGTGCCTCTGTCTCTTTACTTATTTTCTGTCTGTTTGAGCTATCCTTTGGAGTGAGTGTTGTGTTGAAGTCTCCTAAAATGAATGCATTTCATTCTATTTCCTCCTTTAATTCTGTTAGTATTTGTTTCACATATGTAGGTGATCCTCTGTTGGGTGCATAGATATTTATAATAGTTATATCCTCTTGTTGGACTGATCCCTTTATCATTATGTGATGTCCTTGTCTCTTGTTACTTTCTTTGTTTTGAAGTCTATTTTGTCTGATGCAAGTACTCCAACTCCTGCCTTCTTCTCCCTATTATTTGCATGAAATATCTTTTTCCATCCCTTCACTTTTTTTTTTGTTGTTCATCAACAGTAGGTTACATTTTAAAATATGCATACAATGGATGAAATACTCCACAGCAATCATAATGAACAAACCACAGCTACATGCTCAATGGAAATGAATCTCACAAACAATTTAAAGAGAAGTAAATTACAAAATAATATGTACAGCATGATTCCATTTATATAAAGTTCCAAAATCTGGGAAACATGTAGTTTAGGTGAGAAAGATTTGGGGGTATTTGCCAATTACAAGCTTAAAATGAGCAAATTCAGTGCAACTGTTGGAAAGCACTTATTTTGTGCTTTATTAATGGAGTCATAGAGTTGTGTATGTCTTTGGGGTTTGAAGTGAGTTTCTTGTTGATAGCACATAGATGGGTCTTGTTTTTTTTTCTATTCAGTTACTCTATGTCTTTTGATTGGTGCATTCAGATGGTTTACATTTAGGTTGCTTATCAATAGGTATGTACTTATTGCCATTGAGTGTTTTAGATTCGTGGTTACCAAAGGTTCAAGGGTAAACAGTCTAATTTAACCCACTACATATGCTATTGCAAACACAACCTAAAGGTACTTTTTTTTCCCTCATTTTTCTTCCTCCTCCATTCTTTATATGTTAGGTATAATATTCTGTACTCTTTGTCTATCCCTTGATTGACTTTGGGGGTAGTTGATTTGATTTTGCATCTGCTTAGTAATTAATTTTCTACTTTGCTGTGGTTTTATTTCCCCTGGTGACATCTCTTTAGCCTCAGGAATACTTCCATCTATAGGAATCCCTCCAAAATGCACTGTAGAGGTGATTTGTGAGAGGTAAATTCTCTCAGCTTTTGCTTATCTGAAAATTGTTTAATCCCTCCTTCAAATTTAAATGATAACCTTGCCAGGTAGAGTATTCTTGATTCTAGGCCCTTCTGCTTCATTGCATTAAATATATCATTCCACTCCCTTCTGGTCTATAAGGTTTCTGTTGAGAAATCTGATTATAGCCTGATGGGTTTTCCTTTGTATGTGATCTTTTTTCTCTCTCTAGCTGCCTTTCAAAGCCTGTCTTTATACTTGATCTTTGCCATTTTAATTATTATATGTCTTGATGTTGTCTTCCTTGGGTCCTTGTGTTGGGAGATCTGTGAACCTCCATGGCTTGAGAGACTCTCTTCTTCCCCAGATTGGGGAAGTTTTCAGCAATTACCTCCTCAATAACACTTTCTATCCTTTTTTCTCTCTCTTCTTCTGGTACCCTTATAATGCGGATATTGTTCAGTTTGGATTGGTCACAGAGTTCTGTCAATATTCTTTCATTCTTAGAGATCCTTTTTTCTCTCTGTACCTCAACTTCTTTGTATTCCTCTTCTCTAATTTCTATTCCATTTACCATCTCTTCTAGTACATCTTATCTGCTTTTAAATTCCTCCATTGTATGTTTCATTTCAGATATGGAATTTCTTAATGATTGAATCTCCATCTTAAATTCATCCCTGAGTTCTTGTATATTTTTCTGTACCTCCATGAGCATGTTTATGATTTTTATTTTAAACTCTCTTTCAGGAAGATTGGTGAGTTCAATTTCATTTGGCCCTTTTTCTGGGTTTTGTGATACTTTGGTCTGAACCAGATTCCTTTGACGTTTCATAATTCTATGTGGTGCCCTCTAGTGCCCAGAAGCTCTAGTCTCTGGAGCTGCTCAGCCCTTAGAGTGAGGTTGGGGGTCGTAGGGGAGCAGTGCTTGTACCTTGGGGCAGGAAAGAGCTATTTCCTGATTCCTGGCTGCAGTGACTGTCTCCAGTATTACAGCCAGTGATCCAAGCACACAAGTGTAAACCTCTGTGCTTGGTGTCTCTAGCTGTTGTAGGTGGGGCCTACCTTCGGCTCTCCTGATGCCAGTGCAGTGACTGCCAGTTTGTGAGCAGGTGTCAGCAGGCCAGGAGGAAGGCGCAGTAGGCTGGTGTCACAGTGGGGACCCTCAGAGCTGAGTAGGCAGGTAGGGGGATGAAGCGCCTTAAGCTCCTCAAAGTTCCCAACCCACTGGGCAGAGTGCAGGCAGACAACCTTGTTCACTTACCACTTCTCTTGCATAGAAAGCTCTGTGAAACCCCACCCCTTCAGCAGCCCTATCCTGCTAGGAAGCCTCTCAGACCACCTGCCTTTCCTTTGTTCCAGAGCAGCCAGCTGTGGATCCCCATCCTCCACAAATGGCCGGAATCTCAGCCTTTCAAGCACTCCACCCATCCCAGCTCCCCAACCCCAGCAGCCTCCAGAGCACCACACAGTGTAGGTCTGTGGTCCAAAAAAGACCTCCAGGGCTGGGTGTTCAGCAGTTCTAGGCTTTCACTCCCTCCCTGCTCTGTTTCTCTTCCTCCTACTGGTAAGCTTGGGTGGGGGAAGGGTTCGGGTCCTGCCAGATCAAGGCTTTTGTACACTACCCTGTTTTGTGAGGTCTGCTCTGCTCTTAGAGCCTTCATTTTTAAATTTTAGTTTCCCATACATGAGCCATTTTTCAGGAAGAATGACTAATTTTGTGGTAGTTTGTAAACATTTACTAATGACAATCCTTTTTTTACCTAAATATTCAAGACACTATTGTTTTCACATCTGTGCACATGCGCACACACACACTCATATACACCTCTGCATTTGTTGAGCACCCCATAATTACTTCTACTAAATAACAGAGTCCCGAACTACAAACTAAAAATTAATAATAAATAACATTTAAAAATAAATCATTTTGATAAAAATGTCTAGAAAATATTCAAAGGAAGAAAATAAAAATGATTTGTATTTTCAGTACTTTAACAATGAACATGTATTTTTAATACCATATTTTTAAGAATTTTTCATTCAAATACATATTTCAGTATTTCATATGTATTTTTAAATAATTTTCAGCTTTCTCATTTTGTTGAGTTAACAAAATCTAACATAATTTATTACATTGTCTTGTAAATTAATATTTAGGGGAGCAAAAGATATACGCCTGAGTGGCTCTAAGAGAAATGGTTGTAAATTGCTGTTCCTTTATAATTATTTTTATCTGTTTATCAGTATTTCTGTTTTCCCTTGTTGGAAATTATCAATTTATAAAAAGAATATGTTTAATTTTATACTCATTCTAGTTGCAACATCTTCAAAATTTCACAGTACAACAAGCATTTTTTTAAATACCTGTGCACCTAAGAAATGGAGTAGCTTCTGGTGGTTAAAAAAAGAAAGAAATCACATTTTCTGCTCTCAGAAAATTCCATGTGTTTAGTGAACTGTATGTATACAGACAATTACATTCTTCTGTTAAATATTATTATATATGTAATAAAAATACAGGGGAGAGAAAGTAATTTTTCCAAAGCATATTAAAAATATATCATAAAAAAGGTAATGCATAATCATCAAAGTAAAAGAGATATGTATAAAATAGCTATTGATTAAAAAAAAATAACCTGAGCCAGATGTTACCTGTACTTCTAAAAATAAAATAACAAGTAAGATTCTTAGGCCTTAGTGGAGCTCTTTGATAGTTTTATTTTTGCAGAGATAAACCTTTGGCACATGCCTGAATTAGATATAAATAGAGTATCATGTAAATAATATAAATTATGAGCTTATTTAATATATTTGTATCTTCTTATGGAGAGATGTGTTATAGCTTCATATACAATAAGAAGTGTTCTTTTTGTTTTTGTTCATAAATACAAAGAGAACATGTCTATATCTATTTTATTAACATAGAGAACTCCCTTTCCCATAGGAATCATTTTTGTTATTTTTTATTGTAAATACTGGTTGCTATACTCATGAACCATAATAATAAAAGGCATATTCTACACTGTGACTTATCATCATATCAAACAATGCCACATTATATATTATTGCTTTATAGAAATGCACATGAAAATATGTGATGTATTTCAAAAATTGAAGAGTGAATTTAAAAAATACAATCAGTTATTTGGAACTTTATTCCACTGACCATCAAGAAATTGTGCCATGACTAACAATTCAGTTTGCATATTTATTGTAATAACCCCCACTGGCTCAGTGTTACATAGTTCTTCAAGGCATTTTTATTTGTATCAGCATCTTTGGTCCTAAAACAACCTTTGAGATAGATCAGACTGGTGGCTTTTATCATTTTTTAAAGAAAAGGAAGCAAAAGTTCAGATATTTTAAATGATCTTCCCATGATCACAGAGTGCTTTTAAAAAGAAAGGCTATGATAGATGTACAGTTTTTTTGCAGGCAGGATTCAAGGAAAGCAATCTATTAGAATTTAATTTGATCTGTAAACTAAATGCTAATGTTTTACTCTAATGTGTGCCTCTGTGAGCAAACTTGAGAGTGAAAATAAATCTTGTATATTGTTCTTTTGAAGATAGGTATTATGTAAAACAATATTCAAAACAACAGCGCTATTTTTCCTAATTTAACCATTCTCTCTCATTTGTGATAATTTTAAAGGTCTTTCAATTTATAGCCTATTTGTCAAATATCTTAATTAGTGTTTGAAATAATATTATAGTTACAATATTGGATTTATCACACATAGATGAACATGGACTTATAAATTATTTTTCTTGATAAATACACATCTATACATTTCTACCTCTTCCAGCTAGTTTGGCCATCTTGACTGAGGTCTGCAGCTAACTCCAAAATCACCAAATTAGAAATAGAAAAAATATTGAGATAAAAGTGAAATTAAATTTAGTATATTATTAAATCTCTTCAAGTATTTCTGTTGAGTGTAATGATTCATACTCAGAGATAAATATTCAATTCCTAAATTTTTAAACTAATATTTAAGGTCCTTTTGATCATTTTATATATTATCATGTAAAGACATTCTATTTAAACAGATTTACACTGTTTTAAACTGGAGCCATTTAAACAGACACAACTCCCACATTTCAAGATGTTAAATTCTCAAAGGTATTAACATATGTAGAAGGGAAATATTATAGAAATCCTAGTAAATAAATGTACTAGTTAAGGAAGGTGATAAATTTGTACAGAAACAGCCAACTCTATTCTCTTGAGGGAAGATAGAAAATGAAACCCATAGATAATCCTGATTTCTATAGTTCCATTCAATCTGCTCCCTTGCCAATACTTTCAGCAGAGCTGATCATGCAGTCTACATTGCCTGAAATGAGTAATCTTGTCTCATTTCCTTTCCTTTAGACCAGTTCAAGGAAGCGGGGAAATGGGGAAGGCTGACAGCAAAGGAGGGAGCAAAGAAAACAAGGTGTCTTCACTATTCACAAGACACATTTAGACCTGCAACTCTGAATGGCTGCCTCTTATGTTGTTACACACATATAGGCAGGTCTAGCCACCACATTCACTTTGTGATTACAAACTTAAAACAAGATTTTGTATGACTCCTGAAGTGCTCCAAAATTTATACTTGACTCTCTTCCACAGTTGGAGAATTAGTCAAAGGTAACGGAACAAATCAGACAGAATTCTGTTTGCATTCTAGCTTTGCCTTTTGCAGCTTTGACTTAGGCACAAGTACGTTAACTCCTGTGACCTTCTGTTCCCTCAATACTTAAAATGAATTTCTAAAATCTACCTTGAATAAGTTTGTGATTTGTACTATTGCTTGTGCACATCTCCTAACACGGTGCTTTAGACATAGTAGGGACACAATAAAAGACTCAGTTAGTATTGGAATGATTAAGATTAATCCAGTCTTCTTTTAATAATAATGGATATTTACTTAATTATAAACGAGTGGAGGGAGGTATTTCCCAGTTCTGAATATGTGCACTAATGATTTATTCCAAAAGCCTGTTGAAAATATACTTTTAAGCCTTTTTATTACCCATGCTTTTTCATTGGAAATAGTTTCAAATGTATCTACTGCTTCAACAGATCAACAGATGTAGCATTCACAAAACAAATCTGTTGGATGAAAGGAAACTCAGTCTAAGTTTATGCTCTAAGTTCAAGAGTCAAGACCATTTATATTTAGTTAAGTGATGTTTTCATGCCCTAAACCCTGGTTCTGTGAAGAATGGGGCAGTATCTGAGCACGAATGGCAGTGCCAGATCATCAATTACCTGAAATTCATGGCTTATAAATCACTCTTCCTTTACAGGCAGAAATGATCAATGGCTGAGATTGGCTTCTTTTAGAGAAAGCACCTGTGGAAGTGAGAAAAAGATGGGCAAGAGAAAGTAGGTAGCAAAGGCATATGAGAGAAAGGAGAGAGAAAAAAGGCATGAGAGAAGGGAAAGGGAGGGAGGGAGTCATTAACTGAGCGAGCAAGTGAGGATAGGGAGAAACACAATTTGACTAATTCATTTAATATCTTAAGTTCTACAGAAGTAGTTTGTTTTTACTAGAATCCTGACTTTATGATCCCTTCCAGCAAAAGCAACTCCAAGGGAGTGGATGATGGTACTGATTGTTATGTACAGTCATTAGGAAAAAATAATTTTCTCTTTTACCATATCAGTTTTAGGGATGCTCCTTGTGGAAATTAAAACAAGCTTTAATATCAATTCAAAATGGGGAAGGGGAGATGGTACAATGCATGTGGGGGGTAAATTTCTAGTGGTCAGTGATGTCCTTCTCTCAAAGGACTTACAATACACATAGGTGGGGCCTGGGTGCTGATTTCCCCCAGGGATTCTGATTATCTGGTGTGTGACGGTGGACAAGCATCCTTACAGCAGAGCCAGAGCACACAAATAAGCTGTGAGTTATGAGATGCTGCACCCTTTAAGCACAGAATCACTCTCTCTTCTCCCCACCATCCCCATGGGTCCACTACCGTGCCTGATGTTCCTGCTTCAGAAACTCCTTTGAGTTATAACATGGCCTTCAGAAAAATCTTTGTTAAATCAAAGTATATGACTTGGGAGGTTTAACAACCCATGTCTTATCAGTTTCCATTAGATAATTAGCTGTCAAAAACAGCCCCTGAAGAGAGAAACAGGTTAAGTGCCTTTAACTGAGCAGAAGAGAGAATAGAGTTGAAAGGATTATCACGTATTACAGCCATACAACCATCTGCAATAGCCACAGAAGGATTTAACAATATCTACTTGAGAATCCTACAGAAAAAAAGATAGCAGCAAATGGCCAAAGTTGGCACAGATTAAAAAAATACAATTGCCGGCTCTCTGATTTTGCTTAGATTGTCCCGGGCCTGGATGCAACTTGCTCATTTTACACTTGTTCTAATGGTGGCACATGAAAAGTGGCATGCTGGAGAGAGCAGTAAGTAGTCATGTATCAGTAGCAATGATGTAACTCCTGGAACAACCTCCTTTGTAATTTCTAAGAATAATTAAATTTCAAATCCGCCTCAGGAAGAAAAACAAACAGTGTACCATGGAGTTTTCTGTTCTCTTGATTAATCTTTTTCTCATATGTCATTGCAAACTTAAAGAGAAAAGAAAGGCTATATTTCCTTTGAAAACGGTACAATTCCAATTTCTAGATATGTTTCCCTGTTCCCCCAGCTAATTACAACTAAAAGTCATGAACATCATACATAAAACAAACAATAAAAATCTCTGAGAGGTGGTGGAAAGAAGGCCCTTTAGTCAAGGGGCCTCAATACCTGAGCACTGACATGATGTTTAGTTCCTTAGGTTTTCTTTCTGCTTGGAAAATCCAGACTGGGAACTGGGAAATGCTAACAGGTACTGACAAAAAAGGCCTCCAAAAGCCTGATCTTTTTGGCCAAAAGTCTAGGAATGAAAAATTTCAGCGTGACAGAAAACATTTAGACAATAACCACTCTACTCCAGTCAAGTACACAAAATGAAGAAAGAAAACAAAGAAGCAAAACCTTTGGCCTATTCCCATCCCTGCCAGCAAAAGGCTGAGTAGAGAGCCTACATTTGTCCTCTTGCCAGTCTGGTGATGTTCTCCAACACTCCTGCCAAGTGGTCCCAGAGAAGATAGAGGGAGGAGCCCTGACACTGGCCATCTCCAGGCAGGAACAAGGGGAGTTTTCTGTTTCCTTGATAATTTTTTTGTTTGTTTGTTTCAAGCATTTTATAAAGGCCCCCACCTCCTGCCCCAGTGGTGTCACTGGAGACCACATGGCAGTCTGGATGTCCACGCCCACCTGGCAGGAACCGGATGACTATCCATCTTCACCCAGAGAGTGGCGGAAGAGGAGGTCTGCTGAAACATGAGATTCAAACAGGATCCTGGGTGTTATACCATGATACTCAACATATCCAGCTTTCAATAGAAAATCACTTGTTTTACCAAAAACAGAGACATCTCAAACAGAATGCAAAAAGACAATCAATAGATGACAAGATGGAGAGAGCAAAGGTGTTAGAATAATCCGAGAATGATTTTAAAGCAGCCATCATAAAATGCTTCAATAAGCATTACAGAGAGCTTGAAACAAATGAAAACAGGGGAGGAAAAAAAGCAAATGAAAAGGTTGATAAGACATAAAGATGGGCCAAACTGTAGAACAAAAATGCAATAACTGGGGGAAAAAAAATGGATGGACTCTAAAGCAATACAAAAATATCACTGCACATAATACTATCATTTATCTTCACTTTTGTGAGCCTACTATAAGAGGATTAAAACTGGGGAAGCTAATATTCGTCCCATCTCTCTCTCTTCCACCCTTGTCTCTCTTTGTTTCTTTTTTAATACAAACAACCAGATAGTATTTAAGCTATGTCACCTGAAAATGGTTTTACCTAATTTCTTCATGAGGAAAGTCTTTGGAAAAGACTAAAAGGTCTCCCTGATAGAGTGCTTGTTTGTTACAAAGACCAAAAATTAAAATTGTTAGATAAGACAATAAATTTTATATTACATTGTCTATTCTAACATAAATTATTTTGCTTGCTATGAAATACAGCATATAGATTTCTAGCTACAACTAATTTTATAAATTTACTCATTTTACTGGCATTAAAAGATGATAATGTAAATTATCTTCTCAAGTATTATTTCATTTATGTAGTCACAATTTATCTTTTAAGATTTGTAACTACTGTTACTTGACCTCTGAGTTCTGAATCTTTCAAACAAAGATAAATAGAATTTGCTGATTTACTGGTGTTCAGAGAATAATAAATGGTCACTGTACAAATTCAGCTTCTCTTGCAAGTATTTTCACAGTGAATTTCAAGAATAATTCTAGTGAGATTTTGTTTAAATCCTTAAATTCCCTCATTTATTAACTTTTGAAAATTGCATGACTGATTTAGTATGAGTCATCCCACTAGGACATGTATATAGATTTGCATACTTAAAAATAGGAAGATTTTGCAGAGAAAGAAACACATATAGCATATATATATACATATGCATACGTAAAAATAATATATATATATATTATTTTAAAGCATGTTTATTTTTATAGAAACTTTAAAAACTCAGACGAGATCAGATTATAGGAACTTCTATATCTATATTTTCTCACTCAAAAATGCTTGTTTGATCTCTGACCATGTCTGTTATATAGATAAAATTATTCCTTGTAAGGTTCACATATATTTTGTAATGTGCATATACCACACAATTTTCAGGTATTTCCCTACAGATGTATATACTTTTGTTTGTTTGTTTTACTAATATGGTCAAGACTAAAATACACATCTTTGTGTGAGGACATAGGTGTATTAGTCTGCTAGGGCTGTCAGTCAAAATATCACAAACGAGGAGGCTTAAACAACAAACATGTATTTCTCAGAGTTTTGGAGGCTGGAGTCTAGATTAAGGTGTGGGCAAGTTTGGCTTTCAGATGGCCACCTTCTTGCTGTGTACCCACAAAAGCCTATGGAAAGAGATTATCACTAAGTGGTATCTATAGAATATTAGTTGTTTAACTGTAATATTGTTTGATAATTGTTTTTTGTTTTTAAAAATATAGTTTTAGCAGCATCATTTATACTTTGATATGTAGACAATGTGGAAATATATGCTAATCTAGTTTATTATCTGAAAGTTAAGAAATTTTGGAATTATTCTGAAAATTATTATTTGAGTAGTAAATTAGTATTATAAGTAAACATACAACTTTTATTCTTAAAATTGAGCTGCATCTCTTTCAGTCTTATTTTTAATATATTTTTAGTCCACAAGGTGTACTTCATATATCAATGAAGAGAAAATTGAAGTGATTAATTACTCTATCAGAGATGAATAAAAGTTACAATGTCTGCATTCTGCATTTATCATGTTTTCTATTAGTTTGTCTTTCAGAGCTAATTTCCTTAAGATTTATATTCCACTTCAATGTAATCATAATCATTAAAGAGAGTGTAATGAGACATGATCAATTTAATTTAAATTTTCAAAACTGTCAAGTTGATTTATCTTTTAAGGTGCCACAGGGATCTTGAAGGTAAACATCCTTTTCAGCATTATTAAATTCAGTGGTACAGTAGATCCTATGAGAGCATTATGGATACAGAATCCTACATAAAATTTTATATGCTAGTGCACTAAATTATAACATATGTTTGAAAGTTAAAATTTAATTAGCATAATCCATGAAGGAAAATCAAGAAGTCAGTATAATAATTTCACAAGAGGTCTTTAAACTGTTTTGAATTATACAATTAAAAGCCATATCTCCTATAAACTAATAAAAAATTTATGCTGCAAAGGTCCATATAAATAACAAGTAATTTAAAAGTGTTGGATACTACATTGCTAGAATATTGGATGGATTCAATTATGTGATAAATTGTCTAATTTCTTCCTGATAATCAAAAAATTGGTAAGTCATATTGGCACCAAAATTGAACTTGTTTATCTGTTTCTGGGTCCATAACCTTCCTCCTTGACAAAAGCTTCATATGGGTAACAGTTAAGATCACTAACAAGTATGCACAGTAGAATTAATAGATGCTAATTTATATGATACATAAAAGTCTATCACATATTTGGATCATTTTTTTACATTGCTAAGGTAAAAATAGAAACAGATATTGTACATGCTAAAATTTTCTAAGACTAGATACCAGAAAAAAATATTCATTTAGGAATAATATTCTTAAAATATTCTAAAAAAAAAAAAAAAATCAGACCACATTTGACTTCCAGGAAGATGGCGGCATGAGCAGGGCAGCGGAACTCTCCTTCCAAAACCAAATATATTTATGAAAATACAACAAATAACAACTATTCCTAAAAGAGAGATCAGAAGATACAGGACAACATAGCCTGCAACTACACCTGAGACGACTTGGCACCCCACGAAGTGGGTAAGATATGGAGCCCTGACCCGGCAGGACCCGAGCACTCCCCCACCCTAGCACACCAGTGGGAGGAGAGGATTCAGAGACGGGAGGGAGTGGAAGTAGAGGCCCGCCAAATAACCAGTCCTGGTGATCTGCACAGGGAGCACTGATAACACTTTGTGCGGTGTATCGGAGATTGGAGACACAGAGTTGCAGGAACAAAGATGGCAGGTCCACTCAGCCGGTTCCCTGAGACAAAAGAAAAGCATGCGCTTTTTAGGGGTCTTAAAGAGACAGGGGCCCAACAGAGGAGCAGGATCATCTCAGGGCACTCAACCAAGCAGGATGGGAGTCCTGGGGAATTTCTGTCCCCTTGTACTGTGGCTGTGAAAAGCAGTCACACCGAGACTTCCTACAGAAATCAGCATCCTCCCATTCGTTCCCTCCCCAGCGAGTGTGACAAAGGGCCCGGCAGAGCAGCACAGCTGTGGAATAGTGGAGCAGCAGCGCCACCTACGGGATCATCACAGAAACTACACCCGGCAGGGATTTTTTTATTTTCTATTTTCCCTTTCTTCTTTTTTTCTTTTTCTGACCACTTCTATTGCCATGAAAAGACAGAGGAATATGGTACAAACAAAGCTTACCCAGACAACCCCAGACCAGACTACCCCAGAGAGGGAGCCTGATGGGATGGACATGCACAATCTTTCTGAAAAAGAATTCAGAATAAAAGTCATAACCATACTAATGGATCTATAGAGAAATATGCAAGAGCTAAGCGAGGAAGTGAGGGAAGTGAGGAAAGACAATGTAGAGATGAGACAAGTGATCGACGGGCTTAGCAGCAGACTGGACAAGGTGCAAGAGACTGTTAATGGAATAGAAATCAGAGAACAAGAATACAGAGATGCTGAGTAAGAGAGAGATAAAAGGATCTCTAGGAATGAAAGAATATTAAGAGAACTGTGGGACCAATCCAAACAGAACAATATTTGCATTATAGGAGTACCAGAGGAAGAAGAGAGAGAAAAACAGATAGAAAGTGTCTTTGAAGAAATAATTGCTGAAAACTTCCCCAAGCTGGGGAAGGAAATAGTCTCTCAAACCATGGAAGCATACAGATCTCCCAACACAAGGGACCCAAGGAAGACAACACCAAGACACATAATAATTAAAATGGCAAAGATGAAAGATAAGGACAGAGTATTAAAGGCAGCTAGAGAGAGAAAAAATATTATCTACAATGGAAAATTCATCAGACTATGATCAGACTTCTCAACAGAAATCTTACAGGCCAGAATAGAATGGCATGATATATTTAACGTAATGAAACAGAAGGGCCTTGAGCCAAGAATATTGTATCCATCACGATTATCATTTAAATTTCAGGGAGGGATTAAACAATTCCCAGACAAGTGAAAGCTGAGGGAATTTGAATCCCATAAACCACCTCTTCAGGATATCTTAAAGGGACTACTCTAGATGGAAGCACTCCTAAGGCTAAAAAGAGGTCACCAGAGAAAATAAAATCATAGCAAAGAAAGAAGACCATCTAAATACTAACTAAAGGCAAAGAACAAAACACGTAGTATATAAAGAATGGAGAAGGAAGAATAAGAAGGGAGAGAAATAATCATCAGACTGCGTTTGCAATAACTTAACAAGAAAGTTAAGTTAGACTGTTAGATAGTAGAGAAGCTACACTTGAAACTTTGGTAACCGTGAATCTAAAGCCAGCAATGGCAATAAGTACATATCTATTGATAATCACCCTAAATGTAAATGGACTGAATGCCCCAATCAAAAGACACACAGTTACTGAACGGATAAAAAAGCAAGACACATCTATATGCTGCTTACAGGAGACTCACCTCACACCCAAACATATACACAGACTAAAGGTGAAGGGATGGAAAAAGATATTTCATTCAAACAACAAGGAGAAAAAAGCAGGTGCTGCAGTACTTGTATGAGGCAAAATAGACTTCAAAATGAAGAAAATAGCAAGAGATAAAGAAGGACATTACATAATGAAAAAGGGGTCAGTCCAACAAGAGGATATAACCGTTTTAAATATATATGCACCAAACACAGGAGTGCCGGCATTAGTGAAACAAATACTAACAGAATTAAAGGAGGAAATAGAAAGCAGTGCAGTCATTTTAGGAGACTTCAACATACCACTCACTCCAAAGGACAGATCAACCAGGCAAAAAATAAGTAAAGACAGAGAGGCACTAAACACCACACTAAAACGGATGGACCTAACAGACATCTACAGAACTCTGCACCCAAAAGCAACAGGATACACATTATTCTCAAGTGCACATAAAACATTTTCCAGAATAGACCACATACTAGGCCACAAAAAGAACCTCAGTAAATTAAAAAATATTGAAATTCTACCAAACAACTCCTCAGATCAAAAAGGTATAAAACTAGAAATAAATTTTAGAAAGAAAACAAAAAGGCTCACAAATACATGGAGACTTAACAACATGCTCCTAAATAATCAATGGGTTAACAACCAAATCAAAACAGAAATCAAACAATATATGGAGACTAATGACAACAACAACACAAAACCATAACTTCTGTGGGACGCAGCAAAGGCAGTTCTAAGAGGAAAGTATATTGCAATCAAGGTCTATTTAAAGAAGGAAGAACAATCCCAAATGAATAGTCCAAAGACACAATTTATGAAATTGGAAAAAGAAGAACAAATGAGGTCCAAAGTCACCAGAAGGAGGGACATAATAAATATCAGAGAAGAAAGAAATAAAATTGGGAATAATGAAGCAATAGAAAAATCATTGAAACCAAGAGCTGGTCCTTTGAAAAAATAAACAAAATAGATAAACCCCTACCCAGACTTATTAAGAGAAAAAGAGAATCTACACACATACACAGAATAAGAAATGAGAAAGGAAAAATAATGATGGACCCCACAGAAATACAAAGAATTATAAGAGAATATTATGAGGATCTATATGATAACAAGCTGGAAAACCTAGAAGAAAAAGACAACTTCTTAGAAAAATACAACCTTCCAAGACTGACCAAGCAAGAAACAGGAAAACTAAACAGACCAATCACCAGCAACGAAATTGAATCAGTAATCAAAAAACTACCCAAGAACCAAACCGCTGAGCCAGATGGATTCACCTCTGAACTCTACCAGATATATAGAGAAGAAATAACACCCATTCTCCTTAAAGTTTTCCAAAAAATAAAAGAGGAGGGAATACTTCCAAACTCACTCTATGAAGCCAGCATCACTCTAATACCAAAACCAGGCAAAGACCTCACCAAAAAAGAAAATTACAGACCAATATCCCTGATTAATGTAGATGCAAAAATACTGAACAAAATATTAGCAAACCGAATTCAAAAATACATCAAGAGGCACATATACCATGATCAAGTGGGATTCATCTCAGGGATGCAAGGATGGTACAACATTCGAAAATCCATCAACATCATCCACCACATCAACAAAAAGAAGATCAAAACCAACATGATCATCTCCATAGATGCTGAAAAAGCATTTGACAAAATTCAGCATCCATTCATGATTAAAACTCTCAACAAAATGGACATAGACGGCAAGTATCTCAACATCATAAAGGCCATATATGACAAACCCACAGCTAACATACTTAACGGCGAGAAACTGAAAGCTTTTCATCTAAGATCGGGAACAAAACAGGGATGCCCACTCTCTCCACTGTTGTTCAACATAGCACTGGATGCCCTAGCCACAGCAATCAGACAAAACAAAGACATAAAAGGCATCCAGATTGGTAAAGAAGAAGTCAAATTGTCACTAATTGCAAATGACATGATACTGTACATAAAAAACCCTAAAGACTCCATTCCAAAACTACTAGAACTAATATCTGAATTCAGCAAAGTTGCCGGATACAAAAGTAACACACAGAAATCTGTTGCTTTCCTATACACTAACGATGAGCTAACAGAAAGAGAAATCAGGAAAACAATTCCATTCACTACTGCATCAAAAAGAATAAAATACCCAGGAATAAACATAATGAAGGAAGTGAAAGACCGGTACTGTGAAAACTACAAGACACTCCTAAGAGAAATTAAAGAGGACACTAACGAATGGAAATTCATCCCGTGCTCTTGGCTCAGAAGAATAAATATTGTCAAAATGGCTATACTACCTAAGGCAATCTACAGATTCAACGCAATCCCTATCAAACTACCAACAGCTTTCTTCAATAAACTGGAAAAAATGATTCCAAAATTCATATGGAACCACAAAAGACCCCGAATAGCCAAATTAATCCTGAAAAGGAGGAATAAAAGAGGGGGAATTACACTTCCTGACTTCAAGCTCTACTACAAAGCCACAGTAATCAAGACAATTTGGTATTGGCACAAAAACAGACCCACAGACCAGTGGAATGGAATTGAAAATCCAAACATTAACCCAAACATATACAGTCAATTAATATATGATAAAGGAGCCTTGGATACACAATGGGGAGATGACAGCCTCTTCAGCAGCTGGTGTTGGCAAAACTGGACAGCTACATGTAAGAGAATGAAACTGGACTACTGTCTAACCTGATACACAAAAGTCAACTCAAAATGGATCAAAGACCTGAATGTAAGTCATGAAACCATAAAACTCTTAGAAAAAAACATAGGCAAAAATCTCTTGGACATAAACATGAGCAACTTCTTCATGAACATATTTCCCTGTGCAAGGGAAAGAAAAGCAAAAATGAACAAGTGGGACTATATGAAGCTGAAAAGCTTCTGTACAGCAAAGTACACCATCAGTAGAACAAAAAGACATCCTACAGTATGGGAGAATACATTCATAAATGACGTATCCGATAAAGGGTTAACATCCAAAATATATAAAGAACTCACGCACCTCAACAAACAAAAAGCAAATAATCCTTTTAAGAAATGGGCAGAGGACATGAATAGACACTTCCTCAAAGAAGAAATTCAGATGGCCAACAGGCACATGAAAAGATGTTCCACATCGCTAATCATCACAGAAATGCAAATTAAAACCACAAGGAGATATCACCTCACACCAGTTAGGATGGCCAACATCCAAAACACAAACAACAAATGTTGGCGAGGATGTGGAGAAAAGGGAACCCTTCACTGCTGGTGGGAATGCAAATTAGTTCAACCATTGTGGAAAGCAGTATGGAGGTTCCTCAAAAAACTCAAAATAGAAATACCATTTGACCCAGGAATCCCACTCCTAGGAATTTACTCTAAGAATGCAGCAGCCCTTTTGAAAAAGACAGATGCACTCCTATGTTTTTTGCAGCACTATTTACAATAGCCAAGAAATGGAAGCAACCTAAATGTCCATCAGTAGATGAATGGATAAAGAAGTGGTACATATACACAATGCAATATTATTCAGCCATAAGAAGAAAACAAATCCTACCATTTGCAACAACATGGATGGAGCTAGAGGGTATTATGCTCAGTGAAATAAGCCAAGCAGAAAAAGACAAATATCAAATGATCTCACTCATATGTGGAGTATAAGAACAAAGAAAAAAACTGAAGGAACAAAACAGCAGCAGACTCACAGAACCCAAGAACGGTCTAACAGTTACCAAAGAGAAAGGGGACTGGGGAGGATGGGTGGGAAGGGAGGGACAAGGGGGGATAAAGGGGAATTACGATTAGCAGATGTAATGTTGAGGGGGCACGGGGAGGGCTGTACAACTCGGAGAAGACAAGTAGTGATTCTATAGCACTTCACTACGCTGATGCACAGTGACTGTAATGGGGTTGGTGGGGGGGACCTGATGAAGGGTGTAGTTAAATAACCATAATATTGCACATATAATTGTAGATTAATGATACCAAAATAAATTATTAAAAAAATCAAACCACATTTGGAACTTTCACTTTCTTGGTTCAGTAAAGGTGCAGAAAAAAACAAACACTCCCATTTTAACTGAGATTATTTACTATAAAGAATCATTTATTAGATATAGAAATGTTTAAAGGCAAAATGGAACACAGAAATATCCACAAGTAGGAAAAATGGAAAAAGCAACTACTAAAAGGACATGTTATAGTTACTACTGGTGTTTAAAGGCTGGTAGGGGAACCCCAGGTGGCTGGGACCACGCCTCACACAGGGGCCTTCAGTTAGCTGATGCTGTCAGCTCTGAGAGCACGTATGAGGTTGGCTCTGACACTGTTGGCAAACTGAAAACTGGTATAAACTACTGCTGCAAGGGTAGGGAGGGAAAAAACAAAAAATATTCTTCAAAACGGGATGCTAACAGGAAAGGAAAAGAGAAGCAGCAAACAGAAGGCTGTGTGTTTGTTCATTCTCCCAGCTTCCAGCCTCCCAGTTCCTCCTACTGTTAAAGTTAAGGAGTCAAAAGGCAAGAAAAAATGTGGTTTGCAGAGGCACAGCCTCCTAATTACAAAGGTGATAATGTCGAAAAGTAGATTTGAAACGGACAATATTTAACAATTGGCATAAGAGAGTAAGAAAATCCAATATTCTTAAAGTCAAACCTTTAAAACATAGCCCACTATGAAGGCATTTCTGTGAAAGTTTGCTGTATTCTCTTTTCTAACTCAGTAAGAGAATATGTCTAGGAAATTCTAGTGAAGTGGATAGTTTTATTTCTCACTGCAATGTTTCATTTCACCTGCAGGTAAGAAAATCTTATTTTGTGTGTTGGCAATTATGTACTATGGTCAAAGCAATTCTCTTATTTTCTTTTTAATTGTTTTTTAATTTTGAAATCCATGTTTCCAAATTTCAGTTTTTGTTGTTATGGAACTTTTTTTTCAGTTTAGTGTGAGGTAGAGGTATAGTTTATGTAACACCCCCTAAACCCCATGTGGATGGGCAACTTATCTCAGACAATATACTGAATAACCAATATTTTCCTCCCACTTCATAATGCCACTTCTGACGTATACCAAGAACCTGAATAGCTGTAGGTATTTTGGAAGCAGTTTATTCTGTTTGCTAGGTCAATTTCTATTCTTGGCTTTCATTTTCCATATACATTTTAGGGTAAATTCTATCAACTTTTTTAAGAAAATGCAATTGTAATTTAGCATGTGATTCAGATTGATTTGGGAAATATCTATTTTTTACAATTTTTAGTCTTCTATACATATACTTATTAGTTCTTATTTTCTTCTTTTATTTTTATTTTATTATTTTATTCCTTATTCTTCATTTTATTTCCTTTTATTCTTCAATAGCCAATAAAATATCAACACATATTTATTAGTTTTGCTCCTTGGTGAACTGTATTTAGTATTATAAGTGGCATTTAAAAAAGAAACTTTCATTTTATAATAGTTTAGATGTACAGAAGAGTAGCAAAGTAATAGAGTTCCCATATACTCCAAACCCAATTTCCCCTATTGTTAATATTTTACATTACTATTGTGCATTTATCACAGCTGATGAACTAATATTTAATATATGTTGTCACTAAGCTCCATACATTAGTTATATTTCATTAGTTTTCCCTAATGTCCTTTTTCTGTTCCAAGATCACATCCACAATACCATATTGTATTTAGTCTTTATGATTCCTTACCCTTCTCTGGTTAGTTTCTCAGACTTCCCTTATCTTTGATCATCTCAAAAGTTTTGAGCAGTACTAGTGAGGTGTTTTTAGAATGACTTATCATGGGAATTTGATGTTTTTCCAATGGTTATACTGAAGTATGGGTTTTGGCGAGGAAGACAACAGAGATACACTGCCATTTTCACTATATTCTAAGAGTACATACTATCAACATGTCTATCATTATTGATGTTAACTTCAATCACTTGGCTTAAGGTAGTGTGTGTCAAGTTTCTCCATCACAAAGTTATTCTTTTTTTTTCTTACCCTTTCCATAACGTACTCTTTGGAAGGAAGTAATTTGTGCAGCATACACTGAAGAGATAAGGAGTTACACATAATGGCATTGTATAAAATTGCATTTTATACTTTTTTGTGGTGGAAAGGAATACTTTTAATTTCTATATACTGATCTGTGCATTCAGTGGCTGTTTTTAATTTTTCTCTAATTCCAATAGTTTGTAGATTCTTTTATTTTCCTAATTTTCTAAAAGAAATTTTTATCCCCTTGGCTCCCTTAAAGAATTAAAACTTACTTTACTGGGGGCTATACAAATCTTCCTAATATTTTGGAAAACTATAATAAAAAGCAAAAGATAACTTTAAAGTATATTAAAAAATAATTATGTCTACCTATCTTTAACAGTTTTCTGGCATTATTGACATGATAACATTTGTTTTCTCCTTTTATTTGTTAATGTGGATTAACAATTTGGGTATAACAGGTTTCCTCAATATTAGTCATAATGTGTTCCCCAGACGTATATATTTTACATACACATGCAATGTGTATACATATCTGTGTATTTCTAGCTACAATTAATATTTTCTTTAGAATAATTGCATTTATTTCATAACTAAAATTGATTCATAATTATGATTTCTAAATTTTTCTTTGGGTTTTCAACAAATGTTTTAGTAGCCTTGTAAAATACTCGGGGAGCTTTCCCTCGTCTGATCACTGAAACTATTTGTATAACATCTAGAATATTAGCTCCTTTGAAGATGGCAAAACTATACATCATTTTAAAACATTTGAAAGTTTTTAAAGCTCTGTATCACCACAAAAACTGTTCCTGTGATTTTGTTTGTAGCTATATTTTAAAGTTTGGATTAATTTCTTAAATTCGTTAAAGAAGTTTTTATTTTTCTTAACTTTGTTCTGTTAGTCTATGACGTTAGGGAAATTATCTCATCCATATTTTCAAAGATACTGTCATAAACTTGTCATGCTATTCTAAAGAATCTTTTATATTTCTTTTATACTTATTTATTATTTGTCTTCTTCCCTCCTATTTGCTGTGATGTAAGATCCATGATAGTAGGGATTTTGTCTGGTATACTGATGTATCCCAGGGCTTGACACATGTAGTAAACTTTCCATCTGTAGTTGAATGGATGAACAAACTGTGTCGTAGGGTAAAGGTTAAGAGTATGGGCCCTACAATAAAAAAGTTCTGGATTTAAAAGAGGCCTTTTATTTTCTAGTGGTGTGATGTTGGGCAAGTTGTTTAATCTGTTTAAAACCATGGGTATGCATCTGAAAAAGGGGATTCAACATAATTATTTGATAGATTTTTTTAAGGTAAAATTATATAATGTAAATGTGAGGCTGAATATAGTATCTGTTTAGTAAAGTTAAAAAAAAACTGTCTTTTTATAGTTGAATATTCCACTGTGTATATGTACCACATCTTCTTTACCCATTCATTTATTGATGGACATTTTGGTTGCTTCCATATCTTGGCTAATGTTCAGCCATAAAAAAAAAAAAAAAGAAATCATGCCATTTGAGACAACATGGATAGACTTAGAAGGTATTATGCTAAGTGAAATCAGCCAGGTGGAGAAAGACAAATATCATATGATTTCACTTACATGTGGAATCTAAAAACAAAACAAAACGAAATGAACAAAACAGAAAAGATTCATTAACACTGAGAAGTGAAATGTGGTCACCATGGGGGAGGGGTTGGAGTGGGTGGGTGAAATAATTGAAGGGGATACAGAAGCACAAAATCTCCATCATAATATAAATTAGTCATGGAGATGAAAATACAGCATAGAGAATATAGTCAGTGGTTCTGCAACTTCTTTCTATGTTGACAGATAGTAACTGCACTAGTTGGGGTGAAGATCTAATAATGTATGTAACTGTTGAATCACTATGTTGTATAATTGAAACCAATATAATAATGTGTATCAACAATACTTCAATAAAAAAGATAACATTTTTCATGCCAAGTGAGAGGTTAAAAAACTAACTTAAATTATTATTATTGTCAGTAGTAGTAATAGTAATAATATTGTTACTAACATCAATAATAATAGTAGCATTTAGTTGCAAAATGCATAATAATGAAAAGGGATAACCCTTAATCTAAAGGACTGACAATATGGCCTAAAAAATTGAGGAATAGCTTCTAATTAAATGCAAAATGATAAGTGCTAAAAAGACATATGTAGGTATAATGTATGCACTTGAGTTTTATTGGTTGTTATAAGTAAATTTTGGAAAGCTTTAATTATACTTAGCATTTATGATGCCATCTGAGAAGATTTAAAATATAATTTTGGCTATATGGTCTCTATTTAACATGAGACAGAGTGTATTTCTCTGTGTTTTACAAATATGGCCAATCTTAAAGTCAGTTTTAGCATTTCTACCATATGTAATTTCAGAATAAGTGAATGTCAAGTATTTTCCCCAAAATAGGGTATGTAAAATAGTATCAGATATGACGCTTTTTAAATGGAATCAATGGACTTGTGAGATTTTAATTTTACCTTAGATCCCTCATGATTTAAACCTTACTGTTCAAATTTATATATAGGTAAACTGAGACATTTAAAATTGAAGATCAGATTACATTTAGACAAAAATGTTCTATTTTAATACAACTTTAGATTTGAGAAAATAGCATAGATTTTCCTTTTGACCATATGGACTAAAGCAGAAACAAATTAATTTAAACATGGCCTCTAAAAACAAAAAGTCTAAAGTGAATGCATGACAAAAAAGCAACTGAAATTTGGGCATTTGGAAATTCATTTTTAATAAGAACTTTTCTTAAATATTAAATAATTATTAGTAAATTAATATTGACGTTCACCACATTCTTTTTTTTAATTAAAGTATCATTGTTATATAATCTTATGAGGGCTTCACATGAACAACATCATGGATTCAACATCCACCTATATTATCAAGTCCCCACCGCCCATTGCAGTCACTGTCTATCAGTGTAGTAAGATGGTAGAGAGTCATTCCTTGTCTTCTCCATGCTATTCTTCCTTTCCCTTGTCCTACCTGTATTGTTATTGCTAGTTACAGTGCCCCTTAATACTCATCTCCCTCTGTCCTGACCCACCCTCCCCACCCCCTTCCCTTTGGTAACCACTACTCCCTTGGAGTCTATAAGTCTGCTGTTGTTTTGTTCCTTCAGTTTTGCTTTGTTGTTATACTCCACAAATGAGGGAAATAATTTGGTACTTGTCCTTATGTGCTTAGCTTAATTCACTGAGCAAAATACTCTTTAGCTTCAACCATGCCATTGCAAACAGTAGAATTTGTTTTCTTTTAATGGTTGAGTAATATTCCATTGTGTATATGTACCACCTTTTCTTTATCCATTCATCAATTGCTGAAAACTTAGGTCACTTCCATATCTTGACTACTGTAAATAGTGCCACAATAAACATAGGGGTGCGTATGAGTTTTTGAATCATGGATCTTGTTTTCTTTGGGTAAATTCCTAGGAGTGGAATTACTGGGTCAAATAGTATTTGAATTTTTAGTTTGTTGAGGAACCTCCATATTGCTTTCCACAATGGTTAAACTAATTTACATTCCCACCAGCAGTGTAGGAGGGTTCCCTTTCTCCACATCCTTGCCAGAATTTGTTGTTGCTTGTCTTTTTGATGTTGGTCATCCTAACTGTTGTGAGGTGAAACCTCACTGTGTTTTTAATTGCATTTCCATGATGATTAGTGATGTGGAGCATCTTTTCATGTGCTTGTTGGCCATTTGAATTTCTTCTTTGGAGAAGTCTGTTCAGATCCTCTGCCCATTCTTTAATCAGGTTATTTATTTTTTGGATGTTGATGTGTGTGAGTTCATTATATATTTTGGATGTTAGCACCTTATTGAATATGTCATTTATGAATATATTCTCCAATACGGTAGGATGCCTTTTTGTTCTACTGATAGTGTCCTTTGTTATACAGAAGCTTTTAAGTTTGATGTAGCCCATTTGTTCATTTTTGCTTTTGTATGCCCAAGGAGATGTGTTCAGGAGAAATTTGTTCATGTTTATATTCAGGAAACGTTTGTATGTTTTCTTCTAAGAGTTTTATGCTTTCATGACTTACATTCAAGTCTTTGATCCATTTCAAGTTTAATTTTGTGTATGGAGTTAGACAGGAACCCAGTTTCATTCTCTTACATGTAGCTGCCAAGTTTTACCACAATATTTGTTAAAGAGGCTGTCTTTTCCCCACTGTATATCTATGGCTCCTTTATCATGTATTACTTGGCCATATGTGTGTGGATTTCTGTCTGAGATCTCTAGTCTGTTCCACTGGTCTATGGGTCTGTTCTTGTGCCAGTACCAAATTGTCTTGATTACTGTGGCATTGTAGTTGAGCTTGAAGTCAGGCAGTGTAGTCCCCCCAGCTTTATTCTTCCTTCTCAGGATTGCTTTGGCTATTCGGGGTCTTTTGTGTTTCCATATGAATTTTAGAACTATTTGTTTTGTTCATTGAAGAAGGCTGTTGGTATTTTGATAGGGATTGCATTGAATCTGTAGATGCTTTAGGCAGGATGGCCATTTTGACAATATTAATTCTTCCTATCCATGAGCATGGGATGTATTTCCATTTATTGGTGTCTTCTTTAATTTCTCTCATGAGTGTCTTGTAGTTTTTAGGGTATAGGTCTTTCACCTCTTTGGTTAAGTTCATTCCTAGGTATTTTATCCTTTTCATGCCATTGTCATTGGAATTGTTTTCCTGATTTCTCTTACTGCTAGTTCATCATTAGTATATAGGAATGCAACAGATTTCTGTGCATTAATTTTTTATCCTGCAACTTTGCTGAATTCAATTATTCCAGTAGTTTTGGGGTGGATTCTTCAGAGTTTTCATGTACAATTTCATGTCCTTGGCAAACTGACAGTTTAACTTCTTCCCCATTAATATGGATGCCTTTTATTTATTTGTGTTGTCTGATTGCTGTGGCTAGGATCTCCAGTACTTAGTTGAATAAAAATGGTGAAAGTGAGCATACATGTCTTATTCATGATCTTAGAGGAAAAGCTCTCATCTTTTTGCTGTTAAGTATGATGTTGGCTGTGGGTTTGCCATATATTGCCTTCAGTATGTTGAGGTATACACCCTCTATATCCATTTTGTTGAGAGTTTTTATCATGAATGGATGTTGAATTTTGTTAAATATTTTTTCAGCATCTATTGAGGTGATCATGTGAGTTTTGTCCTGCTTTTTGTTGATGTAATATATGATGTTGATGGATTTTCAACTGTTGAACCATCCTTGCATCCCTGGAATAAGTCTCACTTGATCATGGTGGATGATCTTTCTAATGTATTTTTGAACTTGGTTTGCTAATGTTTTGTTGAGAATTTTTGCATCTATATTCATCACGGATATTGGTCTGCAATTTTCATTTTTTGTGGTGTCCTTGCCTGGTTTTGGTATTAGAGTGATGCTGGCCTCATAGAATGAGTTTGGAAGTATTCCTTCCTCTTCTACTTTTCGGAAAACTTAAAGGAGGATGGGTTTAGGTCTTCTTTAAGTGTTTGACAAAATTGTGCCATGAAGCCATCTGGTCCAGGAATTTTTTCTTAGGTAGTTTCTTGATTACCAATTCAATTTCATTGCTGGTAATTGGTCTGTTTAGATTTTGTTTCTTTCTGGGTCAGTATTGGAAGGTGGTAATTTTCTAGAAAGTTGTCCATTTCTTCTAGGTTATCCAGTTTGTTACCATATAATTTTTCATAGTATTCTCTAATAATTCTTTGGATTTCTCTTGTGTCCATAGTCATTTTCCTTTCTCATTTCTGATTTGGTTTATGCGTGTACACTCTGTATTTTTCATGATAAGTCTGGCTAGGGGTTTATCTATTTTGCTTATTTTCTTGAAGAACCAGCTCCTAATTTCAATAATTCTGTTGTTTTATTCTTCTCATGTTTATTTATTTCTGCTCTGATCTTTATTATGTCCATCTTCCTACTGACTTTGGGCATCATTTGTTCTTCTTTTCTTAGTTTCATTAGTTCTGATTTTAAACTGCTTATTTGGGATTGTCCTCCTTGCGGTAAGCCTGTATTGCAATATACTTTCTTCTTAGAATGACCTTTGCTGCATTCCACGGGTTTTGGAGTGTTGAGTTATTTTTTTCATTTGTCTCCATACATTAGTTGATACCTGTTTTAATTTGCTCATTGATATATTGATTATTTAGGAGCATGTTGTTAAGCCTCCATGCATTTATGGGCTTTTTTGTTTCCTTTGCATAATTTATTTCTAGTTTAATAACTCTGTGGTCTGAGAAGGTGGTTGGCACAATTTCAATCTTTTTGAATTTATTGATGCTTTTCTTGTGGCCTAGCATGTGAAATATTCTGGAAAATATTCCAGGTACACTTTAGAAGAATGTGTATCCTTCTGCTTTTGGGTGGAATGTTCTGTACATGTCTGTTAGGTCCATCTGTTCTAATGCGTTGTTCAGTGCCTCTGTCTCCTTACTTATTTTCTGACAGATTGACCTGTCTTTTGGTGTGAATGGTGTGAAATCTCCTAAAATAAATGCATTGCATTCTATTTTCCCCTTTCATTCGGTTAGTATTTGTTTCATATATTTAGGTTCTCATATTTTGGGTGCACAGGTATTTATAATGGTTATATCCTCTTGTTTGACTGACCCCTTTATCACTATGTAATGTCCTTCTTTCCCTCTTGTTGCTTTCTTTGTTTCAAAAATTTTTTTATCTAAGTACTGCTACTTTTCTTCCTATTATTTGCATATCTTTTCTAGCCCTTCACTTTTAGTCTCTGTATGTCTTTGGGTTTGAAGTGTATCTCCTGTAGACAGCATATAGATGGGTCTTGTTTTTTTAACCATCTTGTAACTCTAAGTCTTTTGATTGGTGCATTCAGTCCACTTACATTTAGGGTGATTATTGATAGATATGTACTTATTACCATTGTAAGTTTTAGATTTGTGGTTATCAAGAGTTCAAGGATAGCTTCCTTGCTATCTAACAGTCTATCTTAACTCGCTTATTACTATTTCAAACACAATCTAAAGGTTCTTTTTTATTTCCCTTTTTTTATTCCTCCTCCACTCTTTCTATATTAGGTGTCATATTCTGTACTCTATGTGTATCCCTTGACTCACTTTGTGAGTAGCTGATTTAATTTTGCTTTTGCTTAGTATTAATTGGTCTACTTCCTTTACTGTGGTTTTATTTTCTCAGGTGACAGCTATTTAGCCTTAAGAGCATTTCCATCTTGAATGGTCCCTTCAAAATACACTGTAGAGATGGTCTGTGGGAGGTAAATTCCCTCAATTTTTGCTTACCTGACAATTGTTTAATGCCAAATTTAAATGATAATCTTTCCAAATAGTGTATGCTTGGTTGGAGGCACTTCTGTTGCATTGCATTAAATATATCATGTCACTCCATTTGGGCCTTAAAGTTTTCTGCTGAGAAGTCTGATGATAGCCTCAAGGGGTTTCCTGTATAAGTGATCCTTTTTTCTCTCTCTGACTTTCAGTATTCTCCTTTGCCTTGATCTTTGCCATTTTAATTATTATATGTCATGGTGTTGTCTTCCTAGTGTCCCTCGTGTTGGGTGATCTGTGTACTTCCATGACCTGATAGATTATTTCCTTCCCCAGATTGGGGAAATTTTCAGCAATTATATCCTCAAAGAGGCTTTCTATCTCTTTTTGTGTCTCTTCTTCTTCTAGTGATCCTATAATGTGAATATTGTTCTATTTGAATTGTTCTCTTATTATTCTTTCATTCCTAGAGATCCTTTAGTCTCTCTGGGCCTTGACTTCTTTGTTTTCCTGTTCTCTAATTTCTATTTCATTTATCATCTCTATTTCATCCAATCTATTTTTAAAGCCCTCCATTGTATATTCCATTTCAGATTGTGTATTTTTCAAAGTTTCTATCTCTTTATTGGAGTCCTCCCTGAGATATTGGATATTTTCCTGTAGCTCTAAGTAGTTTATGATTTTTATTTTGAAATCTTTATCAAGAATATTGGTAATTTCAGTTTCACTAATCCCTCTTTCTGGAGTTTTTCTTGAATTTTTGTTTGGACAAAATTCTTTTGTGTCTTCATTTTTTTTTTCTAGTGTTTTTTATGGGAGAATAGATTTATTTTGGAGGTTCCCTCTAGTCCCCAGAAGCTCAACTCTCTGGAGCTGCTGCACACCTGGGGCAATGGTGGGGGGGCACAGGTGTGTGGAGCTGGTGCCTGCTGGGAGGAAAGAGCTGTTGCCTTCCTACCTGTAGAGGTCCAGTGGGCCAAGCATTTAAGGAGGAGACCCTGTGCTATGCCCCTGTAGTTTCCATTGGTGGACCAACCTCTAGCTTGTGTGGGATGATGGTAAGGGGCAGCAAGTACGTGGGACTGGTGCCTGACAGGAGGAAGGAGCAGCAGGCTGCATATCTAGTGTGGGGTCTCTGTGTTGTGTTTCCAGCTGTGTGGATGGAACATCTGAAGCTCCTATGAGTCCAACCTGCTGGACTAAGTATGCTAGGAAAATTTTGTCTAACTGTCCCTTCTCCTGAACAGTGAGCTCTGTGCCATCTTTTCCCCTTAGCACCCCTCTGGCTGCTGGGAGGTCTTCCAAAGTGTTTACTTTTCTTTTGTCCCAGGGGGCCAGTCGTGTGTACCTGTTCTCCACAAGCAGCTGGAATCTCAGTCTCACCCAGTATTCTACCAGTCTTTGATTTCCAACACCACTAATCTTCAGAGCACCATGTAATATGGGTTCATGCTCTGGAGCAAATCTCCAGGGCTGGGTTTTCATAGGCCCAGGGCTTCTACTCCATCCCCACTCCGTTTCTTTTCCTTCTGCCTGTGGGCTGAGGTGGGTGGATGGCTTGGGTCCCACTAGATTGTGGCTTTGCTACTTTACCCTTTTCTGTGAGGTGTTCTCTTTTCTCCAGATGTAGGCAGTCTGTTCTGTAGTCCTCTGATCACTCTTTCCGGATGAGTTGTATTTGCTGTATTTTCATGTTATATGTTGTTTTGGGAGGAGGTTTTTGCCTTACTATACATAGTGCCATCTTTCTCCTGTCTCCCATGTTCATCACATTCTTAATAGCCTATTTGTAACCAAAAAATTAAAAATAGGACTTTTTTTTTTTTAAATAAAAGAGCATTTTACAGCTTGGTTTTGAAGATTTCTTGTTCATAGTGACTATTTTGTAGTGTATTTGATTATAGAGAACTTAGAGCATTTATGAACCTTCCTGTTCAGCTATAACTAGACTTGCATAATTGTACTTAGAAGCAAATTTATAAATGTTTGATAACTACTACATATTTTGTTGGAGCTTACATTGTGTTTTTCATATTCACCAATTGAATATTCCATGAAATGTGAATAGTAAATTTCCAAACTGGGAAGATGGGAAGAGAATTCCATTTGACACTGCTTATAAAATACACCAGACTCGGATTAAAGATGGTGGTGTGAGAGGTAAGACAGAGGCTTCCTCCTAAAACCACATATAATATGAAAATATAATTAACACAACTACCCCTGAAAGAGCAACAGGAAAGAGGACTGCGCCAGACTGCATACACCTGGAGAAAAGAGCAGACCTCAAAAAACAGGGTAAGGTACCAAAGCTGGGGATCGGCAGGACCCAAGCCCTTCCCCCACCGCAGCTCATGACTCTTCCTGAAATGGAGCTCAAAATAAAAGTCATTAACATGCGCATGGACTCAGGAATGAATTCCTGTCAGAGATCCAATCACTGAAGAGTACAAGGGAGGTTATCAAAAGCTGATTGGATATGGTGGAGGAGACAATAAATGAAATAAAAACTAGAGAAGCGGAATACAAAGAAGCTGAGGCACAGAGAGAAAAAAGGATCTCTAAGAATGAAAGAATATTGGGAGAACTGTGTGACCTACCCAAACTTAGTGATATTCATATTATAAGGGTACCAGAAGAAGAAGAGAAAGAAAAAGGGATAGAAAGTGTCTTTGAGGAGGTAATTGCTGAAAAATTCCCAAATCTGGGGAAAGAGAAAGTCTCTCAGGCCATGGAGATGCACAGATATCCCAACATAAGGGACCCAAGGAAGACAACAACCAAGACATATAGTAATTAAAAGGGCAAAGATCAAGGATAAGGACAGACTATTAAAAGTAGCCAGAGAGAGAAACAAAATCACATAGAAAGGAAAGTCCATCAGGTTATCATCAGACTGCTCAACAGAAACCTTAGAGGCCAGAAGGGAGTGGCATGATGTATTTAATGCAATAAAGCAAAGGGCCTTGAACCAAGATTACTTTATGCTGCAAGATTATCATTTAAATTTGAAGGAGGGATTAAACAATTCCCAGATAAGCAAAAGCTGAGAGAATTTACCTCCCACAAACTGTCTCTACAGTGTATTTTGGAGGGACTTCTATAGACGGTGGTGTTCCTAAGGTTTAATAGCTGTCACCAGAGGTAAAAAAACCACAGTAAAGAAAGTAGAACAGCTAATTACTAAGCAAATGCAAAATTAAATTAACTATCCCCAAAGTCAAGCAACGGGTAAAGAGTACAGAATATGATACCTAATATATAAAGAATGGAGGAAGAAATAGGAGAAAAATAAAAGAACCTTTGCATTGTGTTTGTAATAGCATATTAAGTGAGTTAAGTTAGACTCTTAGATAGTAAGGAAGTTAACCTTGAACCTTTGGTAACCATGAATCTAAAGCCTGCAATGGCAATAAGTACATACCTATCAATAATCACCCTAAATGTAAATGGACTGAATGCACCAACCAAAAGCCATAGAGTCACTAAATGGATAAAAAAGCAAGACCCATCTATACGCTGCCTACAAGAGACTCACTTTAAACCCAAAGACATACACAGACTAAAGGTGAATGGATGGAAAAAGATATTTCATGCAACTAATAGAGAGAAAAAAGCAGTAGTTGCAGTACTTGTATTAGACAAAATAGACTTCAAAACAAAGAAAGTCACAAGAGACAAAGAAGAACATTACATAATGATAAAAGGGTCAATCCAACAAGAAGATATAACCATTATAAATATCTATGCGCCCAACATAGGAGCACCTACATATGTGAAACAAACACTAACAGAATTAAAAGGGGAAATAGAATGTAATGCATTCATTCTAGGAGACTTCAACACTCCACAACTCTGAAGGACAGATAAATCAGACAGAAAATAAGTAAGGAGACAGAGGCACTGAACAACACATTAGGACAGATGGACCTAAGAGACATCTACAGCACTCCACACCCAAAAGCAGCACAATATACATTCTTCTCAAGTGCACATGAAACATTTTCAGGAATAGATCATATACTAGGCCACAAAAAGAGCCCCAGTAAATAAAAAAGATTGAAATTGTACCAGACCACAAAGGTATGAAACTAGAAATAAATTATGCAAAGAAAATGAAATATGCCACAAACACATAGAGGCTTCACACCATGCTCCTAAGTAATCAATGGATCAATGACCAAATAAAAACAGAGATCGAGCAATATATGGAGACAAATGACAACAATAATGCAACACCGCAAAATCTGTGGGACCCAGCAAAGGCCGTGCTAAGAGGAAAGTATACTGCAATACAGGCCTTCCTGAGAAAAGAAGAACAATCCCATATGAGCAGTTTAAAGTCATAATTAACGAAACTAGAAAAAGAACAAATGGCCCCAAATCAGTGGAGGGACATAATAAAGATTAGAGCAGAAATAGAAAAATCGAGAAGAATAAAACAATACAAAATCAATGAAAGCAAGGGCTAGTCCTTTGAGAAAATAAACAAAATACATAAACCCCTTCCTAGACTTATCAAGAAGAAAAGAGAGTCTACTCACATAAACAGAATCAGAAATGAGAAAGGAAAAATCACTATGGACACCACAGAAATACAAAGAATTATTAGAGAATATTATGAAAAATTATATGCTAACAAACTGGATAACCTAGAAGAAATGGACAACTTTCTGAAAAAATTCAACCTTCCAAGGATGACCCAGAAAGAACCAGAAAATCTGAACAGACCAATTACCAGCAATGAAATTGAACTGGTAATCAAAACCTACCTAAGAACAAAACCCCTGGACCAGAAGGCTTCACTGCTGAATTTTATCAAGCACTCAGAGAAGACATAATCCCCATCCCCCTTAAAGTTTTCCAAAGAGTAGCAGATGAGGGGATACTTCCAAACTCACTGTATGAGGCCAGCACCACTCTAATACCAAAACCAGGAAAGACACCACAAAAACAGAAAATTACAGACCAATATCCCTGAAGAACATAGATGCAAAAATACTCAACAAAATATTAGCAAACCGAATTCAAAAATACATCAAAAAGATCATCCATCATGATCAAGTAGGATTTATTCCAGGGATGCAAGGATGGTACATTTTAAAATCCATCAACGTCATCCACCACATCAACAAAAAAAAAGGACAAAAACCACATGATCATCTCCACAGATGCTGAAAAAGCATTTAACAAAATTCAACATCCATTCATGATAAAAACTCTCAACAAAATGGATATAGAGAGCTAGTACCTCTGTATAATAAAGGTCATATATGACAAACCCACAGCCAACATTATACTTAACAGCAAGAAGCTGAAAGGTTTTCCTTTAAGATCAGGAACAAGACAAGGTTGCCCACTCTCCCCACTTCTAGTCAACATAGTACTGGAAGTCCTAGCCAGGGCAATCAGAGAACACAAAGAAATAAAAGGCATCCAGATTGGCAGGAAGAAGTTGAACTGTCCCTGTTTGCAGATGACATGATAGTGTACATAAAAAACCCTAAAGAATCCACTCCCAAACTACTAGATCTAATATCTGAATTCAGCAAAGTTACGGGCTATAAAATTAATATGCAGAAATCTGTGGCATTCGTATGCACTAACAACGAACTAGCAGAGAGAGAAATCAGGAAAACAATTCCATTCATAGTTGCATCAAAAATAATAAAATACCTAGGAATAAACCTAACCAAGGAAGTGAAAGACCTATACTCTGAAAACTATAAGACACTCATGAGAGAAATTGAAGAAGATGCCAATAAATGGAAACACATCCCATGCTCATGGATAGGAAGAATTAATATTGTCAAAATGGCCATCCTGCCTAAAACAATCTACAGATTCAATGCAATTCCTCTCAAAATACCAGTGGCATTCTTCAACAAACTAGAGAAAATCATTCTAAAATTCAGATGGAACCACAAAAGACCCTGAATAGCCAAAGCAATCCTGAGAAGGAAGAATAAAGCTTGGGGGATTATGCTCCTTAACTTCAAGTTCTACTACAAAGACACAGTAATCAAGACAATTTGGTAATGGCACAAGAACAGACCCATACACAAATGGAACAGACTACAGAGCCCTGATATAAACCCAACCATATACGGTCAATTAATATATGATAAAGGAGCCATGGACATACAATGGGGAAATAACAGCCTCTTCAACAGCTGTTGTTGGCAAAACTGGACAGCTACAGGCAAGACAATAAAACTGGATTATTGTTTAACCCCATACACAAAAGTAAAGTCGAAATGGATCAAAGACCTGAATGTAAGTCATGAAACCATAAAACTCTTAGAAAAAAACATAGGCAAAGATCTCCTGAATATAAGCATGAGCAACTTCTTCCTGAATGCATCTCCTTGAGCAAGGGAAACAAAAGCAAAAATGAACTCATGGGACTACATGAAACTAAAAGTCTCTGTACAGCAAAGGGACACCATCAACAGAACAAAAAGGTATCCTGCAGTATGGGAGAATATATTTGTAAATGACATATCTGACAAGGGGTTAACATCCAAAATATATAAAGAACTTACATGCCTTGAAACCCAAAAAGCAAATAACCCGATAAAAAAATGGGCAGAGGATATGAAGAGACAGTTCTCCAAAGAAGAAATTCAGATGGGCAACAGACACATAAAAAGATGCTCCACATCACTAATCATCAGGGAAATGCATATTAAAACCACAATGAGATATCACCTCACACTAGTATGTATGGCCAGCATCGAAAAGACTAAGAACAACAAATGTGGAGAAAGGGGAACCCTCCTGCACTGCTGATGGGAATGTAAGCTAGTTGAACCATTGTGGAAAGTAATATGGAGGTTCCTCATAAAACAAAAAATAGAAGTACCATTTGACCTGGGAATCCCACTCCTTGGAATTTACCCAAAGAATACAACTTCTCAGATTCAAAAAGACATATGCAGCCATGTGTTTATCACAGCACTTTTTACAATAGCCAAGATATGGAAGCAACCTAAGTGTCCATCACTAGATGAATGGATAAAGAAGAGGTGATACATATACACAATGGAATACTATTCAGCCATAAGAAAGAAACAAATCCTAGTATTTGCAACAAGCATGGATGGAGCTGGAGGATATTATGCTCAGTGAATAAGCCAGGCAGAGAAAGACAAGTGCCAAATGATTTTCCTCATTTGTGGAGTATAACAATGAGGCAAAACTGAAGGAACAAAATAGCAGCAGACTCAGTGACTTCAAGAAAGAACTAGTGGTTACCAAAGCGGAGGTGTGTGGGAGGGCGTGTTGAGAGGGAGGGAGAAGAGGATTGAGGGGTATTATTTTTAGTACACATGGTGTGGGGGATCACGGGGATAACAGTGTAGCACAGAGAAGGCAAATATTTTATCTGTGGCATCTTACTTCACTGAAGAACAGTGACTGTGTTGCACTATGGGTGGGACTTGATAATATGTTTAAATGTAGTAACCAATTGTTTTTTCATGTGAAACCTTCATTAGAGTGTATATCAATAGTATCTTAATAAAAAATTAAAGAAAAAGAAAAAAATATATACACCAGACTCATTTTGTGTATTCCCCAGGCCTAGAATCAACCATTTCTCTAGAAGCCCTGGTTCTTTTTCATGGAAAATGTTATTATAGTACAAAATCTGGTCACTGGGCATGCTTATTGTTATTGGGGTATCATTGTTTCTAGGACCTCTCTGCTGACAAAGTAATGAAATATCTATACATATTTATTCAAAATATATATTTCAATTGTTAACTCACTGTAACCCTATTGTACTGTAAAAAAATGAACATTATTTTAACAAATGTTTTAAGAACATCTATTTGTTCAGTGAACATTTCAATAATATCTTTTATCTTTCTCTACTCTTTGAAATGAAACTCATTAGAAGATATAAAGAATTAGAAAATAAATGATTGTAAATATGCCTTAAAAGATAGTCTTGCTTCGTCCAAAGAAGTGAGCCAAACTCTTCTCTAAAGGTAGTTTTAGGATTACTGAATATAATTAAAATGTATTATATCACAACTATAAAATATATTCATTTCGTTAGGACTGTATGTGAACATATGCCTCCCTAAGTTTCTGTCCATGGACAATTACCTAATTACTTGTACTCAAGAAAGCATACACAGTGTTTAAGATTTTCTTATTAGTCTGTGGAAGCTGCATATATTTGAAGTTAATGTCAGCAATATCAATTAAATTAAGTGTTTCAAGATCTTCCAAGATAACATGAGTATACAGGATCCAGCATGCAGAGAGCCCACAATAGAGCCCTAGAGTCTTTAACTAAAGATAATTTATTTATGTAAAATGTAAACTGATTAGACAGTTAGTAGGTGATCACACTGCTGTTCACATGGTGAGGGAATACCATCTTGCTGGCCTGCCTTGTTCGGCATGCTGAACCATTTTTGTTTTCTGTTTATAGCTGATGGCTAAAGATTGAAATTCCCCTTAAGAAACGGAGCTAGCTGAAGACAGCATTGTTTGCAGTTTATTTTCTACAAATCATCAAACTTAAAATAGTATGGCTTAGTTTTGGGGGATGTGTATAGTACAGAAATATTCAGAAAGCAAAAAAAAAAATGATGCTATTCTTTCACCATATGGACATTTGCGGCTTTTACTATTAATTTCTGTGTAAAAGGGTATGGGTATACCCATTCTTTAAAGAAAAGTTATAAACTTTTTGAATCATCCCTCTTTCCAAAATTCTCCTTTTAATACATTTTATAAGTATGCTCTAGTCATTGATTACATATCAAATCTATGTTGAAAAAGCCAAATTTATTTTAGTTTTGATGTACTCATCTTTGTAGGCACTAAAAACCACTCTAATATATTTTCATGCCAAAAATATAATTTAATTTTCCCATGAGAAGTTAGAAATTCAAAGTAGTTGTTAAATATCATGGAGAAATGGTAGTTATTTTGAAAGATAAGTCCTCAGTTCTCTAGACCATACAAGACTCTATGAAAGAGTATATTTACAATGCATGTATTGATACTGGAAATCTGCCGCTTGTTTAAGTTGACTCTGCTATTCAGATACAGTCTATCTCATTCATCAAGTACTCTGTACAGTATTCTCAATTGGATATAAACTCTAAAATTCAAAATCCCTTTTTACTTTCTTGAGACTTTCTAGTCAAGGTTTTATACATATAAAAAGATAAAAATGAGTATCATTTTCAATTTTCTATGTTTTTGCAAATCTTGTTGGTATAGTCACAGACTTCAAGAAGGATAACTGTTAAAAATTTTGGTTGACTTGAAATATATTACTGATCTGTATGTCTAAAATAATATCCAGTGGCACTTTGTCAAAACTAAAACATTCTGTGGTCACTGATTTACTTCTGTGTGTTCAGTAGATCAGAATTCAGTTTAACTTGCACAAAGGCTGAGTTTTCAAGTTGCTGAAAGTTGCTCTCATTTTTTCCATATTAGGTATAGATTTTATTTCTTATTAGGTTTCATTTGAGGTAAAATGGGACACTCAAGGTAAACACCTTGCCCAGTGCCTAGTACATAGTAAGTGCTCAATAAATATCGCTTACTGATATTATATTATTAATACAAACACCCAAAATATTGACACTGATCAAGTCTTTTATTAATAGATTAGAGAACTTGGGCTTAGAAATATTGCTACTTTTCCCTAACTAGTAAATAACTGAACTTGTCTTTAAGCACAGACATCTCTGCACACAGGGACACATACATATTTTCTTGGTCTAATTAAAGACTAATTTTCTAATTAAAAAAATGGAACTAAAACACATTTTTATTTTGTTTTTTCTACACGAATGAGCTCTTCATAGAGAGCTCAATTTACATGGTATTCCAACCAAAGCTCTAAAGTTTGGGGGTGGAGGAGTGGCAGAGAAAATATGGTCAAGGAAGGGAAAAAGTTTCCAGCTCCTCACATCAGTCAGAATATGGTTTCTGCTGTTGGCAGTAGAGTAAGGGAGGTGAACCATTCTGCAGCTCGTGGGACCTTGAAAATCTGGGTCAGCATCAGGAGACAGAGTGGGTGAGGCCTCAGCAGGAATGGCATGGAATGGCTGCTCCTAGAAGAGCCGCTATGGGGAGCTGTCTTCTAGCAGACTAACTGAATGTTGTAAGGACATTTACAAAGCCTGGGTTTTCCACGCAAAAATAAGCCATTGATACATATAGTTAAAAGCTGGTCATACTTTGTCACTTCAAATATAGCATTTATTCCTAAATTCAAGTCAGATGTCATTAACCTAGTTTTAATAAGAGGCCTACTGGCTTCAACTAACTTAGGGCATGGCAAAGGGACTCAAGGAAGAAAATCTCCTTATAAAATATCAGCTTTAATGAGGACTGAGGATTCAAAATCCAAAGGCAATTTCCCCAGAGAATTCTACCCATAGACACATGTGCTCACAAACATTATAATTTGAAGTAATTTTATTAAGGCATGTCAGCATTGACATAACTAACTTGATAACCTCGTTTTCAGTGTTTACATAACATTGTTGAGGGGGAGCTTGCTTTAAAATTTGAGTGATGATTATGTGAGATCAAACAATTCTTCCCTTCTATTATCATTCATCTACGTTCAAAGAACCCACCTTGCTTAATAGGTAATGGGACCTCTTCTTTGACACATTTGGCAGATCTGCAATACAAGCCAACTGCAATACATCATCCAATTTGAGTGTTTTGAGTTCATTTAACCCAACAGGTAAGTTTAGAGTAACTATTATAGAACATGTAACTAATCTTAACAATCTACTGAGTTAGATAAAGTTTATCTGTCTCATTTTGCCTCATAGATATATATTTAGATAACAGACTGTAAATATAAATTTCACATTTTTTTTATTACCTTGAAAACAGTAGACCTAAGGCTGCAGAATCTTAAGGCAAGTTGAAGATTATGAGCTGTACTTTTTGTGTTTAATAGATTAGTTGCATATTGAGAAAATTGGGTAATTATTTTATATTGTTATCTGAGCACATTTTAGAAATTCCTTGCCTCCCCCATTTTGATATTTAACTCTGGAAATTTTAGAAGGAAAAAATTGCAAACATTTGCATAAAATCTGGACAAGGGGACACAGTAAATTAAACTCTAAAAATATTACAGCCTTATTAATTTCAGATGATTTTAAACAGTCTGAAGATAAATTTAATGTATAATATAAACTTAGTAGACTAATGTCTACCAGAAAAAAATGGGTGACTTAATTAAACAGGATGAAAAGTTACTCTATAGAAAATTCCAGTTTTCTATCTGGTGTTGGAACAACATGCATGTTTGGACCTAATGTGTTCACCTTAAAAAGTAGCATGATTTATTTAAAGACTTATAATCTACTTGGATGAGGTAATATGACTCATTCAAGGTCAATTTGCTGTAACAACTCCACTGCCAAAAACTTAAATAACAGTTGTTGTCACAGAATGTAGTTAAAGAGCAAAGACTGAAGAAACTTATTTTGAATAAAATGCTAAACTATTCCTGAACTAAATAAGTAGGAGTACTGACAACTGTTAGTCTTGTAAAAGATAAGATTATGTCAGAACTTATTTTTCAATTGGCTTTCAGTTTTCCAAAGAGGGCTTGCTACCTGCAGGGGTTTGTCAAAGTCTACACACTGCAACTCAGATGTGCGAAAAATGTTACTTCCTCTGCTTTCTAGAACGGATTGCATCTGGTGATTGCATCTGGTGCTGGAGCCCCATGTTTCACTGATGGGGTTGCAGGTTGTAGAGGCAGTTAAATATGTCCCATCAAGGTAATTCAGCCCTTTCTGTTAAAACAGTTCTCCCCCAGCCAACCCCTCCACTCTCTGGGAAAATTTAGTCTCATCTTTGTACCTCTCTATTTTGTAACTGTTCTGTCCTTCAGATTTCGTCTTAACACTCTCTTCCATCCTCAAGAGCTTTCTGGTATTTTCTTGGCTGGCATTTCCTACTGACATCTTGCTGACTCTCCTTTAATGGTGAGCCCTGTGCTTGCTTCTTCCTCTTCCCAAGTAACTCACAAACTGTTCTCTCAGCACAGGTCATGTTCTTGTTTGCTCCCAGGGAAGTTTAGCACTCATGCTCTGCTGACCAGGGTCACTCCTGAAATTTTATTGAGCTTCTTACCCACAGAAAATCAACCATACATTCTTTGGGGATATTCACCTGCTGCTTCTGCTACATGGTTCTTGCCTTTCTCCAATGCGAATCACTGGAAACCAAGCTGACTTAATTTTAAGCTGCCATTGATGTACTGGTAGAAATTTCAACATCTTTTACATTACCCACAACCACTAGATTGGGAAGAGGGGAGTTTATGTCCCAGTTCATATAGTTGCCCAATCACACAATCTACCATTTATAATTTATTGCAGTCACTCTACTATATTTGACATGAGATTCTTTAATGTACTTGACTTTTGGCGGGGGTTGGGGTAAGGAAATAAGAAGAAAAAGCAAACTTATTCTAATTACCAGCTCTGAAAAACTCTCAGATCTTTCCAATACTGCCTACCTGTTGCCTCTGGTACCCAATTCAGAGGTTTCAATGAGATATAAGGAGAGGGTAACCAGGAAATTCACTTATCAGTTGTCCTTCCACTTTTCATCCATTCTCATACCCCTGGTGAATGTGTATAAATACGACCAGGGGTAACGGATGAGACCTGTTTCTTCTGCTCACTGCAAAGTGATGTTCTGGTATTGTCATTGTTCAGTGCTTCAAATCCCAGTTTACATGCATCGCAGGCAATCTATTCACTGATGTTATTTCATGAACTTATTCATTGTAATTTCTCTGTAGTTATTTGAATTTGGTTCACTACACAATAAATAAAAATGTTACATGTTCTGCAACTTGGGGGTTATTCATGACCAGCTGAATCTGTGATCATCATTGTAACTCCAGGGGGAAAATCCTGGGGCAAAATCATTTGAAACTGAAATCAGTTAAAGGGAGAAATAAAGTGGGAGAAACCTGTTTGTTTCTTAAAAGCAGTGCACTTGTGTTCTCCCTTGTCTCTCGTGATCCAGCTGCAGAAGAAGAGGGGCCACCCATCTCTCTGGTCCAGGTAAGCCCTCACTCACCCCTGTAATTCATATGGAGATGGACTACTTCTCACCACCCCTTGGAAACATCTATTGATATGGAGATGCACTAAAGCCAGGTGAGAGATTATGGAAATATTGAAATTTTTACCCACAGACACCCTTCCAGAAATCTAGCCTTACAATCAACTTGTCCCCATCTTCCATAATGGACCCTGGGTGAGAATACTGTAGCATTGTAACCAGACTAATAACATACAATAGCAAAAGCAATAAAATCATGATAATTCTCAAGCCAGAGGCTTCAGCTAGGTTCAAAGTCCTATGCAGGTTAAGTCCATAGCTTGCCCATTCAACAGGTGGAGAGTAGTCAAACAGGTAGGGAGTTCAGAATAATCATTACACGGCAGCTGCAGCCTGGGAGCACGTCCAGGCCACAAGGACAGTAGAAGAAAATAAACTTAAGGGCAATAAGATACATATTTTAATGACATCAGCTTAGGCAAATCTTGTCCATCAGGTAGGATGCTTGCAAGACAGTGGTCCTGTGATAGGACTGTGGAAGGAATGGGACCTCGTCCTGGTCTACTATACCAAACCTTTACCCCTATCCCTGTGGGAGTTACAGATGGGTAAATATGTACGATTATGGGAGATACATGCACTGGCCAGGAAAATAAAACAAAACTTCCCCATAAGATGCTCTTATGGATGTTTTGGGTACACTATGTGATCTTTGTGGGCCACTCTGCTGTTACTCCAGAAATACACATGAGGCCAGCTTCCAGGCCTTTTCCCCAAGGAACCAGAAGAGCCAGCCATTACCGGTCCATGTGTCAAAATGTCCAGGGTCATATCCACTCAACAGAGTCTCCAGGGTTTAATGTAGTTGGGGTTGGCAGGAGGATGTTGCTCTGCTGGCCATGTTCTGACTTCAATAACTCCTCTTTAGTTTGCACATACGGTTGTATAGGAGAGGCAGCAAGTTGTGTTAGCATGTCCACAGGGCTCAAGGCTCCTTTTCAGGGCTTCTCATTCAAATACCATATCACTGTCCATAAATGAACTGACCAGCCCCATAGACTATTGGTGTCTGAATTCAGGCTAGATTTCAACAAACCATTGTACCTTTCTATCATGCCTGCCCCAGTAGGGTTATATAGTACATGAAACTTCCACTTTATTGCTAATTGCTGCAATCATTCTCGTAACACATGTCCAGTAAAATGGGTGCCTTGATTGCACTCAATCACCTGCGGATGGCCACAAGCTGCAAAGAGACACTATAGGCCCCTCTTAGTGGTTTGCTTATCTGTATGACAGCTATGGTGTAGAGAAAGCAACCAACAGGCCAGTAGCTGTGTCCACACAAGTCATGACATATCGATGTCTTTCTGATATGGGGAGAGGCACAATGTAGTCTATCCGCCACCTGACAAGGGGTATCGGCCTCTTTACTGTTATCACATGTTGTTGCAGGACTGGTGTTAAGTCCCACTAGAAACACACCAGGCACTCCTTCCAGGATTTGCTGACTTCTTCAAAAGGTCAACAGCAAGCCCCATGGACGGGTTACAGCCCACATTGTCTTTTGCTCCATGTGCAACAAATGCTGATGTAACCATTGGGCTACATCAGAGGCAGGCTTTCCTTCCAGCCAGCACACCTGGGTCAATGTGTCTGCTTCATCATTCCCTGGGGATGCCAAAGGCAAAGGGCCAGTCACATGATATATGGTAACAATTTTAGTATGACCAGAGGCCCATAGGTCTTGCCACAACTCTTGCCCCCAAAGGGGCCGGTGACCAACCATCTAGTCTGCATGGTACCATGTTGGTAGCAACAGGGTCAAGCCTGATAGATGGCCCAGCTGTCGGTGCAGACAAGTAGAGGAGAGGGCTCCCGGGTGATCATGAGCCATACTGTCCGCAACTCAGCCCATGGCTGCTCTTCCCCTCTCCATCCTCCATCCATATTGTCTATCTTAGGATAAAAAGCCACAGCCCCTAACTTCAGGGGCTGCCCAGTACTGGTTGGCATACAGACAGCTCCAGTCATGTGACTGGCCATTTGCCTTTGGCAGAGCCTGGCAGGAGTGCCTGGTGTGCCCCCAGGCAATTTATACGGCTTAGTATTTGTCACTTACGAGGTAAAGGCAGAGCTACAGGTATGTGCTTAACATATCCCCTCCAAACTGCCTTTACCACACATACCCTCAGTCTGAACTCATCTGCAGTGGTCTGTAACCACAGGCTCTGCAGGATATCTACCCTCAAAATATATTCAGGAATGGGAGAAATGTACACAGTATACTCCTTTAGAGGTAAATGCCCTATCCCCAATTTGATTTGGGCTTTCTTCACTCTAACTGCCTTATACATATAGCCATCTATCACATCAGGCATCCCAGGAAAATGCTCAGGGTTGCCATAAATTAGAAAACATTCAGTTCCTGTGTCTCCTGGTGCCAGGACACCCTGATATCCCAGAGACACAAAAGCCATGTAGGCAGAGGTTCCAATGGCTTCTGGTCTATACTGGATACTCATGTCCAAAAGCTCATCCTGGGTGTAGGGGTAGAGCATGGAGTGCTCCACAACCTGGGGAGGGGCAATTCCTCCCCCTGAAGAGCCATGGTTGTAGCATTTTTATTTTCTTAATTACAACCAGGTGGGTCTTTAATACAGGAGAGGCTGGTACCTCAGGTAGTGGCCTCCGTAACAGATCTTCCCTCGGCCCCATCCCTGCATCCTCGTCCAACACCACCTCTACCATCTCCAGGGCTGAAGGCCTTGCTCTTTCCTCCCCCTCCCCCACAGCCTCCTTCAGTATGGATTCTCCTGATATCTCCTCCCTCTCTGATGCTAAGGAATTATCCAGGAGCTCAACCTGTCTTCTCAATAACTGTCTCTCTTTCTTAAGGGTATCCCACAGGTCATCACCCAGCTCCTCCAAGCAATGCTCACGTTTTTCTTTCTCTTTCCAAAGTCTCTCTCTCTCTACTCAATAACCCGATTTCCCTCCTCGATAACACTTTCCAGTATCTCGACAAAAAGAGATCCTACAATCCCAGCTGCTACACAGCCACTCAGGGCCTCTAAGCAGTCTTCTATCTCATGGAGGTCTTATTCTGCAGCTTCTGGTGTCTTCACCTTTCCCAAATTCTGGGGAAGGCCCAACCCCTCTAGGAGGTTCTTTACCCTAGACCAGTTCCCACTAGGGCTGCCCATTTGGAAGCCCCACAGTTGGAGTGCTCTGGGTGAAGCTGCACCCTCTAGACAGCTGCAGCCACTGGGGCCTCGCCACTATCCACAGAGTGGGTTCCGGGCATCTCCCAGCATCTCTAGGGGCAGTTTACCCAAGGGTCACACCCATGCAGACAGAGTTCAGGTTCCGAGTTCTGCAGACTACCACCAGGTGTAACTCGGTGTGTAAATCCTAGGGCAAGATACCTTTGAAACTGAAATCGGTCAAAGGAAGAAATAAAAGTGGAAAAACCCGATTATTTCTTAAAAGCAGTCCATTTCTGCTCTCCCATGTGTCTTGTGACTGGGCTGCAGAAAAAGAGGCTCCACCCAACCTCTCTGGTCCATATAAGCCCAGGCTTGCCCTTGTAATTACCCATTTATATAGAGATGGACTACTCTCCACCCATTGGACACAACTATTGATATAGAGATGCACTAAGGCCAGGTGAGAGATTCTGGAATTATTGCAATTTTACCCACATTTCATTTATTGAACTTACTTTTTCTAAGTTGTGTCTCTCCTTCCCAACATACTATAATGAGTTTTGTATTATCTTAGAAATGGCTCTATTTGCAAATTGTGTAGTGTTATATCTCTGTTCTGATTCTTCCTAATTGAAGAGCTTTCTACTGTGGCCTAAGAGACTGGAGAGGGACTTGAATCTAATTAGCCATCTAAGTGGATTAATATTAAGCCTGTGTTCAAGCTGAAAAACCTTTTTTGGTAACTAAATATGGAATAATTATATTTGATGTGTAACATCATTACAAGTTCCTTGGCCCTATGTTTTATTAATCAATTTAACATTTAATTTTCTAAATAGATTTATTTATATTCAGAAAACTCTTTGTCATACAATCTTTCCACTACTTACATTAAGTATATAAGTCCAAGATAAACCTTTATATCTATAAGAAAGAATAGAGTTTTATAAAGTAAGGATAATAGAGAAAAAAACCTATCGAAATTAAAATACATAGAAACATGGAAATTGAAAATTTAAGTTTCTAAAAGCTTTTAGGAATCAAAATTTCTTTCTCCAAATAATAGACTGCATCACATAGGATTTCATTCTACTCCACATTTATGTGAACTTGTAAAATGATACTATTGGTGAATTTGTGATATTATTACTTTATATTATATTTTTACTAGTATTATTTTTACAAAGCATTTTGCCTTTATTTCCAAGGTCACTCTTTTTATAAGAAGACTATAACCAACAAAGATACACATTATCTAATAATATTGTTGCAACTTATATCATTTCCTTTCTTCATTGACAATAAACTCTTGAATTTTCAAAGGTTGAGTATGCATTTTTAAAATTTTATTTTGGTATAATTAATCTATAATTACATGTGCAATATTATGGTTATACAACTACCCACTTCATCAGATCCCTCCACCAACCCCATTAGAGTCACTGTCCATAAGTACAGTGAGATGCTATAGAATCACTGTCTTCTCTGAGTTGTACAGCCCTCCCCGTGACCCCCCAACATTATGTTTGCTAATCGTAATGCCTCTTTTTCCCCCTTGTACCTCCCCACCCATCCTCACCAGTCCCTTTCTCTTTTTTCCTTTTGGTAGTCCATTCTTGGGTTCTGTGAGTTTGCTGTGGTTTTTTACTTACAGATTTTTTTTCCACTTCTGCTCCTCATATGAGTGAAACCATCTGATACTTGTCTTTTTCTGCTTGGCTTATTTCACTGAGAATAATACCTTCTAGCTCCGTCCATGTTGTTGCAAATGGTAGGCCTTGTTTTCCTCTTATGACTGAATAATATTCCATTGTGTATATGTACCACTTTGTCTTTATCCATTCATCTACTGACGGACACTTAGGTTGCTTCCATTTCTTGGCTATTGTAAATAGTGTGCAATAAACATAGGGGTGCATATGTCTTTTTGAAACTGGGCTGCTGCATTCTTTGGGTAAATTCCTAGGAGTGGGATTCCTGGGTCAAATGGTATTTCTATTTTTAGGTTTTTGAGGAACCTCCATACTGCTTTCCACAATGGTTGAACTAATTTGCATTCCCACCAGCAGTGTAGGAGGGTTCTCTTTTTTCCACATCGTCGCCAACATTTATTGTTGTTTGTGTTTTGGATGTTGGCCAACCTTACTGGTGTGAGGTGATATCTCACTGTGGTTTTAATTTGCATTTCTCTGATGATTAGTGATGTGAAGCATCTTTTCATGTGCCTGTTGGCCATATGAATTTCTTCTTTGGAGAAGTGTCTATTCATGTCCTCTGCCCATTTCTTCTTATTATTTTTTTTAGCATTTTTTAATATAATTTATTTTGGTATCATTAATCTACAATTACATGTGCAATATTATGGTTATTAAACTACCCCTTCATCAGGTCCCCCCCACCCACCCCATTACAGTCACTGTCCATCAGCATAGTGAGATTCTATAGAATCACTACTTGTCTTCTTTGAGGTGTACAGAACTCCCTCTACCCACCCAACATTATGTCTGCTAATCGTAATGACCCTTTTCCCCTCTTATCCCTCCCTTCCCACCCATCTTCCGCAGTCCCTTTCCCTTTGGTAACTATTAGTCCGTTCTTGGGTTCTGTGAGTCTGCTGCTGTTTTGTTCCTTCAGTTTTTTTCTTTGTTCTTATATTCCACATATGAGTGAAATCATTTGATACGTGTCTTTTTTGGCTTGACTGATTTCGCTGAGCATAATACCCTCTAGCTCCATCCATGTTGTTGCAAATGGTAGGATTTGTTTTCTTCTTATGGCTGAATAATATTCCATTGTGTATATGTACAACTTCTTCTTTATCCATTCATCTACTGAGGAACACTTAGGTTGCTTCCGTTTCTTAGCTATTGTAAATAGTGCTGCAATAAACATAGGGGTGCATATGTCTTTTTCAAACTGGGCTGCTGCATTCTTAGGGTAAATTCCTAGGAGTGGAATTCCGGGGTCAAATGGTATTTCTATTTTAAGTTTTTTGAGGAACCTCCATACAGCTTTCCACAATGGTTGAACTAATTTGCAGTCCCACCAGCAGTGTAGGAGCATTCCCTTTTCTCCACATCCTCGCCAACATTTGTTGTTGTTTGTGTTTTGGATGTTGACCATCCTCACTGGTGTGAGGTGATATCACATTGTAGTTTTAATCTGCATTTCTCTGATGATTAGCAATGTGGAGCATCTTTTCATGTGCCTGTTGGCCACCTGAATTTCTTCTTTGAAGAAGTCTCTCTTCATGTCCTCTGCCCATTTCTCAATTGGATTATTTGCTTTTTGTTTGTTAAGGTGCATGAGTTCTTTATATATTTTGGATGTCAACCCTTTATCAGATACGTCATTTTATGAATATATTCTCCCATACTGTAGGATGTCTTTTTGTTCTACTGATGGTGTCCTTTACTGTACAGAAGCTTTTCAGCTTGATATAGTCCCACTTGTTCATTTTTGCTTTTGCTTCCCTTGCCCGGGGAGATATGTTCATGAAGAAGTCGCTCATGTTTATGTCCAAGAGATTTTTGCCTATTTTTTTTCTAAGAGTTTTATGGTTTCATGACTTACATTCAGGTCTTTGACCCACCTTGAGTTTACCTTTGTGTATAGGGCTAGACAGTAGTCCAGTTTCACTCTCTTACATGTAGCTGTCCAGTTTTTCCAACACCAGCTGCAGACGACGCTATCATCTCCCCATTGTATATCCAAGGCTCCTTTATCAAATATTAATTGACTGTATATGTTTGGGTTAATGTTTGGATTTTCTATTCTGTTCCACTGGTCTGTGGGTCTGTTTTTGTGCCAATACCAAATTGTCTGATTACTGTGGCTTTGTAGTAGAGCTTGAAGTCAAGGAGCATAATTCCCCCTGTTTTATTCCTCCTTCTCAGGATTGCTTTGGCTATTCAGGGTCTTTTGTGATTCCATATGAATTTTAGACTTATTTGTTCCAGTTCATTGAAGAAAGCTGGTGGTATTTTGATAGGGATTGCATTGAATCTGTATATTGCTTTAGGTAGTATAGCCATTTTGACAATATTTATTCTTCTTAGCCAAGAGCATGGGATGAGTTTCCATTTGTTAGTGTCCTCTTTAATTTCTCTTAGGAGTGTCTTGTAGTTTTCAGAGTAGTGGTCTTTCACTTCCTTCGTTGGGTTTATTCCTAGGTATTTTATTCTTTTTGATGCAATTGTGAATGGAATTGTTTTTATGATTTCTCTTTCTGTTAGTTCATCGTTAGTGTATAGGAAAGCAACAGATTTCTGTGTGTTAATTTTGTATCCTGCAACTTTGCTGAATTCACATATTCATTCTAGTCATTTTGGAATGGAGTCATTAGGGTTTTTTATGTACAGTATCATGTCATCTGCAAATAGTGACAATTTGACTTCTTCTTTACCAATCTGGATGCCTTGTATGTCTTTATTTTGTCTGATTGCCATAGCTAGGACCTCCAGTATTATGTTGAATAACAGTGGAGAGAGTGGGCATCCCTGTCTTGTTCCCGATCTTAGATGAAAAAGCTGTCAGCTTCTTGCTGTTAAGTATGATGTTAGCTGTGGGTTTGTCATATATGGCCTTTATGATGTTGAGGTACTTGCCATCTATACCCATTTTGGTGAGAGTTTTAATCATGAATGAATGATGAATTTTGTCAAATGCTTTTTCAGCATCTATGGACATGATCATGTGGTTTTTGTTCTTCTTTTTGTTAATATAGTGGATGAATTTGATGGATTTTAAACTGTTGTACCATCCTTGCATCCCTGAGATGAATCCCACTTAATCATGGTGTATGATCCTCTTGATGTATTTTTGAATTCGGTTTGCTAATATTTTGTTGAGTATTTTTGCATCTATGTTCATCAGGGATATTGGTCTGTAATTTTCTTTTTTGGGAATGTCTTTGCCCTGTCTTGGTATTAGAGTGATGCTGGCTTTATAGAATGAGTTTGGAAGTTTTCCCTCCTCTTCTATTTTTTGGAAAACTTTAAGGAGAATCGGTGTTATTTCTTCTCTATATGTCTGGTCCAATTCAGAGGTGAATCCATCTGGCCTGGGGTTTTGTTCTTGGGTAGTTTTTTGATTACCAATTCAATTTCGTTGCTGGTTATTGGTCTGTTTAGTTTTTCTCTTTTTGCTTGGTCAGTCTTGGCAAGCTGTATTTTTCTTAGAGGTTGTCCATTTCTTCTAGGTTTTCCACCTTGTTAGCATATAGGTTTTCATAGTATTCTCTTATAATTCTTTGTATTTCTTTGGGTTCTGTCGTGATTTTTCCTTTCTCATTTCTGATTCTGTTTATGTGTGTAGATTCTTTTTCTCTTGATAAGTCTCCTAGGGGTTTATGTATTTTGTTTATTTTTTCAGAGAACCAGCTATGGGTTTCTTTGATTTTTTCTATTGTTTTATTCTTCTCAATTTTATTTATTTTTTCTCTGATCTTTATTATGTCCCTCCTTCTGGTGACTTTGGGCCTCATTTGTTCTTCTTTTTCCAATTTCAGTAATTATGTCTTTAGACTGTTCATTTGGGTTTGTTCTTCCTTGTTTAAATAGGCCTGGATTGCAATATAGTTTCCTCTTAGAACTGCCTTTGCTGCATCCCACAGAAGTTGCAGCTTTGTGTTATTGTTGTCATTAGTCTCCATATATTGTTTTATCTCTGTTTTTATTTGGTCATTTATCCATTGATTATTTGGGAGGATCTTATTAAGCCTCCATGTATTTGTGAGCCTTTTTGTTTTCATTGTATAGTTTATTTCTAGTTTTACACCTTTGTGATCTGTGAAGTTGGTTGGTAGAATTTCAATATTTTTGAATTTACTGAGGTTCTTTTTATGGCCTAGTATGTGGTCTATTCTGGAAAATGTTCCATGTCCGCTTGAGAGGAATGTGTATTCTGCTCCTTTTGGGTGTAGAATTCTGTAGATGTCTGTTAGGTCCATCTGTTCTAGTGTGTTGTTCAGTGCCCGTGTGTCTTGACTTATTTTCTGTCTAGTTGATCTGTCCTTTGGAGAGAGTGGTGTGTTGAAGTCTCCTAAAATGTATGCATTGTTTTCTATTTCCTCCTTTAATTCTGTTAGTATTTGTTTCACATATGTCGATGCTCTTGTGTTGGGTGCACATATATTTAAAATGGTTATATCCTCTTGTTGGACTCACCCCTTTATCATTATGTAATGTCCTTCTTTTCCTTTCTTCATTTTGAAGTCTATTTTGCAACACCTGCTTTTTTCTCCGTGTTGTTTCCATGAAACATCTTTTTCCATCCCTTCACCTTTAGTCTGTGTATATCTTTGGATTTGAGGTGAGTCTCTTGTAAGCAGCATATAAATGGGTCTTCCTTTTTTATCCATTCTGTTAGTCTGTGTCTTTTGATTGGTGCATTCAGTCCATTGACATTTAGGGTGATTATCAATAGATATGTACTTATTGCCATTGCTGGCTTTAGATTTGTGGTTAGCAAAGTTTCAAGTTTACCTTCTTTACTATCTAGTAGTCTAACTTAACTTTCTTGTTAAGTTATTGTAAACACAGTCTGATGATTCTTTATTTCTCTCCCTTCTTTTTCTTCCTCCTCCATTCTTTATATACTATGTGTTTTATTCTTTGCCTTTAGTTAGTATTTGGATGGTCTGCTTTCTTTGCTGATTTTATTTTCTCTTATGACATCTTTTTCAGCCTTAGGAGTGCTTCCATCTAGAGCAGTCCATTTAAGATATCCTGTAGAGGTGGTTTATGGGAGGCAAATTCCCTCAGCTTTCGCTTCTCTGGGAATTGTTTAATCCCTCCCTCAAATTTAAATGATAATCATGCTGGATGCAGTATTCTTGGTTTGAGGCCCTTCTGTTTCATTATGTTAAATATATCAAGCCATTCTCTTCTGGCCTGTAAGTTTTCTGTTTAGACGTCTGAAGATAGTCTGATGTGTTTTTTTTTGTAGGTCATCTTTTTTGTATCTCAAGCTGCCTTAATAGTCTGTCCTTATCTTTGATCTTTGCCATTTTAATTATTATGTGTCTTGGTATTGTCTTCCTTGGGTCCCTTGTGTTCAGAGATCTGTGGGCTTCCATAGTCTGAGAGACTATTTCCTTCCTCAGCTTGGGGAAGTTTTCAGCAATTTTTTTTCAAAGACACTTTCTATCCCTTTTTCTCTCTCTTCTTTTTCTGGTACTCCTACAATGTGAATATTGTTCTGTTTGTATTGGGCACACAGTTCTCTTAATATTCTTTTGTTCCTAGAGATCCTTTTATCTCTCTCTGCCTCAGCTTCTCTGTATTTCTGCTCTCTGATTTCTGTCCCATTAACAGTCTCTTGCATCTCATCCAGTCTGCTGCTAAGTCTGTTGATGGCTTGTCTCATTTCTGTATTGTCTTTCCTCACTTCCCTTAGTTCCTCCCTTAGCTCTTGCATATTTCTCTGTAGATCCATCAGTATGGTTATGACTTTTATTCTGAATTCTTTTTCAGGACAATTGTGTATGTCCATCCCATCAGGCTCTCTCTCTGGGGTTGTCTTGCTGATCTTAGTCTGGACCATATTCCTCTGTCTTTTCATGGCGATAGAAGTGTTCACTAGTAGGCGCCACGTGTGTTAGCTGGAAGAACAAAGTCTCTTCTTGCTTGTTGTTCTCCTTGCCCTTCTCCTGGGCCTGAATTGTTTTCCTGAACACCCGGAGGCTGTCCCTGGGAAAATCTCCTGTACTGCCTGTGTGCGGGATTGCCCTCAGCCTAGACCTGGTTCTGGGGCTCTTCCCGCTTACCTGTGTGCCTGCTGGGTGTCTATGGCACCAGCCTGGGAGGGAACGAATGGCAGGCTGCTGATCTCTGTGGGAAGCCTCGTCATAGCTGCTTTGCCCAGCTGCCGGCCAAGGGGTCTGAAATTCCCCAAGACTCCCAGCTTGCTGGGCTGAGTGCACTGGTATGATTTTTATCTGCTGCTGGGCCCTTGTCTCTTTAAGACTTAAAAAAAAAAAAGCGCCCCCCGGGATGTGATTCTTTGAGGATGCTGTGGCTGGCACTGCTCCTCCACTATTCTGCAGCAGTGGCGGCTCCGCCGGACCCTTTGTGGCTCTGGCCGGGCGGCGGGGAATGAATGGCAGGCTGCTGATCTCTGTGGGATTCCTTGGTGTGGCTGCTTTGCCCGGCCACCGGCCGAGGGGTCCTAATTTCCCCAAGACTCCCAGCCTGGTGGGCTGAGTGCACTGGGACAATTTTGTTCCGCTGTTGGGCCCTTGTCCCTTTAAGACTTTAAAAAAAGCACCTGCTTTTCTTTTTTCCCAGGGAGTTGGCTGAGAGGACCCGCTTGCGTTCTCTGGCTCAGATCCTGCACTTCTATTTCTCCAATCTCCGATACACCACGCAATGTGTGTCAGTGCTCCCGGCGCAGATCACCAGGGCTGATTATTTGGTGGGCCTGTGCTTCCACTCCCTCCCTGCTTTGAATCTTTTCCTCCCACCTGTGAGCTGGGGTGGGGGGAGCGCTCAGGTCCTGCTGGGTCACGGCTTTGTATCTTACCTGCTTCGTGAGGTGCTTGAGTTCTCCCAGGTGTAGCTGTAGCCTAGCTGTTGTCCTGTATCTTCTGGTCTCTCTTTTAGGAATAGTTGTATTTGTTCCATTTTCATAAATATATATTGTTTTGGGAGGAGTCTTCCACCACCCTGCTCATGCCGCCATCTTCCCAGAAGTCTCCGAGTATGCATTTTTAAAATATGTTTCTCTGACCTTCAGCAACAGGTTTTAGAGATGTTTCTAGTGAGAAGGTCACAAGGAAGCTAAATTTTGTGTAGTAAACTGAAAAGAAGTTTTACTGAAATGCTTTGAAATTATTTAAATGAATAATTGCATGGAAAAATCCCAGAAACTCAAGAATAACAAACTAAAGAATATTTTTGAGCACACCATTCATAGAGAATTGGAATCAATTTACCTTAAAATTTTCTAAGATGCTCTCTTTGACATTCTAAAAGATCAGAAAAAGTAGATGCTAGATGTAGGAAAAGATACAAGTGGTGACTGAGAGGGCTCTTCACTGTGTTTTCTGTGCTTTGGCTAGAGGAAAATAAAGAAAACCCAGGTGGATTCTTACAAAACCTATCTTTTTATAACAGCTACTGTCAAGTGGCAAATTTTACTTCAGATGAAAAACTATACTCCATTTTGCAATAAATTCAAGCTAATCTAACCTACAAAGTTCCAAGATAAAGTTAAGAAACATTATTCTCTACTGAAATAAAGGAAGGAAGGAAGGAGTAAAGGAAGATTTTAAAATAAAATATATAAAATCTTTGCTTTAATCTCCAGGACTTCCATGAACTTGGCCATACATATACAGCATACCTTTTATTCACATGTTCAATCAATGTTTTTGCTAAATGAGTAAGATGTGTTCTTATTCATAATTTGTATTTTCTTGTGGGCTCAAAACATTGTTCATCTACCTCTCTTCCTTTCTTGATAAATGGAAATTCTATTCCTGTTGTTTCTTGGCATAAAAACCAGGGAGACATCTTGACTTCTCTTTATAACCTAGATCCAATTTGTCAAAAAGTTCCATCAGATCTACCTGCAAAAAAATATTTAGATTTCCATTTTTTTTTCTTTGTTGTATCATCCCTGCAACCACCCTGGTCCAGTCCACCACCCTATCTCCTATTGTGGCAATACCTTCCTAGCAGGCCTTCCTTTTTGACCCCTGAGAGCCTATTCTCCATAGAACTGTCATCTGTTTCAAATATAATTTAGATTATAACATATTCTTTCAAATGTCTATAATATTTTCCCATATTTTGGGTAAAATTACAGTATTTCCAGAATCTCTCACCTGGCTTTAGTGCATCTGCGTATCAATAGGTAATTATAAGGGTGTGTGGTGGTTTATTTGGACCTGAGAAGTTGGGTGGAATTCTCTCTGCTGCTGCAGCCTGGTCAAGAGAGAAAAGGGATGACTGCTTGTAAGACATAAACAGATTTCTTAAACTTTATTTCTCCCTTTGACTGATTTCAGTTTCAGAGGTATTTTGCCCCGGGATTTTCCCCCAGAGTTACACATATCAATGACAGTAAAACCCACAATCTTTACAATGGTCTATAGCCTTTGTACTTGCTGTGCCCTCTGCCTGAACACTCTCTTTCCAGATATTGGCTAGCCTTCCTTTATGATCCTTTTTAGATTTCTGTTCAAATGTCATCTAATCAGAGAGGCTTTCCCTAACTATCCTCTATCAAATATGCATACACCCTCTACAATTTTCTTTAAACTGTTAATTCCACATTGTCATACTCTTATATCTATCTGATTAATTTTGGTGAGGATGATGATGATATCAGCAGGTATTTTTATGACATTATGTTCCATACACAATTCTAAGAATTTTACATGTATTGACTCATCACAACACTAAGAAACAGTGTTTTTATCTCCATTTTACACATGAAGTACTTGAGGCTTGGCAATGTTAAGAATTAGTCCTAGACTGCACAGCTATAAAACAGCAAAGTTGACATTCAAATCGTTACACTTTGTCTCCAGAATCTGTAGTCTTGTCAAATATGTGATAGTATTTCATATTATAGATAGTATTATAGATAATTCTGCTGATTTGTTTATTGTTTGTGTTCTCTTTCATGAATGGAAAATTCATAAAGGTAGAGATTTCTTATTTTATGCCCTACCATATCCCAGTTTTAGATTGGCTCACTGGAGATACCCCAAAAATATTTATTGATAAATGATTCTATGTCACCACCCACACTCTTCTATGTAAAATGCATGGCTTTGCATACACACCTGGTTAATTCCAGCTTGAACTTCAGTTGCATCCTTTATTATATGGGCTGTTCTTAGAAACTGAAGACATTCTTGATGTTCTATGTTATCACAAATCTTTGCACATGATATATGATAAATTGGTCTTGTTCTGGACATAAATAGATACATTTTTCTGGAAGAAGATATTACTCAGAATGAGGAAACTTCAACATGTAGTTACTAGCAAAGGAAACATTTTAAAAGACCTATCCTAACAGTACTAAGAATTGATTCAATGCTCTCTACTTCCCAAAAAGTGACATCAAACATAAAATCATCAAGATTTTGTTCCTGGGCTGGCCTTTATTATATTTAGCTCAAGAAGAGTATTAAAAGAAACATTGAGACCATATAGGTTTTGTCTTTATTTTGTTTTTACTATATGAAAGTATTTTTAATAACCAAAGGAAATCAAAAGGGTTTCATTATTTTCTAAGAAACTTTCTATTTAATTTAAATTTTATATACTTGCACTGGAGGTGTATAGCCAGAATTTTTATGCATGGCAAGTTTTAAATATACTAATGAAAAATTATTGGAATATGCAACTTAGTAACTATAATTATAAAGAATAGTAACATAAGAATCTAACCAGATTAAAAAATCAACTTAGTGAGACTTTGTTACATTTCCTAATATTTCTTAGGTGTATACTTTAGTTAATGGATAGGTATGCTAGTTAATAATTTCTCATGCAATGGTTATTTTGTTAACATTATGAAAATGCTTTCATATGACCTGTACAATTCTGTAATGAAACCATACTGATATTCTTGTGTTATACAGAAAAAATGAACTTCTGTGGCAGGTGCTTTATAAGTGCTTGCCTTTTAAATTGCTTTTACAAATAATTCAACAAAACTTAGTAACACAGAGATCAATATTTATTATTTTGTTGATGCTGATATTAGTAAAAATGAACTTATATTTATTATTGTGGGGAAGTTCTGGTTCCTATGGCCAGGATCCTCACTGAACTTAAACCACCTGATGATGTAATTGGCCTGTTGCCTCGCTACTGCTTCCACACCTTTAGGCAATAAGCTATTACTGTGTTATATAGAAAGCTCGGCTCTGTGCTCTGGGCGGAGACAGAGATGCTAGTCTCGACCTACCACTGGGAGAACAAGCTGGGTAATAAACCCTTTCACCCCAAAGAACATTCTGCTGTCAATTTCTTTGGTGGCATTGAATCCATAGCGAACTTGCCAGGGGCTGAAACCCATTGGCAAGACAATTATCTAAGGTTAAGTATGTTTCCTCTGTTGATAATAGAATAGTTTTTCAAAATCTTTAAGAAAATTTACCTTGGTCCCCTCCCAGCAAAAGTTGTCAACTTCCTCTGAAGTCGTCTCATAATTTATGTATACTATTCTAGTAGAACTTTTACTTAATACATTGTTCTAAAGAAGCAGTTTTAGAAGTGAAAAGGGAGAATTTACTACAAATACCAAAAATATAAAAGACCATAAGAGACTACTATATACAATCAAAACCAACAAACCTGGAAGAAGTGGATAAATTCCTAGAAACATACAATCTTCCAACACTGTATCATGAAGAAATAGATAATCTGGATAGACTGATCACTATTAATGAAATTGGATTAGTAATCAAAATAATACCAACAAACAAAAGTTGATTCCAGATGGCTTCACAGATGAAATCTACCAAACATTTAAAGAGAAATCAATACCTATTCTCCTCAAATTACTCCAAAAAAATTAGAGAGGAAGAACACTTCCAAACTCATTTTATGAGGCCGGCATTATCCTGATACTAAAACCAAAGAAACTACAAAAAAAAGGCCAATACCACAGATGAACATGTATGCAAAAATCCTCAACAAAACATTTGCAAACCAAATTCAACAATACATTAAAAGAATCATATACCATGAACAAGTGGGATTCATTTCAGGGATGCAAGTTCCACAAATAAATTAACTTATTTAATACAAAAAAATTACCAAAACAAAGGATGAAAACATCTTTCTCTATGCTGTAGATAATATGTTTTTTATTTATCAGAAGTAAAATTGAATCATACAATCCTAATGATTTAAGTAGAAATATTTGACTATGGTCACTAAATATCTCTTTTCAATAGTTGGTGTTTTATTCACTAAGTAATTAAATACCCAAATCAAATCACGTTAAGTAAACTTGTGAAAATTCTGTCGTATATGATCCTTGATCAAAGTAATCTTTTATTTCTCTATGCAGTTCAAATTTATACATATTTATGGAAATTTAGGAACATTTTTAAGTGATAAGGGAAATATTTTGTTTCATCATAAGTAGTGTGTACATCCTCAGCCTTTAAAATATGTTCTTGGCAATAAACGGTCTTTGAAAATACTTTTGATTTTTAGTCACATTTTCCTTATCTTGGCATACAATCAGCATTCAAAATGTATTACAATTTACTGTTTTTCTATTTTTCATGACAAACTAAAACAAATAAAAAAATTCAAATATCTTGATTGGTGATAATACAAAATAAGTATAAATTAAAACATGTGGTAGAAAAAATAATATATTTATTAGGAAAATATAAAACATTCATTATTTTGCGGTCTTCCGTGTCCTGAGAAAAGAGATGCCAAATGATTTTGTCGCCTTAACTATTAGTTTTGATGGCTGCTCAACATCGGAACACAGTAGCTGTGACTGAATGCTTGGTTACTACGATGGTTCCGGTGTTTAAAAATGTTTGTTGGCCAGCTTTCTATCATCAAAACCTTGTTTAGCTGAATGTTTCAGCTGTTTACCAAGACCTTCAATGAGACAGGTTGCATCATTTTGCAATTACAAGCAGCTGTTTACATATGGTCTCCACCATTTATTCACTATTGTTAACCATAATTTTGTGTTATTGAGGCTACACTGGCAATCAGATCCCCTATTATAAACTAGATGTAGAATTTGCTACATCTTCTTTTTCCAATAATTTTATATGCAAAACAACTTCAGTTGTTCAAACTATAGCAATTATTCAAGCACCTTCTTTTATATAACTGAGCTGCTTTACCTGCCATCTGTGTTACACATAATTACATCTGGAAGATAATTAAAAGCATTTGGCCCAGTATAAATTTTGACTTATAATTGCTGGTTTTATTGTGAGTATAAAATTCACTTGAGTATTTCTTCAGAATTGTTCTGAATGATTTTCACATATTTTATTCACCTACACCCCAAATTGATAAAATGTTATTAAACTCAGAACACTTACAAAAAACTTACAGGCATTGAAAGTTTTACTTCTGTTGAACTAATAAAAAAGACTAGAAATTAAAAAACATTAATATGAGAGCTGCACATATGGAGTACAGACAGAGAAAAAGGAAGCTAATTTCTGAAATGGAAAGGCTCTGTAAAAGATATTTGACAAATGCTATATTTGAACACCTCTAGAAATCAAAAACTAATACTGTCTTTTCATCATTCAAAAGTCTCATCATGCCAAAATATAGTTGATAAAATAGTTAGTGCAGTTCACTTATTCCCTCCTATTAAAACTCCTTACTAACAGTTATTGTGGCGACATCTTTAATTGATGTGTATCATCTACACCACAATGGATGTTCAAGCTGAGTTCATCTCTTGAGTCAACTCACAGCTTTTTTTACTAATTGGCTCCATCAATTCTAAACTAGAAATCTAGAAACGTGGATTTTTTTCCCTCAGGTATGATATATGGGCAGTATTAAAAAATACAGCACTGTGTAGTATTGGGAAATTATATTGGTTTCCTATTTCCAAGGTCTTTTCCAGTTCACAAATTCCATGATTCCATGAAACAATCTATAGAAAGATTTGTTTCTTACTGGAATTATCTCCCCAATTTTCCACTACAGCAATATTATTCCACACTCATTTCACTTGCTATTTTATTGACAGTATGTTATTAGGGACTTGGAGTTCTTCATCTAAAAATCCACACCATACACATCTAAGAGACAAACTCATTTATTCCACATTTATTGAGGATGTTGCCATGTTTTCAGGATACTCCAAGGGATAAAATAAAAATGGTCTCTGAGTAGAATTTGTACTGTGGGATATATAGGGAAATAAACACAATGCCAATTAAACTAGGCTATACTACAGAGGCTTGTCAGAGTCCAGAGCCTGGCAAGAATGGTGATTTAGATTAGATTAAATAACTTTCACTTTATTTTACTACCTAGCATGAAAACAAAATTGCAAAGAACTTGTGACATAAGTCAGTTTAAAGTATGCAAACAGCTCCCAGTGTTTCCCTAGTTACTTTAGTTAATCCACTCAATCAAGGTTGAATAAGCCAAGAAATCCATTCTTTTCAGACCATTACACTATAGGAAATAACACATAAACAATCAAGTATCTATATATGCTATATAAATAAATCCTCTGCACTGCCACAGATACACATATCCATGGACCACTTTCATAAGAGCTTTAGACATATAGCAGACCTGGGCGTCATTCCACATAATTCACCTGTTTGTTCCTGGACCTTATTTCCAGCATATATTCAACAATTATGAGTGTGTGAACATATGGAAACGTTTTAACCTTGTAACAATCACCATCGAAACAGGCAATACTAATCACTATGTATACTTTCACCTTAAATGGTTTACCAATTATGTAAATTTTCAGGTGATTCTTCTAGGTCTTTAGGATGTCAGATTTTCCTTTCCATACATTTCCTTCAGTTGTTTTTCAGTCTTCATTCAGCAGGGGACTTATCAAGACCCTCATTGTGGTGATAAATTGTAGACAACACCACAAAAACCCAGCATAGTCTTAGTCCGTCTAGGGCTGCTAAAGCACCCTGCCACAGACTGGGTGGCTGAAACAACAAACACTTATTTCTCACAGTTTCAAGGGCTGGAAAATCCAAGCTCAAGGTGCCTACAGATTCAGTCTCTGGTGAGGGCCCGCTTCCTGGATCACAGATGGCTGTCTTTCTTTTCTGTTTCCTCACATGCCAAAAGGGGCAAGGGGGTTTCTCTAGGGTTTCTTTTATAGGGCACTAATCATATTTCTGAGGCTCCACCCTCATGATCTAGTCACTTCCCAAAGGTTTCCCATCCAAATACTACCAAAAGGGATTTCAACATGTGGATTTTCAGGGGACATGAACATTCAGTCCGTAGCAAGCTCTGAATAGCCTGTGTCATCCCTCTATTCTCAGAATCTGCTAATCCAGAGCAGCATGTAGAAGTTAGAGGAGAATTCATTTTTTTTCTGCATTAATCCAGATGCCAGTATCACAAGCAACAATGAGTTTCCCCATCTTCACCTTTAACCACACATCTAAGAGAGGACTATTTAAGCTATTCTATTCTTTTCTCCCATGAGGAGACTATTTCCCTGGTTATACTCCAATGCACTGTCTCTCCTGAGAATCCATATTAATCATCTTCCCAACACACACATACACACACCCTAGTATGGCAAAGGGAGAAGAGAGGATTTTCTAAAAGCATCTGGAAAAGTGATCCTAGTTAAATGGGAAAGTTCTCTGTCTATCCGCAGTCTTATTTTGCTCAGATTGGATGTGAGCTTCACTCCTGCATATCCTGTAGTGGGAGCCATGATAGTGAAAGAAGAGTGATAATTTTGAAAAGTGTAATCACAGCTGAAATGCATTCCCATTTTTACCTTTCCATCTTGGTGGCAACCATTTTAATATTTATACCAATAGTCATCAATATTTTAAGAATGTATTCTTCTTTACCGAGCCCTGTGCTAGCGTCATATTTATTTCCAAAGCTAATACTTTAAGAACCTGACGTTAGAGTTCTCAGAACCAGATGCACCAGAAGAGATTCTGGAGAGAAGTGGGTGGTTTTCTATATAAAAACAGATGGAGAAATACATTCAGCACAGAACTAGGTGGTTTGAGGTCCTCATGAGCCCCCAAGTACCAACAAGTGAGGCTAAAACATCAACATATTTTACATGATGCCAACTTTAATATGGGGAGAAGCAGAAGGACGAATAGAGACTATGCTATCCCTGAGAATAAGGGAATCTCGAAATAGCTATTGAGTATTCATTAGACAGGACAGGTCAGTTTGAGGCCATTACCTGAACTGTGAGGATTTTTCTTCCAATACAATAATAGTGAGTGCAAAGATTCCACAAAAAGGCCAGGATGGACTGAAGCAGATGTCCCTAAACCTTGAAATGTTCAAGTTCCCATGAGCCCCTAATTAAGGAGTAACTTCTGGGAATGGTTTAAAAGTTGAGCAGGATAAGACCAATGGAGAAGAGAAGATTCCAGATAAAAATGTGGGAGAGAAACAGAGCCAGGATGTTATAAAGTTAAGTCACTATACTTTAAACCCTATATCAGAACAGCAGAAAGGGCACAGTTAAGTTAGAAAAACTGTTGGCCCATGGTTTCTTCTAGAAATTGAGGAAAATATTCATAAAAATAATCAACCAAAAATTATCAAGTTTACATTCCATACAAAATTATACAAGGATCAAAAAAAGAGAGAATAAAGAGAAAAACAGCATCACACAGATCATATCCGGTCTCCAAATCCAATGCTCACACAAAACAAAAATAAAATCTACTACGTCAAAACAAACAAAAGATTTTAAGAAAGTTGCATAATAAATGAAATAATATAACTTAGAAAGAGAAACTCAGACATGAGTTGTCGCAACTCTGAAAATAATTAGAATTGTAGGATATTAAACTAGAGGAATTATAAGAGCAAATAAATACAACAGATACTAGCTCAAGATAAATAAGAGGTGACAATACAGGGGTGATAATTTAAAAAATATTTAAATAGACAACCTTAAAAAGATTTCAGTGAAATTTTCAAACACTAAAAAAATCCAATATACAGACAATAGGAGTCCTTAAAAAGAAAAACAAATCAGGGGAAAAGAACTAATACTAAAAACATAATTCAAAAACACTTTTCTGAAATTTAACAAAAGATATCTGAAACTATATATTGTGGAACATTTTGTACATCTGAGATAATGGACCCAGAATAACCACTTTGAAGGCATATCCTAATACAATTACTGGGCTTAAAATAAAAATAATTATTTGGGCATCTAGGCAAAAAACATGACACAAAAGAGAAAGAAAATTATATTATAACATATTTTTAACAGCAGATTTTTTAGCCACCAGAAAATGAACTAACATATTTAGTATGTTCCAGAAAATAATATGTGAGCAATAGACTTTCAAGTTCAAAGGACATAACATAACAACAATCTACTAAGGATAAAACAAACTATTATCAACATGTGGGAATTAAATAATTCAATTAGATATTTACAGAATTAAAATAACTAAATAATAAGTAAATTAACTAGAAGGACACTGACATAAAGGTAGGTAGTCAACATTAAATATATGATTATAGGACTAAGTCTAAATGACAATCGAAATATAGCACAATTATGAAAAATGTGGGAGAATAAAAACATATAAAAAGGAGTTTTAATAGTCAAATTAATAGAAATGCCGGTGTTCTGACACTTGTATTTGTAATGTGCTACAGTGCAAATTAATTCTTAAGAGATATGCTAATTCTATCGTCTCGGGTCCTTGAGAACTAGGATTCTTAGTTTGGAAGAAAGGTGATACATTTGCAACAGAGAAAAAAATTAAAAAAAAAAACAATGTAGATCTGGTTCTTAAGAAAATATCAGTATGAATACATGAAGCATTTTATCTTAAAAAATCCTATATGTATATTTTCTAACCCTTTTAAACAAAGAGCTATTAACTATAATAAAACCTGGTAAATAAAGGAAATCACTTATTTTGCTTTTCCTATGTGAACTCTGTATGCAGGAAACCTAGCTGAAGGTGGTATGTCTCTTATAAAAATATTCCAGATATATATGAAAAACAAATGAAAAACTAAGATTATAACCATTTTGGAAAGTCCAGTGAATTAATTAATCTAAACAATGGGGTCTTTTAATATAACACACATAAAGGGGGAAACGAGATGTCATGAGTCCCCTGATAAGAGGAAACATCTCTCATCCTGCTAAAGAGACCAAATCTGGGTCTGACAGAGTCTTTGGGTCCAGCCGCCAGACTGCAGGAGCCACAGAGGATGCAGGAATGTGCTGAGCTGTGCCAAGAGCGCGCAAGGGGTTGATTGGAATTATAGGGTACTGGTCAAAGGTCCCAGTTCCTTCAACAAAAATGGAAGGAAATGAAAGAGTTATAAGGAAAGCCTATGGGCCAAAGAGGTTTCACAGATCCATCAAATTTTTTTAAATGGTCAAGACTGAACCATGTTGTTGTCTAGGTCACATGCTTAGGTGATGATACCACATGATTAGGTGATACCAGGTGAGGAAGCGTTGATTATGAAATGGCGATGGTGGTTCCCTTTGGAAAAGAGAGGGACTTGTGATTGCGTTGGAGCACATGGAGGGATCTGGACTGTGCTGAAGGGTTTCTTTATAATAATTCATTAAGCCTTTTATTTGTTTTGTCGTTGGTTCCTATTGATGTGTTTTATTTTATAATGGTTTACAAAGTGAAGCTGCACCTGTGAGGACAGTTGCAGTGATCCACTCCACTAGGCAGCCGTGCAAGTGTTCATTTCATTGGGCTGCTCACTGGCTCAGTTGCTTTCCTTCAAAATTAGCTCTGAGACGTGGATGACCGGGAAGCTAAGGAAGGATGCTGTTGAGCCTTGAGCTAAGTCAAATATAGGTAGGGCCAGAAGAGATTTCAGGGCATTTTATTATTAACACCTCAGCCTCTTTCCCAACTTCTGCATGTTCTGCCCCTCTCTGAATTGTTGCCATTAATGTACGTGTGTGTGTTTGGAGAGGGGAGAGTAACTATGGCAAATCTCTCGTGTAACATCTCTGCCCTGCTGCCTCTCAGGATCATGCAGACACCAAGCTGAGACAGGCATGTTTATTTCCCCTGCTAGGGTGCCAACATATATCCTTTTCCACTCAACCTAGGAGATACAAAGTAATTCCCCACTCTCCTGGTATTCTAGGACTTTTGCTTATTCTGACTCAGTTTACATGGCCAGTCGGATGGTGGGTTTGTGTATTAGTTCTCATGTTTCTTTCTGTTCTTCACAGTCCCCCACACAAAACAAGAGTCCTCCTTTGCCTGTAGCTGATGTGACAGTAAATTAGCTAGACAAGACCAGAAAGGGCTGGTTTAAAGATTAAGAATTGTGACTCAGACATACTTCAAATTGCTTTCTCCTGGGTTTTCTAACACATGGACAACACAAGGAACGTAAAAACCTATGAATAAACATGTGAGTAAAAGAGCACAGATCCTTCCCAATGCCTCCCTAGTTCTTTACCCAGGCTCTGCCTACATTCCTTGTTAATTGAAATCCATAGGAAGGCAAATCTGCCCAGCTCTGGGTAGGTAGGAACCTTGAGCTCACTGATTTCTACAGAATTAAGGGGATGAGGGGCTACATTAGCACTCAAAGGTGTACCTATTATCAGAAGTCAGTTCCCTTCTGTGGCCAAGGTGTATATTTCTGTGTTCTCAATCTTTCTGAGTCATTGCTTCGTGGTACAAATACCACTTGATACTGTTCCATAGTGTTATTATCCACATGCCATTACAATGGAACAGGTTTTAATTACCTCCTCAGATTCTGCAGCTATTAAATGAAGGAGACAGAAGGCGCACCAGTTCTATTTTGACTTCAAAGTCCTTGACCTTTCTTTTCTGCACCTTCCTTTCAGAACTTTATTTCCCATTCCAGCTACTTAGATTTCACTCATTCTCTGAGTCCTACTTCAAGTCTTTTCCAATTCTTGTAGCACACTTACTGCTCTTCATTCTCAGAGCTCCTATTGTACTTTTAGAAAACACCATGGAGATTGCCACTCATTGCTTTCAAGTGTGTTATTGCTGAATTCTTAACTACTTGCCTGCTTGCGTAGGGGCAGAAAGTATTCTTAAAGACAGCAACATGTTTCTACCTACTTTTTAAAATGTCTAGGACTGTGTTTCACACAACTGAGATGTTAAAATAACTGTGGAATGTGTGAGTATGTTTTACTGATTCCATGTCCACTGTAGGGACTAAATGACTGATTAGTTTAAACTAAATAATTAAAACAATCATTAATCTCTTGATTCAACCAATTAAAACTTTGCTGTTAGCTTTCCTCTTCTAGCTTCTGCTCGTTATTGCCACTTAGTGTTTATATTGTGCAAGTTGCAACTCTCAACACTTTGCGTTTATTTTTCCAACTAAACAACTCTAAGGAATAGGTACAGTATAATTATCCTCATTTACAGAGAAAGAAACTGGTACCTGGAGAGAGTAACTGTAGAGTCAGTAAGAAGGGGAACAGTAAGACAGTAAGTACAAGAGGAAATAAGTAGGCCTGAAACCATAGACCCTCATTGTGGTCACATTCAAATATTGGTGAGGTGCCCAACTTCATGGTGATTAATATGAATTTAAAGAAATGAATAGAAAATGTATTGGTAAATTTTACCTTGTTTTACAAAAAAAATCAACTGCATCTAAAATACAATTTTCTGGAGTCTCTCTTCCCTTGGATGATAGCAACACCACCAGTGAATACCTATTTTGCTAATACTTCTCTGTCAAATTTAAGACTTCTTTTAATGTGAGTCACTATAATGATCTGCTTTGAATGAAAGAATGATTAAAACTCACTTATAAATTTGGAGATATTCTTAATGAAATAAATTAAAGCCGTTTTGCTTGCTTCCAATAGCATACTAACATATAAATTTAAAACTGATGCTATATTTGCATTTGGGGAAAAAAAAGCTCAGTGTCAACGAAATTCTCAAGTGACAATAAAGACTTTGTATTTTAAATGAGCATTTTATTTTTTAATTTTTTTCAACTTTGAGGTATACTTGGCAAAATTGTAAGGTATTTAAATTATACAACATGATGATTTGATATACGTAGACCCTGTGAAAGGATTTCCAACATTGACTTAATTAATACATCCATCACCTCATATAAGTAGCTTTGTGTGTTTGTTTTGGTGAGAATACTTTATCTGGTTGGTTGCTCATTCTACTCTCTTAGCAAATTTCAATTGCACAGGACAATATTATCAACTATAGAAACCATGTGGTACATTAGATCTTCAGACATTATTCATCTTAAAACTGAAAGTCTGCAGCCTTTCATCAGCCTGTCTCTATTTTCCCGACCCTGCGGCCCTGGGCAACCACCAGTCGACTGTTTCTGAGTTCAGTATTTTCTTTTCAGAGTCCACATATCGGGAACACCATACAGTATTTGTCTTTCTCTGCTGGGCTTACTTCCTTTAGCATAATGCCCTCCAGATTCACCCATATCCACCCAAGTGGCAGGATCTCTTTCTGTTGTAAGGTGGAATAATGTTCTGGTTTTTATATGTGTGGGACAACTTTTTGAGAGAGTGATTTCATTTTATCTGGATCTATACCCATAGGTGGGATTACCGGATTAGAGGGTAGTTTTATTTGGTTTTTTGCACTAACCTCCATGCTGTTTTCCCACTGTGACTTCACTACATTCCCACCAACAGGGTACAAGTGCTCCCTTTCCTCTACATCCTCACTAGCATTTGTTATTCCTTGTCTTTTTTGCAATAAACAACCTAACAGGTATGAAGTGATATTGCATTGTGATTTTGATCTGCATTTCCCTGATTATTAGTGGTATCTAGGGCTTTTTCATTTACCTTTTGGGTATTTGTTTGCCTTCTTTTGGAAAAATGTCTATTCAGATTTTCTGCCCATTTTTTAATTGGATTTTTTATTTTCTTTTGCTATTGAGTTGTGTGAGGTATTTATGTATTTTAGATATTAACCCCTTATACGATATATGATTTGCAAACCTTCTCCTTAGATTGGCTTTCTTAAATTGCCTGTTATTTTTGTTGATGGTTCTTTGCTGTACAGGGTTTTGTTTGATGTGTTCCTATTTGTTCATTTTTGCTTCGCTTCTCTTAGCTTTTGGTGTCAAATCCAAAACCAAATCTTGATTTTCTTAATCAAAACTTTGTTTCATCTTCCATCTACCTTCATGGGCTTCAGTAGCTTCTTAAACATGCTTATGTCATTATGTCAATAATTCTGATGGTATACAATCTAGTTATGTTAATATTAATACTTTAATGCCTTTTATATTCCTTTTAGCAGGCAGCATAATAAAATCATTGAAAATAAAAATTGGAACATTGCAGGGGGAAACATCAACATCACTAAATATGAAAAATAAATAATTATTCAATAGAGAAATTTTTAAAAACTAGAACTGGATAAGGGTAGAAAGAGCAGGGTGTAGAGCAAAAAATAAGAAAGAACACAAGTAATGGAATTACACAAATAAATTAGATAAAAATGCGAGCAAGATACAATTACATTATATCCAGCATCAAATTTATGAATTGGTTCAAATGGATATAGTATCAGGGATACTGGGCAAATAAAAGATACCAACATAAAAATTAACGCAGTCTTTCTAAGTGGTGAATGGAAAATAAATGGAAAAACTCCTCATCCTTTGTTCTGCTGTTGTCAGACAAAAATCATTGTCGATTATTCCACAAAAATAACTTTTAGGTAATTCATTCTTCTCTTAAATCTGGTAGAAAAAACAAGAGTTACAAAGAGAAAAATGTATTTTTATTGTCTTTTGTATGTACCTATTTTTTAATTTGGTATCGTTAATGTACACTTGAACAAAATTATGGTTACTAGACCCCCTATTATCAAGTCCCCCCCATATACCCCATTACAGTCACTGTCCTTCAGCATAGTAAGATGCTATAGAATCATTACTTGTCTTCTCAGTAAATACTGCCTTTCCCGTGTCCCCCACCTGCTACACTATGTGTGTTAATCATAATGCCCCTTTTTCCCCCTTATCCCTCCCTTCCCACCCATCCTCCCCAGTCCCTTTCCCTTTGGTAACTGTTAGTCCATTCTTGCATTCTGGGAGTCTGCTGCTGTTTCGATCTTTCAGATTTTTCTTTGTTCTTATACTCCACAGATGAGTGAAATCATTTGATACTTGTCTTTCTCCACCAGGCTTATTTCACTGAGCATAATACCCTCTAGCTCCACCCATGTTGTTGCAAATGGTAGGATTTATTTTCTTCTTATGGCTGAATAATACTCCATTGTGTATGTGTACCACTTCTTCTTTATCCATTCATCTACTGATGGACACTTAGGTTGCTTCCATTTCTTGGCTATTGTAAATAGTGCTGCGATAAACATAGGGGTGCATCTGTCTTTTTCAAACTGGGCTGCTGCATTCTTAGGGTAAATTCCTAGGAGTGGAATTCCTGGGTCAAATGGTATTTCTATTTTGAGGTTTTTGAGGAACCTCCATACTGCTTTCCACAATGGTTGAACTAATTTGCATTCCCACCAGCAGTGTAGGAGGGTTCCCTTTTTCTCCACATCCTCGCCAACATTTGTTGTTGTTTGTGTTTTGGATGTTGGCCATCCTCACTGGTGTGAGGTGATATCTCCTTGTGGTTTTAATTTGCATTTCTCTGATGATTAGCGATGTGGAGCATCTTTTCATGTGCCTGTTGGCCATCTGAATTTCTTCTTTGCAGAAGTGTCTATTCATGTCCTCTGCCCATTTCTTAATTGGATTATTTGCTTTTTGTTTGTTGAGGTGCATGAGTTCTTTATATATTTTGGATGTCAACCCCTTATCGGATACGTCATTTATGAATATATTCTCCCATACTGTAGGATGTCTTTTTGTTCTACTGATGGTGTCCTTTGCTGTATAGAAGCTTTTCAGCTTGATATAGTCCCACTTGTTCATTTTTGCTTTTGTTTCCCTTGCCAGGGGAGATATGTTCATGAAGAAGTTGCTCATGTTTATGTCCAAGAGATATTTGCCTATATTTTTTTCTAAGAGTTTTATGGTTTCATGACTTACATTCAGGTCTTTGATCCATTTTGAGTTTACTTTTGTGTATGGGGTTAGACAGTAATCCAGTTTCATTCTCTTGCATGTGGCTGTCCAGTTTTGCCAACAACAGCTGTTGAAGAGGCTGTCATTTCCCCATTGTGTATCCATGGCTCCTTTATTGTATATTAATTGACCGTATATGCTTGGGTTATATCTGATCTCTCTATTCTATTCCACTGGTCTATGGGTCTGTTCTTGTGCCAGTACCAAATTGTCTTGATTACTGTGGCTTTGTATTAGAGCTTGAAATCAGGGAGCATAATTCATTCCCACTGCTTTATTCTTCCTTCTCAGGGTAGCTTTGGTTACTGGGGGTCTTTTGTCATTCCATATGAATTTTAGAGCTATTTGCTCTAGTTCATTGAAGAATGCTGTTGGTAATTTGATAGGGATTTCCTTGAATCTGTAGATTGCTTTAGGCAGGATGGCCATTTAGACAATATTAATTCTTCCTAGCCAAGAGCATGAGATGAATTTCCATTTATGAGTGTCCCCTTTAATTTCTCTTAAGAGTGTCTTGTAGTTTTCAGGGTATAGGTGTTTCACTTCCTTGGTTAGGTTTATTCCTAGGTATTTTATTCTTTTTGATGCAATTGTGAATGGAATTGTTTTCCTGATTTCTCTTTCTGCTAGTTCACCATTAGTGTATAGGAATGCAACAGATTTCTGTGTATTAATTTGGTATCCCACAACTTTGCTGAATTCAGATATTAGATCTAGTAGTTTTTGGAGTGGATTCTTTAGGGTTTTTTGTGTACAATATCATGTCATCTGCAAACAGGGACAGTTTGACTTCTTCCTTGCTATTCTTGTTGCCTTTTATTTCTTTGTGTTGTCTGACTGCTGTGGCTAAGACCTCCTGAATTATGTTGAATAAAAGCAGGAGAGTGGGCATCCTTTTCTTGTTCCTGATCTAAAAGGAAAATCTTTCATCTTCTCGCTGTTAAGTGTAATGTTGGCTGTGGTTTTGTCATATACGGCCTGTATTATGTTAAGGTACTTGCCCACTATACCTATTTTGTTGAGAGTTTTTATCATGAATGGATGTTGAATTTTGTTGAGTGCTTTTTCAGCATCTATGGAGATGATCATGTGGTTTTCGTCTGTCTTTTTGTTGATGTAGAGGATGCTGTTGATGGATTTTCGAATGTTGTACCATCTTTGCATCCCTAGGATGAATCCCACTTGATCATGATGGATGATCTTTTTGATGTATTTTTGAATTCTGTTTACTAATATTTTGTTGAGTATTTTTGCATCTATGCTCATCAGGGATATTGGTCTGTAATTTTCTTTTTTGTGGTGTCTTTGCCTGGTTTTGGTATTAGAGTGATGTTGGTCTCATAGAATGAATTTAGGAGTATTCCCCCCTTTTCTACTTTTTGGAAAACTTTAAGGAGGATGGGTATTAGGTCTTCCTCTAAATGTTTGATAAAATTCAATAGTGAAACCATCTGGTCCAGGAGTTTTGTTCTTAGGTAGTTTTATTATTACCAGTTCAATTTCATTGCTGGTAATTGGTCTATTCAGATTTTCTGTTTCTTCCTGGGTCAGCCTTGGAAGGTTGTATTTGTCTAGAAAGTTGTCCTTTTCTTCTGTTATCAAAGTTGTTACCATATAACTTTTCATAGTATTCTGTCATAATTCTTTGTACTTATGTGGTGTTCATTGTGATTTTTCCTTTCTCATTTCTGATTCTGTTTATGTGTGTAGACTCTCTTTTTTTCTTGATAAGTCTGGCTAAGGGTTTATCTGTGTTGTTTATTTTCTCAAAGAACCAGCTCCTGCTTTCATTGATTCTTTCTATTGTTTTATTCTTCTCAATTTTATTTATTTCTACTTTAATCTTTATTATGTCCTTCCTTCTACGGACTTTGGGCCTCATTTGTTTTTCCTTTTATAGTTTCATTAATTGTGAGTTTAGACTGTTCATTTGGGATTGTTCTTCTTTCCTGAGGTAGGCCCGTGTTGCAATATATTTCCCACTTAGCAGAGCCTTCGCTGTGTCCCACAGATTTTACGGTGTTGAATTATTATTGTCATTTGTCTCTATATATTGCTTGATCTCTGTTTTTGTTTGGTCATTCATCCACTGATTATTTAGGGGCATGTTATTAAGCTTCCATGTGTTTGTGGGCTTTTTCATTTTCTTTGTGTAATTTATTTCTAGTTTCATACCTTTGTGATCTGAGAAGCTGGTTGGTACAATTTCAATCTTTTTGAATTTACTGAGGCCCTTTTTGTGGCCTAGTATATGATCTATTCTCGAAAATGTTCCATGTGCACTTAAGAGAATGTGTATCCTGTTGCTTTTGGATGGAGTGTTCTGTAGATGTCTGTTAGGTCCATATGTTCTAATGTGTTTTTCAGTGCCTCTGTCTCTTTACTTATTTTCTGTCTTTTGCTCTCTCCTTTGGAGTGAGTGGTGTGTTGAAGTGTCCTAAAATGAATGCATTTCATTCTGTGTCCTCCTTTAATTCTGTTAGTACTTGTTTCACATATGTAGGTGATCCTGTGTTGGACTGACCCTTTTATAATTATGTAATGTCCTTCTTTGTCTCTTGTGACTTTCTTTGTTTTGACGTCTGTTTTGTCTGATACAAGTACTGCAACTCCTGCTTTTTTCTCCTTATTAGTTGCATGATGAATCTTTTTCCATCCCTTTACTTTCAGTCTGTGTATGTCTTTGGGTTTTAGGTGAGTCTCTTGTAGGCAGCATATAGCTGTGTCATTTTTTTATCCATTCAGTAACTCTATGTCTTTTGATTGGTGCATTCAGACCATTTACATTTAGGGTGATTATCGATAGGTATGTACTTATTGCCATTGCAGGCTTTAAATTCTTGAACCAAAGGTTCAAGGGTAATTCCCTTACTATCTAACAGTCTAATTTAACTCATTTCATATGCTATTACAAACACAAGCTAAAGGTTGTTTTATTTTTCCTCCTTTTTCTTCCTCCTCCATTTTTTGTATGTTATGAATCATATTCTGTACTCTTTGTCTATCCTTTGGGTGTCACCTATTTAACCTTAGGAATACTTCCATCTACAGGAGTCCCTCCAAAATGCACTGTAGAAGTGGTTTGTGGAGGTATATTCTCTCAGCTTTTGCTTATCTGAAAATTGTTTAATCCCTCCTTCAAATTTAAATGATAACCTTGCCGAGTAGAGTATTCTTGGTTCAAGGCCCTTCTGCTTCATTGCATTAAATATATCATGCCACTCTCTTCTGGCCTGTAAGGTGTCTGTTGAGAAGTCTGATGATAGCCTGATTGGTTTTCCTTTGTATGTGATCTTTTTTCTTTCTCTAGCTGCTTTTAAAAGTCTGTCATTATCCTTGATCTTTGCCATTTTAATTATCATGTCCTGATGTTGTCTACCTTGGGTCCCTTGTGTTGGGAGATCTGTGCACCTCCATGGCTTGAGATACAGTCTCCTTCCCCAGATTGGGGATTTTTTCAGCAAATACCTCCTCAATGATACTTTCTATCCCTTTTTCTCTCTCTTCTTCTTCTGGTACCCTTATATGTGAATATTGTTCCGTTTGGATTGGTCACACAGTTCTCTAAATATTCTTTCATTCTTAGAAATTCTTTTTTCTCTCTGTGCCTCAGCTTCTTTGTATTCTTCTTCTCTAATTTCTATTCCATTTATCATCTCTTCTACTACATCTAATCTGTTTTTAAATCCCTCCATTGTATGTTTCATTTCAGATATGGAATTTCTTAATGATTGAATCTCTGACTTAAATTCATTCCTGAGTTCTTGAATATTTTTCTGTACCTTCATAAGCATGTTTATAATTTTTATTTTGAACCCTCTTTTAGGAAGATTGGTGAGTTCAGTTTCATTTGGCCCTTTTTCTGGGGTTTGTGAGATTTTGGTCTGAACCATGTTCTTTTGACACTTCACATTTCTGTGTGGTGCCCTCTACTGCTGAGAAGCTCCAGTCTCTGGAGCTGCTCAGCCCCTACAGTGAGGTAGGGGTAGTAGGGAGAGGAGCTGGTGCCTGGGTAGAGGAGAGATCTGTTCCTGTTTCCTGTCTGCGGTGCCTGTCTCCAGTGTCAGAGCCAGTGGGCCAAACACACATGTGCAAGCCTCTGTGCTTTGTGCCTCTAGCTGTTGTAGGTGTGGCCTCCCTCTGGCTGGCCTGATGACAGCACAGTGACTGCCATTTTGTGAACTGGTGCCAGCAGGCTAGGAGGAAGGTGCTGCAGGCTGCATGTCACAGAGGGGGGTCTCCGAGCTGAGTGGGCAGCCAGGGGGATGGAGCACCTGAAGCTCCTCAAAGTTCCCAACCAGCTGGGCAGAGCATGCTCAGACAAACTTGTCCATCTGTCCCTTCTCCCTGCAGCAAGCTCCATGCTAACCCTGCCCCTTCAGCAGCCCTCTTGCTGCTAGGAAGCCTCTCAGACCCCCCGCCTTTCCTCTGACACAGAGTTGCAGGATGTGGATCCCGTTCTCCATAAATAGCCGGAATGTCACTCTCTAAAGCACTCTACCTGTCCGAGCTCCCCAATGTCCAGAGCACCACACAATATAGGCTTCCGCTCACAAAGCAGATGTCCAGGGCTAGGTGCTCAGCAGTCCCAAGCTTCCACCTGCTCTCCACTCCATTTCTCTTCCTCCCACCGGTGAGCTGGGGTTGGGGAAGGGCTTGGGTCCTGCCGCCTTAAGGTTTCGTATGTTACCCTGTTTCATGAGGTCTGCTTTATTTGTGAGGTCTGTTTGCAGTCTGGTTCAGCTTTCTTTCTTCTTGCTGTTTTAAGGTTAGTTGTATTAATTAACTGTATTTTTATACTATTTGTGGTTTGGGGAGGAGTTCTCTGTGTCACCTCTCATGCCGCCATCTTGAATCTCTGTATGTATCTATTTTTTTACCTTTACTAGTCCTATTTATTTCTTTAAGGGATACTACTACTTGCCATACTTAACCTAAATCTAGTAATGGTAATCTATTTATTTCCTCATGGAAATAATATTTCTTTAGAGAAAATATTTTCCACACTGAGTCAGATGCTCAAGATTGTCTTTCAAGTGAGAATCTTCCAGAGAGCCACCAGACAAATCAAATAATGACAATTCTTTGGAAATGAGCCTCTGAAGAAAAAATAGTTTAGGATTCAGGCTTATGTTAGCTGATTTTGGGGAGTGTGCAAAGAAGTGGGACTTTGCTCTGAACTGGATGTTGTTAGGAAGCAGAGGTAATTCTATGATTGAGTCTTTTAATTATTCTTCCTTAGAAGATGGGGGAAAAAATAGAAGGAAAAAAAAGAGGAGAAGGTTATACTTCTACTGATTTTTTTTTAAGCAATAGTCACTTTAGTTGTTAGACAGGGTGGGGCATTTTTTTCATTTTTGGAGTTTGTACAATGTTATTATTTTCTCCTTGTTCAGATGTGATTATGACAAAGTGGCCTTGTTTCTGCCTAATCCATCATGATCACAGATTATCCTTGTCTGATGTTGCTCTTTGAAAATGTTTAACAGAAGAAAGGTATAGCTCATATGTGAGCATCAGGTCAGCTTGTAGCCACACCAGACCTGGTAGCACCAGGCTAGTTTCCAAAAGCCACAGGCTGATTTTCTCTTTCTAATATCCTAACATAATTTACAACCAGATATGTCACCAAGACTAAATTTATCTTTGTCAGATGCAGATACATCTTTTAGCACCTTGTTTACTGTGTCATTTATTATGTCATACTGCCTCTATGAGACAAGACTCCCTACTATTAACACAAATAAATCACTTCTCTCATAATTGGCACTTATATTCTGATTGATGAGTTTTCGATGTCCACAATGTTAAAGCCCAATCTTGATAAAGACTTCCTCATGCCAACATGTTACCACACATTTTTTCTCTATCCCTCTCCTCCTTAGCACCTGAACAAATATAAACTCTTCTGGTTGTATATTCTGTCCTATTAATTCACTTTCATGTTGTCCAGATGCTTCATTCTCTCCTCTCTGTGCTTTTCCTTAAAGACTCTCCAATAATATTCTTCAGGATGGTTGAACTCTTCTCTGGGTGCTTCTACAGACTTAAATGCATCTCAACTGAATTAGTCATCTACTGTGAGGATCTGGATTCCTCTTGTGGACATTTTGAGTGAAAGGTGTTTTGTTGTTTCTTTCCACATTTTTTGTCCCTTCATTCCACAAAATGTGTTCTTGATTTCAGAGAGAAATCCACCTTCCCTAAGAACTGATTTAAGAGAAAAAAATGCCTCAATTTTCAGTTTTTCCTGCAGTTGTATTGGTTTATGTAGGTGAAGTCAGTGAGGTTTAGCCTAAATGGAGCAGGATACTAAAAAATGATGCCTAAACTAGTCTGTGGGTAAATTAATAGTTATTTCTGTCTGTTTGTAAAGGAGAGAAATTACCATTTATTAGGAAGGGAGGATAGATGTCAGAGGTAAGAGAAATAGAACAAAAAATAGCATCACAGATTTGGGAGTACAGGTTAAGAAGTCAATCTTTCTTTTTAGAAAGAGCTAAAGGAATTTTAACAGCAGTGAGGTCTATAAGTCAGTCTTACTTTGCACGTGGGTATGTGCTGTAACCCTTCCTCTGCTCTATAGCTTTGGTGAAATCAGTTACACAAAGAGTCCGGAATAGCTATAATTAGGATTGAAGGAATTGGGGTTGCCAAAGTATAATTTTTGTAAAGCTAAAAATTACCTTCATAGAAATATTAGTTGTTGGGAGTTAATGATTTCTTTAGCTTATTAATGAGAGGATTGCAGAATAGTTAGGTTGGTTTAAATAAAAATTTGAGAAATGGGATTTTTTAATAGTCTTCCAGGCAAAAGGATATTAAAATAAATTTATTAATAGATACAAAATGTATACTATTCCCCAGGGCAATGAAAGTATAACTGTGAAGGTAATATTTTCTGCTGGTCAGAAATCTACAGGTTAAATTCTGAGCCTTAGTCAATAGTAGATATTTAATCAAAATTGATACATTCTTCTTGAAAAATAATCATTTGTCAGGCCTAATAGAAAATGTTTCAGGGTAACATTGAAAATATATACAGTTATGCTTTTGTCTCTATTTCTAAGTTTTTGGATAAGTTTTTCTTCATAGCAAAGTATCCATTTATTTAAGGTGACATAGTAAATGAACACATAGAATCAAGGAGACATGAGAGGTTTTAGAATTTTGTTGAAAAATAAACCTGGAACCAAAAAATACTAGGGAAAATATATGACCCTACCTATAATCCATTTCTACGCCAAATAATATTAAAACTATCTAGAGGAACATTCCCTAACTTTATGTTGCATATCGGTTTACACCAAATTTGTTTTTATCTCTGAGGGCAGTTTACTTTAGTTGATATTTTGTATTTTGTATTTATTAAAAACAAAATGCCTTAAAGTGAATAATTTTTTAAAAAGTAACCTCTTCATAATAGCCATAAAGTTAGTATAAATGAGTGTGTATATATATTATATTTTGCTATAGTACAAATGAGTGTATGTGTATAAATATATGCATACACATACATGTATAAATATATACATTTTGCTTTCTAAAAGCCTGTCATTTTCTGTAACTTACAATGAAGTGTTGTGCATAATCATCTCTTACTAAAAATTTGAATGGATGAATAAATGATAGAGTAAAATATTAAATAATTATTTTTTAGGAGAAATCTTGTAACAATACTTTTGGATAAGATTTTGACAAAAATATAGCCTCAATTTGTATGTCTGTGAACTAATATAGGAATTGGTAAACTACTGCAGGCAGGATATTGTTGAAAATAAAGTTTTATTGGAACACAGCTATGCCCATTCACTTACATATTTACAATGTCTGTTTTTGTGTTATAGCAGTAGAGTTGAGTAGTTGTAACAGAGACCACATGGACAACAAGCCTAAAATATTTACTCTCTGGTCCTTCACAGAAAAGTTTGCCCTTCTCCGACAGTAGAATCCTTAATCAGAGACCAAGATATTATTTCTAGGTACACAGTGTGTCTGTTTAGAAAACATTATGTTATATATGCTTAAAACTGACATCCAAGTATTAGGAAGGAAGGGATTCGGCTCAGTGGCTCAGGGAAGTCAGATACAGTGAGGTGAGAGAGCAAAGTCAAGAAAGCAGAGTAAGTTCTAATGAAATCTGCAGAGAGTTAACAGAGCGGGCCTACCTAAGGTAAGTGCTCATTCTCAGGATGATTTTATGTGGTCTTGGCAGGGCAGTGAAGTCCCTGATTGACACCTCTTAGCTCTCTAGCCGTCTTGCTCTGATTGGTAGAATGATGTAGCCAGCCATCAGTAGTCAAAAGGTTCCTGAGAGGGGGGCGAGGATTGTATTTACAAAGATCACAGGAGGACAATCCGTCTTGTGCAGAATGCCAAAAATGCTTTATTGGTAAAAAGCTATTATACAGTAAAATGGGGAACTAAGAAATATTTAAACAAGTCAGCATCTAAAGAATGTTCCTCTTGGCAACCCGGACAGAACATGGGCGGTCCCTACTTAAGCATTATTACAATAGGTGGAAATATGCACAGTCATCTGCAGTTACTTATATCTCGGTAGACTCATATAATCTGAGGGTCATAGGACCGTCACTCTATCCCTAGACATACATATTTCAAAACAGCTTGTACAAGCATAAAAGTTGCAGAACAAGTAAGTTCAAAAGTTGCAGAATAAACAAGTTCCCTCTACAATATGGAGGAAGTAAGAAAATGGCTTCACTTATGTCAAACAGTAACTAAACACGGCTCCCCACATCTCCCCCCTTTTTATTTTATATGATGGTTCTCCCATCATAATAGAAGACTGTGCCTGTCTTAGGTTGATATAGCACAGAAAAGGTCCTTACTCATCATCAGACTACAAACAGCATGGTCTGCATCCTGTCTTAGGTTGGTACCGTTCTCTGCTATTCTTACCTGTCTTTGGCTACCAGCCTCTATTCCATGAATGGTTGAGGGGGGGGGCTGTGTATACAGCTCTTGTTTGTGGAGGCCTCCAAGGATCTGCTTGATGGTTCTCGTGGCCACTGTCAACAGGAGTGGCAGTGCAACCACCAAAACAATGAGCAACAACACACAACAGGCCAAAGTAATGAGTATCTCTTTGGTAGCAGCCAGGTTAGGGATTAAGGAACTCAAGGAATCAAAAATTTGTTTTGCTGATTCTTGTGGGTTTACATTTAATTTTGCATCTTGCATAGCTAATATCTCTGCATGCAATTGAGCAAGGTCTAATGTTTCATTATCATGTTCCCAAACATTTAAGAGATGTGCTTTCACCTTGTTTCATTATAAGGAAGCACAATTACACATACTCAAGGCGGCAGTTTTCACAAGAAATATTCTTAGTGACATTGCCCTCCACTCCAAAGTTTACCTGACCTCTTAACAAGAAATAAGGTGGGTTGACACATGCAGTTACCATGGTCTTTGTGGCATCACTGCTTCCGGTGTTATTGTATATTATCAGTCCTGCTGCGTCCACTAACTTCCAAAGATATCTTTGGGTCATACTCTCACGTGACCACCACATTCCTGCTGCTAACTGGGGCATATTTGCTCCTCCCCAGCCTGGGAAGGGCTGTGAGGGCCGTCATCATGGCCACCATTCCAGTCCACAGAGAAGGTGCAGTTCCTGGGATGGTTATACCAGCATTCTTTCCAGTCTCCGGTTAGGTTCGTGCTTCCTCCTGACACACAATAGGGCAGTTGAGCTGGTGCCTTACATCGTGTCCCGTTTTTTGTTGGTTGACTGCAATGAGTCAGGCTGCAGGTGGAATTATCTGGATATTGAATAGTCACTGAGGCACTGCCTCTTTTGTAGAAAGTGGCTTTTTAAGGTCTTAAACATGTATTATTACCAGTCTTATTGGATATGCAGATAAGGTTTAGTGGCACGGGCTCAGAGAAATTCAGTGACTGATGTAGTTTCTGGAATTGTTGATAACAGGGTGGCCCAAAGTATCAGAGTCATTTACTCTTACGGCGATTTCTGAATTGCCCCAGACTGCCGGGTGAAGAATCAGTGGGTCCGGAATGAATGCCCGATGGGTGCTTGTTACTCTCTTTCATGTCCAAAATCTGTCTGCAGTGGACTTCCCATGAACATCCGTAGTAAGAAAATTTTAAATTAAAATGAAAAGTGAGTGATTCAGGAAGTTAGTGGGACTCTCCGGATACAACGCCCCCTTTTTTATTTTTTGTAATTGGTGTTTCAGTGTGCCATGAGCTCTTTCAACAATGCCTTGGTAATATAACCAGTGTTTTTAATTGGTCTTAACTTATTCAAATAAACATACTGCCATGAAATATAAAAATAGTGAGAGTTTTAAATTCTGGAGGGATCAGGTAGATAGAAAGATAAATGTTTCAATTCTGCTTACAAAGGTATTGTCATTTACTAAACTGTTGTCAGGTTAAGAGAAAAAGCATAAAACACTTTATCAGTAACATTTGAAACAAAAGCCACAAAACAATTTTCTTTAGTTTACTTGATCCTATGTAACACCTGTTCTGCTGAAATCTAGTTCTTTACTAGTTTAGGAGTAATAAAATAGTGACTATAAATGACAAAAGACTTACAAATGACAGTGGCAAAAGATCTGATGAGAGCTTACTATAAGACAGTTGACATAAGGAAATTTGGATATTTTTGCAACACAAAACATTTAGTAACAAAGTTTAGCATCATTCCTTTTGACAGTGCTTTCCAGGTAATTAAGCAGGTGATTATATATCAGATAAATAAGCCAAATTAGCCACATACTTTCTCTAATGAAGAGAAAATTCCTCTGATATTTTCCAGGGGCCCTCAGGAAAATATCAGAGTTAACTAGGGGTAAAAGTACCCTTCTGAATGTGATTTTGGCAAGTTGTCAGAAGAAAGTTTGTTTGGCACTTGCTTAAATAGGATTATAGGTATTTTAGAATGACAATAAAAAGGCTTAAATGCAAATACAGGTTACTCAGTTGTTAACAACACTTGGCTTACAGTCTTTTTAATATGAATATTTCATTTTCCCAAACACTCAGAGAACTCATTGAAACTTTAAGCATGAGAAACTACTTTGATAAAGACAATTAGAAAGATCTTTGCAATTTTTTTTAACATTAAGAGCAGACTACTCAGTTTAAGAAAACTTTGTCTTTAACTGAAAACAAAATTCTAATTTTTTCTACAACTTTCTTTTTACATTCACTGTTCTCCCTCTTTAAATAAACAGCTGTACTTTAGAACAGTTACCTTCTTTTATCCTAAATAAAATGAATCGCCATTCCTTATACCTTCTCTTGTTAAAACACACATCTTTTCTAGCAAGGAGAGATGTTTTCTTTATTACTTTAAGTAGTTTTAATTAGAACTTAAAACCACTAGGAACTTTAACTTTCAATGAACACTGAAAATAGGCTATGGTAAACTGTAACACCAGTATTCCTTAGATTGATACATTTATGAATGCTTTTTATCATTTCTGGAAATGTGTCTTACAGCACAATTCTTTTACTGAGCGCAAAACATCTTCATATAACTTAGCAAAACTCTAAGAATTTTGGTTACCACAAAAATTCTTAGGCTGTTTGCAGATATACATAGTTATACATTAATGTACTATTATTATTATTAAGATATTCATTTGTTACACTTGTTTACACACTCTGTAGCAATTATGCTAGATTACTTATAAAACTTTTATTAGACATTAGACAAAGTCAAGCCTTTCTTTAAGCGTCTTCTTGAAAGAGTTAACAGATAACATCAACTTAAATGACTTTAGGTAATCAAGCAACTGATAACTATAAGGACATGTCCGTTTCAGTTAAACTTAAATTAGCATTAATGCTTAATACCTTTTACTAGAATTTCTTGGAAGTTTTAGAATGCCCAATTTTCACAAGTGCTTGTTTTTAAATTAATTTTATTAATACCATCCAGAGGTAGAAAAACATTTTTCATTTATACACTTAGACAAACAAACATACAGACTGAGACATAATGATTACAGTTAGCAATACTTTTCATAAAAGAATATATACTCATATAGATAAACTGATACAAAGATTTGAGTTACTAATACTCAATTGCTCTCTTTCTTGTTAGCTTACTTGATTAAAGGTATCTCAATTTGCAAGAATACATTTTAAGGGTTAGTAGTTCACATAACTACGTTAGGGTTTAGGTAGTCTCAGACTAAAAGGAGCCTATGAAGGCTCTGTACTGATAGGGACTGTGTTTGTCCAGGGGGCTGGAAATGAAATGCAAGTACAATTCTAGCGCTAGTTATGTAAAGCCAGGCTGTATTGCAGAAGATAAATTTCTTCCATTTCAGGGAATCTGGTTTAAAAATCTCTCAAATTTTTGAAGATAATAATGAACTCAATGAGTTGAACAGATTTTTACTAAAAGAATTTGGAAAACTAGTTCCATATTATAGTAGTTCATGGGACTTTTGACTATTTTCTTTTCTTGTGACAATATACATTTAGCTGCATAACATTATATTGCATACTTCTTCCAGGAACCAAGCCTCTCTAATCAGAGATTTAAAACTGGTAGCTGACGCTAATCGTCTTTTAAGTGGCGAACTAGTGCTCAGACACATTTTATGAGATAAAGAGTACAGCATTTAGCCAGGAATAAGAGCAATTTCTTACCTTACAGTGGTGGGTATCAGGGTCCGTGAAACTGATGAAATTAGAATAAAGTTAGGAATGCCCCTTGCCTCATTCAGAGGCCAGGGCAGCCTGGAGAAGCAGGCTGGAAGTCCAAGAGACAGAAAGAGAGACACTCCTCATGGATACCCAGTTGGGCTGTTGGGGTCTGATTCCAGACACGCAGACCTTTGAGAAGCCGCTGAAGTGTAGCCTCAGCCTAGACTCTCGCAGTTGCCCATGGCTTTCCTCAGTCCCTCACATCCAAGGAGATGCCTCTGAAAGGGAATCCTGGCCTCCACTCAGGTGACTTTCCCGGCTCCCAAGGGAGCTGGCGGATCCACTGAGGGAGACGCAGGGGAACCTGTTGCTTGAGACTTCGAGATCAGCAGCCGGGCTAGTCCTATTTAAGTGGCTGACGAGTGCCCGATGTTGTGTGCCATAGACGGCTTCCTTCTATCAGGACTGTGAAAGAAAAGGTAGGCTTGGATGCAGATACTCACCTCCGAGGTTATCTCAGACGAGCCCCTGAAAATAACACGGGTTCTTGTTTGCAGAGCTGAAGAATGAACTTAACAACCAGTCAAGGTAGGAGAGCTAAGGGGAGGCTTTTATTTAGAGATACAGTGAGAGGAGAGACAGCTCCTAGCTCACTCAGGGAGGGGATAAGAGCCTTGTGCACATAATTCTGACAAATTATAGGGCTGTTTTACATTCTTTGAAGAAGTACTTTCTATTAGAATCTCTCTGATTAGCGTCCAAAGCCCAAAAGTATCTACTGGGACCTTTTCTGGTCCATGGACATCATAATGCTCTTGTAATTTTTCTCCTACACGAGCCCAGACTTGCAGATCTACCATCCCTTCCTCTGGGAACCATGGGCATATTTTTTCTACAAACTCTAAATTAAACTGTGTAAGCTGTTGCTGTCCCATCCACGCACTGTGAGCTCTAAGCATATTTTTAAGCATATTTACAAAGAGCAGCCTGCTTCCATTATTACTTATGAGTACTCACCGTCCTGCTGCTCTTCTTATCCAGATCGTGTGTTTCACCGCCTTCCTCTCCTCTTTTGTGTACGGGGCCTGATTTTTCTGCGGTGGTCTGTTGCCGTTGTCCCCATGCTCTGGTCCCTGTTCGGGCACCACTTCTGATGGAGCCAGTCATCAGTAGTCGAAAGTTTCCTGAGAAGGGGGCGAGGATTGTATTTACAAAGATCACAGGAGGACAATCCGCCTTGTGCAGAATGCCCAAAATACTTTATTGGTAAAAAGCTATTATACAGTAAAATGGGGAACTAAGAAATATTTAAACAAGTCAGCATCTAAAGAATGTTCCTCTTGGCAACCCGGACAGAACATGGGCGGTCCCTACTTAAGCATTATTACAATAGGTGGAAATATGCACAGTCATGCGCAGTTACTTATATCTGGGTAGACTCATATAATCTGAGGGTCATAGGACCGTCACTCTATCCCTAGACATACATATTTCAAAACAGCTGTACAAGCATAAAAGTTGCAGAACAAGTAAGTTCAAAAGTTGCAGAATAAACAGGTTCCCTCTACAATATGGAGGAAGTAAGAAAATGGCTTCACTTATGTCAAACAGTAACTAAACACGGCTCCCCACAGTAGAATGAGGACATGGGCTGTGCTGCTCCTGTGCTTCTGATGTTTCTTCTCTGAGGGACCTTGGACATTTCCTGAGTCACTCTTGGACCCTGTGACTTCATCTGATTAAACTTCTGAGTCATTTCTGGCTCTTTGGCTCTACCTGATCACCTCCCTGAGTCATTTTGGGGGAGCCCTCTCACCTTTTCATCCAACTCAGTTCTGTCTTTCTACCTAACTCAAGTGTTAAGAGTAGGCAGATAGACATGAGCTAAGAGCAGGTGGGAGAGGACTACTGGAAAAAAACACAGAAGAGCCTCTAGTTAGAGACCACCTGGGACCCTCAGCACAAAGCTCCCAAGCTCTGCAGTTGGCATATTTCAATCCTGTAGTCTGTGCATCCTGTATGGCCACCCCAGTGCAGCCAGACATGAACAGATAACGGGAAAATGGCAGAATTTGATGGCTATATTGACCTTCCACTGGGGGCACTTGGTCAGAATTGGTAAAATAACTTAAGCATGTGCGAAACCTCAAAAACCAAATAGCAAGAGGTATCCCCCCAGGTACCCACAAGGGAACAGTGCCTGTGGTGGCTCTAGCTCATAGTCCCACCCTAAGGTGTAACTGACATGGAGTCAAGAGAGGAAGAACCCAAAACCTAGGAAGTCAGAAACAGATAAAAACCTAATTCTTGTAACCTAAGGGGCACTCAGATCTCCTCAAGTGTTCCACTTGGATGGCTCCAAGTGTCCTTTTGCTTCTAATAAACTCTTTGCTTTCACTTGCAACCTGGTTTTTCCACTGAATTTTCCTCCAGAAGACAAGAATGGACAAAGCACAATACACCAATCGGTAACAAGTGGTTTTAAGATATCTAAGAGATAGAAAAGAAAAAGAAAATAATGAACTAAAATATATCGATGAGATGTAAAATTGACTATGAACCACTTTGATTGAATTGAATTGATTTTGTTGCTGTAATTCTCTGTCATAATGGTTTATATTTAATGGTCCATTTTAAACTAGTCATTCAAGTTAAATAGGTTCTTTTTTAATACCTAAGGAAAATTGACCATCTTAAATCTTTATTTTTATAAAAATTATAGGAGTTATGTTTTTGAAAATTTGTATAAATGTATTCATAATTTATATCTGGAATTTCAAGTCAACTTTCTGTTAGATGTTAACCCTCTCTGCACAAATATTTTTTATATTTTTCCGTACTTTCCACCCTTTTTTTCTTTCTTTACCTTTCTAGAATTTTTCTACTGGTCTATCTTCCAGATTATTCATCTTTTTAGCAGTATCAGGTATCCTTTTAAGCTTATCTATGGAGTTTAACATTGCAGTTAAGTGTCTCCCAGTTCTAGAATTAACATTTCATTGTATTATTTTTAACATGCATTTCAGTTGTCTGATAAAACCCTCCATAACCTCCACTGTGTTCTCTCTTCTCTTGAACATATCAGAATTATTTTCATATCTAATCCTGATAACTCTAGTATCTGGGTCACAAGTTTTATTTTGTTTCAGTATTTTTTTTAACAAACACATGAATGAGTCAAATAATATGTAATGTTTTGTTTTATCAGTTTTGTTTTCATAACCCTCTTTCTTGGCATTCCTGATTGAATGCTGGATCTCATTTTGAAAAAGGTATAACAATTGCAAATTACATGATCTCCCTTGAAAGAGGATTTACCTTGTCTTTTATGCAATAAGAAACTAAAATATTTCTCCCTTTCTTCCCGCTGGAATATGCCACATTCTCCAGAAGTACTTAAGTCTTTTCTTGGTCCCAGCTTCCACAAGCAGCTCCTCCTCCATGGCTGTTTCTGCTGGAGTCTAATCTTCACCGTTCTTAGTCCCCACGAGGTCCCCATCTTTGTAAACCTCAGGTCCCATCTTTAGCTTTCAATTCTCAACTGTTGCTAATCTCAGGATTGCCTTGCTGGACTCAATTTTCTCCTTTCACTTATGCCATCATCCTCCTTTAAGATTTCCTCTGTTGTTTCCCACCAAACAATAAGCACCAGGAACACTTCTTTAGTCAAAGTTTGGATTACTTTACTTTTTCTTTTTTTAAATCAAAATTTGGGTTTCCTTGCTGCAGACCAGGAGAACACACAAGGGATGAAGGGGGCATCTCAGAAAGATTGTGATAAGATTGATTCATTAAAAGATTAGGATTGCATCAGATTTTGAGAAAAATACAAGGAGGTAGAGTTTCTTTGTCTGAAATGAGTGCTGTTGAAACATGCTGTTAATTATATTATTGGTTACCTTAGTGTTCTTTATTTAGGATGTGCACATAAGATTGGATTAGTAAAGAAATAGCAGCCACTCTTGTTTGCTGAAAGAGAGGTATGGCGCTCAGTTTTATTGTTATAGCATTCTTGTTTTTGTCCATGATCTGACATGACTGTAGAGTGGTCTTGTTTTTGTCTTTCTCAGTTACAGTCATGCTGTACCGATGTTCTGTGAAACTGTTTGTGTTCATCAGGGACATATAATGGCCAGCTCCCAGCAGTTGGCTATAAAGAATGCTTTCTGTCTTTTCCACTTATATAAAATATCTGGAGTGGGTTTTCTTTTGCTAATTAGACTCTGACTGAAACAATAGGATTCATCAATACTTTTATATTTATTAAAAAATTTAATTTCTTCATAATATATACTTTCTGCAAGCCTTGATCTATTCTTTCTCAAACCATGTCATTGCATTAGGATAATGAAAGTTCTAAACTGACTGAGAAGAAAGTAGACTAAAATGTCATATTTCAGCTAATTAGAAATCTGCAAGATGTTACATTAGGTTAAAAGTAGAGAATATGACAAGTTTTTATTATTTTTTTATTAAGGTGTCTTTGATATACAATCTTATGAAGATTTCACATGCACAACATTGTGGTTATAACATTCACCCATATTATCATGTCTCCCCTCACATCCCACTGTAGTCACTGTCCATCAGCATAGTAAGATGATGTAGAGTCACTACTTGTCTTCTCTGTGCTACACTGCCTTCCCTGAGACCCACCTACACATTATGTGTGCAAATCATAATGCCCCTAAATCCCATTCACCCTCCCTCCCAACCCACCCTCCCAACACCTTCCCTTTGGTAATCTCTAGTCCCTTCTTGAAGTCTGGGAGTCTGGTGCTATTTTCTTCCTTCAGTTTTGCTTCACTGTTATACTCCACAAATGAATGAAATCATTTGGTACTTGTCTTTCTCTGCCTGGCTTATTTCACTGAACATAATACCCTCTGGCTCCATCCATGTTGTTGTAAATGGTAGGATGTGTATCTTCTTCCTATGGCTGAATAATATTCCACTGTGTACATGTACCACTTCTTTTTTACCCATTCATCAATTGCTGCAAACTTAGGCTTTGCTTCCATATCTTGGCTACTGTAAATAGTGCTGTGACAAACAGAGGGTTGCATATGTCTTTTTGAAACTGGGATCTTGTTTTCTTTGGGTAAATTCCTAGGAGTGGAATACCTAGGTCAAATGGAATTTCTATTTTAGTTTTCTGAGGAACCTCCATATTGCTTTCCTAAATGGCTGAACTAATTTACATTTCCACCAGCAGTGTAGGAAGGTTCCCCTTTTCTGCATCCTTGCCAGCATTTGTTGTTCCTTGTCTTTTCAATGTTGGCCATCCTAACAGGTATAAGGTGATATCTCATTGTGGTTTTAATTTTCATTTACCTGATGATTAGTGACGTGGAGCATCTTTCCATGTGTCTGTTGGCTTTCTGAAATTCTCCTTTGTAAAAGCATCTGTTCAGATCCTCCACACATTTTATAATCAGGTTATTTGCTTTTTGGGTGTTGAGATGTGTGAGCTCTTTATATATTTTGGATATTAACCCCTTATAAGATATGTCATTTATGAATATATTCTCCCATACTGTAGGATGACTTTTTGTTCTGCTGATGATGTCCTTTGCTGTACAGAAGCTTTTTAGTTTGATGTAGTCAAGTTTGTTCATTTTGCTTTGTTTCCCTTGCCTGAGGAGATGTGTTCAGGAAAATGTTGCTCATGTTTATATTCAAAAGATTTTGCCTGTTTTCTTGTTTTGTAGTTTCATGATTTATGTCCAGGTCTTTGATTCATTTTGAGTTTACTTTTGCATATAGAGTTAGACAATAGTGTGGTTTCATTCACTTACATGTAGCTGTCCAGTTTTGGCAACAACAGCTATAGAAGAGGCTGTGATTTCCCCATTGCATATACATGGCTCCTTTATTGTATATTAATTGGCCATATATGAGTGGGTTTGTATGTGGGCTCTCTATTCTGTTCGATTAATCTATGGGTCTTTTCTTATGCAAGTACCAAATTATTTTGATTACTGTGGCTTTGTAGGAGAGTTTGCAGCTGGGAAGCATAATCCCCCAACTTTATTCTTCTTTCCCAGGATTGCTTTGGCTATTTGGGATCTTTTATGTTTCCATATGAATTTTAGAACTATTTGTTTTAGTTCATTGAAGAATGCTGTTGGTATTTTGTTAGGGATTGCATTGAATCTGCACATTGCTTTAAGGTGGATGGCCATTTTGACAATATTAATTCTTCCTATCCATGACCACAGGATGTATTTCCATTTATAGGTGTCTTAATTAATTTCCCTCCTGAGTGCCCTGTTATTTTCAGTGTATAAGTCTTTCACCTACTTGGCTAGGTTTATTCCTAGGTATTTTATTCTTTTTGATGCAATTTTAAATGGAAGTGTTTTCCTGATTTCTCTTTCTGCTAAGTCATCATTAGTATATAAGAGTGCAACAAATTTCTGTATTTTGATTTGTATCTACAACATTGCTCAACTCAGTTATTAGTTCTGCTAGTTCTGGAGAGGATTCTTTAGGGTTTTTTATGTACAGTATCATGTCATCTGCAAACAGTGACAGTTTAACTTCTTCCTTACCAATCTGGATGCCTTTTATTTCTTTGTGTTGTCTGATTTCCATGGGTAGGACCTCCAGTACTATGATGAATAAAAGTGGGGAGAGTGTGAATTATTGTCTTGTTCCTGAACTTAGAGGAAAAACCTTCAGCTTTTCACCATTAAGTATGATGTTTGATGAAGGTGTATTGTATGTGGCCTTTATTATGTTGAGGTACTTGCTCTGTATATCCACTTTTTTTGAGAGGTTTTATAATGAATGGATGTTGAAATTTGTAAAATACTTTTTCAGCATCTATGGAGATGATTATGTGGTTTATGTCTTTCTTTTTGTCGTTGTGGTGTTTGATGTTGGTGGATTTTCTAATATTGTACCAGTCTCACATCCCTGGAATAAATCCCACTTGATCATGATGAATAATATTTTTATGTATTTTTGAATTCGATTTGCTAATGTTTTGTTGAGTATTTTTGCATCAATGTTCATCAGTTATATTGTTCTGTAATTTTCTTTTTTGTAGTGTCTTTGCCTGGTTTTGGTATTAGAGTGATGCTGGCCTCATAGAATGAGTTTGGAAGCACACCCTCCTCTTCTACTTTTTTGAAAATTTTAAGGAGAATGGAAATTAGTTCTTCACTAAGTGTTTGATAAAATTCAGTTGTGGGCCGTCTGGGACAGGATTTTGTGCTTTGGTAGTTTTTTGATTGCCAATTCAATTTCATTGCTGAATATTGGTTTGTTCATATTTTTTGTTTCTTCCTGTGTCAGTCTTGGAAGGTTGTATTTTTCTAGAAAGTTGTCCATTTCTTCTAGATTACCCAATTTGTTAGCATATAATTTTTAATAGTATTCTCTAATAATTTTTTGTATTTTTGTGGTATCCATAGTGACTTTTCCTTTCTCATTTCTGATTCTGTTTATGTGTGCAGACTCTTCTTTTCTTGATAAGTTTGGCTTGGGGTCTATCTATTATGTTTATTTTCTTGAAGAACTAGCCCCTGGTTTAATTGATTTTTCCTATTGTTTCATTCTTCTCAGTTTTGAATATTTCTACTCTGATCTCCATTATATCCCTCCTACTATTGACTTTGGGAATCATTTGTTCTTCTGTTCCCGGTTTCATTAATTGTGAATTTAGACTTTTCATATGGGATTTTTCTTCTTTCTTGAGATAAGCCTTTACTGCAATGCACTTTCCTGTTAGAACTGCCTTCATTGTGTCCCACAGTTTTGGGCTGTTGAGCTGTGGTTTTCATTTCTCTCCATATATTGCTTGATATGTTTTAATTTGATCATTGATCCATTGATTAGTTAGGAGAATGTTGTTAAGCCTCCATGTGCTTGTGGGCTTTTTTGTTTTCTTTGCACAATTTATTTCTAGTTTCATAACTTGTCTGAGGATATGGTGGGCACAATTTCAATCTTTTTGAATTTCCTGAAGCTCTTTTTGTGGCCTAATATGTCATCTCTTCTGGAAAATGTTCCATGTGCACTTGAAAAAAATGTGTATCCTGCTACTTTTGGGTTGAGTGTTTTGTAGATGTCTGTTAAGTCCATCTGTTCTAATGTGTTGTTCAATGCTTCTGTCTCCTTATTTATTTCCTATCTGATTAATCTGTCTTTTGGTGTGAGTGGTGTGTTGAAGTCTCCTAAAATCAATGCATTGCATTCTATTTCCCCCTTTAATTCTGTTAGTTTCTTTTCACATATTTATGTGCTCATATATTGGGTGCTTAGATATTTATAATGGTTATATCCTCTTATTGGACTGGCCCATTTATCATTAGGTGATGTCCGTCTTTGTCTCTTGTTACTTTCTTTGTTTTGAAATCTTTTTTTGTCTTATACAAGTATTGCATCTACTGTTTTTTTCTCCCTCTTATTTGCATGAAGTGTCTTTTTCCATCCCTTCTCTTTTAGTCTGTGTATGTCTTTGGGGTGGAAGGAGTCTCTTGTAGGCAGCCTATAGATGGGTCTTGTTTTTTTATCTGTTGTGTAACTTTTTCTTTTGATTGGTGCATTCAGTCCATTTACATTTAGGGTAATTATTGATAGATGTGTACTTATCACTATTGCAGGCTTAGATTAATGGTTACCAAAGGTTCAGGGGCACTTGCTTTACTATATACCAGTCTAACTTGACATGCTTATTATGCTATTTCAAACACTGTCTAAAGACTTTTTTTCTCCTTTCTTTTTCTTCCTCCTACACTATATATTAGACGTCATATTCTGTACTCTTTGTGTATCCCTTGACTGACTTTGTAGGTAGTTGATTTAATTTTGCATTTGCTTAGTAATTAATTGGCCAAATTCCTTTACTGTGGTTTCATTTTCTCTGGTGAGAGCTATTTAGCCTTAGGAGCACTTCAATCTATAGTAGTCCCTCCAAAATACAGTATAGTGATGGTTTATGGGAAGTCAATTTCCTCAACTTTTGCATATCTGGAAATTATTTAATCCCTGCTTCAAATTTAAATGATAATCTTGCCAGGTCAAGTACTCTTGGTTGGAGACTCTTCTGTTTCATTGCATTAAATATACCATGCTAATCCCTTCTTCCTGTAAGATTTCTGCTGAGATGTCTGATGATAGCTTGATGGGCTTTCCTTTGTATGTGATCTTTTTCCTCTCTCTGGATTCTTTTAATACTCTGTCCTTGTCCTCAATCTTTCCCATTTTAATTATTGTATGTCTTGGTGCTCTCTTACTAGGGTCTCTTGTGTTGGGTGATCTGTGCACTTCCATTACTTAAGAGATTATTTCCTTCCCCAGATTGGGAAGTTTTCATCAGTTATTTCCTTAAAGAGACTTTCTATCTCTTTTTCTGTCTCTTTTTCTTCTGGTGCTCCTATAATGTGAATATTGTTCCATTTGGATTGGCCAAACAGTTCTCCTATTATTCTTTCATTCCTAGAGATCCTTTATTCTCTCTGTGCCTCAACTTCTTTGTTTTCCTGTTCTCTAATTTCTAATTTATTTACCATCTCCTCTAGTTCATCTAGTCTGCTTTGAAATCCCTCCATTGTATATTTCATTGTAGATTCTCTATTTTTTAAAGTTGCTATATCTTTCTTGAAGTCATCCCTGAGATCTTGAATATTTTTCCATAGCTCTGCGAGCATGTTTGTGATTTTTATTTTGAAATCTTTATCAAGAAGATTTGTGATTTCAGTTTCACTTACCCCCTTTCTGGTGTTTGTGAGATTTTGTTTGGAGTAAATTCCTTTGCTGTTTCATAATTCTAATGATTACTAAGGAATAATAACTTTGTGTAGGTGGTGCCTTCTAGTTCCCTCAAGCTCTACTCTGTAGCTACCCACCACCTGGAGCAATGACAGGGTTTGCAGGCTCATACCACCAATGTTTGCTGGGAGGAAAGAGCTCTTTCCTGCTTTGTGGTTGCAGAACCTGCCTCCATTGCCAGGTCCAGTGGGCTGAGCATGCAGGGAGGAGCCTCTATGCTATACCCCTGTAGTTACTGTAAGTGTGGCAATAGAGTGATTGGTGTCCCTGGCCAGGTGTGATGGAGAGGAAGTAGGTGTGCAGACTGGTACCTGCCTGGAGGAAGGAATGGCAGGGAGCCTTGGCACTGTGTTGCTCACCAGGGGGACAGAGCTTCTGAAGCTCCTGAAATTTCCCAACCTGCTGGGCTGAGTGTGCCAGGACAATTTTATCCACCTCTCCTTTATCCTGAGAAACAAACTCTGTGTAATCCTTGCCCTTTTATTACTTCCCTCCCTGTTGGGAAGTCTTTCAAAGTGCCTGCCTTTGAAATATCCTGGAGTGGCTGGTTTTTGGTACCTGTTCTCTACAGATTGCTGGATTCTCAGTCTCTCCGAGTATTCCACCTCTCTGCTTTCCAGCCCCTCTATTCTCCAGAGCATCATGTAATGTGGGTTCATGTTCCCAGAGCAAATCTCCAGGGGAGGGTGTTTAGCAGTCCTAGGCCTCCACTGCCTCCCCACTCTTCTTCTTTTCCTCCCACCTGTGAGCTGGGGTTGGGAGAGGGCTTGGGTCATGCCAGATCATGGCTTTGCTGCTTTACCCTTTTCTGTGAGGTCTTCTGTTTTCCTCAGATGCAGGCAATCTATAGCAGTCTCCAGGTCTCTCATTCAGGATTATTTGCATTTGCTGTATTTTTGTGTTATATGTGGTTTTGGGAGGAAGGTTCTCACTGCCATCTTTTTCCCTCCCATTGATGTAACAAGTTTTTGATGATAATTTAATCTTCAAAATATATCTGCAGATGAGGAACAATAGGGAAATATTTCTAGGCACAAAATATAATTCACAATAAAATAAGTGAAATGACTTTTTGAGAGGTCACTTGTTATCTTGGGGTTTATGATGTCAGGGAGAGACATCTTCACACCATATTCCTTTATACATTCTTTCTTCCATTTTCAGAGGGTGAGAAGTTGCTCTTCCTCTGTAGTCCTACCTATTTCAACTTTCTTTGATGCAGTGTCTTCCTATATTCTATGAGCCCTGGGTTTATAATATCTACTTTTTCTTATATATAATGATTCTCTCATTCTTTAAACCTCATCTCTCTATTATCTTTGTATCATTTCTTTTGTCATCATCTATTTATAAACCCATTCTAGAAGCCTAGGAATTATTCTCAATGCCTTTTTTTCCCCCAACTTCCTTAGTTGAGCTCCTAAACAGTTAAAGAGTCACTCCTCCTTTAGGTACATGCTCACTACTCCAGTCTAAATTGAAAACCTGAATTCAAAATATCATTTCTATTTTTTATTATGAATTAGGTCAATATTTGAGACATACATTGAAAATAAAACAAGTCCCTTATACCAAATGCTATCTAATGTCAAACCCTATTATTTTCCCACAATTATGCTAGAGTGAACTAAAATAAAACACTACATAAACTGTGCTGTATCCTGCTGTATTCCTTTTCCCATTGTCAGTCCTTTCCTCCATCTCTCTTTCCCCCAGTATTGTCCCTCATGCAGAACTCTGCTATGGATGCAAACTGGATATTCTAAGCTCTTGTCCTATTCACCTGAAGTCATTTATTTACATATATTGCAGACCATGCTTTCACACAAAATCCAACTAAGTCAAATTCCCGGATTTAAAGCTCTTCAAAGACTCTCTGAGTATGAAGTCTAAGTCCCTTCTTATGGAGTTTATCAGATCTGTGACATCTCCCTTTGCTTTTATTGTAATTCATGCTCCAGCATGACCAAAATGCATGGACAAACATAAAACTTATGTCTAATAAAAAGCTAATAATAGTAATTGTTATAATAAGTTAATAAATAGGAGTTTAGCAAAATACTCATTAATAGTAATCAGTGAGCAAAAGACTGGAAATTGTATCCACCGGGATTAACCACAGAGTTGTCATTAGCAAGCTGTGTGACATGGGGCAGATCATGACTCCCCGTGCTTCGGTGTCTTGTTTGTAAAATATGGTAATTAAATTCTAGCTGTCACAAAATGCAAACACATACACAGGACAATTTCTGAAAGAAATGTTTAAACTATCCATAAAATATTTAAGAAATAAAATACTTGAAACTTTGGTCTGCACTTTTATCTAGGGATAGAACTAACATTTTTAAAGTACTTACTAGACTATCAAATTTAAGTATCTCACCTTTTGAAATATAGTTACTATTACTACCAATTAAGGGAAGAGGAAATCTAGACTTAAGACATTAAGTTCATTCATTTACTTAATCATTCAATCAGTATTTATTAAGTACGTATTATTTTCTGCTAGAAAATCTTCTAGGGAACGTGCACAAGTGTGGAAATGTTAGACATACCAGAAATCACAATTAGCAATTGTGGGCTCACATCAAGCTCACATAACTCTTCAATGCCGTTTCCTATCTCACTTTGGCCTCAATAACAGATTTCCAGGCTCAGAATGATGCTAAATAGAAAGAGCTTTTTTAAAGAAAGTTTTCTTCAAATATGGGAATTACAGAATGGCAAGATATGATTATATAAAGGCAGTAATAAACTATAGAACCAGATGGAGTACAAATAATACATACTTGTATTTATATAGCACCCTTTAATAATTTAATCATCTCAAAAATTTTTAATTCTTCTCTGAAGTGACTGTTAAATTTTCCCAGTTCTTTTCTTCTAACTGCCAACACTCCAAGTTTGTATCCCTTTATACTTGAATGACCCCCTGGTGGACATTGTTTCTTATCTCTACCTTCCAGCTAATACTGAGTTGCAAGTCATGAAGGCAGATTTCAGACTGTTCCATGGCTTTTTGTTTCATACCAAGTGTAATCCAAGTCATTATATCACTCTCTTAAAGTCTAGCACTTAACTACCTAGGATGTATGCACTTTTTTTTCCATTGAGATGGGTCCTCTTCCCATCCACTATTCCTTTCTTATTTCCTCCTCTGTCATCCATCTCCGGGAGAAATGCTTCTTTCCTCCTTTTTACTTAACCAGGTAATATTCTGAACTATTCTGGTTCACAAAGCCATAACTCTTTTATTAAGTTGTGGGTAAAATTGCAGTATTTCCAGAATCTCTCACCAGGCCTTAATGTACCTCCATATCAATAGGTGTTTCCAAGGGGTGGAGAGTAGTAGTCCATCTCCATATCAGTATGTAATTACATGGGATGCAAGGGCGTATCTGGACTAGAGAGACTTGGTGGGGTCCTCTTTTTTGCATCCAGGGTGTGACAGACACTGGTGAGCAGAAATGAATGACTGCTTGTAAGCAATAAACGGGTTTCTCCCATTTTATTTCTCCCTTTGACTAATTTTAGTTTCAAAGGTAATTTGCCCCAGGCTGGGAAAATATTCTCCCCCCTATAGTTACAGAAGTCTTTCTTGACAACCTGAACTCATAATGTTTCTTTCCACTTACCAAATCATAGAATTTTAGAACTCAAAAGTAGTTGTAGAATTCTTGTCCCAGCTCTTGATACATAAATGTGAAAACAAAGGACCAGGGTAGTTAGATTAGCCTTCTAACCTGTTAGACATTAAAGCTAGATTGTTACATTTGCAGTTCAGGGATTTCCCTAACAGCTTTTTTTTCTCTATTTATTTATTATGTGATTTTATGTAGTATTATTTAATTTCTTTAATGTTAGATTTGTTTTTATTTAAAAGGTATGCAAACTAGTTGAGAACTGCTATTATAGCACATGTGTTCCTTAAATATATCTTAAAAGTATCTGGTTATTTAAACATAGTGTCCAGATTTATTGAACCAATAATTTACCCAAAATAATTTCATAAAAATTGCTATTAGACTTACTCTTAGCACAAGAAGATAAATAATCTAATAATCTAATTTGTAAATATACCAATGTATACTCATTTCATCAAACAGCTCCCTTAAAAAGAATGCAAGTATTTTGGAACATTGTTTTTAAAAAAGCATTTTCTTTTTTTAAGAAAATCATGTGTAAGGTGCACATGAATATAATTCAAGATAACTTTAAAAAAATCTAAATATATGTGTATCTTGTATTTTGTTTAATTTCATGGAATAACTCATTTGAAAAATAAAGAATAAGAACACAATTCTATTAAGTGCTCATTGAAATGTTTCTGTATTTGATATATTTTGCATTGATATTTGGAAACATATATATATATATATATATATGTACATATATATATATGTAGGCGTATAGTATTGTCAAACTACTATCGATCTGAGTTAACATCTAATAAAGAGAAGGAAAATTTTAGCAGTGTAAGAAATGTTTTCAAAATACAGTTTATCACAGAAAATCTATCAATGATTATATTCATAATTTAAGTATTTGTTTTTGCAAGAAGATTAAATCCCTCTCTATAATTTCTTATTCCTTTGAATTCCTATAAAATTGAAGCAAGAAAATACTTGATATTTCACTGATTTGGATCTCTTTTATCCCATGAATTACTGAAACTGAGGTTAAATGAATGATTTAATTTAAAATCCACATATTGCAGTATAACATATAAGGTTCTTGTTCAAATTTCCTTGTATACCATGCATTAAAAAGCTCTATTTTAAGGCTATGGAAGATGCCCACATTATATCCCTAAGCACCTATTTTTTTTAGAAGGATTTGTGGCCTTCTGTGCCACTGGTGATAAGGAATTTCATTGTTCTGGCTCCCACATTCAGCTTGACCTATTCATTCTAAATAAGCTAATCCTGGAGAGAGTTTGCTTCAGGCATAAAATCATCAACACAGGGATGGAAAGCAAATCTACCACCACACGTGCAAAAACTGATACAAGGACCATGGTAGAATATTTGTGTATATAAAGTTTCAGATTACACCTCCCCCTCAAATCAAGACATCCAATTTAAGAAGTACTGTCACCATCAAAAATATTTAATTTGAGCACCAGAAATGGATGTTGCATAGAATACAGCATAGTTACCTTTATATAACTGTTGACAAGTTTCTGGTTCAGTAATAAAATTATCCAGGAAAATACAATGTTAAAAACAAGAATAAAAGAATAGCAAGAAATTATAAATAGATGTTTAGGATTTCTGCTTTTTTTAGGGCTTGCTCTTGTAATTGATACTAAATGTGAATTCAGAGTGTAAAAATATCTTCTTTGATAAAAGTATTGGCTAAGAGTCAAGCAGGCTTTTCTCCTAACTCAGCACATATCCCTAAATGCATTATTATCTTCTACCATCTGGAATGAAGCTTGTACCAACTAATGATCTGCCTCATTAATATCAGGAACCAAAGTCTATATACCTAAGACTACCCTGAACTGGAATGATTCCTGTTGTAAAAACCATCAGGGCTTTTGATAAGACCTACATCTAAGGGCTTCAGGTCAAGTCAGCTTAGTTGGATCTAAATACAAAATGGCCAATATCAAGGTGTTTTGCATAAATATAGATACATTTGTAATAGTGAAGATGGAAGAAAATTTTGCATGCAAAAATATCGGATTGTCTCATTAACATATTTTTTTATTTTAATATAGCAATATTTCTTGAGGAACATCTTTTCTTTGTTGGATTAAAAAAAGATGTCACTTAAACTTGAAAATATTTTCAGTGAAAGAAACATTGCTCAGCCAAAGCCTTAAGTGTGAGTCAGGCAATCTGAATATAAATATGAAGGTTATACTATCATATATTCAGATGCTCTTAATTTCTCATTCAAGTGTTATAATGGTAATAAGGGGCTTAGGGTTTTAAATGGCATTTGAAAAACATACAACTGATTGCTTTATAGAATGTGTATTATAATTATCAAGAATTGACTTTCATGAAGATAATTCAGTTAAGAGGTCACAAAGTCAAAAGTGTCTACTTATAAAGGTGAAAGTTAGAAGGCATACCAGAATATGGTGTGGCACCAGTTCAGATCCTAAACCCATACTTTCTATTGTTGTGTGTAGAAAATAAATAAAATTCTGACTAAGACTCTGTTCATTTTATCAAAAATATCTCTTAGTCCATTATGATAACAAATTAAATAAGTAACACCTGTTCCTTTGGGCAAAGATCCCTTGAGTTGAGTTTTCCAAATATGACTTTCTATAATTAATAACTAGCTTCAAAGCATTGCCATTATATTAATCTTTTATTGACCTTTTCCAATATCTAATTAGTAGGAGAATTATGGGAATCTGTGAGATGAAGACAAACACACAGAGTTTCTGTGGAGGAATATTCCAGATTTTAAACTGATTGATTAAATATGTACTGCTTGTATCATAACTGAACATTTTAATCCAGCTGTAAAGTAGTGTTGGTAACACACAAACACACATGCATACAGAAATATAAATCTAGTTACTATGGTAACTAGTAGCTTTATAAATAAATTTGCCTCTATGCCTGCATACATGTCTACTCCTCTCAAGAAATGAACTTGCAGCTTGTTTCAAGTTACAGTCTAGCTTCATATTTCTGTCTGTGACTGCATTCTTACTGTGGTGAAGAAATGGTCTTGTAGATCTTGAGTTTGTTTCAAGTGCATACAAGACACATTGAATTGAGTGACTCTTGAACAGGGATGCAATTCTTAGTATAAAAAGCCTTTGACTCAGAATATATTGAACTTTTTGCATAATACAGACTACCTTGTATAAACAATGTCAGTGGTAAATGTGACATGTATTCCTCCCCAAAGTTAGGGAGCATAAGAGAAGTATTGTTGATATATTAGATCTGCCCATTTGTTGCTTTAAATTCACATTAAATAACTTATTTTAATTTAAATAAAATAGGAACTTACTTTGATCTTAGCATCTGTAAGTATAGTATTTAACTGCCAAGATACAAGCCACCAAAACACTGCAGAAACATAAACAAAAAGTTAATAACAATTAGATCAAAAAGAAGCAAAATAAGAACCAAAATTAACCATATTCTTATTTTACAGAAGGTCTATTAGAATGATTCATAGGCCAAAAGAACCTGAACTGTCAGAGTGACTTAGGGTCCCTGTGGCAGTCTGCTCAAAGTAATGGACTTCTCAGAATAATGTTTTTCTAATGCGTAAAATAAAATACTTAATATTTTAAAGAAGACTAATTATATTAGAGTTATATCCACTGATCTTTTGGTGGTCTTTAGACCCCATATAAAGAAATTCTGAATGATATAAAGGCAGTAGAAATAAAGAAAAATAGAGGTGGGGTTTCAAATATAGTAAGAGGTAGAAATTATAGAACTTTCTGATAGAAAATATTGACTAGAGTGATTGAGAGTGAGGGAGTAATCTCAGGGAATACCCACTTTTAAGACAATAATGTTGGGTGCATGGTGGCAACATTTCCAGAGATGAACATTACTGGTAGATTTAAAGAGGTTATATGTCTATAAAACAATGATGGTGGTGCTAAGGTGTACTCAGAAAGTTCTATTTTGGTCTCCTGATTTTCTAAATGCCTTGTATGTTTTCAAAGATGTCAAGCATGCAGTTAGAAATATAAATCTGAATGTCTGTTGAGCACTTGGGCTATAGAAATATGTTTATAAATCAACAGCATATAGATGGGTTTTTAAACCATGGATTTGAATAAGAGCATATGGAAGAGAGTAGAAATAGAAGAGGGTACAGGGTTAAATCCTGATGTAATCGGTCATTTAGGTGTTCAAAAGATGAGAAGGAACTGCCAAAGGAAACAATGGGGGAAAAATATATGGAACTGAATTGTAAGCTAATTGGAAAAACTGTTTCCAGAAGGAACAAGTTGTCAGCTAGATCAAAGTCTCTGAGATAGTGGGTGAAGTGAGAATGGATGAATTACTTTGCTTCAGAAAACTTTAGCTCATTGGTCATCTTTATAACACACACACACACACACATCCCCCAAAATTGAAATGTCTTAGGGTGAGGAGTAAATTGAAGGGGAGACACAATAGGGACTCTTTTAGGAATTTTGGCTGAGAAGGAAAGTAGAGAAGTGAATAGGAGCTGATAGAGATCAGGAAAAAGAAGAATTGTGTTTTAGAGAGGGAGATAGAGGATGTTTATAATCTGTCTAAGATAACTTTTAGAGAGGGAAAGACTGGTCATATTATCCAGTGACTGGAGCCAAAGAAGTTAGCATATGCCTTTAAAAATAAATATTTCAAATGAGCACATTATAGCAGCTCCAAAATGACTTAAAAGTAGGGATAATGAACTATTTAATACTAGTATGATCGAAATATTCAGTTCCTTGATACCCCATCACTATGAACTCAGTGTTTGAGTACCCCACAATTCATATGTAACTCTAACCCCAACTTAATGGTATTTGATGGTGGGGCCCACAGGAGGTAATTAAGTTTAGATGAGATCATGAGGGTGGCTTCCTCACAATGAGATTAGAGCCCTCATAAGAAGAGAGGAGAGAACTAGTGCTCTCTTTTCTCTCTCTCACCACCTGTGAGGATGGAGCAGGGAGGCAGCCATCTGGAAACCAAAAGGAAAGCCCTCACCAGAGATCAACCATGACGGCGCCCTATCTTGGACTTCCAGCTTCCAGATCTGTGAGAATAAATTTCAGGTTTTTAAGCCACCTAGTGCATGATCTTTTTGTCCTAGTAGCCCAAGCTAAGTAAGACACCTGTAGTCCATATATCCATAAAGATTGATATAACCTGACCTCTTTAATGCATCTGATAATTATGTGAATATCTAAGTTTTTTTTTCTAAAAATTGGTTTAAGGAAAACCAGTTCTCTAAGATATAGCTATGTATAATACACACACGCATACAATTGGGGGGTAGAATAAATTTGGGAAATAGTGCTGTTTTTATTATTTTTTCCAGATCAATCATTACAAGATTTCAGAGATCTGATATGCTAACAGTCATTTTGAATTTCCAGAAGGGCATCAGCAAAGGTATCTGCCATGTACCATGGGGCAATTTGTCTCTATGCTGATATTCTTGGATGTGTTCAGTTGATAATCTGCAAAGTAATACTTGAGTGTCCGGTTCTTTTATACTGCTATTGAAACTCTCGTTTTAACATGGAAAACTTTTCTTTTTTTATAAACCTCAAGGGATCAGAATTCAGCAGGGCTTACATTAGGAACTGATGATATTTTACTACTCATTCTACAATTGCTATGTAATTTATACTAATTTTTGAGAACATCTTAAACAATGGATATTGTTCCTGGGCCCTGTGTTTCACACATTATCAGTTTAAATCATAACAATCATTGTGAAAATTTTTTATATGAAGAAGCTGAAGATCTAGACAGATTAAATCTCTTTTGCAAAGTAAGAAGGTGATTAAGTTTCTAACTAAATTTTGAACTCAGGTCTGTGGGACTTCAAAGCCCATAACTTTTCTGTAGTATCACATAGTGATTTCTTTTGTCATCTATTCTATTGCAGTGTATTTAAACTTCTAATTTACTGGTTCATTGAATCTATTTTTCTCGTATCAGGTTGCACTGAAGTTTTTAAGAACTCAGAAGATAAATGGTCTCTTTATAGCTCAGCAGATAAATTTATTCTCTCCAAAATGAGACTCAAATATTGATACTTCATTGTCTATTTGGTGCAATTTGAACCACCAAAAATTCACTATAAAATAATACTGACACCAGGATTTTCCTGTTCAGAAGAGGAAGTATCTCACCATCATTATTAAAGAAACTAAAAAAAAACAAATATTGTCCAGAGCAGTCATCCAAACATTCCTCTTGATGCCGGGGTTCTTGTTCACAAAGCTGAAGAATGAGTTTCATGAACACTCAAGGTAGGAGAGCAAGGTACAGGCTTTTATTTAGAAATAAAGTGAGAGGAAAGAGCTCCTGGCTCCTGTGAGGAGGGGACAAGAGTCCAGGGTGGTGCGTTGTCTAGGGGGTTTTATAGGCAGTTGAGGATTTTCGAGAATATGAAAAAAAGGCTTAGGTGTGTGGACTTGTTAAGTCGTGTCTGAATATCTAGAACTAACTTAACACAAGGAATTTCCTGCCCAACTTCTCTCTGGGACACCTGCGTCCTGGTCTAGGAGCATATCAAAAGGCAGCCTGCCCAGCCCCCAAGGTGGGCTGAGGTAGTGTCTGTTTGCTAAAGAGTAAGTTAAGAATCTTGCTTCTTAAACTTCCTGGGTGTTAAAATGCAATCTTATCTTTAAGGTGGAATCCTTCCTGCCTTTTACTATGTTGTTTACAGCTGGGTCTGCATGCTAAATTAGTTGCCCACTTTGCAAAACCACTCCATCAGATCTGAAAGAGGAAAGACAGCACATAGGCCTGGGCCTTTTAGCATGCTAAAGTCAATCTTACCCATGATTACAAATGAGTAGCATAATAAAAACACGTGCTGCTCTTCTTTGTCTGGGGAACATTAACTGATTTTACTGAAGAATGGCCCTAGAGCTTAATGTTTAACACAGAGTTTTGGTAGGGGGTTTCCTTGCATGTAGTTACATTGCTCTGACTGCAAATATCCTGCCTTGCTTTTTCTGGAGGCCCTCCCCCTACTCTGTCTAAGCCCATGGTCCCTGTCTCACTTTTACCTGTAAAATGAAATCAGGGAAAGCCTTTTTCCCTGGTTGCCCTAGTCACAGACTCAGTCATAAGCCGTACCTGTAGAGTTATAGAAATGACTGGTTTCTTTGTTCCCTGGGAGACATTTTTTCATTTCTCCTCCTTGTTGTTTTATTCTTCTGAAAGCTTTTATAGGCTTGTTTACTTACTCACCTACAGCTAAAACTTGTTTTCATAGGTATGTGGTAAGGCTTTTTTCAGGGCCAGTTATAACTTACTTTTATTCTTTAAAAGAAATCACTTCGATTTTTCCCATGTTTAGAATTGTGATCTTCACATAGCATTTTTAAGAGCAATTTCTGTGTATTTATCTGAGGATTATCTTTGGTTTTGCTAAACGCTAGTACTTGGTTAGGTGTTTATATGCCAATAATTTTCTGTCTTTTTTTTTTTTTTGCATGTTAACCTTCAACATACAAAAATGCACATGAATGAAAATCATTATTTGGTTTCTTATTTTGAGTGAATTTCTAAATTCTTGTTGGGAAATCCACTTTCTGAAGGAATTTAGCTAAAGAGAATATTTCATAATGTAATAACCACAGTACAGAAACTGCTTTTGATTTTTTTTAAATAGAAAGACCCACAAGATTTATGCTATGTACTCATTGGTTATGAATGTTAGATTATTTTGTTCTGTGATTTACTAAATCCATAGACTTTTTCTTGTAGAATGTTTTTTTAAATTTATTTGATTAAGCTGACAGAACCCAAATACAATTTGAGTTTAGGATAGATAGGTTTAGGATAGAACAGTGCTTTCCAAATAATGCTTTCATGTTAAAAATAAACATTTTGTGCTTTGCGCAATGTTTGCTATAAGGTATGGACCTAATTATGGCTATGTAATCACTTAGCCCTCCATTTATTTTAAAATAAAGGTAGATAGATATTCCTACTAATTCCAGGCAACTAAAAATCATATCTCAGAACTTTCTGCTGAGTCTTAATGCCTTTATTTTATCATGTATTTTCATAAATAATTTGACTCCATTTTTATGTTTGCTGACTGCTGACACCCACCCATCTCTCTTCCAGTTTTGCCCCACATCTGTTAAGAAAGCCTGAACATTCCCTCCTTCGGTTTCAGCAGGGCCTTTGAACCATGGAAGCCCCAGCCAGCAAGTGGGAATCCTTCCTCCATGCTAACTTACTGACGATGATAACCCCACCAGCCACCAGCTGCTCGCTCAAACCATTTTCATGCCTCCCTAGGAACCTGACTTGTTTTGCTTGGAACATTTCACTCTGAGAGTAATAAATCTATTCATATCTTCTTGGTGCAAGTGTATCTTCACCGCTATCAACAGCCACACCAGTGGAACATTGATCCTGCCCCCTGCCTGGCAAGCACAGCACTGGTATCAACCTTTATAATAGCACAATTTCACTCTGTTTTGTTCATTTAAATATTTGAATGAAAATATGTAAAGCTTTTGGTATGAATAACATTTGTTGTCTTTTAGTGTGACTGAGCTCTTTGCATACTCGTAGAACACCAGGGGCCCCATGGATTTTAGAGGAGGTATGCTAGAATCTGTATGTTTCTTAAAGTGGAGTTCTTGAATCCCCTGCAGTTCAAGTCACTTAACAATGCCATGTCAGAAGTGCTGTCTTGGGACATATATCAGACCTCCTGGAACAGAATCTCTGAGGATGCAGTGTAAAAATAAGTATTTCTAGTAAGAACCTAAGGTACCTATGTGTATTTTATTTGAACACCATGGGACTAATATGACTTGGGAAAATCTGACTGCATTTGTTTATAATCTTTGTGCATCTATTCAATCAAATTTCAGCTGTCCCACTTGCCCCATATTTTTTCATGTAAATTACCTTGAACATCTTTGTGTGCTATGATTATATCCGGAAGAAGTTTCTCAGAATTTTTAGGAACTTTTGTGTTCCTTTTTATTTCTATTTCCATTAAAAAAGTGTTCCATCAGAAACAATGACCAAACATGAGATTTTTTAAAATATCAAAATACCAGAAAGGCTAAATATTTCATTGTTTGTCATTTTCAAATAAGTTAATGAACTGTTAGATTTCTGATTGTTTTCATTACTTGCTATTTAAAAAAATTTTTTTTAATCAATGCCAAATTTGCACCTACATTATACTTAAACTACATTTGAGATTAACTAGATGGTCACTTATAACCCTAAAAATATATTAATTCATTTTATGAAAGGATTGATAACAATCAAGGATATTTAATATATTCACCATATTTTGGTTAACTCATTCACAGAACACTGACTCTGAGAAAGAGGAAGAAAAAGTTAGAAATAATTAGAAGAAAATGAACGGAAACATCCCTGGAATGACAATTAAGAAATTAACCATATTGCATTAACATGGAAATGCAAGTCAGTCTTAAAATCATATTGGAAAGGAAATCATGTACCCTTAATCACACATACTAGCACTCAATCTAGACATAATCACACATGATCTAGAATAATTAATCTAGAATTTAATCACACATAATCTAGAATTTAGAACTGTGAATGTATGCTTTGCAGTCCAGGTATGTTTGAAACACTACAACCTGGACATCAGTGTTGCTTTCCAATAATGAATTTTTATTTTTATATTTTCTGAACACTCAAATAAAACCCCTCAATTATTCACATTTTAAAAGCCCAGTACAGTAAATTGTGTAGGGTAGTCGAAGACGCCGGATTTTTACACCAAGTTAGAATGATTTTCACCCATACTACAAGTAACAAAACAAAAATATATGATGTGTACTGTATCTCTTTATGGCACAAACAACAAATAAAACAAATGAAATCACAGAAGCTGAACACTGCCACAAATCTGATGGCTAAATAATAAGATTTCCTTCAGCTACATTCTTTTCAAGGTCTATTTGGATGAACAGAGTTTATTTAATTTTAATGAAGTCCAATTTATCAATCCTTCCATGTATGGTTAATTCAATTAGCATCATGGTTATGAGATGTTTACTGACTCCAAGGTAATGGAAATATTATCTTATGTTTTTCACTCGGACCATTCACTAAAGGGACTTTTTTCATTACTACAATGCAAAGAACTACCTAAGTTAGATAACCATAAACATATGGATTTCAACCTATTCTGTTGCATTGGTTCATTTGTCTATCCTTTTATGAATACAAGGTGTTAACTACTGTAGTTTTACAATAATTTTTTTTAATGTCTGGGTGGGTAAGCCCTCCAATTTTTTATTTCTTTTTCAAAATTGCCTTGACAAGTGTTTGCCCTTTGAATGTCCATAAAATCTGAAGAATAAGCTGTTTAATTTGAGAAAAAAAAGCTGCTAAATTTTTATTTGGATTCCATTAAGCCTATTGATCAGTTTGGTTACAATTTTGAGTTCTCTTATGAGTATTTCATCATTAAATTCAAAGCATTTTAAGATTTCCACTGAGATTTCTTATTTGACTCAGTAGTATTTAGCATTGTACTGCTTAACTTACTAGAGGTTGGGATTTCTTTTTATCTGTTTTTTTTTATTGATTTTTTACTTAATTCCACTATGCTCAGTGAATATACTTTGAATGATCTAATTCTTTTGAAACTGAGACATGCTTTATAGCCCAGCATAAGTTGAATGTTTCATGTGTATTTGTAAAGAATGTGTAGTTTGTCTTTGCTAGGTGTGTAAACATTTTAATTGTTATATCTTCATTTGAGGAATAATTATCGATTGTCATTAAGTTTTCTTTTTATCTCATTTAATGCTTCTTATCCCCAAATTTACCTGTCTGATATTAAACTGAAACTTTGCTCTCTTTTTGTTTGTCTTTCTTCTTACAAAATCTACCTATACCGTTATGTTTAAACGGACAGTTTTTTTTTTAGTGTGTTTCTATGGATACTGTACAGTTAAGTCTGTGATCCTTACATTTAGTGATATAGCAGACATGTTTTTACTTTTAGTTCTTTTACACTAATTTATGGCTTCGACTCCCTTTCAGTATCTCTTTTTATTTTTGCACATCACGGTCTCCTTGTATTGTTTATGCTTTTGCTTCTTCCAGCATTTCAGTTAAATTTTGTTTCACTGATTATATGCTACACATTTTTTCCATTTAAAAAAGTCGCATTGATTGTCCACTAGGAAAATAACAAAATAGGTATATATCAGCTTCCTCTCCTTTGGCCTGCATTACAGGTGCTACTATTATTCTCTCCATATCCCCTTGATGAATCATGGCAGTCAGCACAGTGGCAGTGGGTAGTGAATGATTCGCATACACTGAGGTCCAGCTGCCAAACATCTGTGTCTTTCTCTCTGAGGATACCCTCTGCTTTACCTGACCATTCTATGCCCAAGGGTCCATTAAAGATCTAGAGTAATTTCAACCAATATCTACAATAAGACTTGAATGGGAAAACATCCCAATTTTCTTGTCATCATTGGAACAAGATTTGGTTTATGTGGTTTCTCAGGATCCTCAGTGGAATAAATTCCTAGTTAGCCACAGAAATTCTTCTCTCATTGGTGGGCATTTTATTGTCTTTCTTTACTTGCCTCCTTAATTTCCTTAAAAACCCATCATCTCTCCATTCCCAGACTTCATTATCTCTGGGAAGGGAGGAATTTTTAAAAAGATCTTTGAGGAAAAGATGTCTTAGGAAAAGAAAAAAGAAAGCTGCTCCAGTCTTATCTGTTTATGAACTTGATGATAACTGTTCCTCTTGTCCTTACCCTAATGTTTTCTGGGAGAAGAATTCTTATGTATGAAATGCTTTAAGCAGAATGTCCTTGATTTGAGTTTACTTATGGTGAACAAACCTAGAATCTATGGATTTTGTGAGCTATGACTCCCTAGAAAATCTCTCATAAGCTACATAATAACCTAGGTTATTAAATGGATATATTTCATAAACTAAATACTTAACATTGTGTGATGTAACCTATATATATCATAGGAAATGTCCTTTATTGCTTTAAGATACACAGCATGTGAAAAAAAGTGCAAAGGAAGGTCCTAGGGAGTGGCTTTGAGTTACCTAAACCTCTTCTCAATTCATCTCTGGTTCCTGATTGCTTTTATTCTTAAATTTTTCACAGTGATTAATAATGGGTAAAATCTCTGATTCTTGTGAGTCTGGCTTTACATCTGAACCCCTGTGTTAGTTCACCTCTTCAGTAACTTATATACTCAAATATTTGTCTTAGACTCTGATTTTGGAGGAACCTAAGCTAAGAATCCTTTCCCCTTTTCCTTCTGTTGTAGATTGGATTCCCAGAAAGCAGATTGTTAGGTAGCATGCAAGACACTTATTACGGAGTGCACTTAGGATACACACTGATGAGCAAGAGGGATAGGAACTGGGTTTGGGTAGAAGGAGAAGTTTGGCTGGAATGTGAGCCCAACAGCATGGACTGGTGATCCTGGTGGTTTTGGACCTGTAGTGGTCCTTGAAAGTTGTTCTCAATTGAGCTGACATCCAATCACTTACACTTCACTAGCTCTCAGTCTTTGCATGTGGCCGAGTGTGATGTGGGTTAGATGACTCTCTGCAGTTGACGCAGTGCTCAAAAAAGCAAACAGCAAAAGGTTATCATCAACATTCAGCTTTTCAACAAGAGTGGGTTCTTTATTGAAAGGGGATCTAGGTGGCATATCACAACAGCTCCTGGTTTTATGGCTTTATAATTTTTTTTCTAATGTTCTTTTTTACCTTTTATTTTTTGCTTTTTAAAAATTTTTTGAATTTTCTCATTTTTTAATTTGTTTTACCAGTTTCAAATGATATTATCAGTGTGATTTCACAATCTCATAATTTTTCTTCCCCTTTTCCTTCTTAAATATTAATTATTTTACCTTGGATTTTTCAGGATTGATTACATTTACATGGCTTTTTTTTTTTGCTTCAGTCTTAGTCTTGTTTTTAAGTAAGTTGAACTGCATATTATAAAATCATTTTTCCCTATTTATTAGTTCACCTTATGTTCAACTGAAGATGTTAATTTCCTTAGGAAGGACTTCTAGATCATATGTTCAATTTATTTTTTGTATTTTCCAATGTATTTTCTGCTTTATTTATTTTTTAAATATATTTTATCAGTCAACTTTTGCCACAGCAACAAGAAACTCCAAGATTTCAGTGGTGGTGCATTTGCTGGGCTCCCCTGGCTTGGACTGGCTCAGCAGGGTCTTAAGGCCTTTTCACTGTGGGACACAAGTTGAAAAAGGGGCTAGTTGGGTGGTGCTGTTCTGTCATGGCAGAGGACAGGGGAACAAAAAAATTAGTGAAACCATGGAATTTGTCTTAAAATATCTTGACTGCTACCTTGATATTTCTTTTTACATTCTACAGGCTAGAGATCATAGGGTGAAGCCCACGAATGGAAAATATATTGGAAAGGTAGGAGTGAATGGTTCAGACAGTAAGACACAAAAGTATATTCCTTGGTAAGTGATTGAATTATCTCTTTTCTGCATGCATAATGCACTTATCCTACCCAGGAAAGGTACAGGTGTTCATACATACATGGCTTGAAGCTTGAGACCCAGGGCCTTGTGAAGGACTGTTCTTCATCAGTATCAGAGGTAGATCCCCTTACTTTGGAGGCCTGTAAATAAAATAGAGACAAATAGCATACAGAGGTGAAAACAGGACACAGTAACTGTAGCAAATACTCCCATTGGAGAAGAAAATTATGGAAGCCGCACAGCAGCTACTGGTTAATAGTAATTCTGAAATATTTGTAAGCAATAATCCAAGATTCTTCTCCTTAGAAATAGGGAACATTCCTTGATTAGACTTTGGTTTTAATCTTTACAGAAATTCCCAAATCCTTTTTAAATCCATGGCTCTTATACATGCACTCTGGAGATCGTTTCATTTAACTATCCTTGGTTATGTCCAAAGAGATCCTACTTTTTGTCCATAAACATTTGCATCTCCAAGTGTATTTGTTGATTCTGAGCCTTCAGAGTCTCTTTTAATCCAAGTTTCAGTTTCTTTTCAAAATACAGTATTCCCAAGTCCTTGTCTGACTTCTGTTTGAATTCACTCAGATCTAAGTGCAAGTGGCCGTGCCTGTAAAACATGTATCGTTCCCTTTTGACTTAATTATAAGTACCCGAGTCTAACAAGTTTCTATGAACCACCCTTTTATCACCTTTCTCCGAGTCATTTTCTTTACATGAAATAATTTATTAGAAGGCACATTAATCCAAACAGGAAGAAAATACATATTCTTATACCTTTTGATGTTAAAAGATAAGACCATCCAAAATTTGTTTTCCTTCATATGAAAGTTTTTCAGTATTTCTGAAATATAGTACCTTTTTGTTGGATATTATTAAATGCTGACTTTTCCATATTCATTTTTTTCCTGTGTAGAATCTTCCCTTAGTATTTGTGGAATCTCAGGCAATAATAAAAATGGTACCCCACATATGAAAGGTCTAAAAAATATCTTGAAAAATAATTAATGCAGTTAATTACTTAATATGTGTCAAATTATGTTGTCATCCTACTTGGAAATATAAATATGACCAAAAAAGGGAAGAAAAAAGATAATCCAAACATTCTAGTTTCAAAGTTGGCAACATGTCAAAACTACTCAATTTAATCATTAGTGAGAACATTTTGGTATATTGTCTTTGGCACGACAGAGTTTGGGTGATTCATAACTTAAAGAAAAAAATTAATTCCCATATTATCGCATATTAACTGCATATAATCTATGCCTTTATTTTAGGAAAAATCAGAATTATGTTGTTATAATTAAAATCTTCATGTGTTTTATTTATATTTCCAATACTCATTAAAATTATTTGATAATTGTTAATTAATGTCAATTTAAAGAAACTATAGTATGCTGAAGCAGTAGCCATTGAAATTGTCCATAAAACTCTTAGTGCAAAATTTAGATTCATAAATAAAATATGGTCCTAATATATAATATTTGAAAATTATAATGGTATAACATTATAAATGATCATTTTGTATAAAATATTGCAAACTATATAATCTTATAAATTGTTATAAGCTATTTTGTTATTTTTTACCATATCTTTAAGTATCAATATAGTATTTCATAAATTCCTCTTTGCATGAGTTTTATGATTTTGAATAACAATTTCTCTTTGGTTCTTTTGGGCCATTTCTACTTCAGGTCACTTCCTCTATCAATCAGATTCTTTTTGTTCTGTCCTAAATTTTTAACAGTACCTAATCAGTTGTCCATTGACTCCAATTTCCCATCATTTCTGGGGTAATATATTTATTTTTCTCCTAATTTACTGGGTTTTGCTAGCCTAGGGTGCATCATTTTGTACTGTCTTGCAATAGATTTCAAAGATTCTCTGGTCTCTACTTTTTGCTATTGCTTTAGAGAGGTAATCCATTCATTGAGCTCTCCTATAATTTTTGGCAATACAGGTGAATATGTGTGTGTGAGAGAGCCAGAGACAGAGATGGAGACAGAGAAAGAGAGGGAGACAGAAGAGAGATAGCAAGAAGAAACAGGTTTTACATGATTTCTAGTTTTGTCCCTGGAAATACTGTACATATTTTACATATAAATAAATAAAATCCATAAATGAAAGAATGTGCACTTATGTCAAGATGTTGATGGAAATCCAGAGTTGCTTCAAATACAATAAAGAGTGTTAAGTGGTTGTAATTTCCCCATCAGGGCTGTTGGTTTATAGTCTAGGTGAGTTAGAGTAGAACAATATTCCCTCTGTAGGTAGTAAAACTAATTAATTCTGAGTAATGCTCACTATGTTCCAGAAGCTGTTCTAAATGCTGTTACATACATTCCTTATAACCTTATGACATAGTTGCAATTATTATCCCACTTTACAGATAAGAAAAGTGAGACACAGGAGATTTAGTAACTTGTCCACAGTCACAGACTTACAGGTTTCTATTTTCTCTCTTTTAGTAAATTATTTTAAGACTAAATAGTTTGGGACTTCTTATAGGAGAACAAGCTCACTTACTCAGAGATGCTTTACTAGTACGTGGGGCTTTTATCTGTGGTTGGGCTGGGGAGGAACCCTTTAGATATCAAATATACTTTAAGCCTCCAAATATCTTTGGTTTTAAGTCTTTCTTATTTTGAGGTTTGTAGTATAGACAGTCCTTTGGGAGAAACTTTGACCAGGAACAGTAGGATGGAGCTCTGGGAGCAATTTTGTTTTAGAAAGCTGGTTCTTTGGACTTCTTCTTTATACAGGTTCTCCAAGAAACAGGGACTCAAGAAAAAGTGTTCATTCTATGAGTTTTGTACTTTTCAATAATGTTTCCTTGTATTCTGTTAAAATTCTAGATCTTCTGAGATTTTAAGAAAATAAGAGTACGAGCACTTTTAAAAATTCAAGGTCTACTAAAAGTAATCAAATGTGTTTTCAGATAATATTAAAACCGGATTTTAAAACATTTTAAACATGATATTTAGTAACTGAAGAAATAAGTGAAATTTCTGAACACCTTTCTTACTTACCAAACAACTATGGATTACAAATGACTGCAGAAGCATTCTAATATGCTAACAATTATTTTTTGAATAAGGAGGAAATATATAGAAGAGAAATGTGTTTAGTAAGTTTTGGCTATATCCATCCTTTTAATATTTATATTTGGAAGTTACTCAAAAAATTGCTGACCAAGTAACAACAGCAATTTCTTGTTCTTCAACCACATCTAAAAATATTTTCTGCCTCTGTTTCTTACGTCTTCCTGAAAACTATCCTAATGTATTGGAAGCTTTAAAATGCATACTGTCTAATAATACATACAGAAAGAACGAATCCTATTTTTTGGAGAATAGATCATCAAAGTTGACTCAGATGGCAAAATCATCCTATTCTGACAGCCATCATCTATATAAAATGTCAACTCAGAGTGAAAAATAGACAAACAAAACATTATGATCTGCCACCTTTTATGAGTTCAAAACATCAAGTGTACATCTCATCTGAATGAGAAATGTAAATCTGAAAATGTTATAATTTGTTTTCTTAGCCTTTCTTGAAATAATACAGTTGAAGACAAAAACCAAAATCTAATATATTTAATCAAATTTACTAGGATAATAGAAGTAAATGGACTTAAAGTCTGAGTTTATTAAGCTGATCTGGATAAAAACGTTTAAAAATTACATATTAACAATTCATGCCACAGATTATTTTCATTAGTAACATCAATGCCGAAAAGAGAAAACATACATAGTTTATTGTCACATACAAAAAAACTTTAATGTTCTAAATTAATCCATTATGTTCCATTTCTCTAAAAGTTGGAATTTCAGTGTTATGTACATAGTCAACGCTTAATATGTGTTTTCTCACCCCAAATCAAGAAATAAACATCCAAAAAAGTACCCTCAAAAAGACATGTGAGGATGAGGAAATATTTTTATAGCCATGATCTTTTTATAGTCTGATAGGTTCAGTTTTATCCAATAGTAGGTGGAGAGCATTCAAAATTTTTAAGAAGAGAATGAAGGAACTAGTTAGAAGTTTAAAGGAAAAATATTAGAGCTTAATTGGTGACAATGGTAATAGAAAGAAGTAGAAAAATGTATATATGTTCACATGTTTGTGTAAGCAAAGGGTAGTTACAGAATGATATACAGTAAATTTCTAATGATAAGTAACTGAAGAAGGAAGAGCAAATCTATCAATTTCACTTAGACATTTCAGTATTGTTTCATAAGTATAAATTGTTATTTTATTTTAATTATTGACATAATAATAATTATTGAGAAAAATGAAACAAGTAGCTGATAGGAGAAATATTTACTAAGGAGAGTCAACTGGACTTCGAGACCAATTATATGTGCCTGACGAGCAAGTACATAGAGTAAAATATTTTTACTATTAAAATACTACACTAAGATTTCTCTCACTAACATAGCTAACTTGGATATGTTAATTTAGACTTCCTTAATTGACATTAAGAATACAAAGGTAGGATTTTTTTTGTTGCTGTTTTATAAGGGAGAGGATGTAGTGAGACAATATACTTCTTCTAGACTTGTAAGTACAAGATATGTTCAAAAGGTGGTTGGGAATATGTGTGTATTTTCAAGAGGTGTGGAGATTAAAGATGTAGAAAGGGGAGCTGTTAACAACTGTTGAAGACATGGGCGTGAGAGTCTAGGAGACAGACCTCAAAGGGCTGAGGTGAGGCCATGGCCCAGTGAGGAGCATAACCCTGGGACTCATCAGTATCAACATCAAGGATTAAAACACAAGAGATTTTTTTTAAAACATGGGAAACTGTGAGTTGTGTTGTAGTATAAATGAGAGAAAACGGGTGAGAGGAAGAGATAAAATGATGAAGAATATAAAACATGAAATATAAGCCTGGAAATCACAAAGTATATAAGACTTTGATATCTACTGTGTTTCATCAAACTGAACACCCACTCCTTTTATGACTCACAATTACTTTATATTCCTAAAAAAAAAAATGCTGCCATTAAAATTTGATAATGATGCTTTCTTATAATATCAATTGTAAGACCCATTCTATTACCAGAGGTGTTAAATGTAAAACAATGGCAAATGGTGGCTGTGCTTATGTACCCTATTCCATCTAAAACACTGCTTCATCAGTTATGCTGCCTTTCATTTGAGGCTTTGTTCTCTGATGTGCTTGGATCATGCTCCTCTGCCTGCACTTCATCCTCTGTTTCAGTTATGAAGACAAAACAGAGCAAAGAAATAAACCTCAGCTCAGCTGAACTTGGTGACTCAATTTGCTCTCTTTCCAGTGGCCTAGGTTGCTAATAAAATCCCTTGAATTGTTTTCTTTTTACCTTATTCAAATAAATTAACACCTCTTCCACAAAATTCCCCAGAAATCATCTCTTCTTCATATGAAATCTCACAGGACTTTGAGCAGGTTATTTTTTCAACATCATATATTCTTTTTTTCCCGTATTTTAAAAAATTTGTGAAAATATATTTTGGGTCTCATCCCTATGAGATGGGGAGGGAATATTTCTTATAAGTAAATAATATAATGCACTGGGAAAGCATGTATCTTATGGTCAGGTAGAACATGTAACAGCTACGTGAAAGTGGATAAGTTACCCATTTAACTTTCTTTGAAACTCTGTTTACTTGTTTGTAAAATAGGAATACTAATATCTGTTTTGTGGTGTTTTATGGTGTCAGTGTGAAAAATAAATATTGTTGAAACATCTTGCAGTATGTTTGATGCCCCGTGATGCATGTGAATTTAATTAATTAATTATCTTGGTCATTTTCATATCTCCTATATCATCTCCCATATTTCTTTAAGCAGAATAATATACATATTTAGATAAATATTTATGTATGTATATATATTGTGTTGCATAGTTATTTATATATATAGGTAAGTGATTTATTGATTATTTTGGATATGCAAGGAATTGAAGGGATTGATAAGATGTTTAAAACTCTACCTTCAACTCTGAAAGAGCTTAACCTTGGCTAATTTGCTGGGTTTGTACTTTAATTGACTACAAACACCAAATACTTTCTCACTGTGGCCTTCCTGACAATCTTATTTATAATAATTGCAATCACCACCCTTCATGCCGAGCCAGTATTCTCAATTCACCCTAAGCCAAAAAATATTACTGTATTTATTGCTTAATGTCACACCCACTAAAATAAAAACTCCCTGAGGGCACAGAGTTTTATGTTTTGTTTCCTGATGTTTCCCAAATGCTTGAAACTGTCTGGCACAGAGTAGCCACTCAGTAAATATTTGTTAAGTGACAGATTATAAAAAGAATAAAACCAGTATAAATACAAAGTTGATAGAGGTCTGAATATAAGGTGGCTACATATTGCCTGCTAACTTGACTTCTTCTAAACCTTTCCATCTTGTTGATTTGGAGACTACTTGACTTACACCAACATTCTCTATACCTTGAGATGACATTTTCAAACCCTTCTTTCATTTCCCTTCTTCCCCTTAAGGTGTAAAGTTTGAAACAGAATTTGATTTCTTGAGCTACTTGTCTGCTTTCTATGCATCACCAAGGAATCAGATCCATCTTTCATCTCATTCATTTTTTTTTGGAACAAGATACTTTGGGCATCAAGTGTTTTAATTATAAATGTATGATTTTGTGTTCCCTTTCTGTTAGTAACAATTAACATGCATAATGTAAAGGTGAAATAAAAACCTGATGTATTATACTTCAAAGCACTTTCCTGATGTACAGAATGCCCTTGAAAAATAATAATTGCATTGTTGAGTCATGTATGACTTAATAGATTATTTTGAAATTCCGTTTCTTTCTGTACATTCCAAACAAACACAAGCTCACATTTAGCATTAATTTTAGAGAAGTGTGGTGCATAGTCTGTAAAATCGATCAAGAAGCCTGTACCTCAGGTGTCCAGATTTTAAAACATTAATACAAGTTATAAAGAAATGTCATTTTGATACAGTGCCTTGTTCGCTACAGGAATATGTCAGTATTGACCAAATAGTAAGCCTGTGTACAGCAGAGTAATTTCACAGAATCAATTTTTTTATGAGATGTCCCCCAGTGGGATGTAACTGCAGTGGTTGGGGGCTGACAGGGTTTGGGGGAAAAAGGGAGCAGGACTGATGCCCGGTGAAAAAACACAGGATGGACCTGATTCCTTGGTGGCCCATAGAAAGCCGTTTGCCCTACAGAGCACTCATCTCTGGATTAGCACATCTAGGATAGTTCAAAAATATCACAAAAATAGTACAAAGGAGATATTTTTACTGAATCACCTTCTTTTATTTCACCTTCAAGTGGGGAAAGAAATGACTATTCTGAAATATAATGTTAACTGATTCATGGGATAAATCACAATGTTAGTGCTTTACAGTGGTGATTATCCATAAATGGTTAATCTTTCTAGCTAAATAGCAAGTGAAGGACTAAGCATTTCGTGTTTTAAATGCTACCATACCATGAGTCATTTCATTGTAATGCTGAAACTTTTTGTTTTAATGGGAGCAAGCACCATTACAATAATCAAGATGCCTTAGAAAAACTCCTTTCCCAGAACATGACCTTCCCTACTGAGAGATTTAAGGGAGACCTACAGAGCCCTTCCCTGTACTTGGCAAGTCATTTCCTTCTGCCACCACACAATCTGTCTCATGATTTGCACTGCCCAAGAGATTAATTCTTAGAAGTAGGCAATGAATGATTACAGTGATTACTTCCATTACATTAAGAGAACAAAAATACAAATCGCACCATTTGTTGCAACCCTATTTATCCAGCTCTTAGTCTGTCTCAAACTTTCAGGTGACTCACCATCCTCTGGATATTTATCTAAATGTGGCTCTATATACTCCCTGTTTTGACCTAGTCTCCCATCCATTCCAAACCCCAAAATACTTTCATTGTATCTGTGGGTAAAATTGTAATATTTCCAGAACATCTTGCCTGGCTTTAGTATATCTGCATATCAGCAGGGGCTCAAGGGTGGAAAGAAGTATGGTTTTAGTGCATTTGCATCATTCCTCAGGGGTGGAGAGAAGTTCATCTCTATATCAATGGGTAATTACCTGGGCAAGGAGGGCTTTTCTGTACCTGAGAGGTGAGGGGGAGGGCTGGTTTTGCTTCTGCGGGAGCAGGAAAGAGAGACAGCCCAGGACTGCAGTTTGTGAGCAATAAATGGATTTTAAACTTTATTTCTCCCTTTGACTGATTTCGGTTTTTAGAGGTATTTTTCTCTGGGATTTCCTTTCCCCAGACTTACAGTGTCTCCCAGAACTTGCAACCAAATTTTCCATATCTTAAAAAACTTCTTGGATCATTCCTTTGAGTTCATCTAATTTGGAACTCTTTAGGATTCCTGACCTTGGATATTTGTTTCCTTCACCAGGTCAGGGAATTTTGTAGCTATTATTACTTCAAATAAATTTTAACCCCTTTTCTCACTCTCTTCTCCTTCTGGGACTCCTATAATGTGGATGATATTCTACTTGATGTTATACTGTAGGTCCGTGTAACTCCAGGGAAAGGATATCCCAGGGCAAAATACCTCTAAAACCAAATCAGTCAAAGGGAGAAATAAAGTTGACCCGGTAATTACCCACTGTTATGGGGATGAACTCTTATCCACCCCTGAGGAATGCCTGTTGATATGCAAATATACTAAATCCAGGTGAGATATTCTGGAAATATTACAATTTTACCCACAATTCCTTTCATCTTCTTGGTCCAATTGAAACAGAGGAGAAAGAAATAGCCATCATGCCTCTGCACTTTGCTCAAATGGTGGCTGTTTTCTTCCTCCTACTTTGTGTGCCACAAACCCAGGAGGTGGTTTCCTCCTCCTTTCCAGTTCTAGATCATTTCTTCCCCTCCCATTCTTAGAAAACCCTACACAAAGAAAACTGCTTTTGTTCATGGCGTTCTGTCCATAGCACTTCCTTGTTCCAACCATTTAGAAATTTTCCAATTGTTTTAAAACACTGAAGATTTTAAAACCTGAACACCAAGCTCACTTCATATATTTCAATCAATGTTCCAACCCTCCCACCTGGATACTTAAGCAAACATGTGAACAAAACATCCAATTAATTGGTAACTGAATCTCCTCACCTTCAGATAGCTTTTTCCTCATCTTGCCTCAGTTTCCAACTTCCATGTTTATAGCCTAGAATCTCTTACTACCTGTAACTTCATACTTTTTAAAAAACCCTCAATTTTAAGTACTCTGCTTACTACCCACCAGTTTATTTTCAGCACTGGCCCCAATTTACCATTATCCATTTTTATCATGGCCTTTGATCCATGATTCCAACACTTTATTGTGCATCATCCCACTCTTGAGATAACCCTCCATATCTAGTTCAGATTCCATGTGACTGAGGGACCCTTAATATCCCCCTCAGCTTGACTACACTTTAGACAGGTCTATTTCTGAAGACAGACCCAGAACTTCCCTTTTTTTTAGAGCATTTACTGTAGAATTTTTAATTATTTCTCTGCTCCTTTGAGATGTAAATCTCTCAGTCTTTTGCCACTTTTGCAAATTAGGAATGTTTTCCTCAAGGACCTGGGAGCCATCACTAAAATATAGTCATCAAGGAGAACACAGAGACACTGAGAAATGACTGATGGTTATTATGGGGGAGGGTTGGCGTGGGTGGAAGCAGGGGATGGGGATAAACAGGCACAAAAACTCTCAATCATGATATAAGTTGGTCACAGGGATGGAAGTGTAGCATGGACAATATAGCCAGTGATTCTATAACAGTTATGTTGACAGATAGTAACTGCATTAGTGGGGGTGAGGATTTTATAATGTGGGTAACTGTGAACCACTGTATTGTATACTTGAAATTAATATAAGATTGTATATCAACTATAATTCAACAAGGAAAATGTTTTAAAAAAAGAAAGAAGGAAAACATCCCACCTTGGAGTCTCTCTGGGAAGGTAAGAGCTAATGTTTTCCATAAGCACTGGTTAGGAAATGCATAGGGCATAATCACAACAGAGTTTTCTCATTGCTGTTACTACTTCATTTCCCCTTCTTGGAGCCAGTCCTGTCAGGCTTCCTACCTCCCCAACAAGACACTCATGCCACTGTTAGCCATAACCTCTTTGTTGCCAAAGCTCTTATTCAAATAACTTGTTTTCATCCCACTTGGACTCTCAGTTAATTACTCCCTTCTTTTAAAAATGTTTTTTCATTTTCTTCTCTAACAAGACATTTCTGGCTAGCCTCCTACATTATGACTACCTTTTCCAAGCCTCCTTTGGCTAGCTTATTATTCTTTAATCAGTCCCTGAATATTCTAGTTCCACCAAGCTGAGTAATTGTTTCAGGCTCCATCTTCTTTCCTGTCTATTCTTATTCATTAGGGAATATTCTCTACTACCTATTGTTTAATGCACTTAGTGGTCTTTTTTCTCTATATTTCTAGGCTCAACTTCTCCCTTGAGCCCCAGGCTAGTATATCCAACTGTCCATTTAACATTTCTACTTTCATAAAAATAAGTTTTTTTAATATTAAAGAAAAATTTTGACTTTCTGACTACATCAAAAGGGTAATAGAGGTATATTCAAGTTAGGTAAGAGAATAATCTAATCGCAAAATTAAGTAAGCTATTTCATAAAGCACTGTTCAGCATGATAGACACCTATCTTTAATGTAAAAATTTAGGATCGTTTTCTCTAAAACAAATTAATGCCAATTGCATAATATCTAAAAGCATCTGAGTTTTAGTTTGATATTAATCCAAGGTTTGTGTGGGTAAAATTGCAATATATTTCAGGAATTTCTCACCTGGCTTTACTGCATCTCCATACAATAGATGTTTTTAAGGGTAGAGAGAAGTAGTCATCTCTGTATCAATAGGTAATTACAAGGGCGAGTGAGGGCTTATCTGGACCCAAGAGGTTGGGTGGAGGGCTCTTCTTCTGCAACCGGGTTGCAAGAGACACAGGAGAGCAGAAGTGGACTGGTTATAAGAAATAAATGGGTTTCTCCCACTTTATTTCTCCCTTGACTGATTTCAGTTTCAAAGGTATTTTGCCAGAGGATTTTTCCCCAGAGTTACATCTGGTAGCAGTTGGCAGGACTTCTGAACCAGAAATCTTTCTACGTGGGTGCAACACTTGGGAGGGCTGCCCTTAGAGATGGAGGGGAGATGCCCAGAACTGCCACTGTGGGTAGTGAGGAGGCCCCAGTGGCTGCAGTGGTAGAGGGTGCAGTTTCACCTGAGAGCCCCCTATCTGTGGAGCTTCCAATTGGGGAGCTCCTAGCGGGGAACTGATCTAGGGTAAAACACCTCCTTGAGGGGTGGGGCCTTCCCCAGAATTAGGGAAGGGTGGAGACACAGGAAGCTATGGAATTAGCCTTCCATGAGATAGAAGACTGCTTAGAGGCCCTGAGTGGCTGTGTAGCAGCTGGGATTGTACGATCTCTTTTCCTTGAGATAGTGGGACGTGTTATCGAGGAGAAAGAGAGAGAGAGGGTTATTGAGGAGAGAGAGAGACTGGCAGGAGAGAAACACATGTCAGTATCAATTGAAAGAGCTGGGTAATGACCTACAGGATGCCCTTGAGAAAGAGAGACAGTTATTGAGAAGGTGTATTGTGCTCCTGGAAGATTCCTTAGCAGCAACAAGGGTTGAGACAGCTGGAGAATCTGCATTGCAGAGGTCATGGGGGAGGGGGAGGAAACAGTGGTGCCTTCAGCCCCAGAGATGGTAGAGAAGATGTTGGGGGAGGATGAGGTGGTGGGGCTGAGGGCCAATATGTTGCCGAGGCCACTGCCCAAAGCACCAGCTTCTCCTGTATTAAAGCCTTGCCAGGTTGTAATTAAGAAAATAAAAATGCAAGAACCATGGGCTCCTCAGGGGGAGGAGCACCCCCTTCCATAGTTTATGGAGCCCTCCATGCTCCACCCCCATACACAGGATGAGCTGGTGGACATGAGCATCCGATATCAGCAGAAGCCATCAGAACCTCTGCCTACATGGCTATTGTATCTCTGGGATATGGAGGTGGAAAACATGATTATGTCAAGTTCTGAAATGGGTAGACTGGCGTTGTGACAAATACCCTTCCCTTTGATAGTGGATGCAAAGTGCCCATCACAACTCAGGGAATAGGCACTTCTGGTTTGGCTGACAGAAGCTATCAGTGCAGTTTTGTCTATGAAGGGTGATTTACCATACTTACTCACTAGCTGGAAAACGTATGCAGAGCTCTAGCAGGTGTTATGGGAATTGGCCATGAAAAATATCATCCATAATATGGACCCCCAGGGCTCCAATGAGGAGTTGTTCATTGTAGGAATGAGAAATCTGGTGCTTCATACACCTCCCCCATCTCTCTTTGGGTCCCTAGTGACTATTCTTGCAAGCCACATATAGCAACACATAAGTGAGGCTACTTGTGCTTTAGCAGATCTGGGGGAGATTGAAACAATAAGAGCATGGAAGAAAGTACAGGCTACAAATAAAAGGAGAGATGCAAAGGGACCTGTGAAGGTCTCAATGACCCATATGTGGGTTGATTTGATAAAGGCTGGGGTAGTGAAAGAAAAACTTGATGGACAGCTCATTAGGATCTTATTAGAACTATGACACGAATTAAAGCCAGAGCAGCAGTTCTAGCTGCTGAGGACTGGGACACAGAAGATGGAGTCAAAGCCCCATGTACAGTTTGTGTCCATGAAAGACTTCTTGGGGGACAGTACTCAAGCTCTGTCTGGGCCCTCACCACCACAGGACAATGATTGGGTATCTTGGTTCAACTGAGGGGGAGTCAAGGTTCCCACCTTGGGAGAAGTGGTGGGGACCAGAGGCCACCTGTAGAATGAGCAATTCATTGGTCCCCTGTGAATGTACAAGGTGTCCTGGTGCTGGTGGACACAGGAACTGAATGTTCTCTGATTTATGGCAACCCTGAGCATTTTCCTGGGACCCCTGCTGTGATAGATGGCTATGAGGGTAAGGCAATTAGAGTGAAGAAAGCCCAAATCCCATTGGAAATAGGGCATTCATGCTGAAAGAAGTATACTGTGTAGATTTATCCCACTCTTGAATATATTTGGGGGGTAAATATCCTGCAGGGAAGTCAGGCCTGTGGTTACAGACCACTGCGGGTGAGTTCAGACTGAGGATAGGTGTGGTAAAGGCATTTCAGAAGGGATATTCTAAGCACCCACCTGTACCTCTGCCTGTACCTCAGTGAGTGACAAATACAAAGCAGTATAAACGGCATTGGGGGCACAAGGAAATTGGAGAAACTCTACAGGATATGGAGAAGGTGGGCCTCCTAAAGCCCACTTATAGTCCTTTAATTCCCCAGCATGGCCAGTGAAAAAGCCAGATGGCTCCTTGCGTATGACTGTGGACTAAAGGGAATTGAATAAAGTCACACCTCTTTTGCAAACTACTGTCCCTCTATAGCAGCCCTATGGACACCCTCAGTCATGAACTAGAGATGTATCATTATGTTGTGGACCTTGCTAATGCTTTCTTCTTAATTGACATAGCACAGGGAAGTCAGGAACAGTTTGCCTTCACATGGGAAGGCTGGAAGGAGACATTCACTGTCCTTCTAAAGGGACACATTAGCTGTCCCACCATTTGTCATGGACTTGTAGCCAAGGACTTGGCCATGTGGAAGTGTAAGACCCAGAAAACAGGCCCTGCTCAGCCCCGGGATGGACGGCGACCCAAATACTCACAAGAGACCGGTCTTGATGCAAACAGCAAGAGGTTTATTGATTCCACCAGCGCGCTGGGGTCAAGACTCATGACTCACGCAGGAGCAGAGTCCGACCCCGAGCAGAAATCACAGGAGGTTTTAAAGGAAAAGGGACCACAACCAGGGGAAGGCAAGGGGGAGGTCTGCTGATGATTCAATAGCAAAAATATTTCAATTAGGGTCTCACAGGGCTTTATCTTCACAATCTATCAGTTTTGGGGAGGATTACCTAGGCACGGGTTTGCAAGCTATTGTGTCATTGTGTTCAGGCCGGTTTTTATGACTCAGGCCAAGGGTCAGAGCCTACTTAAAATTTTCCTATTCTTTCAGGTGGTTTCGGGGAAACTGAAACCCAGGCCCTCTGATTTCTGAGGCTTTCTGGGGCCTGTCATGGCATTAGTTTGGTCCTTTCAGAAGAAACCACAAATGGTGGGGCTGTATCACTACATTGATGATATTATGCTCACATCTGATTCTCTTGCAGATTTCAAAGGGGCACTTCCTAGACTGCTGCAACATCTACAGAAGAAAGTATGGGCTGTGAACAGCACCAAGTTTCAGGGACCTGGTTTATCTATAAAATTCTTGAGGGTTGTCTGGTTGGGTAAAACTAAAGTTATTCCAGAAACAGTCATAGACAAGGTCCAGGCTTTTCATACTCCTACCACTGTGGCAGTATTGCCAGAGTTTTTGGGTCTTTTGGGCTACTGGAGAGTATTTATCCCACAGTTGGCACAAATTCTGAAGCCCTTACACTGGTTGGTACAAAAGGGCATCAGGTGGTACTGGGATGACACATGTGCAGCTGCTTTTACTGCTGCTAAATGAGCAGTCAAGGAATTTAGGCCTTGAGTGTAATGGACTCATCAAGGCCCTGTGAGCTAGATGACCATGTTACTGAAGACGGGTATGAATGGGGTATTTAGCAATGACTTGAATGGAAATGCGAACCTATTGGATTAAGGTCACAACTATGGAAAGGAGCAGAGGTCTGGTACACCTTGATAGAGAAGCAACTGGCTGCTGTGTACCATGCCTTGTTGGCTAGGGAGATCACCACAGGAATAGCTCTGCCAAGTTAATAACCACCTATCCCATCGTGAGGTAGGTGCAAGACTGGACCCAAAGGCCATGGAGTGGCATGTCACAGAGGCCTACACTGGCTAAATGGGGTGCATATTTATAGCAGTGTAGCACCCTCTGTACTATCCTCTTCAGTGGAGAACTCCAATGCTTACTGGGGTCATGGCCTATACCAGTGGAGAGCAGGAAGAACTTGCATTTGAGTCATTGCCAGATAAAAGTCCTTATTAGAAGGGAAAAGCCCCTACACCTGAAGATGCTTGGTATACAGACAGCTCCAGTTATGTGCAGCCCTCGCAGAGGAGGGCTGTGGCTTTCCATCCTAAGGCTGAGACAATATGGATGGAGGATGGAGAGGAGAAGAGCAGTCAATGGGCTGAATTGCAGGACGTCTGGCTCCTGCTCATTTAGGATCCCTCCCCTGTAGTTGTATGCACTGACAGCTGGGCCATCTATCGAGGCTTCACCCTGTGGCTACTGACATAGTATGCCAACTGGATGGTTGGTCACTGGTCCCTTTGGAGGCAAGCATTCTGGCAAGACCTGTGGGCCTCTGGCAAGACTAAGACTGTTACTGTGTATCATGTGACTGGCCATTTGCCTTTGGCATCCCCATGGAAAGATGAAGAAGGAAAGCCTGCCTTTGATGTAGCCCAAAGGTTATATCAGCATTTGTTGCACGTGGGGTAAAAGACAATGTGGGCTGTATCCCACTGTTGGGGCTTGCTGTTGACATTTGAAGAAGTCAGCAGAGCCCAGAATGAGTACCTTGTGTACTCTAAGAGGATCTTACACTGAGTCCCACAGCAGCATAGGACAATAGTAAAGGGACCAATACCCCTTGTCAGGTGGCAGATAGACTATATTGGGTCTCTGCCTATATAAGAAATCAGTATGCCATGACTTGTGTGGACATGACTACTGGACTGATGCTTGCTTTTCCTGCATGTCATGCAGATCAGAAAACCACCAAAAGGGTCCTAGAGCGTCTCTTTGCAGCCTATGGCCAGCTGCAGGTGATTGAGAAAGATCAGGGCACCCACATTACTGGACATACATTACAAGAATGGGTGTAGCAATTATAAATAAAGTGGAAGTTCCCTGTACCATATAACTCTACCAGGGCTGGCATAATAGAGAGGTGTGATGGTTTGTTGAAATCTGGCCTGAAGTCAGACACCAATAATCTACGGGACTATTAAATTTGTTTATGTACAGTCCTACGGTATTTGAATGAGAAGACCTGAAAAGGAGCCATGAGCCCTGTGGGTATATTAACACGCATGCTGCCTCTCCTATACAACTGTATGTGCAAACCATAGAGTAGGAATTCAAGAAATCCTGGAGACACTGTTGAGTGGACATGGCCATGGACTTTTTGACACATGGAACAGCAATGGCTGGCCTTTCTGGCACCTTGGGAAAAGGCCTGGAAGCTGATCTTGTGTGTTTTCCTGGAGTAACAGCAGAGTGGGTCCCAAAGATCATGGTAGTGTACCCAAAACACCCGGGCAGTAAGGGCATCTTATGGGAGTTTTGTTTTATCTTTATGGCCAATGTATGTACCTCCTGTAGCCCTATATATTGACCCATCTATAACTCCCACAGGGAGGGGGGGTGAAAGTCTGGTATACTAGACCAGGACAAGATCCCATTCCTGCCACTGTGCTATCACAGGACCACTCTCTTGCATGCATCCTACCTGATGGACAAGATTTGCCTATGCTGATGTCATTAAAGCATGTATCTTAGCACCCTTAAGTTTATTTTCTTCTACAGTCCCTGAGGACTGGATGTGCCCCCTGGCTGCAGCTGCCATGTGATGATTGCCCTGAACTCCCTACCTGTTTCAGCTACTGCCTGCCTGTGGAATGGGCAAGCTATGGACTTAATTTCACAGGACTTTGAATCTAGCTGAATCCCGTGGCTTAGGATTATCATAATTTTATTGCTGTTGTTACTGTAGGTTATTACTCTGGTTACAGTGCTCCAGTTTTCTCACCCAGGGGCCATTGTGGAAGACAGGCAACAAATAGATTGTGAGGTGAGATTTATGGAGGGGTGGGATGTGGATGAAATTGCAATATTTCCAGAATCTCTCACCTGGCTTTAGTGCATCTTCATACAATAGGTGCTTCCAAGGGGTGGAGAGAAGTAGTCCATCTCCATATCAATATGTAATTACAAGGGCAGGTGAAGGCTTATCTGAACCAGAGAGGTTGGGTAGGGGCTTCTTCTTCTGCAGCTGGGTTATGAGAGATGCAGAATAACTGCTTGTAGGAAATAAACAGGTTTCTCTCACTTTATTTCTCCCTTTGACTGATGTCAGCTTCAAAGGTATTTTTCCCTGGGATTTTTCCCCCTGGAATTTCAGTTTGCTACATATTTTAAAAAGTGCATATAGTATCCCAATCTTTAATACTCTATTACTCCTCTGAACCTTTAAGAGTTTGGACAAAAGTCATGGTTTTCCTAAAATGTTCCATGAAATTCTTCATTCTTTGAAGAAAATATGTCAGGAATTAAGTAGGGGATAAAGGGAAGCCAGTTTGTGGGCTCTACCTTTATGCATCCTCCTCAACCAAATTATTTTCTTTTGTCTGCTTTATAAATTAAGTTTTCTCTTTGAACTCAGACAATATTTAAGAATATATTATACATTATGGGCAGTTAGCTCTAAAAATACATAATAATCTACAAATCAATCCTAATGCATAATACTTGATTCCTTACACTGTAAATGTTGACTCAGTAATTAAAATAACCCTTAAACATTCTTTCAACAAAAAAAATCAGAGTATTTGGAACATACTGAAAGATAGCTAGAGCCAGGAGATCCATCCTCAATCTTTTTCCTTCTACTGATTAACTGTGTGAACAGAACTAGCCTAGCCTTACAGGGCTCTTGTAATTATTAATTAATTTAATTCCATTAAGATTCTTGTCTTACAAGTCTAGTGAATACTTGGTCAAAAACTCAAAACACACTTGCTACTTTTGATTCAAAGGAGTGTATTTCGTGGAAAGCAGTCTCAGTTTTATTACTTATATCATTCATTAATTTAACATTAATTCATCAAAAGTTTTTTAAGTATGTTTCAATCTATTTCAGTTTTGTAAATATTGGGACATATTAAGAGTCAAATAAATGATTCCTGCCCTCATAAAGGTTATGTTCTAGAGGAGCATAGAGACACTAATCAAATATTTTTTAAAATTGTGTGTGTGTGTGTGTGTGTGTGTGAAATTTAGAAAGTACTGAGTAAGCATTATCAGGTGACCGACATTGTATAGCTCACAGGTAAACTAGCATGTAGAGAAACACTAAATAATTGAAAGTAGAATCACTAATAAAAAATAGTTTAACATTTTAAATTAGTAAAAAGGCTAAAATCATGATTATTTTAGAATAAGAATTTCCTTTATATTTAGAGTACAAGCAATAAAAGTGTTACTTCATGAAAACATCTAAGGGACATTATTTTAGTGATTATATCAGAATAAATTATAATTGGGCTATGATTGCTTGTACTATGTGCTTTTGAAGTGATCACATTACTTGAGGGCATATTTCATGCATTTTAAATTATTTCTATAAAAGTTTTCTTCATTATTAATTTTGCCTTCTGTGAAGTGAGAGTGTGCTAAGTCATTTATAGCTGAGCTCCTTTTCATAGGGTCACCGAATTTAGAAAACTTGAGACTTTTTATCTAGAAGTTATCTTTAACACTTAAATTTAAATACTAAATAAATAAATATATATAAGGGAATACAAATAAAAGTACGATTTTATGTTGTTGTGCTAGTGTTGCTGGGCAGCTGCGTCTGGGGAGGTCTCTCCCTGTACACCAGCTGAAGCACTAGGAGAAACCTCACCCTGAAGGAGGCAGGGTTCTTGACTCTGGATGAGAAAGAATTCTCAAACAGGTCTTGTGGGTGCAAGTAAGAAAGGGATTCATTAAAATGAGACTAGAAATGAATGGCAGCTGCCTGGCGGGCAGAAGAAAGCAAGGAGGTGCAAAGGGAAGGATGGAAAGTTCACCAAACTCCTACTCAGCCAGGGCAGACTCCATTGCCAACTCCTGAAGCCAGAATCACCTGGCATCCTGTGTCCACTTGGATCTTCATGGCATGGTGACTAGCCCCTGCCACCCCAGGATTTGGGGAGCTATGGAGCATGGGATGAAGTGAGATTGTGTTCTGAGAAGTTCCCAAAGAAAGGAGATTTTCAGGCAGGCTCCTGCAGCTGCAGTTCCATCTGGGTCACCCAGGGATGGGAACTTGCAGGTGCAAATATGAGCTCTCAGCAGCCCCTCCCTACTTACCAGGAGTAAAATGGAGACTTGGAAATAGAATAAAATAGCAAAAAGACAAAATGCAGTAAGTTGAGCAGTGAGAAAGCTTTATTTAAAAGTACACACTTAAAGAAAGGAAAGTGCGGGTATCCTCAGAGAGGAGGAAGGATGAAAGGCTGAGGATTCTGTATTTTTAAGGCTTTCAAGAAGGGGAAAAGGGCAGAGGGGGGATTGTTTGGCATAGGCTTGACTTGTGGTCTCATGGTGTCTCTCTCCAGTGAAGGATACTATGCCCTCATCCACACTCTGCCCTCTAGAGGATTCTGTTAGATAAACTTAATACAAGGGATTTATTGATCCTGTTCTTCTCCAAGGTAGTGGTGACCCTCAAGCAGTGGGTTCATATCAGTGAAGACTGCTTGTGCTGCCTTAAGATTGGGTGGGTTATTGTCTGGTTACCAAAGAATGTGTTAGGAATCTTACTTCTCAAATCTGTTTTTAAAATGGAATCTTAGCCTTAAGATGGGGTCCCTCCTGTTCTTACTATACTGTTTATATCTCAGCATTTTTCATCATAGGCAGGAAAAGTTATCATGATGATTGTCCCTTGTCCTGCCCCAACTCACTAGGTTATTTGAAGTCCAAAACGTTCTAAAGTCCAAATCTTAGTATTGTTAAAATTATCCTATTGTCATGCATGGCCAAACTTTGTGATTTTTCATGTGTGACAAATCTATGTATTAAAAATTAATCAACATATTTTTACAAGGTAATCTTCTTTTTCTATTGTGTGAATCCAAACATTAACCCAAAACAGTGAAACAATACTCTTTTTAACACAGTAAATATAATTGCTTTTCTAACAAAATATTTCAAATTGTTACTGAAGATGGGTCCATGGTCTCATTGCAAGAAAGAATTCAAGAATGGACACAAAAGTGGAGTGGCTGAGCATTGTTTATTTGGGGGATAAGAATTTGGAGAAAGATAAAAGTACATGCACATGCCAGAGAGCTGGGAGTGGGCAGACCCAGAGGGAGTCACCAGGAAGAAACAAAGGTGGACTTCTTCTGTAAAGAGAGATGGGTATCCACTAAGTGGGATTAGGTTTCAAAGGGAAGAAGTGTGGTCTTCCTGGAGTTTGGGATTGCTCCACCCCCTGTCTGGCAGGGAAGTTTTTGGCTATATTTGGTTCTCATCAGAATTGTCAAGGTTCAGGGGGGCTGATTTTTACTATGTTAATGAGGGTATAATGTATTTGGGGATGAAGTTCGGGTCAACTTCTCCTCCATGTTGGAACTAGCCAGTTTCAGCTGGTCTGTTATCTGTACCTTCACTCCCCTCATCCCAGAACAGTTTATATTGAATGTTTATAATGTAAACAAACAGTTGGTCAAAGTTTCCCTCCCCATCCCTGCTCAAGTTGGGCTATCTATATACTCTAACAAAACAATTACCTAAAGTGAAGGATATTAACTGAATTATTTTTGTGAGTTGTTATCTCTGTTAGCACTAGTTTCTTAACAATTTAGAATTTTAGTTTCCAGCTTCAATTTGAGTAGGTTTTATTTTACAAGTGATCATAATTTTATTTCTCTATTTCCTTATGCCTATTGCTTACTTCATTACCAGCAATTCTCCCTGTATGCCTCACCTTCCTCACCACATCCTGGGTCCTCAGCAAAAGAAGTGTTTTGGATATCTTAGGTACCAACTAACAACTCAACTCAGAATTTAATCTTAAATCTCTGTTCCTCCCATGTCTCTACTCCAAAGTATTACTTGAATAATAAATATATCCAGACATTGCTTTACTATGTTTCCAGATATATTTCAAAAGCAAAGGAGCATACCCTACCTCTCAGCTATAAGTAAATTACCACAGAAAGAGCAGTCCTCTTCAAGATCCAGACTTTTGATCCTTCCCCTTGGTAACTCTGGGGGGAAAGTCCCAGGCAAAAATATCTTTGAAACTGAAATCAGTCAAAGGGAGAAATAAAGCTAAGAAACCTATTTATTTCTTACAAGCAGTTTTTCCATCTCTCTCTTGACCAGGTTGCAGCAGAAGAGAGCTCCACCCAACCTCTCCAGTCCAGATAAGCCCTTGCAGGCCCTTGTAATTACCTACTGATATGTAGATGGACCACCTCTCTCCACCCCTTGGAAACACCCACTGATATGCCAATGCACTAAAGTCAGGTGAGAGATTCTGGAAATATTACAATTTTACTCACACCCTTTCTGCACCTAGGTCCCAGCAGTCCTATGGTTCTATTCCTGCAAATTTCTTTGTATTTCTGCTTGTTTCTTAAATGTGAAACTTAAATCTTATTTTTCAAGTTGATCCAGACACCTTTTCATGTTTCATTCTTTCACGGAGTTTTATTTGAACAGAAGAATATACCAAAGCATCAACTTCCTAACCTGTTTTAGATAAAGTCTGGACTTATTTTCTAATGGGAGATATTTTTATTGAGAAATCAGTTAGAAGTAGAGAATATTAAGAATATTCTCTAATTTCTTGATTTTGTGATGTTAATCTTCATCCTCTGACTCTTTTTTTGTAAGGAATAGATATTACTATGTAGCTTTACCAAATTCCTTACCCCACCAAGCACATACAAGCTCTCTTGATAAGTTGGTGGAGGGGAGGACTTATTCTTGTTTCTATAAACTGATTTGAAAGAAATAGAATCATTGAGGCATTTTTATTTTTGAAGATAGGAATTACCATTTACAGATCGCTTTAAATAAAACATTCTTGACTTTTTTTAAAGAAAAAAATTCAACTTATTTAAACTAAAATTACAAGTAAATGAACAGTTCACCCATTTTCCTAACCCCTGCCTTTGGTAATCACTAATCTGTTCTTTTTTTTCTTATGACTTTTTTTATTAAGGTATTATTGATATACACTCTTATGAAGGTTTCACAGGAAAAGCAAGGTAGTTACTACATTCTCTCATATTATCAAGTCCCCCCATACCCCATTTATATCTATATGAGCTTTTTATTTTAATTCCACATATAAAAGAGATCATATGGTATTTGACTTTTTTACATCTGACTTATTTCACTTAGCATAATGGCCTTGAGGTCCACTGTTGCTGTCTCAAATGGCAACATTTCATTGTTTTTAATGGCTGAATAATATTACACTATATGTATAGTATACATTTTATACATATATCACAATTTATTTATCCATATCTATAATGAGACTTAGCTTGTTTGTGTATCTTGGCTATTGTAAATAATGCTGCAATGAATGTGGGGGGTGCATATATCTTTTCAAGTTAGTGTTTTCATTTTCTTCAGATAAATCCCAGAGGTAGAATTGTTGGATCATATGCTAGTTCTATTTTTAAATTTTTGAAAACCTTCATACTGTTCTCCACAGTGGCCATACCAATTTACATTTCTACCACCAGGCATGAGGGTTTCTTTTCTCCACATTCTCACCAACCCTTGTTATATCTTATCTTTTTGGTAATAGCCATTCTAACAGGTTGGGGATGATAACTCATTTTTATTTTTATTTACATGCATTAGATGGTTAGTGGTGTTGAGCATCTTTTCTTGTGTCTGTTAACCATCTGGATATCTTCTTTGGAAAAATGTCTATTCAGATCTTTTGTCCATTGTTTAATTGGATTGTTCTGTTTATTTCTTTGTGTTTCTGTTGAGTTGTATGAATTCTTTATATATTTTGGATATTAGCACTGTATCATACATGATTTGAAAACATTTTATTTCATCCACTAGATTGTCTTTTCATTTTCTTGATGATTTCCTTTATTGTGCAAACACATTTTGGTTTAATGTAATACCACTTGATGTTTTTGTTTTTGTTGTTTTCTTTTGGTGGCAGATTTTTAAAAAATCATCCCCAAGACCTATCAGTTTACCACCTATGTTTTCTTCAAGAGTTTTATGGTTGTTTATTCTAGACTTTCCTTGAAGTAAGTTTTTACTGCCATAAACTTTTTTCTTAGAACAGCTTTTGTTGAGTCTTATAAATTTTGGAATGTTGCATTTTGTTTTTCCTTTGCTCAAGATATTATTTTATTTCTTTTTTGATTTCTTTTTTGACCCATTGATTATTAAGTACCAGGTTCTTTAACCTCCACATGTATGTGAATTTCTTCATGTATTTAATTTCTAGTTCATTCTACTGTGATCAGAAAAGATGCTTGATATGATTTTTTTCAATCCTCTTAAATTTATTAAGACCTTCTTTGTTACCAAAAGCATGATTTATCTTGGAAAATATTTCATGTATGCTTGAGAAGAATGTACATTCTGTTGCTTTTGGAGGGAACGTTCAGTAAATAACTGTCAGATCCATATGGTGTAACATGTTATTTAAGGCCGATGTTTCTTATTGGCTTTGTTTCTGGATGATATATCCATTGGTATAAATGGGGTATTAAAGTCCCCTACATATGTATTTACAAATGTTATATCTTTTTGTTGGATTGACCCCTTTATCATTATGTAACACCCTTCTTTATCTCTTATTATAGTCTTGGTTTAAAGTCTATTTCATCTGATATAAGTACAGCTGTTCCAGCTTTCTTTTGGTTTCCATTTGCATAGAGTATTTTTTTCCATCCTTTCATTTTCAGTCTGTTTGTGTCTTTACATCTAAAGTGAGTTTCTTTTAAGCAGCATATAGATGTGTCTTGTTTTCTTTATCCATTCAAGCCATTTTATGTCTTTTGATTGGAGAATTTTGAATTTCTTAAATTGCATTTAAAGTAATTATTGATAGTAGGTAGTTATTGCTATGTGATTAATTATTTTCTGGCTATTTTTATCTTTCTCTCTGTTACTTTTTTCTTCTCTTGTTCTCTTCCTTTAGTAGTTGATGACTTTCTTTACTGTTATGCTTATATTCCTTTCTCATTATCTTTTGTGTATTTACTATAGTTTTTTTCCTTATGATCACCATGAGGCTGACATGTAACAACTTATATCTATATGAGCTTAAGTTTGATCCTATTGTAAAGCTCAATCTTATTACATTCCCCCACCACGTTTTAGGTTTTTGATGTCATAATTCCCACCTTTATAGCTTGTGTATTCCTTAGCTAATTGTTCTGTAATTAAAATTTCAAAAGTTAAAGGAGAGGATATTAAAAGAAGCAAGAGAAAAACAACTTGTTACATACAAAGGAACGTCCATATGGATATCAGCAGATTTTGCAGCAGAAACTTTGCATGCCTGAGGGTAGTGACATGATATATTCAAAGTGATGAAAGATAAAAATATATATATACTTGTAACCTAGAATACTTTCCTCAGCAAAGAAATCATTCAGAAGTGAAGGAGAGATAAAATGCAAGAGACAAACAAAAGGAAACAGGGCTCATCAGTGCTTGACCACTCTTAACAAGAAATGTTAAAGGGACTTTTAAAGAAAGAAAAGAAAGGGAACTAATTATCAGCAAGAACATATATGGAGGAATTAATCTTACTGGAAGGTAAATATATAGTTAAAGTAGGGGATTAATCAATTATACATCGAGTATGAGGGTTAGAAGATAAAAGAAGTAAAAATAAAAAAGCTATGATTAGAACAATAAGTTAAGGGATAGAGAAGACAGCCTAGCATTTTAAACAAAGGCAAGACCGAAGCTTTCAACTGTTTTTTTTTTTGTTTCCTCAGCTACTAAGAAATATTATTTTCTTGTTTCTGGGGAATAGAAACTGAAAATCAGTTATTTTTTAAAACAGGTACTGGATATATACATATCCATTACCTGGAAGTATATATACATATGGATTATTCCCATCTTAATCTCATACTATCATTTAATAATGGTACAAGTGCAAAATATGTTTATACTTACCTTCCAATAAGTGTATATTTCTAGTCAGAACGGCAAAAGCACAACATTTTACATTTTACAGCATCTCTGAATTCCATGAGTTTAATGCTAATTCAACAAACCATACATGAAACCTTATCCTTATGTTTGTCAGGTTAGAAATATATTTCTCTTTTATTACTTAAGGAAAAGTAGGCCAAAATGCCTTGTGGCTCTGCAAGTTCACTGTGAATCTTGTGAGACAGAAGGAAGACAAGAGAAAGGATAAAATGGGCATTACAGGTTTATTTCTCATGTCTCAGTCTCTCTTCCACACAGCGATCTGCTCCAAACCCCCTGTTGCTCCTCTCTCTTTCTCATCTCTTCCTCAGCACAGTCAGTCCCCTGTCACTCAGCTCCAACCTCCAGATCTCTTTCTCCCAGGCCAGAGCACTCTTGCTTCCCTCCACCCCTTCCTCTGGGAGGAACTCCCTGGGTGGGTCCTTGGTAACTGGCAGGCACCTGACCAATTACATACCAGGAATGGAGGGGAGGAGAGAATGGCTGCTATATCCTACCCCTCACCCTTACCAGCGATCCCATGAGGAACTGGTGGCTCTGTCAAGGTAAACATCACATTGATGTGAAAACAGGCCCTTATTTGCATGTCACTATCAAGGCCAGGTGGGAATTCTAGTTGAAAATTTCTATTTACCCCACATATAGATATAGAATATCATATTTAATTTTCCACAAAACTCATTTAATCTTCTGTACTCTTGTTGGCCCTATTTTAATGAAGCTTGCTACATAAATCAGTCACTTACAACTTTTAATTACCTATGTATGTTCAACATAACAGAAATAGGAGAGAGTAACTATGCATTGAACAGGTGTACTTTTAGGAATTACAGAATATCAGTAGTTACTAAAACAGTTTTTAGCAACTATTAACTGGGTAATTCTTAATACAAATGTTCTTGTTTTTAAATGAAATTTTAATCTATATACAGTATCTAGAAGCAGATACACAAATTCTTATATAATTCATGTCCAGGAACGTGTAACAAATTAATATTATTTGTTTACAAACCAAAACATACATTACAATCAGTGGACTTGGGAGGATCGATTTTGTGGGGTTTTAAGTACAAAGGGTACACATTTGATCTGAAACAGAAAAGGAATAAACTACAACAGTCTAGGTTGCAAATATTAATTCTGTGACACTCGAACATGACTCTAAAAATTTATTTAATTCAACATGCATACTTATTACAAATTTCCATAAGAATTTATGATCATCTCTAGCTGTAAGCTTTGGAATGCTTCTCAGAAATGGCAACTACACATTTTGCCATGTTATGATTGATTAATAAGACTTTTTTTATGTAAGTGTTCCTAATAGGTTTTAAAATGTATTAAAAGAAATGAAATCTGTGATTACTTGCCTACCAATCATTTATTTTAGAAATTTAAAGTTATTTATGGAATAAATACCATGGAATACCATTTTTAAAACAGTACTAAGAAGATCTATTTAAGCAGTTGAAAATAGGAATTTTTTCATCAGTATTAGTTCATGTAACTGATTTCACATTGTTACAGGTTGGTTTTTGAAGAAATGCTGATCCCAGAAGTAGTGTTTAAAAGCAAAGAATCTTTTCTCTTCAATAGACAAGAAAACAGAAGCTTCTCAGTAAAAAGTGGCCCTATCATTTCCATTATCCTCCATCCTTACTCTTTCCCTTCATGTACAGACTGATGTGGTTTATCTCTTTATATGGAGTTTGAGATGACAAATAGAGTTATTTTATCTGCATTTTCTTATCTCTTCAATGTAAGAAGCTTCTCAAATATAATAGGATTATAAAGAAACTCACCCTGTTAATATTCTTGGTAAGCATTCGACACAATCTGAAACCAGTCCAACTATTAGTTTCTTGTTGATGCTTTTAATCTCACTTAGAATATAAATTTCATAAATGAAGATATTTGTTATTCATTTGATTCTGGGTGCTGATACATTATTCACCATGTAGTAGGGGCTTACAAATATTTGCTACTTTGTGAATTTGGGAGCTGCACGGGACAAATGCTAATTCCATGCACTTTAAATTTCAAGGATTTCAAGTCCGTTTTTGCCTTTTTGCCTTTTGTCCTTGGGCAATCATCCACTTAGCCAGTTTGAGCCTGAATCTTCATCCTGGTTATAGATGTTAAAATAATAATCAGTAACATTTATTGAATATTTGACATGTGTAAATCATTCTGACATTTAAGTCGATCACTTATTTTAATTGTTAACAATAATCCTACAAGGTAGACATTGTCAATGTTCCTATTTTTTAGATTAAGAAAACTGAAACTAACAGTTAAGTAACTTTGTAAAGCCACATAGCTAAGCTGTCTTATTCCACAGACCATGCTTTGAGAATGAAGTGAGATACTATTTGTAAAGCTGTTGTGCTGGTGGCTATTGCACTTATTATTGAGCCAAGAGAGTGTTCCTAAGGCTGGAAACTGTTTAAGTAAAGCTTTTTAACAAAAATTCAAAGTTTTAGTAGCTATGGAAGATGAGTTCTGGGGCCTTCTCTGTATTTCCCTGCATGCCTGATATGAATTATTATACCTGGTAACTGATATCAGATCAAGTACATTTTCTTTGACTGTACACCATCCCTTAAAGTATAATTTGCAACTATCACATCATTGTTTCAATTAGATCGTTTGAAGCTCAGTAAAATATACATGATCATCAGATTTTATTTTCTCAGATTTTTTGTTTGACATCTTAAAAATTGATATAACAGTTTTTCTTTAAAAATGCACATGCCATCATTACTTCTTATTAGAGACTACATATTCCCAAGACAAATGAATCAGTTTAAAATTTAAGTTTCAGATAAATATTTCATATTGCAGATATACTTGTGTGTTTCAAAATATTCAAGCTTAAATGATTGAAATAATAATTGAGTAATTCCCTACATAACTATTTCACAACAGAGATATATTTTCTGTGTCCAGTTGGAATATATTTCTCTCTCCTTCAGTAGTTTATTCATATCCTTTAGTCTATCATCAATCAGGAATTGTTTTGTGTATTTGCTTGTTTTGAATTTTTATATCCCTATTAACTTTTGAGCTCCTCACAGTCAAATGTTACAGGGCTGGTAGGACTGTGTTACGATTCAGTGTGCTTCTTCTCATTATCTGATATTCTCCCTCTCACAGTCTCCTGCGTTTCTATGAGTTTTCCACATTTTCCCAATTGTTAGAATTTGGAGAAAGTAGAGCAATGAGAAGTGATTAATGAAAATATTTGAGGGTCACCTCTTCTTATTGTGATAGTCTTTCTGCTGAGAGGCCCTCCTCTTTGGAAGGTGGAAGCTATAATGTTGTAAAGCAACAGAACAGACTACCAAACAATAAGTAACCTTCATCAGGTATTTAACTGAGCTTTCAGTACTGGGGTCGGTAACCACAGACTCCGGTCCTGCTTTGACAATTCATTAACTTCTGAGAATGAATGAATAAATGAATGAATGAATGAATTAACAAACAAAAAGTTTGTCCAAGTATACTGTGACTACTAGTGAGGGCAGCAACAGAAAGAACGTAAAATAGCCTTAAATTATCAGTGATCCCTCTTTCCTTGTCTACACATCCCTCAGGAAGATTTGTGAAGGACAGCTAGAAAGGACAATACTTTATTAACCTTTACATCAATAACATTCACTGGCTATATATTTTTTGTTGTTCAGTAAGTAGTTTTTCCTGTAATTGCAGACAAGCTTTCTCCTCAAATAATTTGTATCTAAGATAATAATGCTTAATCAGTGGTGATAAAATGTTATGTGGAAAGTACCTCATGAATTACAGTGATGCCAAAATCCTGGTCCTATACCTGATTACAATCATCTTAATGTATTGAGCATGCCCTTTATATTGTAAGTGTTTACACATGTTAAGTCTGATACTAGCAAAAAAATTTTAACCCCATGTTACAAATATGAAAATTGAGGCTTTAGAAAGCCTAAATAACAGTAAGCAATCAAAATAGAATAATTCCAGATTGTGTCTGACCTCAAGCTCTGTGTGTTTAAGTCCTAACCATTACCTGAAGTGTTTCTCCATTATAAACTGTAATGAACTTGGACTCCAGAGATATTTTATCTTTCAGTATATTCAACATTTTGCCAAAATTATAGAATTGTGTGGTGTAGTAACACACAATATGTAGATAAGTAAAATGAAGCAGATTGGAAGAAATACTGACAATACTGCATAATCCACTATCCTGTAGGAGGAAAATGCCAGAGCTCCTTGTTGTCAGTAAGACTTATTATAAATACTTGCTTTCTTTTAATTATTATGACTTCATAGCATTCAAACAGTTTTATTCCAGTCCATGAATACATTCTCTACTTTGCTGACCCTGTGCTTTCATTATTTTGCCCTAAGACAACAAAAGTATCAAAGGAAAGCCTTTGCTCAAATTCAAGTCATCCTCTGAAGTGTAGGTCAAGTTCTACCTTTTCCACAGCATTTTCTTAAATGCAAAATTCCGTTACTGAAATTTCATAGTTCTTATTTTGTGTTGGTTAGCATATATTATTGCATACATACATGACTTATTTTCTCTGCTAAGTTGGAAACCATGTTATATATTTTGTTTATTTCCTAGAATAATAGCATGGTTGCATTAACTCACTAGGCACCCAGTGTACATATTTCGATTAGTGAAATAAAATTATAAATAGAATAAATATAATAATGAAATGTCCTATGGTATCATATGTCTTATCTTACCATTTCTCAAGCTCTTCCCCTACCACAAAAATAATGCTATTTGTATTATTGGAAGTTTCTCACCTTCCTCTCTCACATATTTCATTATTCTTCCAGACTATCATTAGCAGTGTATTTACATTTTTTAAATTCATTTCATATTTTGCCTTTTATATTAATCTCATACTGATATGGGATATATAATATATTTGCATATAATAGAGATCTACACAGTATATTATTAATTAAATTTATATCCTCATTCTGTGTTTTTTTTGTTTAACCCCCTGGGATACATTCAAATGTTGTGAAGATGGGATGCAACCAGTGAATTAAGTGAGGAACATTTTTCTTTCCCTAAGATGATGCTGCTAATTAAAGTCATAACTTTTCATTAGTGGCTTTTAAATCATCCTAATGTTTATTTCTACATTTCCTCTAATGAAAGAACAAAGAACATTATTTCCAGATTGAAAATAATGTAATGGTTTCAAGCACTCAATTTAGTGCTTTCTACATATATTTATCATTTTCTGTGTATACCCCCATACTATTTTACAGTTAATTAATTAGAATAGAAGGTTGCCCCTTTCCCCAAATAGTATGAACTAATTTCAATTTGCCTCCTAACTAGAAACGACTGCTAAATATGGAAATTTAATGAATATAGGGCAAGAATCTTTCACAGAAACTATTTCCATTATATTCACATCATATTTTTTAACAACTACTACATTTCAGAGTTCTTTGGCAATGGAGGAAACAAGTCATCATAATTTCCTGTAATCATGCTGTTTTTCTAAATAGTTTGGGACTGTGACAGGTCATTTTTAATCCAGCTAGCTGTTTACATTATATTAATGTGAAAAACCCAAACTACAAATTTGCAAGCTCTTCATGCTGAAATAATGTCTGTCCTTAAATAGCTTATTTCTTGATCTACCAGCAAAACCATTTTAATCAGTTTACTGCCAACATCAATGTTCATTAACAGCAGGATAGAGTTGGTTGAGTAAGTACAGTGAACTTTCTTTAGTCTATTTCCTTGACTGTTTTCTGGAGCACATGTAAGCAGTGAGCAACGAAAGCCTTGTCACAACATGTCCAGGCCTAGAGGAACAGTAAGAGGTGAAGCATCTAACCAGGAGCAGATACAATTCTGGACAAGAATTTATAGATAACCGCTCATAAGAAGCTTATAGTGTCTGCACTGTTTATTAGTAAGAAAAAACATGTGGGCATACTATATTTGCTTTAGCCAACAATTTTGAATAAAGAGAAACTTACCCCTGCAAATAATTCAAATTATGTGCCATCATATCCTAAAATTGTCCAATTAATCAGTCCGACTCCCTACTGGACTGCAAACTTAAGACACAGCTCTCAATATTTTACATCGATTTTATCTCTAATCACAAGGTCTGTGCCTAACAAATAGTCGGGGATGAAAATGCATTGGTAGATTTGAGATAAACTGAAATCAAGAAGTCAGAGAAAAGAAAATTTCCACCTCTGGTGTTCAGAGAAATGATACTAAAGGGCTTAACCAATTCTATGTGGTCCTTATCTCTGGAAATGTAACGCTACCAGTGGATAGAAAGAGAGCTAGGACTCTTGCCCCCACATCAGCCCTGTTCCCACCACAGCATGACTTGACTTTTCTCTCCTCTCCTCCATGTTTATTATTTTTGCAGATGCTCTGGGCACCAAACATTTTCTTCAGTTAAACATTTTCAAACAAATATGTAATGTCAATCTATGGTGATCTGTACAAATGGGCATCTATATAAATCTGGATACAAAAGAACCGTTCAAAATTGTACATGTTCCTTTAATCTGGCATAATGACTGAAGTCATTGAACAATGGCTGTGCAAAGCAAAGGAGGACCTAGTTCCCCCAAACCCAATAACTTGATTTTGGAGAACTTAATCTTGTTTGTCAAAACCCTGAGGTTGCCTCTGCACTGCCACCAGGTTCTAATAATCAGAAAAATTTCCTGAGAGTCCTGTTTGTTGGCCTGTTTTCCATGTAAGAAAGAGTGCTGGAGACTAAATATATGGCTGAATATCTCTGATGTAGGAAAAAGAAACTTAAAGAAGTAATTTGACTAAAGAACTGGGACAAAAGTCAAAAAGCTGTCACCATCATTAAGCCACAATTTTATCACAGCTTAGATTGAATATGAATATCAGTCTTCCACTTGAATATGAATATCATTCTTTCATTTGAATTGAGTTACTATTGCTATTCCACAAAACACCTGAAAATTTAGTGGCATAAAACATTGTGTTATGTTAACAAATGATGGGTCAGGAATTTGGACAGAATGCAATAGGAATGGCAGGGATGGTTGTCTGTTTTTTAAGATGTCTGGAGACTCATCTGGGAAGACTGAAGCCTGGGGGGTCACCCACAGCTTGGGGGCTAGAATCATTTGATGGACACTTCTTCATTCACATATATGGCAACTGGGCTGAGATGACCAAATGGTGCAATCAGCCCCAAGCATGTATACATGGCTTCCATGAGGCTTTAGCTTCTTATGACATAACAACAGTCTATGAGTGCATACAGAGAGACAATTCCAAGAAACCAGATGGGAGTCATATGGCCTTTTCTGACCTATCAAGTTATCACAATCACCACATTCTATTGCTTTACAAGCAAGTCAGCTTAAGGAGAGGAGAAAGAGATATCATCTCAAAAGTGGCAGTGGTGATCTATTTTCCACAGTCTATTGGTAGGTAAACTAATTCAATAAAATCCCCCTTATATTTAAATGTAAACATCTTAATACCTTCATTTAGAAAATACATAAGTAAATTGTTATTTAAAACACCAATAGCTATTGTTTCTAAATTGAAGTTTATTAATGTTCAAGGAATTGGGGCTGTTCATAAGACAGTTCAGAAGATCATCCTATTTTGAGATGGTCCCACAGATTTTGAGTTAATAGATAGCATTAGATCAAAATTTACGACTACAGTTGGCTAACCTACTTACAACGTCTGACTAGTGATTTTCTTACTTTATAAAGGTGATATACGTTCAGTAGAAGCTGTACTTCCAATTCTGAATTTTGATCTTGTCCTGGGCTAGCAGTGGGTGGTAGATACTCAGTCAAGATGCTGGGCACTTGCTGCAAGCCGCAGCTCCCAGTCTACCGTGTGAACATGCGGATAAAGACTGAATACACCTAAGTAATCTTTACCCAGACAACCACTCTGTCTTCCACTCTCAGTATTCAGTTAATTACATGGGATAGTCAGCGCTTTATGGTAAAATAAGCTTTGTGTTAGATGATTTTGCCCAGTGGTAAACTGTACGTGTCTGAGCATGTTAAAGGTAAGCTAGGCTAAGCTATGCTGTATAGTAGGTAAGGTGTATTTAATGCATTTTCAACTTAATGATATATTGAACTTATGATGGGTTTATCAGGATGTAAACCCATCATAAGTAAAAGAAGATTTGTATTAGAAAACATTTATTTTCTTTTTATATTGTTCTTCTTGGAACTTTTTCAACAGTGACCTTGCTTCATTCTTGTTCTTCAGCAGCTTGCTAAATTTTGATCCAGTACTTTCTATTAACTCAAAATCTGTGGGGCCATCTCAACAGTACGATGATCTTCTGAACTAGCTTATGAACAGTCCCAAATCCTTGAACAGTTAATAACCTCTACTTAGGGCCTACATTAATAGTCTTTCTAACAGAGACATGCCTTCCCATTAACAGACTTGAAAAACTCCATTAATATTTTTAGGAGCTAAAAGTCAAGTGAGAAAAAATGTATCATCAAGCAGTTGCTGCCTTGAAATTGCCCAGTAGGATACAAGGTTTCTAAGGAATTGTCTGAAGTTAATTGCACACTTTTATTCTGCTTTACAAGAAAGAAGAGATGGTGATACCTACAGTAGGTTAATACTTCCACTTGAGAGCTAAATAAAAGGAAAATCTTTCTGAATGTGGCAAAGCACAGCAATTAATTTTGTCTGTTAGGATATAAATTAAATATACAGCTACTAGTTAGGCTTTGAAAGCAAAAAGCCAGTCATTCTAAAACCACAGTAGGGTACATACTATATAGCAGATCAAATGGGATCTCTTCATTGTCTGAATTAAAATTCATCTTTAGAGTACCACCCAAAAGTTAGCTATTCTATGACACCTTCCACATTAACTCCACCTGGGATGACGTGTTTCTTTTACCTTCATTTTGCAATACATACATGGCATTTCCTACACCATGCCTTCTATCATAAACATTGTGTGCCTATATTGCATTTCCACTTTAATACACTCATTGATCATTTCCCCAATTTTGTAAGGCCTAAAATACAGTAACAGAACGAAAAAAGTACTTTCTAAATGCATTTGAAATGAATAGGTGTTGCATTTGGTTTACAGAAAAGTAACCGTGTTTGCTTAATATTTTTGTCTCATAAATAACATGGAAAAGACCATGCTTGTCTGTCTTTCTCACCCACATGGCCTCCTATCCATACAAAATTTGTATCTGCATCTGCTATGGACTGAACGTTTTTGTCCCCTCCTCCATTCACATATTGAAGCCCTAATCTGCAGTGTGATGGTATTTGGAGATGAGACCTTTCTGAGGTGATTGGGTCATGAGGATGGAGCCCTCATGATGGAATTAACGTCCCTCTAAAAAGAGAAGACACAAGGGTTCTCTGCCAAGTAACGCAGCAAGAACGCAGCCATGGTAAGATGGGAAGACAGACCTCATTAAGGCAGTGAATCTGCCAACACACTTATCTTGGACTTCCCAGCCTCCAGAACTGGAAGATATAAATGTTTGTTGTTTAAGCCACCCATCTGTAGTATTTTGTAATAGCAAGTACAAACTGATGAAGAAATCTGTATTTTAAACACGTATTTTATAACTTTTCTGCTTAATCTCTGTGAAAATATGGAATATAATAAAATGATTTCTATGAATAAAAGTGTAGCTACACCACTAATCAAAGTACTTTAAAAAAATTTTTGCATTCAGTATAGAGGTTGTTATATCTTGCTTTGCAAGAAACAGGCTGAGGCACGAATAGCCTCTGTAAAAGTGAGCATGACCTACCAGGGTTCATTTAGAACATGTTGGTGATTAAGATGTTTCCTTTTCAACTTGCCTTTCATATGTAAAACCAATTCTTTCCACATTCTTTAACCCTTAGAGTGTTGTTTGTACTCTAAATTTGTATAGACTCAGATAAAATAGTTCTTTCAATTTTCCTTTTCAGAAGCTTCTATGTCAGGGACCCCGATATGTATCCAAGGGGTAGATGGGATGCCTCTTGGATCTTAAATAGCATATAAATTAAATGTACAGTTTATTTCTAGGCACTGACAAGGAAGTTTGGGGACAGGTTCAACATGATGATCATTTCAGTCCTTCAGTTAAGTTCGCTCTCAAGTTCTTCTCGCCATATACTGCAAATAGTCTGTTGTGCCCTCCCCATGAGTTTGTTCAATTCACTGTTGATACAGACTGAATTTTCATTTGATTTTTAATCAGACAGTTCCCCAGTCTCTACACCTTGGTAGACATATTTTCGCTGCATACATTTGAATCTCTCTTATGTTTAAGCTGTGCTGGCTTTCATCAGTGTTCTTTTGCATGTATTTTTCCTGCTACTAAAATGTCTTTCATTTTCTGTACTTCTCTGTAACATAGAGTGGCTATTTAAATCTAAATTAATTAAAGCTAGGTAAAATTAAAAATTCAGTTTCTCAACTTCATTAGTCGAATTTCAAGTGCTCAGAAACCACAGGGGGCTAGAGGCTACAGTTTTGAACAACACAGATTTAAAACATTTCTGTCATTGCAGAAAGTTCTACTGGTCTATTCTAGATCATGGTTCAGAAACTTGTTTCAAACAAAAATATTATTTTAAAAATGTAAATTTCTGCATCACAAACCCACTGAGCCAGACTTACTGGGTGTAAGTAAGTATGCTGAGGGCCTTCAGTATTTTCAAAGAAAGAAAAGTTGCTAAGGATTTGAGGGTACCTCTGTATAGTCTTTGTGGGAATGATGACAGGGACATAGTGTGATCCGACCCACCTCAAATTTCCCCTCTGTTGAAAATAACCTACCTGGCAATTTTCAATTTTCCCTGCCACTCTTTCTCCAGTAGTCAATTTCAGCTGGATACTACACTAAGTCTAAAATCTAAACATCATCAGATTGTTTTTTATATGCCAACTCAGCTATTATTTTGTGATGATGGGCAAGCAAGTCACTTAACCTCCTGTGCAATTTTCCTCACCTGTAAATAAGTGACAAGTGGAGATGAATTAAATGATTTTTAAACTTCAAGTATCAACTGTATCAGTTTTTGGCATAATTTTCCTTAAAACTACCCATTATTGTTTTGCCATTTTTTTGAAAAAGTATTTTCAAATTTAATTGAATAATTATTTTCACTAATACAAAGATGCATACTAGTGATTAATGATTAAAATAACTTGTTTCTTGAAGATAGCTGAGTTAGAAGAAAGGAAATGAGAAAAATACAGAAGAGGCAAAATTTCAAATAAATAGAGGAGAGAAGATAAATAAAAATGAAAGACATAAAATTTTGTCCTGTAGTCTTTCCTTTTTTCTATATTCTACCTCCTGAATAATATCTGTTTGGGCACTCATAATGAACAAAATGCATTTTTTTCCTCTTTGAAATAATAACCCTAATGGTGACCATTAATAAGAGATAGGGTGATTTTGATAATTATATATTGCATTTCATGTCTATCTTATCGGTTTTTATAGGCTTGGTAATTGAAGTCAGTGTAGATAAATAATAGATAAAGAAAAACAGGAATATTATAGCTTGAATAAAATAAAACCTTAAAGGATTTCTGAAAAAATAGCAATACAACATAGTGCATTTCTGCCTATTTAATATCATATTTCTTATAGATTTTTCATTTTTAGTTCTATGATGTACAACATAATTCTATGCCAACCACCTGGATTTAGGCTAACCTTTAAAAGTTAAGGGCACAGACCTCCAAAAGACTTTCTTCAAACACTAGCTACAAACTTTGGGGCTCCCGGGCCACCCTCACCTCTGTCCACTGGCTACAAATTTGGGATTTACTATTAAAGTTTCAGTAATTTTCTAGAATAACTCATAGAACTCAGGGAAGCGTTGTACTTATGGTTACAGTTTTATTATAGCAAAAAGGGCTACAAATCAAGACAAGCCAAAAGAAGAGATGTGCAGGGTAAACTCTAGGAGCATCCTAAATTTTAATCTGCTCTGTCTTTTCTGTGGATCATCTTCCTGACACATCAGTGAGTAACAATAGCCACAGAGTATTGTTAACCAGGGAAGCTCTCCTGAGCTCTGTGTGTCTATTTTTTACTGGGGCTTCATAACATAGGCATGACTGACTGAATCATTGGCCATATGATTGAACTCAATCTCCAGCCCCCTTAACATTCCCTGTAGGTCAGGTTGATGTCACATGTTTCAAAGCCCCAGCCCTCTAACCACATGGTCTTTCTGGCATGGCAAGTCTCCATTCTGAGTCACCTAGTTAGTATAAACTCAGGTGTGATCTGAAGGGCCCACCATAAATAACAAAGGCCCTTCTATCAATCTCCTAGGGAATTCCAAGGATTTTGGGAACCATGAACAAGACCTAGACAAATGATTACACAACAGATGAAACAGTGATTTTATCTAATTATATCTGCCTGAACTTTTTTAGAACCTACTTGATAGCAATTTATGTGAATGATAAAGGAATTGTGCAAGGTATACTATGTAATTGCAAATTGTTAACAACATATACTTCCACTTTAGACAATAAACTTAAGGTTAAAAGTAGTGCTGTAAATATTCGACAGTCTTTGGGGAATAAAGTCCTGCTTTGTGAAATTTGCAACTTCCTGTTGTATAAGTGGCAAGTTGCCAACTTGCCACTTCTAAATGTGGAGTTGTGAAGAGATGCATAGTATACTTGCCAGCTTGTCTGAGCTGTCTCCAGGATGCCACTGATAAGAGCATTACAGTTGCAGACATGCATGATTCACATATTTTGATTTCAATGGTTTAACTATTAAAGAGTATAAAGGAATAGATATTAATTTATACCTATTTTTACCCAGCATTTGCTTTCCAAAGAAAAGTTTGTGATCCAGCTGGATTTTAACCAGTTAAACAAGCTCATTTGTTCAGATACTGCTTCTCAGGAATAAGGCTGGAAAATATTATCTACACCATTAAGTTTCCTTTCTTGGAATACTACAAATTTATTGCTGGTTTATAACTCTAATAACCCAGAGCTGTGGCTTCTAATATTACTGGTGTTTCTGCATACCACTGAAATATTCTTTTCTATGTCAATTGGAGGACTTGCATTCTATCTATATTCCGTAAAAAAATACAGTAGGTGGAATTTTGCTTGCAAATGACTTCTTCTGGGATTCCAGGCACTTCTGAATTAAGGTTTTTAGAGTAATTACTCAAGTAAAGAGTGGGAAGAGATAGTAGACCACTACAACATTAATGACAACTTTTTAATAGTGATTTAATTTGTTTTTGCCTTTCAGAGCCTTGCTGTCATCATTACTAAAGTCCCTTCTATACTGTTGTCTCTCTTCTAATCAAATCTGCTCTTTTCCTAATACAACATTTCCTGCTTAGATTGTTTATTTAGATTAATTCTGAGTGTTATATGATTATTAATGTCTTTAGAGTCAACATGGCTAGGCCTACATACCCAGTGTCTGGTCAAATACCAGTATAGATGTTAATGTGAAGGGTTTTTTTTTAGGTATAATTCATATTTAAGTTAACAGACTTTGAGTAAACCAGATTACTCTTCATAATGTGGGTAGGCCTCATCTCATCAGCTGAAAGCCTTAAAGAGATAAGGCTGAAATCATCTGAGGAAGAAGGAATTCTGCTTACTGTTGTAATTTCTGCCTTTAGAGTTGACCTGTAATATCAGCTTGTCCCCGGGTCTCCAAGCTGTCAGCAGCCTGCCCTGCAGATATAGGAATGTCAACCCCCACAACTGTGTGAGCCTGTTTATAGATCACAGGTCCCATTGCTCTGTTTTTCTGGAGAACCCTAACTCATACAGTGTCCATGATGATTCCCTGGTTATTTTAGTAGCAGTTCAGTTATACAGGTATTTAGGGGCATGGATCAAGTAAAACCTCAACATGCAGAAGACAAATGCAATATATGTAGCTAGTATCAGCTATCAGGATCAAATTCACTACCTGCTTAAAGACTTTTCATTCCCTTTTTTTCTTTCTAAAGAGATCCTCCAATGGAAAAATGTCTATATACTCCTGTATAATATGACATTTAATCTAAATGCAGCATGAATATGTCAGTAACAGCATGTATACAAAATGTGTAAAGTCTGTGGGGAAAAAAACAATTCCTAAAAATGGTAAATGAATGCCTTGAATTCACTTTAGCGGTAGAAGCACAATTTTCCATCCTTGATCGACTCACTTGGATTATCTGAAGCACCTCATTGTCTGCCAGCTGTCAGACGTATTTTTAATTAGGCACTAATGAACTAATATATGTGTGTAAACCGTTTAAATCTTGTTCCAGTTTGCAAGGACATCTGTGAGGTGGAAAGTGAGAATCCTTGATCTTTGCCAGACATTACAAATTATAAAACTATAAAACATGAAACTCAGGTACTTAGAATGACTCAATTTAAAACAGGGGAGGGTGCCATTAAGAAGGTTAAAAAGGACATTTTGCTTGACTTAGTAGAAAATAAGAGGTTCCTTTTCCTCCAGTTTTTTTCTGTAGCTATATTTTGGGTTGGCTTTACTGTTCTAGTGTTTAATATAACTGTGTCTCTAAGTGTTTTAATATGCTTGGAACTTAGACTCTGAGTAGAAGTTTTGGAAAAATTGATATTTGTGGTTGAATTTATTTCAATGAGCATTATTCTGTAACTATGTAACATTAACACTTTGGCTAGATAAAAAAGCAACTATCATAAAAACTGCTTTGCATGCAGCAGATTCCAATGTTTTTAACTTAATTTCAACCAGAAGATTACTTACAAGTGCTGAGAAAAGTGGGTAAGAAAAGAGCTTCCCTTAGTCATCCATAGTGTTAAATTAGCCATAAACTTTTTTTTCTTTTTTTGCAGGGGGAGCTCCACTGCAATAGAGGTCAATATTAAAACCATGAAGAAAAGAAAATAGGGCACGCTATTGTCTTAATCATCCTTTTTTGTGATTTTATTCTCTGTCCTTGCCATACTCACATTTTTTGCACATATTAGTTTATTTATTTATTTTTATTAGCTAATGATAACCAATTATTTTTCTTTTATTTTTCACTGTACATTCACATGTGCTTCCATGTAACAGTTCCCTTTGACTCAAGGTGATCAACAACTGTGTATGTGATCCTTGTGAGATCAGACCTTTGCTAGGCTCTGATCAGTTCATCTTTAGGGCCCATCTGACCCAGCTGACAGTTAAAAGTGCACCTTAAAAACAACTGTGTGGACAGATGCACCCCTATGTTTATTGCAGCACTATTTACAATAGCCGAGAAATGGAAGCAACCTAAGTGTCCATCAGTAGATGAATGGATAAAGAAGATGTGGTACATATACACAATGGAATATTATTCAGCCATAAGAAGAAAACAAATCCTACCATTTGCAACAACATGGATGAGCTAGAGGGTATTATGCTCAGTGAAATAAGCCAAGCCGAAAAAGACAAGTATCAAATGATTTCACTCATATGTGGAGTATAAGAACAAAGAAAAAAACTGAAGGAACAAAACAGCAGCAGACTCACAGAACCCAAGAACGGACTAATAGTTACCAAAGGGAAAGGGACTGGGGAAAATGGGCGGGAAGGGAGGGATAAGAGGGAAAAAGGGCATTAAGATTAGCAGATGTAATGTTGGGGGGGCACGGGGAGGGCAGTACAACTCAGAGAAGACAAGAGATTCTATAGCATCTCACTATGCTGATGGACAGTGACTGTAATGGGGTTGGTGGGGGACCTGATGAAGGGTAGTTTAATAATCGTAATATTGCACATGTAATTGTAAATTAATGATAATAAAATAAATTATATTAAAAAAAAAAAAAAACAACTGTGTGCACATTTAATGGAAATACTTTACTCAAACTAAACATGAATGAATAATCTTCCCAAAGAAGAATCATTGTTTTACGATGCAAAATTCAGTGAGAGCACCCTTGGCTGCACAATAGAATCAGATGGGAACTTCATACCAATATCAACACCAGGATTCAGCCCATATCACTGTAAGCTCTTTCTCAGAGGGTACCCAGTCATGTTAGTTCTAAAAGCACCTATGGTGTCTTATATGCATGATGACATTAAGAATCCCTGGAAGGTAGTATCTGAAAGCTTGATGAAGTCCTTAGGAAAAAGACTGGCATCCCTGAAGGAAGATGGAATTCTGCCTTCAGATCACCTTCATGCTTGAACTGTAATATCAACTCTTACCTGGTCTCCAGCCTGCTGAGTCAGGCATTCATTAACTTCATTCTTTCAGCAGTGGCATCAGCCTTTGCTCTGCTCTTCACATCAAAGTGTGATGGTGAAAAACAAATGAAAGAGAGCATTTAAATTCCAAGCACAGAATAAGTGTGGCAGATTTGAAGGAATGTGCTCTGGACTACCCAAAGGACACTTTTGAGTGATCCTTCTGCAAATACAAAATCTCAAATTTAGGTGTGCACTGAATCGTGCAGCCTTCCTGGTAAACATGCATATTTGCAGGTACACCACAGAGTTTCAGAAAAAAAGATTGGGGTGTGTCCAGGAATCTCAATTTATATAAATATCACAGACAATGCTCATTCAAGTGCTCTGTGAGTCATTGAGAAACACTGACCAAAGGACTCAGTTAATTCATCCATAGTGGAATATTTGGCAGCATAAATAAATAAGAATTGACCCTTTAAAAAAATTAATATATTCAACATATATTAAAAATATGAAAAAAAATCTAAAGAAAATACTTCCCCAATTCCAAGCTCTTCCTGCTTCCATTCTGACTTCTAGACTTTTCCTCGACTCTCCTGTCTCTCTTCCTTTCCCTCTTTCTCTCTTCTCTTTCCTGTCTCATCTCAGTTCTTCTTTGTTCTCATCTCTGTATCAACCAAAATTCTCTCTCCTTCTGTTTCTCCCTCCAGGACTATGTACATCTCTCTGTTTCCTTCTGATTGTCTCCCCTACCAGGGTGCCTAATTTTGTCTCTGCATTCTCCTCCTTTCTTCACCTAATAATGAGGATACCACTTTCTGTTTATAAACCTCACTGCCATTGCCCTAGTTCCTCTCTCCCTTTCTCTCAATCCCTCAGCCCCAACCACCGAATGTGTACATGGCTGACTCCTACCCTTTCTCTACTTGATCTCTTTCAAATCAGGAGTCATCTCCTATTGGACGTTTTCTTTCAGCACCAGAGTTCCACGTTGTATACACAATCTATGATTATTTAGTAGAAGCCCTGCATGCGTCTGTGTGGAAAGAATTTCTGTCTAGCTTCCATTATCATAATATACATATTATATACCTACACAGAGGGAGAAAATGAGAATTTTTAACCTAACTACCTAATCTGCAACAAGTCATTTTACAAACTTATGTAAAAGGGAAAGAAATAAGTTAGCAAGTGAAAAATGAGAAAGTTTTCCAGATACAGTCATGGAAGTGGAATATCATGATGATTTTCCTTTTTTTAGAAAATTATTTACAAAACAAGATCCCCTGAGAAAAGACAGAGAATGAGATCATGTTTTGCTGGTTATCAATATGATATTTTGCTGTTTATCCCCTCTCTCTACCTGTCTTTATGCTATTTAATGTTTCTCCTAAATTTAATAGCTCTTTGGATACATGTTAGTTTGCTTTGCATTTTAATTATCTAGCATGTCAGTATTTATTTGTCAGGGCATTACAGCTATTATTGCTTAGTTGAAATATGAAATTTTATGATGAAAATACATCTCATTGCATTTTGAAAGAAAAAATGTTGACTACAACCTTATACCTTCTAGAAAAAACTAAGTGTAACTTAAATTTTTAAGGCAGTGCCTCTTATAGACCAGTAGTGTTGACATAGTATTTAATTATAATGTCACATATATATGTGTGTGTAGACATAAAATGAAATATAAAACCTGTGTATTCCTAATTTTACATACAATTATAAATCATAATAAATCTTCAAATTAAATATAAAAAGAAACAAAAAAACAATTGACTTGGTAGCATGAAATTAATGAAACCCAATTATTAATGATGTGTTTAATAAATATTCTTTTATTTTTTCATTTATTGTCAGTCTGGTATTTTAAATACAGTCATTATTTTCTCATCAAAGAACTAGATTTTAAGCAAAATTTGTTTTATTGTACCAATGATTTGTACAGAATAATCCAAAATGCTGTAAGAAAATACAACAAAATGAGCATTACTTTTCTGAAAACTTCTTTAAAGGTGATTTATACATTATGGAGTGTAGCATGTCAGTACCTATTAAGAAGAGGTCTACGTGATATGTCGAACAATGTGAATATAATAATGACTGAAATGGCAGAATTCCTATTGACACCTGCATACTTCTACATGTTTATTACAGAATATTTAAATTAATGAAACATTATATAAATGACTCACAAAACTTTTGTTTACACCCCGTTTCAACACAGTATTTGACCTTCAACTGATACCACAATATGATTTAATGCATAAGTATAGGTAGTAGACTGAATAATGGCCCTCAAATACATCCATGCTCAAATTGCTGGAACTAATAACTGCTAATTGCATAACAAACAGGACTTTGAAGATGTGATTAAGTTAAGGATCTTCAGGTAGGAAGATATTCTGAATAGTCCCTCTGGACTCTTATTATGGACTGAACTGTGTTCTCCCAAATGTTGAAGCCCTAATGCCCAATGTGATTATAACTGGTGATAATGCCCCTACAGAGGTAAAATGTTAAATCAGAGTATAAGGGTGGGGCCTTAATTTGCTAAAACTGGTGTCTTTATAAGATGAGGAAGGGACATGAGGGAGCCCATGTACTTTCTCTCCATGCATGCACAGAGAAGAGGCCATGTGAGGACACGGAGATGGGAGGCCATCTACAAACCAGAAAGAGTCCTCACCAGATATCAACCCTGAAAGCACCTTCATTGTGGACTTTCAGCCTCTAGAACTTGAAAAAAATTTGTGGTATTTTGTTATGGCAACCCTAGTTGACTAGTAAATCCTGATGTTTCCAAGAGTCCAAGTAACAGGAAAGTAGGGAGAGATTTGATCCAAAAGAGGAAGGAGGAACTATGACGATAGAAGGAAGAGGTTGGAGAGATATAGATAGAGCTAGGAAAGGGTCACAGACCAAGAAATCCAGGAAATCTCTAATAGTTAGAACAGGCAAGGAAACAAATTCTTACCTTGAGCTCCCAGAATGGACCAGCCCTGCTGATACGTCAACTTCTGAAACCGATTTCAGATTTCAGGACTCTAGAACTATATGACAATAAATCTGTGCTACTTAAGTACCAAATTAAGTAATTTGTTGCAGCAGCTCAAGAAAGCATACATTTATGTTACTCCCATTTTAATGTTTTTCTTATTAATTCATGACTATTAGAGTACTCTAATAGGGTTATAATAGTACACTATTAGACTACTCCAGGGTTTTGGATTGCTAATGTCTTGAAAAAATTTCATTTACAAAATAAGGAGTAAATTATTAATAAAAGTAGAATTGCGACCAAGAAATAAGAGTGTTTTTTTAATTCAAGATGAGTACAAGTGTAAATATTGCTTTAACATGAAGACAAAGCAAAATAATAGCTGCCGTATATGGTAGAAGCTTATATACGCCAAGGTGATCTACAACACAAAGACCAAACTCAAACAATGAAATGGTGATGATGACCAAAACCTGACCTCTGTAATCAACTTATGGTTTGGTTCAATACCTCATACAAAATGCAGCATAATTCAACATCCATTGCATATTGAAAATAAATTTAAATGTTTGCCACAGTTTAAAGAAATTTCAAGGTAAATGTTGTTAACATACAACAAAACTTTATTACAAAATTCTCCTCAGCATATAGTGATCCATAGCTCTTCACATCAGCTGCAAAGATTTCCTTGAGCTCCGTCTGGTCATAATTCAAAATGTCCACTAATTTTCTGTGAAACCAATCCATGATAATGCTTGTATTTCTCCTCCATCCATTCTCATCATCCATCTCTATTGGTTTTTCTTCCACTATAACTGCTTTCTCTGCTATGCATTTGAAGCCTTTTTTTTATAATCTAGCTTTACCATTAGTCCACTATTCACAATAGGCCACAAGAATAAAGCACCAGTATTTCTACTATTTTTGTGGAAAAGGAGATTTGCAAATATTAATAAATTTACAAATGTTCTGTATCACGTGCTTTTTAGGTGATCTTGGAAATAAGAGCATACAGCTAAAAATAAATTATTAAAAAGTGGATTATAGATATTATATTTATGACTATATAGAAATATGCAGAACCTACTCTTAAGAATAACATAACAAAGCAAACTTCTGTGGTTCAAGGACAACTGGTTGCATATTAAGTAATTCAATTCACACAGCTGCAGTAAATGCCTTTGCCTAGGGTAAATAAATTGATCAGAAGTTGACTTATTTTATTAGTGAAACAAAGTAAATTGTTTTTCCTTCCAAATGCTGTCTTCCACAAACAAGAGGGCAGACTATAATGAAGTAGTTTTAATTTTTAATATATTATCAATAGTAAGATTTATTTATAGGAGTGGACTTTATCTGAGGAAATGAAAACACTGAATAATTTAGATATTTTCCTCAATATGTGATAGAATCACAACTTACTTTGAAATAGTGGAAATAATTATGTATATTTGAAGAGTTTGAGAAAGAATAAAGAACAAAGGTAGGGTTAGAAATATAAGAACATTTGCTATTTAACATGCATGTAATAAGCACTACGTACAAAGTTTCTGAGGAATACAAAACTATGTGTTTTACCTCTCCTTAAGGATCTGATTACCTAGTCAAGTAGAGAAACCTATGTGTAACTTATAATGGAAAGCAGACTTTCCTACTTGCTAGAGTAGCAATGACAAAAATTGCTCAGGGAACACAGAATTAAGATGACCTACTCCACTTGGAGAAAACATGCCAAATTCACATAAAGGTCCTTGATTCATCCTATAGAAGTTGAAGACGAGGGCATTAGGGATACACCTATGGCATTAGAAGCAGAGATAAGAGCATCGGTGAGTAGTTAATTGTCATTGTGAAGTATGGAAGTACAACAGATGCTTTGTGAAAGGCGTGTGATATAGGGATTTTAGGATTTATATTTGGGAGGAGTTGCAGCTGAAAAATTCATCAGGTTAGCACATGGCAGGTCTTGATTTTAATCTGAAATCAGGGACATGACATGATTTGACATTTGTTATAGGCAATAAACCAAAGACTGGCAATATCAGTATTATCTAAGTGGTTGCTACAATAGATACAGCAAGAGTCAAGGACAGCCTAATCCAGTGTACTAGACATGAGACCAGTTTATTTTGTATAATGCTTTTATATTCTGTACCATGTAAATATTTTGTGATTATTTTCTATGCTTTTATACTATGTAAAAAATATAAAATTATTTTATTGCCTTTTTAGAAGCCTATTGTCATATAATTAGCCTGAAGCAAGTAAAATTTAATATCCTACCATTTTTTTTTCTGTGAATTTAGGTGTTGACAATCCAACTCCCCACTTAGTACTCATAAGAAAGATAACTGGAAACTTCACAGTTTTGATAATCAAACACATGTTGTCATGGTTATCTAAAAATGATAGAAAAGTAAATACTAGATTTAAATCATAAGCACTGTGTCTGGTTTGGGGATTAATAACTGTGTCCCGTCATTTAAAAAAGAGTTACAAAAACTATTATTGATTCTATTCAAAGCAGGATCAGAATTTTTCTGCCAAAATAAATCGTTGTCCCCATTTAACTAATGTAGGTGACTAATACAAGTTAACATGCTTATATTAAATCAAAATTGATTTGCTAATTCCTCTAAAAAATATCATGTTATAATTCAGTATGCTAACTTCAACTGACACTTTTATTTTTTCATAAAAATATTTCTAAGTGACAAAAATATATTTAATGGATGTGTGCTCATACTTATGCCCTCTTTTCTTAACAACAGAGATTTATTGCTTTCTGCTGTCTTGGCCTTGATCTGATCTAAGAACTGTGCTTTAGAATGTGACAGTAGGGAGAAAAAAGTGCATGAAGAGATTTAGAATATTAAAATAAGTAGATAGGGGAGACGATCAAAAGATTAAACCATCCTACATGATAAAATATTTTATATTGTGACATTAAACATGAATGTTTTATTATGTAAACTTTTATATATTTTCATATATATTATATGTTTCTATGTACAAATTATAATAAAATCAGTTTTTAAAAAGGTTAAATAGCATATGCACTGAAAAGAGTCTGTCCAGAGCGAATAGAATCAATACAGGTTGAATAAAAATGAACTCAAAAGGGAAACAGTGCAAACAATATTTCTTCTCTCCAATATTCTTCACTTAAATAAAGCACGCTCAAAACTACAGGTAGTAATACTCACATAAAATTATATGATTACAGCATTGTATGAAAGAATCTAAAAATGGGAAAAATATTACTGTCTTTTTGAATCCTGCCAATTTCTATTTTCTATACATTATCTATTAAGTGAATGCCATCAGTTATTCTATACTGAATCTACTTTTCCTCACATAAATGAAGATTATTTTAAAAGTGAAGAATGTATTATTTTAAAAGCCAATGAAGAAGCTTTTATCTAAGAATCCATTCCAAATATGTAGATATATGTTAAGACCAAAAAGCAGAACTAATAGTTTATTAAGAATTCCCACCCACATTTAAGACTTGTTTACAGAATTACCTAACTTTATATTAAATTACTACAAACAATTGTCAGAGGGGCAGGGATATACTTGGACTACATAATCTACTGGTAACACCCAAGTAGCTGATTGTTTTAATGCCTGAATTAATAGGACACACAGCTGATCTGATGAACTGCAGAAGATGTAGTCATTGCAATGCACAGCTCTCCCTCCCTACAGTGGAACCAGGAAGTCAGTTCAGCAGTTCCATGTATACGCAGCGTGTGTCTCTTTACTTTCTATGTAAAATATGACTTAATTAAGAAGCTGCATTTGAAAGTAATCTTCAGAGTATCTGATGACATTTAAAGCAGAAGTTATGACTCAAAATGGTGTTGGACAGCATTTTCAATAAAGCACATAATACTCCTATGGTTTGTGATAATTTCTAACACCCTTTAATAGGAAAGCTCTAGTTTGGTTGGCATTTATAAATCTGTTGATTACTTAACCAGTCTTGGGCCTGATTGTTTGCAGTTAAACAATACATGGCATTTGATGACATAAACTTAACAGTTGAATACATAATTCTATGCAGACATTCAGATATATCCTGAAGTAGAAAATTAAACTTTGGAAGCCCCATATTTATTTATGTAAAGGAAATTTGATAGGTACATGGGCCATCTTTCTCTACTCAAGTTTTATCAGACAATTTGAGCTCATAAAAACCTCTACCTGTTTAGTTCATTGTTATTTCTGTTTCCATTTTCTAAACAAGGCATAATCATCATCCTGGAGTGTACTGGGAAAATGCTTGGATAAATAATGAGACATGATGTCTAGGATGTCTAGTTACTGCTATGCTCCTAGTTAGCATGTAACCTTGGGCAATCACTTTATCTATTTATACCTCAGTTTCCACATCTTTCTTAACAGATTATGCTCCGTAATCTATAAGAGTTTCTCCAGTTTTAAGTAGCCAGAAATATATTTTTACATAGAATAGATTCTATGATTTTATTATAGCTTGACCTTTGGTGGCTTGGAAAACAGATTATCATAGACCTGTGGAGGACAAACAGAAAAGACATTTCAAATTGATTCTTATTTTACCTACGGGGCTGATTTACTGGTTCTAGTAAATGTACCCAGTCATTAAATAGAGCATAACACTCTCTCAATTGTTAATGGACAGAGGCATTTTCCATGAGTCCTTTATGATCTCAAAAATCTATTGCATAATGATTCTGTCACAGATATATAGGAAATACTACGAGAGATGGCAATCTGTGACTCAGGACCCCCAAAGAGAGTATCCAAAAGGGTTTTTGATTCCTCCTGAATTTTATAGTAGTATTGTAGTTGCCAATTGTGGGACATAAATACTGTGGATTCTGGGTGATCTCAGGCAGCACATGTTTAGATTATTGAAAACCACTGACAAACAGAAAAAGATATAAGCAGAAAAATACTCCTTTAAAAATTCCATTTATTATTTTCTGATTAACTCAAATATAAAACTCTGTTTTTTGAGCTAATATATTTTTAATATTTGTCTATCACATGTTAATCTCCATTTTTAACAGAGCTTCGCTCAAAACACTTGGCAGCCAGTATTATTGCTGTCACTGAATTTACTGACAACCATTTATTTAAGAGGATATTTGTTTTAGTTTATGAGAATGGTAGTTTCACTTAAAAATACATGCATTTAATTAAAGTATTAAAATACAGTAGTAAGCACAATAAGGTGTACACAAAAATAGGAAATAATATAGTTCAGACATGGACATGTCAAAAAAATTTGGGTCATGTTATGTAAAAATGTAAGTATACTCCAAAGTTTATGGAAAAATCACAACCTTTGAAATGACAGAGCTTAAAAGTAAATCTCCCCTATTCTCTCTTACTGCAGATAACTATGAACAAGTTCTCAAAACTTCCTAAGCCTCAGTTTACTCAATTTAGAGACCATGCTATCCATTTTCAGTATTGTTGTGAGGATGAATGCAGGTATAAGGTAAAGTATATGGAGACTGGAGATGCTGAAAAATGTTAGTTTTCCCTCCCATATTAGAGAGGAAATGTGTGCTTTCCTTGGTTCACTAGGATGAATAAACATAGTGTTGAACAGTTTAAATAACAGAACTGCATAAAGCACAGGGAAATTAAAACCTTAATTTGCACTTCCTTTGATCTTTTGATTATTTAGTAGTAAATAAGAAGGTAAGGGTATGGCTAGAGAGAAAAGAGAACATATTTAATAAGAATATATTAGTAGTGTCCTACCTCATATAGAACTTAAACAATTGAGAATATTTGTGTTTGTATGTAGAATTTGAATTTCACCCTGGCATCTTGTCATTGTGAGTGATAAATGTAAGTGTACCAAGAATAAAAATGAACATTACAACCACTGTGGTATAAAGTTAATATTGTAAAGACAACAATGAAAGTAACGGATTATTTCTCCAAATAGAGGAAAGTTTGGACATATGTTGTGATACATTAAGAGAGTCCTAGTTTTTGGTCAAAAAGTTTTAAATATTTATCTAGACTCTTAAACACTGAAACCTATCTTTAAATGTTCAGTTTTAGAATAAAAGGTAGTAGATAACCTAAATGTTCTATCACCAGTGCCTATTACCAAACACATTTTTTAGTGATACTACTTTTTTAGTGACTTAACTTCTCATTTCCACTAGGAGACAGTCAAGAGGAAGGCAAGGAGGTTAACTTTCACTGTGGTAGGAAAAAGCCAAGAAGAATGTTTTTTTAAGGCTTTAAGAACCCAGAAAAATACCGGGGTGCCTGAGTTTAAAGCAATGTAACAGTGTACCCCCCACGGGACCCAGTGATATGGAACAGTTTGCTTCTCATAACCATGTAGGCCCGTTAGTTTACAATAGGGTATCCAGGTACCCTTTATTGCGATAGGTTAAAACATAAGTAGCATCCTGGCTGAACCTATAGTACAGTAACAGCTCCCACTGCGATATTCCTGGGGGCTGACTCTCCTTTACCCTGGTAGTAAAGGCATAAAAGGCATGGTCCTGCTGCACTCCTGGCTTAGCCTTTGGATATGAATCCAGTAAGCCGGTGCTAGCACTAATGAACTGCTTCTCACCAAACATCTCTGTGTTCCGAATCCTTGTTCGTAGTTCCCGCAGTTCCTGCAATATCACGAAGGTTGCAGATAGCCTTTGGGTGGCCTTCGTTCCTTCTAACCTGCCTCATATTATTAGAGCTAACTGTTAAATATGTTGTTTCCTCTGTGAGAATGGATTTTTCATAGCTCTGTCTTCATAATTAATCCTCTCTGAATATATTTTGCAGTAAATTTTTTTACCAATCTAAGTTTAAAATCACACTTAATTTTCCATTTTCTTTGCTGTTATACAGATGTTCAAAAATAAAAACATTAAATTGGTCCCATAAAGGGTATCTGTGGTGTGGTGCTCACTTTTGCATGTCCAGGAACTTGGTTCTCTCAGTTTGACAAAGTTGATCAGTGTCTGGGGCACTGAGAAACACTAATCAAATCCATAAAAGTGTGACTGAGAAATCAGAATGCCAACTTACTAACTTTTAATAAAAGCTACTTCCACTAACCTACCCCTGAAAATTCTTAAGGATACTTTTTTTTCATTATCAGTGTACCGGTGCCTCAGAGTACATTAGAATTCACCTGTTGCTTTGGTAAGCAAAAAATGTAGCCAAGGTTATTTAATGTATAGTAGAATACTTTAGTGAAGTTATGAAAATGTCTGATTAGTTAATTGCTTCTTTAGAGAAAGGACTATAACTCTAGCAGCCAAAATAATAGATAAATCCATCAAATGTTTTTTTTTCTTTCCCTCCCTCCCTCCCTTCCTCCCTTCCTCCCTTCTTTTCTCTTTCTCTCTCTCTCTTTCTTCTTTGACTAAGTTAGGAAAAGATTGGCAAATTTTCCTAATCCATATTCTTTTAAAATTCACAAAACTGAGGATATCACTCATGCTCAAATTAGTACAAGGATATCTGAAGTTATAGCACACTGAGGAAGATTGAAATAATACAATAATCCCAACAGCAATATATTTTTAATCTACTTCGAAAATAAATCACTTATACAGATAGCTCACCTCAAGCATTGTGAATGTGTATTTTCCTTTGCTTTATTTTTTAACAGCACATTTAGATTTCCAAAATTAAGAGGAAGGTACAGGTTTTTCCATAAGCCTGTTGCCTCCACACATATATATAGCCTCCCTCATTATCAACATCACTCACCAGAATGGTACATTTTTCCCAAGAATGAACCTACATTGACACATTATAATCAACCAAAGTCTATAGTTTGACTAAAGGATCACTCTTGGTGTTATACATTCAGTGGGTTTGGACAAATTATAATGACATATATACATCATAGTTGTGTCATATACACTATTTAAACTGCCTTAAAAATCATCTGTTCTTTGCCTATTCATCTCCCCTCACCTCCTCTTGCAACCACTGATTTTATTGTCTCCATTGTTTTGTCTTATCCAGAATGTCATAGAGTTGGAATCATATAATATATAACATTATCAAATAGGATTCTTTCACTTACTAATAAGCACTTAAGATTCCTCTACATCTTTTCATGGCTTGAAGGTTCATTTCTTTTTTAGCACTAAATAAGAGTCCATTGCCTGGATGTACCAGAGTTTATTTATCCATTCACTTGGTTGGTTGTTTCCAAGTTTGGGCAATTACAAAAAAAGCTAAGAATAACATCTGTGTGCAGATTTTCATGTGAACATAATTTTTCGACTCCTTTGAGTAAATACCAAGGAATGCAATGGATCACATGCTGGAAGTATGTTTAGTTTGTAGGAAAACACCAAACTGTCTTCCAAAGTGGCAGTATCCAGAAGCAATATATGACTTCTTGCTGCTCTTCACCCTTGTCAGTGTTAGATATTGTCAGTATTTCAGATTTTGGCCATAGATGTGTTAGTAGTATCTCATTGTTGTTTTGATTTGTATGTTCCTGATGATATATGATGTAGAACATATTTTCATATGTGCTTTGATTTTTTTGGATAAATCTTATCTCAATCTTATTCTAGAAACCTGGAGAAATAACTACATGGAAACCACACAAACTTAAATATGATATATACTTTATATATAGTGTGCACATGACCATTTCAAATTGAATTTTAAAATTATTGATGCTTTTGGAGTATTACAGATTGAGGGCATTTATGTCTATTTAGTAAAATGATAGATGAGTAATACCACATGAAACTTAAATACCACTAAAAATAAATAAAAAGCCTACAATATGTTTCTGCAGTACTTAAGTTGAAGTTCCCTGTAAAAGCAGGTTACTTAAATACAATGATTTTTATTGTAAACAACCTCCCATGTTAAGACTCCTTGAAATCTCCAATATCTTGTCAGTTAGAAATCAGAGCTCCTATTTATGTACTATGTAGCTAAGTTTATGTACAAATATTGGTTTGTACATTCTAAAATTCTAGTTAACTAACAAACATAAACTAAAAGACCAAATGCCAGTTTTCCTCATTAAACGAATGCTGCTATCTACAAAGCCTATGACAGAACCAGTTATGCACAGTGGACTGGGGAGAGAAATAATGAGAGAGAGAGGGAGAGAGAGAGATTTAAACAAATCTGCAGCATAATTTGGAAACCATATGTTTTCTTGCTGCCCTATTTTTTCTTGCACTTTATAATATTCTCCTGAGTTCAATTATCCTAACCTAGGCTCACAACAGGTTGAATTTGAAGAACATTTATAAAAAGAGAATGAGCTTCATCCAAATCTCACAGCATTCAAAGGTGAAAAAAAGTTAGCCAAGAAATATTGACATAGTTGGGGAAATATATAAATAGGAATATGTTTTTGGGGAAATATAAAAATAGTAATATGTTTTTGTTTTATTAAATAAATGCATTATTTGTAAATTTTATTGCTCTGCAGAATCAAAGCATTATTTTCACAAGGCAAATCATGTATCAATACATTAATATACAGCTTTTTAGCCCTAATTATATGGAGCAAAACTACATATAAAATATTGGAATTATGATTATACAATTAATCAAAAGTAAAGGTGTTCTCTATATAAGGATCATATAAAGTTGACACTAACATCAAACATCCAGAACACAGTTAACAAAAAATAATTTGACATGAGCAAGTATGTTTCTAACCATTCCAAGATTGATATGTAACTTAAATAAATATAAATACGATTGTGTCATAGCGACTGATGCTGAAGTCCTGGGGGCCCCAGTCAAGGGCAAGCGTCGGGGCAAAGGACGCAAAGGGTACAGGGCCTCTGACTCAGAGGCAGGTGTGGCTCATGGCACAGACTTCCACCATGTGTGTGCTGTGTTCAATTTTGATCTCCCACCCACCCCCAAGGCCTACATTCATCGAGCTGGCAGGACAGCACGTGCCAACAACCCAGGCATAGTCTTGACCTTTGTGCTGCCTGCAGAGCAGTCCCACCTGGGCAAGATTGAGGAGCTTCTCAGTGGAGAGGATGGGACCCCCGTGCTGCTTCCCTACCAGTTCCACATGGAGGAGATCGAGGGCTTCCGCTATCGCTGCAGGGATGCCATGCACTCGGTGACGAAACAGGCCATTCGAGAGGCAAGACTGAAGGAGATCAAGGAGGAGCTTCTAAATTCGGAGCGGCCCAAGGCTTACTTTGAGGATAACCCCCGGGACCTCCAGCTGCTGAGGCACGACCTGCCCTTGCACCCCGCAGTGGTGAAGCCCCATCTGGGCCACATCCCTGACTACCTGGTCCCTCCTGCTCTGCGTGGCCTTGTCCACCCTCATAAGAAGCGGAAGAAGCTGTCCTCTAAGAAGGCGAGGAAGGCAAAGACTCAGAACCCGCTGCGCAGCTTCAGGCACAGAGGAGGGGGACGCAGACCCACACCAGTGCCCTCCTGAGGTCTCGTGGCTGTCCCAGAGCTGGCACAGAGCAGGGAGCTGGGTTCTGCCTTGGACAGATGGGATCCAGGCGGCCAGAGCCACGCTCCTCCAGGTCCATGACACTGCCCGGCTGGTGTTTTACCCCTTAACAGCAGAATAAAGATTCTCGCTACTCTAAAAAAAAAAAAAAAAAAAAAATCGCTTTGATAAATGATTCTTTTTTATTTTTTCCAACATCCATCTTTGCTGATTAACTATAAATTCAACAATATGATATATCCGAATATAATCTTTCAATAGAATTCCAGTTCTGCATTTCCAACTACCTATTTAGTATTTCCACTTAAAAGATAGGTTGAAACTTTAGACTTCAGATATTCAAAACTGAATTAATCTTTTATTTTAATGTTTTCTTCTTATTACACATCTTTAGTTTCATTAATATCATCTCCATTTCCCAGTATTGGAATTTTCTTCTCCTTTTTCCACATATCTAATTGTCATGAAGTCTTATTATATAAATATTTGCTATGGTCTCTCAAACATATTTCTTCAGTTTTGCTCTAATTACACTTGTGAAAGCAATTATAATGTCTTATCTTTAAGACCAAGTTTTTCAAAGCACTTCTAATCTCCTCATATTTTAATCAGTTGTCCTCACTTTTTTTGTGTGTGCTTAAGGCATTTTAAAAATGGGTTATAATTAAGTTCTTCAGCCCATCATTTTTATGGGTTCTAGAATGTATCCTCATGCTAGCATGAGATATTTTATGTCTCATATAAGCTTTATGCCTGAGCACGAATTTTCTCTTTTTTATCTCCCTCCCCTTCACCCTTGAGAGATCCCCTGCTGCCTTCCTCACACATCTTTCATACTTTATTTCATAATCCCAAACCATAGAAATTATACCCGTTCTCCAAGGCCAGATCAGATTTCATGCCTTTTCTAAGATTTCCATTTCATTCATTTGTTTATGCAATAAACAAATATTAATTAAGGGCCTAACTGTGGTGACCCAGACTGATGTGCTGCTGCCATCAGTGTGCTAATCACTGAGGATTAAAATCTTCCATTTCCAACTTCCTTTGCCTCCATCAATTTCTTTCTGCTGAACACCATTGTATATATTCTCTAGTTTAGGATTTGTATTTTGCCTCATTTGTAAATGTTTTAAAGCTCTTTGACAAGCTTGGAATCTATGCACTGGAAGAGACCGCGTGACTTACATCTTTTGTATTGCACCAAGTAGCCCAGAGACCAGTATACTGTTAACGTGTCCTAGTGTTACAAATGCTTCCTAATTATTTGATTACAGTGCCAAAAGGTTTCTTTGAGTAGCTTTGCCAGTATGTTTCAATAGATCATAACGACAGTAGCCTAGTGAATCTCTGATGTGTTAGTTCAAATATTAGTACCTCTTTTTTATGAGTTTAATATATCAAAGAGAAACAATGACCATAGTTTAAAAGGGCAATGCAATATAGCTACGACAATAAAATCTGACTCTGGCAAGGCAGTTTTCTTCTGAAGTTTTCCTTAACGCCCCTTCTTCCAGCTTTAAATTTAAAAAGACAGAAGAAGCATTAGAGTCAATTTTCCTAAGCATCAAGTAATCTGTATTTTGCAAAAATGATTATTGTGAAGAGAAATGGGAAAAAATAGAATATTTCAGCAATCAAAGCCTCTCCAGGGACAGGTTAGAGGAACTAAAGATCATAACAGATGTTTTCAGCTATCTCGTTAGCTAGGGCTATGATGCAAATAATTGTTACTGCCATTATCTTTGAAACCAGATGTCTGATGTCCCTATGAGAGACAACAAAATAATAATAATAATGGAATAGAAGATTTTCAAGCCTACTGCTGAGTTACAACTTAATATTGATTTTTGTATAACTGCTGACAGGCATGAGAAAATGTTGACACAAAAAACATTTTTTTATAAGACTTATTTCATACTAATTATGTTTTCTTAATTGAAGTATCATTGTAGACAATCTTATACTGATTTCAAATATACAACACAGTGGTTCCACAGTTACCCATACTATTAAATCCTCACCCCAACTAGTGCAGTCACAATCTACATAGGAGGAAGCTACAGAATCATTGGCTATATTCCCTATGTTATACTACCTTTCCCATAATCAACTCATATTGTAATTGAGAAGTTTTGTACCCCTTTATTCCCTTCACTCTCCCCACCCATCACCACAACCTCTCCCCTAAGGTAGCACCCTAGTTAGGTTGGTGCCTCTTCTCAGTGTCTGTGAGTCCACTGCTGTTTCATTTATTTGTTTTGTTTTTATATTCCACAAATAAGTAAAATCATATGGTATTTGTCTTTCTCCACCTGGCTTATTTCACTTAGCATAATACCTTCTAGACCCATTCATGTGGTCACAAATGTCAGGATTTTTTTCTTCTTTACAGCAGAATAATATTCCATTATGCATATGTACTACCTCATTACTGTCCATTCATCTGTTGATAGGTACTTTAGTTGCTTCAATATCTTAGCGATTGTAATTAATGTGGCAATAAACATAGGGGTGCATATGTCTTTTCAAGTCAGGGATTTTATATTCTTCAGGTAAATTCCTAGAAGTGTAATTACTGAGTTGTAGGATATTTCTGTTTTTAGTTTTTTGAGGAAACTCAATATTGCTTTCCACAGACGCACCAATTTATATTCCCACCAACAGTATAGGAGGGTTTCCTTTTCTTCACATCCTTGCCAAAACATATTATTTCTTGTCTTTGGATAGTGACCATTCTGACTGGTGTAAGGTGCTATCTCATAGTGGTTTTGATTTGCATTTCCCTGATGATTAGTGATGTGGAGCATCTTTTCATGTGTCTGTTGGCCAGCTGTACTTCTTCTTTGGCAGAATGTCTATGTCCTCCACCCATTTTTTAATTGGGTTATTTGCTTTTCTGTTTTGAGGTATGTAGGTTTATATGTTTTGGATGTTAACATTTTATTGGATAAATGATTTACAAATATATTCCCCCATAATTTAGGCTGCCTTTTTATTTTGTTGATAGTGTCCATCACTGTACAGAAGCTTTTTAGTTTGATGTAGTCTCATTTGTCCATTTTGTATTTTGTTTCCCTTACCTAGGGAGACACATCCAGAAAAAAGTGCTCATGTTTATTTTCAAGTGATGTTTGCCTATGTTTTTCTTCTAAGAGTTTTATGGCTTCATGACTTACATCCAGGTCTTTGATCCATTTTGAGTTTACTTTTGTGTATGGGGTTAGACAATAATCCATTTTCATTCTTTTGCATGTAGCTGTACCGTTTTCCCAACAGCAGTTATTGAAGAGTGTCTTTTCCCCATTCTATATTAATGGCTCCTTTATCATACATTAATTGACCATATATGAGTAGGTTTTTATGTGGGCTCTCAATTCTGTTCCATTGATCTATGGGACTGTTCTTTTGCCAGTACCATACCTTTTTGATTACTGTAGCTTTGTAGTATAGCTAGAAGCAGGGAGTGCAATAACCCAGCTTTGTTCTTCTTCCTCAGGGTTATTTTGGCTATTTGGAGTCTTTCATGGTTCCATATGAATTTTAGAATTATTTTCTGTAGTTCATTGAAAAAAATGTCATTGATATTTTGATAGAGATTGCACTGAATATATAAAATGTTTTGGGCAATTAATTTTGACAATATTAATTCTTCTTATCCATGAGCATAGGATAGATTTCCACTGATTTGTGTCTGCTTTAGTATCTCCCATCAGGGTTTTATGATTTTCAGAGTACAGGTATTTCACCTCCTTGGTTAGGTTATCCTAGGTATTTTACTCTTTGTGATGCAACTGTAAATGGAATTGTTTTCCTGATTTCTCTTTCTGCTAGGTCATTGTTTTTATGTAGGAATGAAATAGATTTCTGTGTATCAATTTTGTATCCTGCAACGTTGCTGAATCCAGTTATTAGTTCTAACAGGTTTTTAGTGGAGTGTATAGGGCTTTCTGCATATAATATCATGTCATCTGCAAATAATGACAGTTGTACACATCCCTTCCCAATTTGGATGGTTTTATTTCTTTATCTTGTCTTATTGCCATGGCTAGGCCTTGTCTTGTTCCCAATCTTAGAGGAAAAGTTTCAGATTTTTGCCAGAGTATGATGTTAGCTGTGGGTTTGTTGAAAATGACCTTTATTATGTTGTCATATTACCCTCTATACTCATTTTGTTGATAGTTTTTATCATGAATGGATGCTGAATATTGTCAAATGCTTTGTCAACATATATTGATATTATCATATGGTTTTTATCCTTCCTTCTGCTAATGCGGTGTATCACATTGATTGAATTATGAATATTGTACAACTTTTGCATTCCTGTAGGAAATCTTACTTGGATATAATAGATGATCCTTTTAATGTATTTTTGAATTTGGTTTCCTAATATTTTGTTGAGGATTTTTACATCTATACTCATCAGGGATATTGGTCTATACTTTCATTTCTTTCTTTTTTTTCTGTAGTCATTGTTCCTTTTGGTATTAGAGTGATGCTGGCCTCATAGAGTGAGTTGGAAGTATTCCCTTCTTTTCTGTTTTTAGGAATACTTTAAGGATGTGCATTAGCTATTTAAATATTTGGTAGATTTCAGTTGTGAAGCTGTCTGGTCTTGGTATTTGGTTTGTTGGGAGTTTTCTGAATACCAGTTAAATTTTTGTTACTGATAATTCATCTGTTCTGATTTTCTGTTTCTTCCTGGGTTAGAACAGGAAGGTTGTACTTTTCTAGGAATTTGTCCATTTTCTTCTAGGTTGTCCAATTTATTGCCATATAATTTTTCATAGATCTAATAATTCTTTGTATTTCATGATATAAGTTGTGATTATTCCTTTTTCATTTCTGATTTTTTTAAACTTATTCTTCTCTATTCATTTTTTATCTTTTATCATGTCCCTCATAGTAATTTTGGATTTCATTTATTCTTCTTTTTCTGATTTCTTTAGTTGTGAGTTTAGATTGTTTATTTGGGTTTGTTGTTGTTTCTTGTGAAAGGCCTGTATCATCTTGTACTGCCCTCTTAGAAGTGCTTTTTCAGCATCCCACAAATTTTGAACTTTTGAATTTTTGTTTTGTCTCCATGCATTGCTTTATTTCTGTTTGATTTGTTCATTGATCCATTAATTATATGGAAGCATGCTGTTTAGCCTCCATGTGTTTGTGGCAGTTTTCTGTTTTCTTTGTGTAATTTATTTCCAGTTTCATACCATTGTAGCATGAGAAGATGCTTGATCACTTTCAATATTTTTTGAATTTATTGAGGCTCTTTCAGTGGCCTAGTATGTATTCTATTCTGGATATTCACTAAGAAGAATGTGTATCCTGATGCTTTTGGGTGAAATGTTCTATAGATAATCTAAGTCCATCTGATGTAATGTATTGTTAAGTGCCTCTGTTTCCTTATTTATTTTCTGTCTGGTTGATCTGTCCATTGATGTAGGTGATGCGTAAGTCTCTTAAAATAAATGAGTTGCAGTCTATTTCCCTGTTTTGTTTTGTTACTATTTGTTTTATATATTTAGGTGCTCTGGTGTTGGGTGCATAGATGTTTATAATTGTTATATCCTCTGTTGACCTATTACTTTATCATTATATAATGTCTCTCTTTGTCTCATTACTTTCACTGTTTTGAAGTCTTCTTGTGTGACACAGGACTGTTAACTCCTGCTTTTTTCTTCCTATTACTTGCATGAAATATCTTTTTCCATCCTTTCATTTTCAGTCTGTATATGTCTTTAGGTCTGAAATGAGTCTCCTATAGGCAGCATATAGGTGGGCCTTGTGTCTTTATCCATTCTGTCTCCCTATGTCTTTTGATTGGTGCATTCAGTCCATTTACTTTTAAGGTAATTGATAGGTATGTTCCTAGTACCATTTTTGACATTTTTTTTTCTGGTTGTTTTTGTCGTTCCTCTGTTCTTTTTTCCTCTTTTATACTCTTCTCTTGTTATTTGATGGTTTTCTTTAGTGTTGTGAGTGGATTTCTCTTTTTTAATGTTTTGTGTATCTATTAGAGGCTTTAGGTTTGTTGTTGCCCTAAGATTCATGGATAGTTTGCTAACTATATAACAGTCTATATTAAGTTGATGACCACTCTATTTCAAACAAAATCTAAAAGTTCTTTTTTACTCTTCTTCCTCCACTACACTTAATGTATATGATGTCATAATCTTCATTTTTTGTGTATCCTTTGAATGGTTTTGTGTATAGTTGGTTTTACTACTTTTGTTTTGTTTTAATTTCATGCTTGCTTGGTAATTAATTGGTCTAGTACCTTTACTGTGGGTTTATTTTTCACTGGTGAAAACTATTTAACTTAGGAACATTTCTATCTACAGCAGTTCCTTTAACATACCCTGTATTGCTGGCTTAGTGGTTATAAATTCCTCAAGTCTTCATTTATCTGGAAATTGTTCAAACTCTGCTTCAAATTTGAATGATAATCTTGCTTTGTAGAAGATTCTTGGTTGAAGGTCTTTCTGTTTCAATACATTAAATACTTCATTTCACTCCCTCCTGGCTTGTAAAGTTTCTGCTGAAAAGTCTGCTGATAGCCTGATGGGGTTTCCCTCATAAGAAATTGTTTTTCTCTCTCTGGCTGTTTTCAATACTCTCTCTTTATCCTTACTTTTTGTCATTTTAATTATTATATGTCTTGGTGTTATCTTTTGGGGTTCCTTTGGTTAGGGGTCCTCTCCATTTCTATGACCTGAGTATTTATTTCTTTCCTAGTTTGGGGACGTTTTTAATAATTATGTCCTCAAAGAGACTTTCTATCCCTTTGTCTCTCTCTTTTCCTCTGGTAACATTATTATGGGAATATTGTTTCTTTTGGAGTTGTCACAAAGCTCTCTTATCATTCTTTCATTCCTAGACATTCTTTTTTCTCTCTGTTCCTCAGCTTTGTTGCGCCCCTGTTCTAATTTCCTTCTCATTGATTGTCTCCTCTACTTGCAACAATGTATTTTTTATTCTCTCCATCGTATATTTCATTTGTTTTTATACTCTTCTTGAGTAGCTCTTTTTCAACTCTTCTATCTCTTTGTTTAATTCCTCCCTGCGATTGTCAATACTCTTCTGCAGATCAGTATGCATATTTATGACTATTGATTTGAAATATTTATCAAGAAAATTGGTAATCTTTGTTTCATTTAATCCTTTTTGTGGTGTAGTTTTATACTGTAGTATTGCTTAGAACTTTTCCTCTGCCTCCTCATTTTGTCTGAGTTTCTATGTATCTTCCTATGTATTAGATATATGCCCTATCCTTCCTGGTATAGAGAGTAATGGCTTTATGAGAAAGGCACCCTGTGGTGCCCAGAGCTTCTTTACTCTCCAGTGCCTGGTTCTCCTTTTTGGTGGAGCTGTATTTGCTGTTGGTTGGCTATGGGTGGGGCTGTCTTTCTGTCACTCTGCTTGCAGTGGTCTATCTCAGTATGCTGTGTATAGCAGTTTGTCTCAGCTGGTGCTTCGTGAGCAGAGCAGTGGTGTTTCTTCTGGGATCATTGTGGTTGGGGATGCCCTCTGCCTGCCCTGCCATGATGGCAGCTCTGTTTGGCTAATGGGGTGGGCAAAGCAGGTGTGCCTTGGTGGAGGGGCATGTGGGCATGTAGCACTGTGCCAGGGTTCCCACAAGGAGGAATGAGTGCTGGAAGCTTACTCCCACAGGCACCTCCACAGCTGTGCTGAAGGGTGGCTGGAAAAATGAGATAGGCTCCATCTTCCTGCCAGGTAGCAAAGTCTCCCTCTGCCTATCAGGCAGCATAGTGTGATGCTGCTGCACCAAGCTGGCCAGGAAGGCATGCACATGCACAGAGGCACCTTGTGGCTAAGCTGCCAGCAAGGGGAATGGAGTATATGGGGCTCCCATGGATGGTCAACCAGTTGGGCTGAGAGAGGGCTTTGTCCAATTGTCCTTTCTCCTTCAGAGAGAGCTCCATCCAACTCTCACTCTTCTGGCACCATTCCTGCTGCTAGTAAATCTGTCAAACTGCTACCTCTGTGTTAGGTCTCAGTGGGACTGATGGAGTGTGCATGTACTGCATAAGTGTTAGGAGTCTCAGCCTCCCAGAGTGCTCCAGTTCCATTAATGACCAAAGTTTGATGCAATGTGGATTTATGTTCCCAGAGCATACCTCCAAGGCATGATGTGCAGAGTGCCTGAGAGCTCTCCTCACTGCTCTGTTCCTCCCCCTCCTGCTGTGGGCTGGGATGGTGTAGGGCTGTGGTCCCGATTGATTGTGGCTCTGCCACTTTACATGCGGTCTTCTGTTCTTTACCAGGTGTAGGTATTCTGTTCTACATGCTTCAGGGTGTTTTCAGGGTTAGTTGTATTTGCTGTAGTTGCTTCCTGGTATATGTGTGTGGGAAGATGTTTCTGCTTCTGTTATCTTCTCCCTCCCCCCCAAAAAAACTCCTTCTATACATTTCACTAGAACAGAATTTACAGTTATGACCTATTTAGTATTAGTAATGAGTTTTACTGTCACAATGTGTTTATAAGATTACAGAAATAGGGATAGGATCTCTCCAGAAATTCTCTGTCCACTGATTTGAGCTTGAAAAACTGTTAAATTTATTGTGTGGCATGTTTATTCAGAATTTCCTCTGTGGAGGCAGCATAGTGCCTGGCAGTATTTTGCTACTCTGATTTTGTAGCTAGAGTCAGAAAAATAATAAGTCTTTTAGTGTTGTTTCTTCTGGGGCTCAATTCATTTTGAACATGGCATACCGCCTTCTAGCTAGCATGTTAATGGGACAGAATTTAACATGTAAACGGGCTGGTTTACCTACCAAAAGACAAAGGGTTCCAATGGTGTTCAGAAATGCTTGAGAGACTTAAAACACTATCAAATAAAACAAATTTGTGTTTCAAAGTTGCAAAGAATTCATTGGTTTGCATGACATGATATATTTAATTTTAATATATAGGCAAATATTTTTGTTTCAACAATTGATACTATTTTAAATACAATGATGTTTAAAAGAGCATAATAAAGGTAAGCAATCACCCAGTAATCATAATATAATACATATAATGTGTGTATATATATCTATCTATATATATATACACATACCTCACATATATATTACTCAAATGTATATATATCTCCCTCTACATATTATACTGTGTAATATACATATACAAAAAACCTTCTCAATAAATTACATAATTCAAATTAAATAATGTAAATAATGAAATATATCTGGTGAAAAAAATTCACTTCATTAATATAATCTCAACAAAAATTTTGTGAAACGGTAGCACAACTGAAGAAAGTCAGGCTCAGTCCAATAAAAGTTCTGGAAGTATGGAGAGTGAAAATAATTAGTTATATCCCCAGCTGGATGAGAGATGGGGTAGAGGGTGTCTGTACCTATAATGAGGCATTAGTTGGGTCTGTATCTGATGCTTATTGTTCAGTCATGCTATCACTTCTCTAAAACATGTGCACACATTGCCTCAAGCTACATAAAATATTATGATTACTTGTCTTAAATGTATTTAAGATAAAAGAAAACTTGAGGCAGCTATTGTCATGCTGGTACAAAGTTTCTCAGGAGTCTCCAAGAAAATAAGTAGTTAATTCAATAACAATTTGTTCTGTGGGTATTTTAATAAATCTGTACATCCAAATCTAACTCCCAAACCACACCAAATAAAACCCGGTGCTTTTTCCCATAAGACATGAACATACAAGATTTTTAAAAATATAGTTATATTATAGCTTATTAATTAGGAAACATCTTGATTCTAATTAATGTTAGAAGATGAGAGTTTTGCCAGTTGAATATTTTCCAAACTCATTTATACCTAATTAAGAACTTTATTTTTAATCTACAGACCAATCAAGTCAGTAATTAGAAAGCATGGTTAACAGTAACAACAAAAAGAAACCCACTTGCACATTGCTGTGAGAATAACAAAAAGGAATGAACCATTTCTTTGTCCAGCTGGATGCCATTTCTTTCTGCCTTCATTAGAACATATGGACCAGAAATGAGCCATCAGTATCTGCTAATACCTTCTATAGCAAAAAATTTATGATAAGGAAAACAGTGGTTGTTTAGCGCTGTGAAATAGTAAAGAAGGTGTATTATATAAAGAGGAATATGCAAAACATGCTTCTTATGCACACTCTTTTCAATCATACTTTACCTATATGTAAAAGAAAACAAATTTCATGTTCAGTACAGATGTACCTCAGAGATATTACAGGTTTGGTTCCAGACCACCATATAAAATGACTATCACAATAAAGTGAGATAAATGAATTTTTGGTGTCCAAGTGCATATAAAAATTATGATTATGTTATACTGGAGTCTATTAATTGGGGAATAGCATTGAGTCTAAAAAATTGTATGTACCTTAATTAAAAATACTACATTGACAAAAAATGTTCACCATCATCTAAGGTTTCAGTGAGTCATAATAATTTTGGGGAAGGTCTTGCCTTCATGTTGATGGCTACTGATTTTTTGGGGGAGTACTTGCTAAACGTTGGGAAGGCTGCGGCAATTTCTTAAAATAAGGCAACAGTGAAGTTTGCTACATCATATGACTTTTCCTGTAACAAAAGATTACTTGGTAGTATGTGGTGCTGTTTGATAGCATTTTACCCACAGCAGAACTCCTTTTAGAACTGGAGCCAGTCCTCTCAAAGCTTGCTGCTGCTTTATCAACTAAGTTTATGTAATATTCTAAATCTGTTGTAATTTCAACTATCTTCACAGCACCTTCACCAGGAGTACTTTCCTTCTCAAGAAATCATTTTCTTTGCCCATCCATAAGACACAACTCCTCATCTGTTCAAGTTTTACCAAGAGATGCAGCAATTTAGTCACGCCTTCAGGCTCTACTTCTAATTCTAGTTCTGATATTTCTACATCTTGTTACTCCCTCTGCTGAAGTCTTGCACCCCTCAAAGTCATCCATGAGGGTTGGAATCAGCTTCTTCCAAACTCCTGTTAATGTTGATATTTTGACCTCTTCCCATGAATCATGAATGTCTTTAATGGCATCTAGAATAGTACATCCTTTCCAGATTTTCAATTTACTTTGCCCTGATCCATCAGAATCAGCTATAGCTTTATGAAATTGTATAACTTAAATAATGGGACTTGAAAGTCAAAATTACTCCTTGATCTATGGGTTATAGAATGGATGTTGTGCTAACAGGCATAAAAAATCCCACATAATCTAATTGTACATCTCCACTGGAGATCTTGAGTGACCAGGTTCATTGTCAGTCAGCAGAAATATTTTGAAAGAATCTTTTTATCTGAGCAGTAATTCTCAATGGTGGGTTTAAGTAATTGAGTAAACCTTATTGTAAACAGATAGGCCATCTTCCAGGCTTTCTTGTTCTATTTACAGAGCATAAGCAGAGCAGAATTAACACAATTCTTAAGTGCCCTAGGATTTGGGGAATAATAAATAAGCACTGGCTTCAATTTAAAGTCACCAGCTGCATTGGCCCCTAACAAGATAATCAGCCTATCCTTTGAAGTTTTGAAGCCAAGCATTGACTTTTCTCTAGCTATTAAAGTTCTAGATGGCATCCTCTTCTAATAGTAGGCTGTTTCATGTGCACTGAAAATGTGTTGTTTAGTGTAGTCACTTTCATTAATTTTCTTAGCCAAATCTTCTGAATAACTTGCTGCAGCTTCTACATCAGCACCCGCTGCTTCACCTTGCACTTTTATGCTATGGAGATGGCTTCTTTCCTCCAACTTCATGAACCAAACCTTTGCTAGCTTCAAAATTTTCATTGGCAGCTTCATTACCTCTCTCAGCCTTTATAGAACTGAGCAAAGTTAGGGCTTTGCTCTGGATTAGGCTTTGGCTTAAGGAAATGTTGTGGCTGGTTTGATCTTCTATTGAGACCACTACAACTTTCTCTATATCAGAAATAAGGCAGTTTCACTTTCTTATCATTTGTGTGTTCACTGGAGTGGCATTTTTAATTTCCTTGAAGAACTTTTCCTGTGCATCCACAGCTTTGCTAACTATCTGGGGCAAGGAGCCTAGCTTTCAGCCTGTTTCAACATCCCTTCCTCACTAAGCTTAATCCTTTCTTGCTTTTGGTTTAAAGTGAGAGCTCTTCCTTGAAAAATGTCATTGTTCTTCTGACAGAGATGGCATTGAATCTGTAAACTGCTTTGGGCAGCATGGCCATTTTGACAACAGTAATTCTTCCTATTCAGGACCATGGGATAGATTTCCACTGATTTGTGTCTTCTTTTTTTTTTTTTACCAGTGTCTTATAGTTTCCAGAGTACAGGTCCTGCACCTCCTTGGTTACATTTATTCCAAGTATTTTATTCTTTTTGATGCAATTATAAATGAATTGTTTTCCTAATTTCTCTTTTTGCTAGCTCATTGTTTATATATAGGAATGTGACAGATTTCTGTATATTAATTTTATTTTGTCTGACTTTATTGAATCCATTTATTAGTTCTAATGCTTTTTTGGTGGTGTCTTTAGGGTTTTCTATATATTGTATCATGTCATCTGCAAACAGTGACAGTTTTACTTCTTCTCTATCAATTTGGATGCTCTTTTATCTCTTTACCTTGTCTGATTACCATGGCTAGGTGTTGGGGTCTGGGGGTTGCCATTGAGGTTTTGGGGCAACACAAAGAGCAAAGAAGGCAGTGGGAGTCTTCATGGAGGGTGCTCAAAAGAGGCCACTTTATTCTGCACAAAGCTGTACTTCTTATACTGCTAATCCTTAGTTACATAAAATTGAAGATGCACATGCATGCGGCCTTCACAGCCAGTTGTCTGGCCTTCAAGGCCCTTATCTAGCTCCTTACTCATGGGTACAACATGCTGTGTTTTCAGGTTTCTCAAGGCCAGACATATCTGGCTCCATACAAGCCAGACATATTTGGGGTGAAGCAGCGGACAGTTGTCCTCATAGAACAGGAAAAGTGGAAGGGGTGGGCCTTCTCTACACAAGGTCTTCCAGTACTATGTTGAATAACAGTGATGAGTGGACATCCTTGTTTTGTTTCTGATCTTAGAGGAAAACTTTCAGCTTTTTGCCACTGAGTATGATAGCTGTGGTTTGTCATATACAGCCTTTGTTATGTTGAGGTATGTTCTCTCTGTATTCATTTTGTTGAGAGTTTTTATCCTAAGAAGTCATATGAAACAACAAAAGACTCAAAATGGCCAATGCGATCTTGAGAAAGAATAAAGCGAGGAGTATTATGCTCTCTGACTTTAAGCTACACTACAAAGCTGCAGTAATCAAAACAGTATGATGCTGGCACAAAAACAGACCAATAGATCCATAGAACAGAATAGAGAGCCCAGATATAACCCCACACATATATGGTCAATTAATATATGATAAAGGAGCCATGAATATAGAATGGGGAAAAGATATTCTCTTCAATAAATGGTGTTGGGAAAAATTGGCAGCTATATACAGTAGAATGAAACTGGATTACTGTCTAACACCATACACAAAAGTAACTTGAAATGGATTAAAGACCTAAGTATAAGACATGAAACCATAAAACTTATAGAAGAAGACATAGGCAAAAATCTCTTGAACATAAGCATGAGCAATTTTTTCTGGATGTGTCTCTCTGGGCAAGGGAAAAAAAATAAAAAATAGGTGGGACCACATCAAACAAAAAAGCTTCTCTACAGTGAAAGACATCATCAACAAAACAATAAGGCAACCTACATATGGGAGAATATATTAATAAATGATTTATCCAATAAAGGATTAACATCCAGATTATATAAAGAACTCATAAGCATCAACACCATAAAAACAAATGCCTGATTAAAAAATCTACAGACATTTTTCCAGTGCAGAAATACAGACGGCCAACATGTACAATGCTAATCATCAGGGAAAGGCAAATCAAAACCACAGTGAAAAACTTTACACCAGTCAGAAGGGCCACTATACAAAAGACAAGAAATAACAAGCTTTGGCAAAGATGTGGAGAAGAGGGAACTATCCTACAATGTTAGTGAGAATATAAACTGGTTCAGCTACTGTGGAAAGCAGTATGGAGGGTCTTCAAAAAACTAAAAATAGAAATATCATCCAACCCAGTAGTTCCACTTCTAGGAATTTACCTGAAGAATACAAAATCCATGATGTGAAAAGATATATGCACCCCTATGTTTATTGCCACATTATTTACAATAGGGAAGATATGGAAGCAACCAAAGTGTCCATCAATAAGAAACAGGTAGCAGGGTAAGAGTTCTGTGTTGTGCAATTAATTTCTTGTTTTACAATAATTGTAAGTATTTATTAAGTGCCTAGAATATTTTAGGTACTCTTTTAAGTCCTTTGGAAGTATTCTATTATTAAAATTCACAATGGCCAGATGAGATAGAAATTATAATTATTTCTAGTTTACTTCAAGGCATTTGAGGCTTGGAGAGGATAAGATAATTGCCCAGCCATGTAGCTAATAAGTGGCAGTTCCAGGATTCAAATCCATGCAGTCTAACTTCAGAGTCTATGCTGTTAATCAATATCAATGCTGTCTTGACACTGGATCTGACACAATATTCAGTTGAATCCATATGTTCTCAGAGTTGTTTAAGTTAAGATATGTGAAAAACTTGGATTTCTTTAAATTGTAAAGAAAATAATTAAGAACTGAACAGTAGAAAAACGACATCATAGGTGAACTGTGTGAAGATTTACTGAACAAAATTAGGGCATATATAGCCATATACAAAAGGCTGCTTTGCATGTTCTGTTTCTGCCACATTAGAAATCTTGCGTTATGAGAGGCTAGGTCTGGGCCTGAATGAGATTGTCATTATTTTTGGTTTCATGCTTGTGTAGTAGTCCCATCTGCAGAAGCATTTTGCCTCTAGGGGCTCTTTCCACATTCGTTTAAATTGAATCTCTGTCATGCAAAACATTTTGTCCTTGTCATAGATGCTGCTATTTTTCTTTTGCCTTTATTTACACTCTTCGTTCTCCATCTCTTTGCATTTTCATTATATGGATGAATTGTGGAGACCGATTTCTGTTTAGGCAGAAAAACATAAACTTTTTATGTGTTTACATTTTACATAATGTATTGCAATGATCTGTTTGGGCTCAATATTTCTATTCTAAGTTACTTGCCATGCTACTTTTTATTGTCCTCCCTTAACATATTCAATTTTATATTGGTTTCTCAAATTGAATTTTATTGTTTGGCTGATGTTTGCTAAGATTAATTCACAGACTTCTTTGAAACTGTCTGTTCACATCCAGGGAGGAGATTTACAGCAAATATTGGCCTTGTCTGGGGGCATTTCATTCAACCATAGTGCTCAATCATGGAATTCTGTCCTTTCTGACTCCAGTAGCTGCACCAGGCTGCCTGGCTGAGACAGGCCCTGGTCCTGCATTACTGTGTTGATGTACAGCTTAGACTTTTGAGCAAGGTTCCTTTGTAGTTTCATTTGCTAGGAAGTTCTAACATCACCTTTCCTTGATATTAGAGTAGAAAAATGAAAGACTGCAGATGGATTTGGAAGGAATTGGGTCTGAACAGGTTGTTTATATTTTGCTTTGTGTTTCTAAGTTTAATTGCTCTCTTCTTGACAGAAGAAAATTTGCTTATAGACCAGTACAGTTCATTTACATTCTACTTTGACGATTGAGAAAAAAAATCGAATAATTAGAAAAACCTTAAAATATCACAATTTATCTTCCATTTTCATCCCTGATAATATTTCTCTGGAGGATAGCCTGCTTTAGGCAAATCCTCCTTTTTTTTGGCTCAAGTCCATGTGTCACATCTGTCATTTACTTGAAAACATTTCAGCACTAGTAGTACAACATACATGTGCTGGTTAATTTAAACTATATCAAACCAGTCAGGTGCTCTAGTCAGGGATGATCAGAATGCCTACATTTTGATCTTATGTAAATCTCGGAGCAATTACCCACTTTTGAAAATTATCATGTTGAAGGTCAGAAATGGGTTTTCATGGGTGATGTCTGTGTCTTCTGAACATGATCAGTATTAGATTTAAGATCTCATTGGTGAAATTGAGGCTATTTAAGATTGTGATTTGGCTAAAATACTTTAAATATACATGATCCTTACATGATCAAGGTATAATAAATGAGGGTGTCTTAGAATTTTTATTTTTACATGTTACCTGAGCTCTCATCCCTAAACAGTCCTGAATCTAGTCATATAAGGTAGAATTTCTGGTTACCAAGTGCCAACTACAAGGATAAACTACTTTTTGTGGGATACCATTACAACAATCTTGAGTGAATCTTATATGCAAGATCATGGCTGGGACTTCAGAAAAGCAGAAAACTGGGATTTCATCAAACTTTTCGAACAGGTTGAATGAAGTATTTTGAATTTTCTAGGTAATAAATATTTGTTTAATAGATCAGTATGTATGACAGAATCTGTTTTTACTATAAGCTGGCAGCAAAGTTATGAAAGAGTAGTTAAATCTCATTCCATTTAAGATTTCTGAACCTACCACTAGTACCAAATTGGCTTGGTTCAGGTAGCAATTTTTGTCTATACTTTATTCTCATCCTAAGTATTTCACCAATAAGTTATGTTCAACTCTCTTTCACGTTCAGCTTCTTTCTTCACTGTTGTAGTCTATGATTATTTTAAACATATTTCTCTATGATACATATAAAAAAATTCCTCTGGTTACTGAGTAGTCTGCCTTCCAACTATCTCTTTGAAAGGATTTTTACTTGATCTTTCCATTTCATTATCTCCATTTCATTTGCACCTAGAACTTCTCTGATACTTCCCCAAATCTCCACATGCTTCTTTGTTAATTAAACCAATGAGTGCTTTTTAATTCTTCTCTCCTTTGGCCTCCTGGCAGCATTGGACCCAAATGGCCTCTCCCCTCTCTAGACTTCATAGCACAACTCTCCTCATTCAGTCTTCTCATTCTGATTAATAATTCCCTGTATCCATGGAAGGCTCATTTCCTTTTGCCCAGCCCTTAAATATTTATATTCCCAAGTAAATAATAAACTTAGCATTGTGTTTACTACAACATGTTAATGCTCTTCTCCAGCACTAATGAGGTGCATGCTGTGTTTTCTTGCTTCCCTGCAGCCTTCTGTGGGATGTTTATCTGCAGGAGTTGTAAGTTCTGCACTGCCAGGGTACCATGAAGCAATAACCTCCTCTCCAGTTCCTATTTCAGTCAAAGAATTATAAATATTTTCCCCCTGATTACTACCAGAAATGATTTTAAAGTAAGTACAGGGAAGGGGACTATAGAAGTCTTAGCCTTCACTACAATCAAAGTCCATGAATTTGCTTTGAAGACAAGTCTGAAACTTACCTTCTTCATCAAAACAATAATAAGATTTTATAATTCAGCACTAGGTTGATTTAAGTGCTTGCTTCTCAGAAGCTGGAGCGTCCCTGTGAGGAATGTGTGGAAAGGTACCTGAGAGAGTTGACAAACAGTTTAGCTTCTCATCTTAGAGACTATCAAATGATTCTTGTGAACTGGGTAGAGAGTCATAATTACATTATGAGGGTGATTTTCTGATAGACAGGAATAGTGATGGAGAAGTTACAGTTTGTAAAACATTATCCTATGATTCTAAACAACTGATTTTCCATTCTATCTGTGAAATGGAGAAGTCAAAGAGGGCATTTAGCACAGTGACAAATGGACAACATTAGGTTTTAATATTTAGAAAATGAGAACTAACAGAGACAATAAATGTGTTATTTGAAAAATTCTAACATTTTCATTATCATAGGTAAAGCATTTTAGGTAGGTTTTTTTCCCTAAACATGAAAATATTACATAAAATTTTAAATAATATAAAATTTATGTTATATTAGATTTTGTTTATTTTATTTAAACAAGATTTGGAATAATTGTATAATGTTCCACACTTTCTTCCATCACAATTGTTAGCAGAGGGATGGTAATATATTCAAATCACAAAAGTATTTTCCAACCCAAATCTCTCTATTCCCATTAGCCAACTGCCTAATGAACATTTCCCCAAAGTAATCCTGCACAGTTACAAAATCCCATGAATAACACAAATTAATCCTCTCTCCTAACACACCTTTCATTTTTCCTGAGCTACATGTCGAGGAAATGGCAAATGCCTGCACTGAAAACCCTAGAGCTATCGGCTCTTTCTTCCCTCCAGCTTCCATATTTAGGAGGTTATTTTTCAGTCTGCTCAGGCTGCCATAAGAACGTACCATAGACTTAGTGACAGAAACAGCAGAAATTTGTTTTTTTCATAGTTTTGGAGTCTGGGAAGCTGAATATCAAGGTGTAGGTCAGCTCAGTTCTCGTGGGAGCTCTCTTCCTGGCTCATAGATGGCCATCTTCTCACAATATCTTCATGTGGTGGATAGCGAATCTGGTATATTTTTGTCTTATCAGAATACAAGCCCTATTAGATGACGGTCCCCCTTTCAAGACTTCATTTAACTTACATTACTTCCTCACAGGCCCTATTTCCAAATACAGTTACATTGGGGGTTATGGCTACAATACATGAATTTGGGGAGGACACGAACATTCAGTCCATAATAGTTAAGTAGTTTTCTAAGTTTTATCTGTGCATTATCTCTTACACGGGGTCATTTCTTTATTTCAAGACATTATTATTTCTCACCTGCAATATCACAGTAATCTATTAACTAGCTTATCTATGATACCTGATCTCATGCCATTAATTAGCTCTTCATCACTGCATGATCTATACTGTCAGTCACCAAAGTGATGTTTCTACAAGACAAAACTGATATGTCATATCCTTAACCTGGCACTTAAGGGGAGTAATAATGGAAGGCTCTAAAATAAGAGCTTCTGATCTTGGCTCTACCACTTATTACTTCCATGGACTGAAGTTAATTACTTAACCTCTCTAAATCTTCATTAACTTAAAAAAAAAAATAGGAATCATCTTAGTACCTACCTCAAAGTTAATGTGAGAATTAAATGAAGTCATGAATGAAATACATGTAGCACAGCTGTTCATATAGTAAATGATTGATATGGTCTGGCTGTTTATATTATTTTATTATTATGTACAATTCAAATCTTAAATGGCTCCCCTCCACTTTTATGATAAACCACAATCTCCTTTTGATGATATATGATGTTCTCAGATCATATCTTCAACTTTATTTTACTATTGTCTGCCTAAGATTCTCTACTTTTCCCTTGGGTGAGTTATACTAACTCATTTGTAGTTTTTATATGCCCCCATCTGACCTCTAGGTCTCAAAACATGACCTCCCTCTGTCTTAAGCTCTTTTTCGTTCTTCTCAAGTCAGTGGCACCTGCATAATCATCATTCAAGTCTCAGCTCGGGAATTTTCCAACTAATCTTCCATGATTTCCCCGTATTATCTAGGATAGATTCCCCTCTCTCCAACCAGGACTCTGATTGCAGCCATGCCTCTCTCTTTCAAACATGAATTACATTACCGTTGATCCTTGAAAAATGCAGGTTTGAATTATGTAGGTGCACTTATGTGTGAAATTTTTCAATAAATAAATTGGAAAAAGTTTAGATTTGCAACAATTTGAAAAACATTTTCTTTTCTCTAGTTTACTTTGTAAAAATACAGTATGTAACACATATAACATACAAAATACATGTTAAGCAACTGTTTATGTGATCAGTAAGGCCTCCAGTCAATAGTAGGGTATTAGTAAAGTTTTGGGAAAGTAAAAAACTACAGGTGGGTTTTCAACTGCCTAGGAGTCAGTACCCAAACCTCTGTGTTCAAGGGCCTACTGTACGATAATTTCCCCTTTATTTACCTCTCTTCTTTGCTAAAGTCTACCCTTCGTAAAAATAATGACCATCTTACTGCGGTTCTCTTTGTTTTTCTTTTCTTTTCTCAGTTTTGTCTTAAACATTGGTATTCAGAAAAATAATAGATACTAAATAAATGAGCAAATTAATTTTATTACCCCCTACTTTAAAATAGCTATATTCTCATCATAAACAAATAGCCACAATAATGTTTTTAGCCTCCTTTAAATTCATACCTGAATTTAATCTCTTCACCCTATTCTGATCCCATAATTAACTGCATTATGTATATAATTTTTTTTTGTTGGCTTTGTCCCTTTCAATGCAAATCTAGATGATAGGTTTTTTTTGGTTTCTTTTAATGAGTTGAAGTAGATATTCAAAATAATTCTATTAAAGCAGAGAAGTCTTTTCCAGCACTTTAAAATATTTTTATTCTTTCCCATCCCTCAAACCTATATTACATTTATTTTATAGTAAACCAATAACCTTAATTGGGTTTCCTGTTATCTTAGTACAAAGAATGCATGATTATACAGGAACAGACTTCTCTCATTTCTTGTACTTTTATAAAATAAGGATCATAACTATGTTATTTAATGCAAATTTCAGAGTAGAAATTTGTTGTTATGCCATTATGAAATTACGTAGTTTTTATTTTCCTGCATCCTCATATTTTTGCTTCCCTTGGGTTGTTGATTGGGCTATAGTTCTGTTTTGTTGTTCACAGGTAGATGAAGTTATAGGTAAAATTGAAAATCCTATAGAAAGCTGGTATAAACTTAGCTAAAAATAACTGAACATTCTTACGGTGTTCAATACAGGATCAAAGTGGAGAGTGGAGAGAAGTGACCTCAAATCGAACACATCTTGCACTGCTGTTTGTCAACAGTAAATTACATCTGATTTTGAACAAGAAAAGGAAAAACTGCTGGTGAACTGTAATTGTGCTTTATATAAGGATCAATACAAAGGAGAATAGCCTTTTTAGCTTTTTCCAAGTTCTTTGACTTCTGGGAGCAAATTGGCAGTACTTTTTGATCATTCTCAATTAATAGCACTCTCTCTGTGAGCCAGGGAGTCTATAGTACTGGGGGACGCAGAAAGACCTGGAATCTCAAGGAACATAATGGGAGTGTTACAAGCTGAAGTTTGCTTTGATTTAAAAAATAGAAAAACAATTGATTTTCACCTTTTTTAAATGGAATTAGGAACTCAGAACTATGTGCTAAGAAAAGGAGGCAGGGAGAATTTTGTATATTTTGCAAGATTTATTTTAAAGTGTACAAACTAATTATTTCTGAAGCAATTTAATGTCTAAAAGACACTAAACTTAAACCCTTTTAACCAATTCTTGAAGACATTTCACAGATTGTTCCTTTCTGTCATGGTGAAAACAAACTATAATCCTACTCCATAGGATTTTTGTTCAGATCAGTGCAAATGTTTTTGTTCTTACATATTTTTCAGCAAATCCTTTGAGTTATGAAGAAATACTGACACCTGAATACTTTGAATGTGTCTCAACATTTGATTTGGAGAATAGCTTACAATTCCTTTTAGTTAATCCTAAAATTCTTGGTAAAACAAAACAAAAAAATGGATGATAAGTTCTAAATCACTTTAGTTATTACCATTCTGGTTACCAAAGTGAAATATAGCTTTACATACTGAGAGAGAAGAGAGAAAAAAAATCAGCATAAAGGAAAGGAGACAAAAAGTATAGCAGAAAAGAAAAAATAAAAATTCATCTGTTAAAAAATAGAATTAAAGTGTGGTGGTTAGGAAGGTGGGCATTGGGACAAAATAGGTTTATGTTTTGATCCAAATTATAACATCGATATATATAATTTTGGTGTTATCTTTTGGAAATAATAGTAAAAGACATAGTAGTCACCCCCCAAAATATTAGCTATTACTTATAAAATATGGTTCAGAAGCATGAACTCCACAGGTTCCTAAGTTTTGCTTAGTAACAGCAGTCGTATGCTATACTCATACATTATGAATTTGCATGTTGACCATTCACAGAATAGTAATTAAGTATAAATCAGTTTGTATAATTATTTGTTGCAAACCAGCTGGGGATGCACTGGACATAATCATCTTTATGAAATTTAGTTGTAGCTTAAAATTATAATGTCTCCTTAATAATATGAATGGAATTAATGGCTTCAAATAAGATTAAACAAATGCAGCAAAATAACATGTATCAAAGTGTTAGATTTGAATATTTTCAAACCTAGAAGAAAAAAGTAAAAATAAGAACATTTCATAAAGTTTGTGCTTGTATTAATGGATAAATTTTTAATGGAAACCTAGAAAACCCTAAAAGAAAAACAAATGTGTGTTTATTTAAAAAATATTATTAAATGCTCTGTGTCAGGTATTGTGTGTGTCCCTTTGTATAAACTGGTCTGTAAAACAGACATCATTCCTATTCCTATGGAATGTATTGCTTAATGGAGGCTACATTCAACAATCAAGTAAATTAGCAAGTACATAATTACAAAAGGAATGTATACTATGTTTATAAATTAAACATACATAAGAGTATAGTAGGACGTAGTAGCTACTTACACAAAGGTGGTCAGGGAAATTGTATCAGAATTAGTAAAATTTAAGCTGAAACTTGAAGGACCAGAAAGAGGTGGGAAATACAATGAACCAGACAGAAGAGAGAGCATGCATAAACTGCTGAGCAGTAGGTGACAAGAAGGTAAATTGTGACATATGATGAAGTTTCTAATGGATGATGTTTGGGTTCAATCTACATTAAAAAAAAATAAAAAGAGAAAGACAGATTCTGCTAGCAGATGCCTATCTAGCAGATGGCTATCTGTGGACTATAAGAGGTAGGGGTAGGAATGGAAATAGACTATGCCCTTTGGTATTCAAAGTATCCTATGTGAAACAGAAAAGTCCACATTACCTGGGAGCTGGTTAAAAATGCAGCAGTCCAGAACCCACTTCGGGCTTCCAGAAATAGAATCTGCATTTGAACAAGATATCAGTGATTCACAAACTTATTATTACAGTTTGAGAATCCTTGGTCTAGGTGATTATTGAAAGTGACTTGGATTTGATGGAGAGATGGCTTGGATGGACGGAATTGATTTGATTCAAGATGTTTTGTACTTTGTTTAATAAATCACTTTAAGGTGATTTAATGATATATGTATTCTTTAACTCTTCCATCAACATACTGCTGAATGACTGGGAGAAAAATGTCCTGTGCTCCAAGGCTTGTTTGAAAGTTTCACTATCAAAATTATAAAACATATTTTGTCTCTTACTTTATTTAAATAAAGAAGTAACAAGTCATTTTTACTCCATAGCATATTTTTATTTCATTGTAAAATTGTAGACCATTAATTGAAACTATAATTAAAAGTTTGACATAGTTACTATGAGGCTTTATGAAACTTTTTATACCTTGAATAAGCCACCAAGGAACAGATCTAACAAATTACAAAATTGTAGAATATATTTAACGAATGTCATTGCTGAAAACTTTGAAGGTATTGGGGTTAGGACATCTATTAAAACTAAATATGCCAATAACCCTTCAGTCAACATTAAACAAATGTTTCTCTGTGCTGATTATGCACCAGGCTATGTCCTATGTACTAACATAATGTGAATAAGATGGTCATTTAAATGCAAAAAGAACTTGCACTGGAATTGAACAACAGGAGAAAAATAGGGTAAAGATTCTCATGTTCTCCTGATTTGATTGTCCACCTTTTAGGTAAATGTGCATTCATGAACTATATTCAAACAGTTTAGTAATTCAGAGTGTGATTAACTCAAATGCAACACTAATCTACTTGCAAATCCGGTTCTCTGGGAAATGAGAAAAGATGGAAAGGCTGTTTGAAAATGCTAACATCTGACCTATTACAAGCCTGGGTGAAAAAAGAGAAATAGTAAGGCTGCTGCAACAAAACAAACCCATAAAAGCACAAAATGGGAGTGCAAGCCATTTACCTTTACAACAGCTGCACGGTGCAGATGAATCAAAGCGCTGCCAGCAGTAAACGGGTCTGGTCAATGTCAATTTTCCCCAGGCATCTGGTATTGTCACTAGTGATTTTACTGAAGATTACCCATCAGTTAGTGCAGATTTGGTTTTTAATTGGCCCTCACTGCACCTGCCACATTTTTCTTGTTCTTGGTCCCAGAAGCTTTTGCAAAGAAGAAGAAGGTAGCTATCTGGAGAATATATAAAGCATACCATGAAGGACATTCATGAGAACAATTAAGTTTTTAATACCAAAGAGAAGAAAGCAACCTTGTTCAATATAAGAAAAAGGAATATAGGGCAAGCATTAGTGAATTAGGACAAAGTATAGCCAAAGCACCTGCATTATTATAATCTCAGCCTTGGGAGGTGATCATTTTCACAGTATCTTTTAAAACCTCATCTAACAGTCAAGTATGACATGCAGGAAGTAAATTGTGAACAGGTGGGCAGGGTGTCTGGGGGCAACACCACTCATCAGGCTGATGAAGCAGCAAGACAGATCACAGGATAATCAGCAGGTGGGTAAGGAAGCAGCAGGCAGAATGATTTGCTACATGATATTTGGCATTAATTACAACTGTTGAAACGTTAGGGGTGGTTTTATTATAAGGTGTAAAAAGCAAATATGATTTGGAATTTCATGTTGTCTTACTGATCTATGTGTTTTGAAATCATTTCATATTAGGATTCTATTCTATGATGATACACAAATACTATACACATTTGTATAATGTAATTAACAGATATGTTCAATGTCAATTTTCCTTAATGTGAATTGTCATTTAAAAATCGTTTACAAGCACCTTATTTGACTTTCTCAAACTTCCGCCAGGTTTTTGGGGAACCTGTACACTCCTACAAGGAAAAAGTATCTATTACTATGAGTTTAACCCATTTTAGGGCCTAAACCCCTTTCAGGGCCTATTAAACTGGTGGGGGAAGGCCAAAAAAACCTTTGGGGAAGAATTTGGCTTCTTTTTTAGGGATGAAATTCAGCAAGAAAATGATTAGATAAAAACATTTTCCTGAAAAGAGATTATAGAAGGGAAGGAAGGGAAGTGTCAAGAAAATGAAAAATAAGAGCACTGACTTCTAGACGAAGGCAGGGACAGGAAGGGGTTGAGAGACAATGCTGAAAACCTCAACATTTTGCCCCAAAGGAGTGCTGGCTTTGGTTTTGACTTGATAGTATAAGCGAATGTGTTTATACATGGATACTAACAGCTATGGACTGAATGCATCCCCACCATGGGTCATATTTTGAAATCCTAACCCCCATGTGATGGTATTGGGAGGTGGGGCCTTTGGGAGGTAATTAAGGCATGAGAGCAGAGTCTTCATAACGGAATTAGTGTCCTTAGAGGAGAGACACATGAGATCTTTGCTCTGCTCTGTGCCATGTGAGGGTTTAACAAGATGACCATCTACAAACGAGGAAGTGGGCTCTCACCAAACACTGGTCTGCTGGCGCCAGAACCATGGGAAATAAAGGTTTATCAAGCCACCCAATCTATGGTAATTTCAGCAGCCTGAACTAAGAAACGATTTAACTTAAGAGATGAGAGAAGATAAAGGAAACATAATAGTTGGTTGCAAAAGTTTGCTCTGTTTGAATGTATATAACGAATCATTGACCTATGCTGAAAAGTGTTTCATGTTCTTCAAATGTCATCATGTCTCAATAGGAGTGCTCATATAAACATTCCGTCATTTCCCATGAAGCTAGAGAGTTCAGCATGCTTAAATGAAAGAAGAAAATTTGCAGGCATTGCTGGTATTAAAATGTAAAAGTCATAAGAAAGCATTAGAAACCACCTTATTAACTGCTCTGGAAAATTATTTCTTTCTATATTTAAGAACTGAATTTTAATGTTTTAGGTCTCATTTAAATTAGTAGAATTGTACGCACATCTTATATTGCTGAAAATGACTCCAACTCTCCATAGCTTAGGCTGTAGGTGCCTAATGGAAGCGTCATGGTCGATGAACACATGGGAAAACCATGGTTCCATTGTACAGTGGCTAATTTTCACTCCCATAGAAGAAGCTTTTTCCACTGTTCTTGAGAAGCAGATGGAAAATATCCAGGACTGAAAGTGAAATTTTATATCCCTTATATCTAGGGGTCAGTGGGGTTAATTTTTAGTAAGTTGTAACAACTCAGCACTGAGAGAGGGAAATGGACCTCATTCTCATGTTCAGGAGTAATTTTGGAAGTATATTTCCCATAGAATGAGTTAATAAATGTCAAACACTTAGAATGGAGCCTGGCTTCTATGCACTACATGTGCCAATTTCATTTGTTGTTATTATTGGTTGGTGGATTGAAGTAGTGATCATGCCTTGATGAACACCTTAAAGGCACCTAGGAAGTGAACAGGACATTTATTTTGGTAGTATGCAACTCTTTTTGGCAGAAACATAGATACTTGCTAAATATTTACTGTGGTAAGCTGAAAAAATACCCCCCTAAAACATACACATGTCCTAATTCCCAGAAACTATGAGTGTTATCATATCTGGCCAAAACAAAACAAAAAACCCAGGCATTTTGCAGCTTTTACTGCTGCCTTAAGGACCTTGAAGAGGCTGGTCTTAATGATTGGAGTAATAAAGAAGCTGAAAAGGCTGAAAGCTGAAGAGGCAAAGACTAGATTCTCCTCTGGAGACTCCAAAGGGACCGCTTTGGCCCAGGGATACTGATTTCCAGCTTCCAGCCTCAAGAACGGAGGAAGAACACATTTCTGTTGTTTTTAGCAACCAGGTCTAGGGGAATGTGTTACAGAAGTGTTGTTGGTGGGGGTCATTGGGAGGATGTGACCAGGGGCTGTTATCTGCTTTTCTTTCTGTTACTATAAAACTTGAGTCATGGTTCCAGAAATGAGACCTAGGACAGAATTAAATTCTATGAAATAATAATTACAATAATAATGACAACCATACTCTATTAGTTTATTATGTGTTTAAAATACATTATGAACACATTTTAATACACATGTATGAAGTGTATATGTATATAAATATACATATATAGACAAGACACACATATATGTAAAATCTCAAGTGTGTAATACACATAGCAAGCACTGGTATTGGTAAGAGAGCATACATACTGGGCTTTGGAACCAGAAGGCTTAGCCTGTAGAGCTCCTCTGCAACTTATTAACTTTCACTTTGCAGGAATCCCTCGACCTCAGTGAATCCCAGGGTCCCCACCTGCAAAATGGTGAGGACAGGGTGTCCTCCTCACTGTTTTGTTGTAAGAATTGAGTGAGGTAATAAATTCAAAGCATTTGGAACAGTTCTTGCTCCTATTAGGTTTTTAATAAATTATAATTAGCTCTTACCATTTTCATCACAACCTTCTGAGGTTCATATTTTTAATCCCCATTTTATATGGCAGGAAACTGATGTTAAGTGTTTCCATAAATTTACCAAATTTACACAACCAGGGGATGCTGGGATGTGAGCCCAAATTTCTTTATCTCTCGAGCTTAATACACAATTACATCTCCTCAGTATTAGTAAAACTGATACTACTTGTCAGCTGTTACATATCCCTTTTTCTTTTCTAATTTGAAAACTAAAATTATAATACCTGGCATAAGTGCTCAATAAATATTAGCTCTTATGATTGTTTTATGATTGGTTACCTTACTTGCCCTTTATTGTCAGAGGCTTTAACTTCATATTCACTGTTTTCCTGGCATTTATTATTACAGTTGAATGACAAAGAACTTATACATAGCAATTTAATAACAGAGAAAAAAATATAGAGAGTTTATAAGAAAAATATGTTTAGTTATTAAATGGACTTAATAAACTTTGGAACACAGTTTGCTTATAGCTTGGCAATGTGAATATCATTGTATGTACTTTTACTCATTGTAATAATTATCGGTCTTTTTTGTTTTTGAACGCTGGCCTTAGTCCTAGACTTTGATTACCATTCTTTATCAACCTACTCTGCATTTCACCTTAGAGACAAATCTCTGTGGGGGTTTGCTGCCTTTATACTTCTCAGGCAACTGGCATAAGAAATGTGCTTGTTTGTGTTGTTCCCACATTGTCTATTTCTCTAATTTCTCTGTCAGAAGAGCAGCATTTAAATTTTTTTCTCTCCTAATTCCTGTCCCTTTTCTTGATTCAGGTTATTTTATCTCCCTATCCCAAATAGCTGACTTTCAAATTCTTCTCAGTAATGAAGAATCAACCCTACTACAAAAGCAACTGTATTTCTTTGTAGCTGATGAAATCTAAAATAATTTCTAGAACATTGTAAATCATTTAAGCAACACAAGGATGTTGTAAGATACTTAAGAAAAACTGCTCTAGAAGTGTCTTCAAAAAAAGAAATATAACCAGAATACCTTAGACCAAATATGATGTATTTTTTTAACAAAAGTTCTGCCCTTTTAAATCTCAACAATCTTATAGATATTCTCAAGTTCAGGAACTTCCACATCTGTAGTAATTGATATAAAATAAGTATTCTACCAAAACGTGAAATTTTACTGTAGCTCCCACAGGAAGGGGTTCCCTGCCCAGGGCAAGTTCTCTATGAGTTTGATGAGATAGAAAAAGGACAAGCAGGAGAGGCTGGGAATGAAAGGGTTTATTCTCACAGCTCAGTGTCTTCCTCACTCCAAGCCCTGGCTACTCAGCAATCCATCTCTGCTGGTTCTCAGCCACACTACTGCCCAGGCTGGAACTCAGTGGAAAGGTCCCAAGTGACTGATGGGTGCCTGACCAATTAGGTACCACGAATGGAGGGGAGGAGAGAATGGTGCTTCCTCTCCACCCCCACTCTGGACTGGCCATTGGTGACTGCAAACCTGCTCTTATTAAATACACAGTGGGCACTATTAATGCCAGGTGGGAATCCTGGTCAGATAATTCCATTTTCCCCATACATATTTTCTTATTACCCAATATAAAATTCATCAAATTAAAGTGTTTAAGGTAATCATTTCAAGTCTTGTGCCAAACCCAGAAAAAATGAAGTACATTTCTGGTAATTAGAAGAATTTTAATAGTTAATATAACCTAGTAGTTAAGAATTATAATAACATTCATATTTGTTAAGAATGTTAAGTACATGTATTCCCTATTTTATGTACAATAATATATCTGTATATAAAGGACAATGTGCCTCTGAAATAAAAGTATTAATATGAACCATTTTGGATAAATAACTTCATGTGTACAAAGTTAAAATGATGTACCAAGGTTACATAAGTTGCATGCAGCAAATCTGAGATTTAAACCCAGGCCTATTGCATTCCAAAATCTGTACTTATGAACAACTATCTGATCCCACATCTCCTTGAACAAACGCCCATCTTATCCTTTCCTTCATAAACGATTTTTAAAGAATATGACTTGCTGTCCCTACTTCATTGCCTGACAAACTTTCAATGAAGAGATTCAAATTCAGCCACAGCTTTCATGGGTTTGTTAAACCTGTGTAGGATAAGAATTTCTTTTGTCATTTGGAAGCATTTACATAAAGAGAACATCCTATAAATTCCTATCCCTCACCCTCTCACCTCTCCCTGACACATACACATTTAATCTGAACTACATCCATGGGCTTATTTCTACTGGAGAACCTTTTAGGAGGCCTTCCACAGATGGCAGAGGTCTGGGCCTTTAAAAGTTTAATAAGCATGTGAATCTGAAACCTACAAATTTGGCCTCATTTTGTGCCATCTATTAGCCAAAAGTGTTTTTATAACAGAAATTTGACTCCAAGTATTTCATACTGTAAATAAGGAAAAATGTCTAGTTCAAAAGTTCTTCCAGAAGGGTAACAAGTTGGCAATCTCAGATATTTAAAAGTCTGCACTTTCATATTCTGAGCAGAGTGCTAAATAAATCTGCAAAGCGCTTTTAATAATTTCTCCCTGTGGATTGCACACAGTGTTTGAATCAGGAGGTTTTGATTTCATGAAACCACTGAGAATAGGATTGTTAATTCCTCAGACGCATGAACAGAATGAAAAGGAAAATCTTCACTGAAAAGATGATTAAAGACTTAAAGGGAAATGGATTAAAAAGTATAAACTAAAGGAAGTAAAATGCCAAGAAGCATGTGTATTTGGATATATTTCCATTTCCCCAAATACACAAGTAAAATTAATATTCACTCAATCTCATGATGACTCAATGATCCTATCCAGCTAGAGAATGGAGTAATCTTGACAAACAAGGTCTCTGATTAACTGATTAAGATTTTTATCTACTCACACTTCAGAATGTCCCTTTAAAATATTCAGTATTTTTATTTCATTAGTACATAACACAAATATAAAATAGGTTTTCTGTGTGATTCCAAGTTAGTGTTTAAAAGATGAATGAGTATTCAATATCTCTGTGTTCAAGTTGTATCCAATGTGTACTTCTATGCATAATATATTAACACCCTTAACGCTATCTTTTTTGTGACTAAATGAGAATTCTGAATATCAGTTTCCAAACAAGAATCACTTCGATGCTCTCTAGACTGCATTTCTGCAGTTTTTGCTCATACCTCTGTCTCCCCAGTCCCTGGAAACCATCAATCTGTGTTTTGTTTCTATGGACTTACTTATTTGGACTGTTTCATATAAATACAATCATACAATATGTGACCTTTCATGACCAGCTTTGTTCACTTACAATGTTCTCAAGATTCATCCCTGTGTAACATCTATCAGTACTTCATTCTTCATTACAGCTGAATAATATTACATTGTCTTATATACCAAAATCTATTTATCCATTCATTTCTTGATGGATGTTTGGCATATATACACCATTTGCCTATTGTGAATAGTGCTGCTATGAATATGGTTGTACAAGTATTTGTTTGAATACCTGTTTTCACTTTTGGATGTATATCTAGGAGTGGAATTGCAGGGTGATATGGCAATTCTGTTTTTAACTTTTCGATGAACCACTAGATTGTTTTCCACAATAGCTGAAACATTGTACATTCCTGGTATCAATGGACAAGGATTCCAATTTCTCTATATCATTGACATCATTTTTTTTTTAATTGTACCCATCCCATTGGGTGTGACCTGATGATACTCATTGTAGCTTTGGTTTGCATTTCTCTAATGACTTGTGCTGTTCTTTTCATGTACTTCTTGACCATTTGTCTATATTATCTGAAGAAATGTGTATTCAAGTCCTTTGTCTGTATTTTAATTGGGTTATTTGTCTTTTTGTTGTTGAGTTGTAAGAGGTTTTTCCCAATGCTTGACAAATGAATTGCTTAATAAATATACTGATTTGGAATCTGAACCTGTTCTAGACTCCCTTTTACCCTTATTTTTTCTAAAAATTCAAATCAGACTTGAAACAGGTAATTCCAGAATTTTGTTTATCCTTAGACCCATCTCTAATGTTTCTGTGTATGCTTCTGATTTTTACATTCAGATATCATAATATGATTTTTTTCAGGAGTGTGTATTTTTCCCACTCCTTAGTCTCTCTGCTTACCCTTAACTCATACTTAGGGGAAGATAATGTGTAATGTTCTTATGAGCGAGACAAATCCTTCCCCCTGCGTAAACTGGAAGAAGATCATTTTTATTACTATTATTTCCAAAATCACAAGAGATGCTGTTTTAGGTTTGTTTAATGTAAGTCAAATTTATTATCTTCTACCTGAATTTTACTTTCAGAAACAAAAATTAAAACAAATGACTTCAAATTTTAATTATTAAGAAATGTAAAAAAATGCATGTTCTCCGGTAAAGACAATAAACTTGGTATCTTAAAAATGCTTTTCAGTTTCTGATTTTCTTTTTCCTATATGTGTGAATTCATCATACACAAACTGTAAATGTTTCTTTATTGGAACTTTTCCTTAATGATATTCTCTCTTCCAAAGCTTCCTATTTTGGAATATAATTATGCCGCTGACTCAGCAACATGAGATTTGGTTTTATTAAAAGGGATCTAGCCACTTATTTTACATGTCAACAAAATCATCTTTGCATGCAAGGAGGAGCTCAATAAACTGCAGGAGCCACTTTCAAAAATCTGTCTCCCGAGAATGTGAGTGAATATTCTGATATTGGTTAATTAAATGTGAAGCACTTGATTTTAGGAACATGACTATTCCTCATTATTATAATGAAAACATGTATGATGACCACATATAATGTAATATACTTGGCTCCTGTGGGTGATTCTGTATTGTTTTTGTCTCCTTGATGAATTAGTTAAGTTGTGAAACTGCTAGTATTTTTCCTGTTGAAACCAAGCCTATTACCCGTGCCCATATGTCTGTAGTAAGAGCAATTGGGGATATAGAATCCCTGCATCTGAAAGGAGTTAGCTTTGCTTCCTCTATAACAGCTTCCAATCATTCTTTCTAAAAAACCCAGCCTTACAGAAAAAGACTAGTCTTTCATGCAAAACTCTGTTAAATTAACAGTTCATCATTTTATTATATCCTATAATAGAACTCTATGTTCAGTCATGTGCTCTTGTTCACATTCCTGAAATCTCATTACAAAGTCAGCCTGAGACATACGGCTTGAGTCTATAGCTACTTGCTTCTTAAAAGAGGACTGAAGTTAGTCTCTGCTCACCACATTTATCAAATATGCATGCAAAATGTGGTCTTATATGACAATTTCATTTCTATTTCTTTCTTCTTTTTATTTCTTTAGATTCAGCTTATTTCAAACATACCTGATTTCTTTCTTAGATATATGTTCTGAAACCCAGGAGCTGTAAAAACATAATGCCACATGAAAACCTCAAACAATAAATTTTTATCTTTTTACATATTTCCCAACACACACACACACACACACACACACACACACACACACACACACACACACAAACACATATTTTAAACATATAGACATATAGCAGCCTTGGGAGTCTTTAGAAAGTTGGTATATGAAACAAGGTTGCTAGCCCATAATATATTGCATACAAATAGGGGCAATATGGTACTTGAAGTTCATCTATATTGTCCTCTGTTCATATATATATATAAGTATTTCTTTATCTGATCATCATAATCTGGGGAAAGGGCAAAGTAAACTATTCTATTTTACAAATGGAGAAAGAGATTCAAGTTATTTTTTAAAGTGACAATGCCAGAAAAATTTATCACATTGATTCACCAATATTAATTTTCAACCATAATGTTTTTATTAATGACAATGACAAATAATATTTCCATTCTGTAAAAGCAAGCAATCTGTGGACTTCAGATCCTACCCCATTTTCAAACATGGTATCTCCGTGAGAGAAGAAGTACCAGCTTCCACAGGCAATGATTCCAATTTGCTTTTCCAGAAGATAAGAGCTGCTTTATTCAGTTCAAGGAATGGGAGTCCTAATCTGCCTGGTTTGCAATTGTAGGGAGTTTGTGGAATTTTGAGGATGATCAAGGAAAAAGATATGACTAGGATGTGGCGGTATTACGCACAGTCTTTATTTGAACAGCACTTTGACGGCTTTGCCCGAAGGAAAAGGGGAGGACACTTAATCTGAAATGAGACTTGGGAGGTTTTGTTGCTCAGCAGCAATTTGGGAATTCTGTGGGTCAGAAAGCTCTAAAGGGCAGCAGTTACCTAGGGCTTTCATAGCCAGCAGGTACTAAGTTAGTGATCCTAAGGCTAGCAGTTTTATAGGTTATGCTAAGCAGGCAGCCTGTATATGGCTAAGTCTGCTTTTTTGGGACTGTTTTTATAAAGCCACTGGACATGTACAGATTTGAGTCTGGCACCAGTGGACTTTTGTTCCAATGGCTCTCAGCCTGCTATGAAAAGTAAATAACCTAGGACCATACACAAAGGCCATTGCTGGCTCATTTATGTAACAATCCATGCCCTTGAGGCAATTTGTTTTATAATCTGAATTGTATGTTGTTTCACAATACCTGATTTTGAATGCAATGATAAGGCCTCTTCAAGCATCTTTAAGACCCAGAATCCAATAAGGGCACAAACTAGAATTTCAAAGCCTGTTTGCAGCCAGGCTGCACATTTGGCAACAGTGAATTCAAGGAAATCCAGGAGAATAGATTTTTTTTAAAGGGAAGCTTTTTGTTTTTATTTGTTTAATCTGTTTAATCAGAAAAATAATATTATGTGCCCTTTGGTGTATGTACATGGCTATCTGTAACAGCTGGTGAGTGTTATCTCCCCACAAGATGTGTTAACAAATGTGCAAACTCCTCATCCTGCAACCAATAGGTAACTAGGGATGTACAATTATCTAAAACCATGGCCCTTATAGGAGGTGAGATTTGGCCAGGAGTTTCAGTCCTTGAGCTGTTGTTTAATTTGACACAGCTACCTGTGGTTCAGTGGTTCATTTAATTCCCATGTGGTGTCTGCACATATGCAGTGTTGCTGCTCTAAATCAGTGATCCTAAGATGGTTAGTGTCAGGGGAATTATCGGAAAAGCTTTTTGGTCTTCTTGGAGTTGTGGCTGGCATGGTTTGTGGGAGCAAGTACTTGTGGATTCTGCTGCCGAATAAAAATCTACTAGAATTTTGAGCCAAACCCAATATAAGAAAAAAATTGTCCATGGTTTGACGAAGAGAAACTTGTACTAGGGGAAGCCATGCGGTTCTCTTGCAGGTCCAGCAGGATGTCTCTGCAGCCCACATCCCTTATTCCTTTAAAGGTGACTGTGTGTGGCCTAGTGCAGTTTCGGGTGGTGCTAACAGGAGCACATAATGCTATATAGTCACATAAGCCCGTGTGTTATCTGCCTTTCTTTTAGTACCTAGACGAACTAACTTGGTTATGGGTTCAACTACTATTGGTCACATATAGTGTTAGGATTGGCTCTAGATACTGTTTGAAGTTAATGGGTTAGAGAATAGGCTCATTCTGATTTAAGGTTTATGGAGGAGCTTGGCCAGGGGAGCGGTGTTATATTGTATGTACTAAAATCAGATTGTTGGAGACATGCCTAGCATGCAGGCTTTTATTAAATTATTAAATCTGCCATTTATATACTGCTGTGGCTCAGGCTATGTGAAGGTTTGGCTCGGTGGGCAAGTGTATGTTCCTTCTTGTTTGGATCGATATGCATTGATTCTTGAGTTTTCTGTTGATTTACAATCATAAATAACATTAGTGTGTTTCCAGTAGTGTGGGATGCTCTTGTGGTTTGAAAAGGAGTTGTTAATTTAGCTGTGTATCAAATTAGATTCTGGACTATGGGGCATTCACATATGGGATGCTAACAGGTAGGTCGAGTTATTTCAAAAACAGACACCAATTGCATTATTCATTTGGCCATTTCTCTTCCTGTTTATCATGGTAGTGTTGTCTTTCACTGGGGTACCTCTTCTTTATTGCTTCCATTTTAGAAGAAATTTTTCTAAAGCAGCCATTTGTGTTGTTTTAATTGTCTCATGGGTGGCTCCTTGAGAGGGGACTCAGTAAATTTCCTTTTAGGTTGTCTTTGCTAAAGATTCTTGTCTTGCCAATGGATTTCAGCCCCAGACAAGTTCGCTATGGATTCAGTGAGACCAAAGAAATGACAATGGAACATTCTTGGGGTGAACAGGTTTTACCAACTTTATTCCCACGGTGGCAGGTCAATCACTAGAATCACTAGTCCACTCAGAGCTAGTCTACATGCAGCAAGCTAGGTTCTGCCTCTGGGCCTCTTGGCCCCTGCAGCCATTTCAGTCTCTGTCCTCAGTGCTGCCACCACTCCAGTTTCATCTCTGCTCTCCTGCAGCATTGCAGCCATGCCACTGTGTCACCCAGAGCAGTGGGCGGAGCTCTTTGTATAGAGTCAATAACATCACATTGCCCACACATATGTAGTGAGCTAGCCGACCAGGGCCAGGTGAGAATCCTGGCCATAGGAATCTTCACTTTATTCACAATTCTCATTACTGTTTTTATCTTCTGTAGGGTAGGTTGTGTTCAGAGGCCTGCATTCCTCCACAACTATTGTAGAGAACACCCTGGCAGTGTATGGCTCAATTAAGTGAAACTATACACTAAGACACAGAAATCTAAGTTTCCCAAGAACACAAACAACAGCATGTTAATTAAAATAGTATAGTGGAGATAAAAGAGACTGGATAACAAAAGATTAGTTAGACAAAATGGGAGAGAGTCATTGCATGACACATGGTATGCCAAATTAAGTACATTGGGCATACCAAGGAGCATGATTACCTTACAACCTGGCTCCATGGGTGTAAGATGGTAGGCAGAATTATAAAATGACTCTAAATGACCCATACACCTATTTAGTCCTCTCCCCTTAAGTGTGGGGAGAATCCTTGTATATGATGAAAGATCACTCTTTGGATTATGTTATGTTATATGACAAAAATAATTTTGTTGATGCAATTAAGGACCTAATTGGTTGTTTTGATTTAGTCCAAAGGGTGATTAGATTACACTCACCTGATCAGACAAATCTCTTTAAAGAGAGCCTGGGCCCTCCTTGATGTCAGGGAGATGCTCTAGGGTTTCCTTGACAAGATAAACTCTCCTGCTGTCCGTGGCTCTCCAGAGGCAGTTACATGGCAAGGACCTGAAATCAGCTTCTAGGGGTGTAAAAGTAGTCCTCGGTTTACAGCTTCCATGAAACAAGGATTTAGTCTTGAACAACTACAAGGGAATGGATTATGCCAACATCATGTGAGCCAGGGAGAGGATCCAGGGATCTGAGAATGAATAAATGTACAATCCAGGGCCATCACTGATTGCTGCCTTGTGAGACCCTGAACAGAGGCCCCACAGAGGCTGTATCCAAACTCCTAACTTGTGGAAACTGAGATACTAAATGTAGTTGTTTTAAGCCTTTAAATTTGTGGTACTTTGTTATATATCCATAGATAACTAATACAAGGAGCAAAACAAAAACAGCAAAAATATTTCTACTCTTGAGCTTAAAAGAGAAAAGAAAGATGAAAGGAAGGAGGGAAAATAAAGCTGTATACTATGCTATTTTTTTTTAATTAGTGTAATCTTTTGGTAGCCTGTTAGCTCCCAAGCAGTAGACTACCTTTCGTTTTCTTTCATGTCAATTCATCATTTATTGCAGAGTTCACACAGAATTTTACTGGTTGCTGCACTAAGTGTGTGGGATACCAAAAAAGATGATTAAAAAAGCCAAACTGGAGGGAAAAAAAAAACAGCCTCTGGCCTGAAAGAGCTATCATATTGGGGAAAAGAAGAAATGACAGCACATCTGTGTATGTGTAGTGTAAGAGCCTTACACTAGGCTTTTTGTTACTGAGACATCCATTTCAAAAGACATCCATCTTGAATAAACATATGGCCAGATATATAATAGGACCACCAGCACACCCACCAGCTAAGGAACTGGGAAGTCTCCACCCACAAAGGTCTCTCTTACAGAAAGCCCTGAGTAATGTAAATAAATGACCCTTTGAATGACTGTGCTTCTCCCTTCCCACACTCCAATTCCCATTCTTACGTTTCAGTTAACCAATAAAGAGAGAACAGAGGAAATCCTAGTTGCCCCACGCTCAGCTCTAACAAAGGCAGAGTGTCAGGTTCATGGGCTCCCTCTCTCTCTTTCTGTGACTTCCTCTATGGCCCTCAGGTCAGCTATGTATCCTCCAGGACTAGTGAGTAATACCTGTTGTTCCTACAAGCTCCTTGATGGTCTTTGCTGGAATGTGTCCTGCAGTCATGACAACACCTCAAGGGCTAGACCAGCGATAACACTGGCCCAATGTAGGGAATTTCTGTGGGAGCTTACTGTGATAACATGGGCCTCAAGCATTCCCAGCCACTAACATCGCTATCAATGGGCTGGTACCAACACAACAGAGTAATAGGTTGTCTGGCCAATGGGTCTCAGCCCCAGGCAAGTTCGCTGTGCATTCAATGTGACCAAAGAAATTGACAGCAAAACGTTATTTGGGGTTTATTACCTGGCTTGTTCTCCTGGCAGAAGGTCGAGCACTAGTGTCTCTGCCTCCATGCAGAGCACTGGGCCGAGCTCTCTATATAGCACAATAATAGCTTATAGCCTAAAGGTGTGGAAGCGGTAGCCTAGCAACAGGCCAGTTACATCATCAGGTGGTTTAAGTTCCGTCAGGATCCTGGCAATAGGAACCCCAACTTCCCCACACTCCACCCCTCCTGGATTCTCACCTTACAATCTACATGCTTTCAATATTCCACAATGGTCCCTGTGTGAGAAAGCTGGAGCACTGTGACCAGATTCTACAATAGCAACAGGATAACAACAACTTAGAGGTAACAAAAATTAAGATACAGCAAGATTTTGATACAGGTAACAAAAATTATAATAATCCTCAAGCCAGAGGAGGTTCCCAATCCACAAAGACTTTAGGGGCGATAAGACACATGTTTTAATGCCACCAACATAGGCAAATCTTGTCCATGAGGTAGGGTGCATGCAAGAGACTGGTCCTGTGATAGGACTGTAGCAGGAAGGGGGTCCCTTCAAGGTGTACTATACCATACTTTTACTCATTTCCCCAAGGGGGTTACTAAAGCTACCGGAGGTGCATGCACTGGCCATAATGATAAAACAGAACTCCCTGGTAAGATGTCTGACGTTCTGGCTGTTCAGGATATACTACTGTGAACTTTGGTGGCCACTCGGCTGTTATTCCAGGAATACACAGCAGGCCAGCTTCCAGGCCTTGTCCCCAAGGTGCCAGGAGAGCCAGCCATCATTGGTCCATGTGTTGAAAGGTCCAAGGCCACATCCACTCAATGAAGTCTCCGGGGTTCAGTGCAGTTGTGCTGGCAGCAAGATGTTATTCTGGTGGCTGAACCTCGGCTTCAGGGATTCTTCCTTGGTTTGTACTTGCAGTTATATAGGGGAGGCAGCCATATGTGTTAACATGTTACAGGGCTCAGGGCTCCCTTTTGGGGTCTCTCGTTCAAACGCCATAGCACGGTCCATAAGCAGACTGACCATCCCCAAAGACTACTGGTATCTTACTTTAGCCCGGATTTTAACATGCCATTGTGCCTCTCTATCATGCGTGCTGTGGTAGAATTGTATGGCACATGAAACTTCCATTTGATTCCCAGCTGTCGCACCCATTCTTGCAGTGTATGTTCAGCAAAATGGGTGCCTTGATCACTCTCAATTACCTGTGGTCGGCCATAGGCAGCAAAGAGATGCTCCAGGCCTCTTTTGGTCTTCTGCTTGTCTGCACAATGGGTAGGAAAAGCAACCAGAAGTCCAGTAGCTGTGTCCACACAAGTCATGGCATATCAATATCCTTCTAACCCAGGTAGAGGTCCAATATAGTCTATCTGCTACCTGATAAGGTATATAGGTCCCTTAGCTATTATCCCACGTTGCTGTGGAACTCGGTGTAAGTCCCTTTGGGAGCACACGACACACTCCTGCTGGGCTCTACTAACTTCTTCAAAGCTCAAAGGCAAGCCCCACTGATGGGCTGCAGCGCACATTGTCTTTTGCCCCGCATCCAACAAACGTGATGTAGCCATTGGGTGACATCAAAGGCAGGCTTTCCTTCTAACCAACATATCTGGGCCAACTTATCTGCTTCATTATTTCCTGAGGATGCCAGTGGCAAATGACCTGTCGCATTGTACACCATAAATATTTTAGTCTGAATACAGGCCAATAAGTCTTGCCACAATTCTTGCCCCCAAAGGGGTCAGTGACCAACCAGCCAGTCGGCATTGTACCAGGTTGGTAGCCACAGGGTCAAGCCCTGATAGACAGCCCAGCTGTCAGTGCAGACAACTATAGGGGAGGGCTCCTGGCTGATCACAAGCCACACGGCCCGCAAATCTTCCCATTGGCTGCTCTTCCCTTCACCATCATCCATCCATATTGTCTCAGTCCTAGGATGGAAAGCTATGGCCCTCTATTTTGGGGGCTGCCCATGACTGGAGCCATCTGTGTACCATGCATCTTCAGGTATAGGGGCTCTTCCCTCCCGATAGGGACTCTCTGCTACTAATGGTTCAAAAGCAAGTTCTTCCTGCTTTTCACTAGTATATGTCACCGGCTCCAATAGGCATTGGAGTTCTTCACTCAAGGGGCTACTAAAGAGGGCACTATGCTGCTGTACGTAAGCACCCCACTTGGCGAGTGTGGGCATTTGTGCCACACCACTCCATGGCTTTTGGGTCCAGCCTCGTACCCACCCTAAGATGGGATAGGTGGTTATTCCTTTTATTGGGGCCATTCCAGTGATGGGTTCTGTAGCCAGCAAGGCATGAAACATGACAGCCTGTTGTTTTCTATCAAAGTGTATTTTACCTCTGCCCCTTTCCATAATTGTGACCAGAATCCAACGGGTTGGCGAGTTCAAGCCACTGCCAGAGACCCGAGCCATAACCGTCTTCAGTGACATGAACGTCCAGCTCATAGGGCCTTGAACGTCCTATCACACTCAAGGCCTACACGGCCTTGACTGCCCGTTTTGCTGCAGTAAAGGCAGATGCACATTTCTCATCCCAGTCCCACCTAATGCCCTTTCATACCAACCAGTTTAAGGACTTCAGAATTTGTGCCAAGTGCGGTACAAACACTCTCCAGTAGCCTAGAAGATCCAGAAACTCCTGTAGCAATGCTACAGTTGTGGGGGTAGGAAAGGCCTGGACTTTATCTATAACTGCGTCTGGTATAACTTTGGTCTTACCCGACCAGACAACCCCCAAGAATTTGACAGACAAACCAGGTCCCTGAACCTTGGTGCTGTTCCCAGCCCATCCTTTCTCCTGTAAATGTTGCAGCCGTCTAGGTGCTGCACCTTCTAGATCTGAAACAGAATTGAACGTAAGCATGACATCATCAATATAATGGTACAGCCACACTGTTGGAGGTTTCTCCCATGTAGCCAAGTCCTGGGTTTCAAGTGGGGCTGTGGATGTATGCTTGTGGGAGTGCGGTGAAAGTCCATTGCCATCCTTCCTACGTGAAGACAAACTGTTCCTGACTTTTCTGCTCAATGTCATTAAAAAAGAAGGCATTAGCAAGACCTACTACATAATGGTATGTTCCTAGTTCATGGCTGAGTGTATCCATCAAGCCTGCAATAGAGGGGACAGCAGCATGCATAGCAGGTATGACTTTATTCAGTTCTCTGTAATCCACAGTCATATGCCAGGAGCCATCTGGCTTTTTTACTGGCCACACTGGGGAACTGAAAGGACTATGGGTAGGGTTATAATACCCACCTTTTCCAGCTCCTGGAGAGTTTCTCCAATCTCTATGCCCTCCAAGCAGTTTGTATTGTTTGGTATTAGTCATCTGCTGAGGCACAGGCAAAGCTATGGGTGGGTGCCTAGCATGTCTCCTCAAAGCTGCCTTCACCACATGTACTCTCAATATGAACCCACCTGCAGTGGTCTACAACCATAGACCCTGCAGGATATCAATCCCCCAAAATATACCCAGGGATAGGAGATATATACACAGTGTACCCTTTTGTGGGTAAACACCCTATTCCCAAAGGGATTTGGGCTTTTTTCACTCTGATAGTCTTACCCCTCTATCTGTCTATGACAGTGGGGGTCCCAGGGAACCGTTCAGGGTTACCATGAATCAGTGAACATTCAGCCCCAGTGTCTACCAGAGCCAGGACATGTTGTATGTTCACTGGTGACCAATGTACAGCTATTTTAACATGTTGCCTCTTGTCCCCCCCAGTCCCTCAGGGCAGATACCTTGACCTTCCCCTCAGTCAAACCATGTTCCCCAATCACCTTCCTGTGTGGACTCAAGTGAGGTTGGCTCATTCTCCAGCAGGAAGACTTGCAACCACACAGGCCATACTCATGGCTCTGTTTCTGACCTCTGCCTCTTTGGTCTTAATGGCTGGAGCTGCTGCTCTTGTTTCATCTGTTGTCATAGCTCTAGTAAGATCCTGTTTGACTTCCATCTAATTTCCTTCCATCTGCTCCTGCCTGTATTAAATCAGCCCACATCTGGGTCCTCGTAACCTTCATGGAGCCCTTTAAATTCTTCTTGTGAGTAACAGGTCTTATTTCTTTCTGGATTCTCATTGCTTCAGCCTCTCCTAAGTTTGTTACTGTACGTGTCACCTCGCTTATGGGATGCCCTAAGTGAGGGGAAAGAATGGCCACTAGAGACCCAAAGAGGGACATAGGAGCCATTTGAAGTACAATATTTCTCATCTCAGGAGTGAAAATCTCGTTGTCTGGGCCATAATTCTCTGGATTATAGATGGCATTTCTTATGCCCAGCTCTTGTAACACCTGTTGGAGCTCAGCATATGTCTGCCTTCTAACAGGAGAGGATGGTAGATCACCTGCATTGGGCCACACAGCACAAAGTGCAGCCATGAGCCAATCGAGGAGGGTGTGACTCCCTGGGGTCTGATGTGCATTTTGTAATCGCTGCCTCAAGGCAGGCTGCACTGTCAGGGAAGACAGCTTTCCCATCTCTGACCCCTGCAGAACAATTCCACCCATGCCTAAGTCCCACAGACACAGGAGCCAAGGTGATATTGACTCCGAGGGCTTTTGTCTAAACTCTTAGCCCAAATCCACCAGCTCAGCCTGAGTTTAGGGTGGACCATAGAGTGCTCCACGACCTGGGGAGGGGGCTGCTCCTCTCCTTGGGGAACTTTAAGCTTCTGTGTCTTTATTTTCTTTACAATCACTGGGTGTGCTTTCAATATAGGAGGGGACGGTGCCTCTGGCATCACCTCTTCATCCTTCCCCAGCTCCTCCATTTCTGGGGCTGATGGCACCTTTCATTCCCCTCCCCCAAGTGCCTCCTCTGCTACAACCTTTATCTTTTCTACTGTGCCTGGCAGCAATGCTACCTCAGACTTCAGAAGGTCTCTTACTTTCACCTCAATGCTTTGCAGCTGGCGTTCTCGTGCCGCCTCCGCCTGTACTTCCCTCAGAAGTTCATCCTTTTCCTTGATGGCCTCTTCCTCCTTCAGAACCCCTGGCAGCACTGACGTCTCATTCTGTAAAGAATTGTTTACCTCTCCAGTGACACCTTGCTGCTGGCATTCTCGTACCATATCCTCTCGCATCAATGCCATTTCTCTCTTCAGGGAATCCACAGAAGTTTGCAGCTCACGTTCTTGTGCCACTATTTCTTGGGTCTACTCTGTAGACTTTTTAATACTGTGAGAAGCAGCCAACCCACTGTCCCCGCTGCCTCACGGGCACTCTGTTTCTCAAAGGATCTACTTACTATACCAAGGGTCTCCGCTACTGCCTCAGGTGTCACCTCCACTTGACTCCAGTCCTGGGGTGGGGCCCAGTCCTCTAGGAGGCAAGCCACCTCAGAGCGCATACCCACTGGGGGACAATCCACTGCCCCCCCATTCATAGAGGCAACCCGCTGAAGCACCCCTCCAATAAGGGTAGCCTGTCTTTTTCCTTGGTCAACAATGAACCCTGCTGTCTTTCGCCAATTGTCTTGCCAACGGGTTTCAGTCCTGGGCAAGTTCACTATGGATTCAATGTGACCAAAGAAATTGACAGCAAAACGTTCTTTGCAGTGAAAGCGTTTATTACCCGGCTTGTTCTCCCAGCAGTAGGTCGAGCACTAGCATCTCTACCTCTGCCCAGAGCACTAGGCTGAGGTCTCTATATAGCACAAAAGCAGCTTATTGCCTAAAGTTGTGGAAGCGGTAGCCTAGCAACAGGCCAGTTATATCAGCAGGTGGTTTAAGTTCAGTGAGGCTCTTGACCACAGGAACCACAATTTCCCTACATAGGCAAAAGAGTAACATGCTATAATGCCCTGTGAAACCTGTGTTTATACTGAATTCTCACCTTCCTGGTATGATTTTTAGAAATCTCTCTTTTGTTCTCTCTGTTTAAGGGAGTCTATTTTCACCTTTGGTAAGCTGAAAATGTGTTTAAGTTTTACCAGATGAATCCCATTTTTTAAGACTTCTGGAATGCAAAGAAAGGGCTTATTTAAATCCTGTCCTCTAGTGAGGAACACAGGTTGAGTTTATAGCACTGAGATAATCAACCTCATTAGGAGCACAAAGCTAAACGTCCTGAAGATTATTAGAACAAATTTCCTAGAGGCTATATTTCCTAACACAGGCTGACTCATAGTTCTTTATGACAGCCACTGGAAGGTTTCTTACTCTTTTTTTTTTTTTTTTTACGAATCCTGGGATAGTTTGTACTGAAACATTTTAAGAGACTAAACTAATTAAAGTGATGTATACTTATTAAATAAATTTGCTCTATAAATGTCAGAATAAAACATATTCAATCTGTAATATGTATTTCATCAATAAGGCATATCACTTGCATTTACACTTTTTGAGTTTATTGAACATATACAAATACCGATTTAATATTTAATTGTCATTTTTAAAGCATAATGTAAGGTAGTCTCCATTAAAAGGAAACTACATTGTTTTGTGGAAACCTAATTTTGACTATGGCAAAGCTTTGAATGTGTGGAGAAAGTGAAGGTTCCTATGGCCAGGATTCTCACCTGGCCCTGGTTGGCTTGTCTCACTACACACAGGTGGGCAATAGGTTGCTATTGACGTTATATAAAGAGCTCCTCCCAGTGCTCTGGGTGACATGGTGGCACAGCTGCATGGCTGCTACACAGCTGCAAAGCTGCAGGACAGCAGAGACTGGAGTGGTGGCAACACCAAGGACAGAGACTGAGATGGCTGCAGAGGTGGAGAGGCCCAGAGGCAGAGATCGGCTTGCTGCATGCAGACTCACTCTGAGTGGATGGCATTCTAGTGATTGACCTGCCACCTTGGGAATAAAGTTGGGTATAACCCTTTCACCCCAAGAACATTCCACTGTCATTTTTTCAGTTTCCTTGAATTGGCAACAGAGTATATGATTCCAATTTATTTACTTTTTCCCATGATCTCAAGAGGAATTTTGTATCTAGGCACTTGCAGCAAGGTTACAGACTGATTTTTGACCAGCGGAATATAGGTAAGAGTGATATGACTTTCAGAGATGTCCGTAAATCCTCTTGGGAGAACTCCCACTTTATTTATTTATTCCTGTCTCATTGCCTTTTTCCCCATATACATGCATTACTTGCTTCCACACTTGTTTCATGTCTATATGTCTGTGACTAAGTATCACCATCACATAAAACCCTTCCTACTCACTATGCTCTCTCTATAGATCACTGTATAGATCTTTCATCCCTTATATGTACCTATAACACATGACAGAAATGATGGCATCATACTCTTTTTGTCTCCTACATTTAAGCTTCATGACAATGACTTTATTTCACACATTGTTATGTTGACAACAGATGTCAGTCACATTGAGGGGCCTCAATAAATATTTGTTAAGTAATGAATTCATCCTTTATGTGTTGCACATTTTTTTACTTTAATCCAATATTGGATTATAATTAAGAAATAGTGTTGATACACATTATATCTACTTTTAACCTTTTAGTAAAAAAATTATAGTAAATCCATATAAGATTGATATAATGGCAGTTTTTAAAAGATGCATTATATTGCATTGACACCATAGAAATTCAAAAATGTATACAGGTATTTAAATAGTCAATGTGACAAACTAATCTTAATTGTGTTTCATTTCTTATTGGTCTAACTTCCAGAATAAAATACCACAAATGTAATTTTGTATATAGAAATTGGGGAGAAATTCTATTCTCAAATATTGTTCTAGTTGAATCATATAGATTTGGCCAAATGAAATTGATTTTTTTGTTTACAAATTTCTATCTTTGCTCACATTAAATAATCTGCTCTATATTGTAGTTCATAATTATCTCCAGATGTCCTAAAAATTGCTAAATCTAACTGAATGTTTCCAGTTTTCAATCTGGTTCTAAGTGCTGTGCCCAACAACTCTCTGAATAGGTATTTTTGTGGACCCATTTTATAGAAGAGGAATCAAAACACAGGGTAGTGAATTTATTTCTATAGCTAGAAAGACCAGTCAGCTATAAGATCCTGTAGGTAATTTGTAGTCTAGCAACTGTGCTCCAATGATTATACAACCCACCATGTTTCTCTCTCACAGGACTGTGGCATAGTACTATCATATCCAGCATATCATGAAATTAATGATATCAATTACTGCATCAAGCAAATACAATGTTTATAGTCAGTATACATTCATGTATGACAAATTTAAATAACTTCCAAAAGAAATATTAGCTGTGTTTAGCTAATATATTTAAGTTAACAAATCATACTTCATCAATGTTTAAATTTAAGGCTTAGAATAAGAAAAGGTCTTAGAATATTTACCAATAATATTCTTTTTCTTTACATACCTTACATCAATATTTATAATGGAAGGAAAATAAGTTAAATATAAAGTGTACATAGGATAGTAATAGGCCTAATACATAGATAAAAAATATCTAGTAGGGATATAGAACATTTCTGAAAAGTATCATTAACAAAGTGACAAAATTAGAAGTGTGACAATAATACACTGGAACTGAAACTAAATACTATAATTCAAATTATGTTTATTTTATATGGTAATTATTGGTTTAAGTATCACCACATATTTAAAACAAGATATTCTTGTTTGGGTGCTTTTGTGAGAAGGGAATCATAAGAACATTAATACTCCATAGATATAAATATAAATTCTTAGAAATTGGAAAGACAGAAACTCCAAGATATTACCATCTTAATTATATCTTCTGCCAATCATCAAAACATAAATAAGATTGGTTGGGGAAGTTAGTATATGTAAGTTGGTATAGCCAATGCAAACATGGCCAGTGGAATTCATAAACATAAAGACAATGGTGAACAATATTGAAATGGGGTATTACATTTATAACTTCCAAGTTTGCTTAAATTGCATTTCTTGGAGTAAAGAAATGCCCATCAAAGCACCAAAAAGAATATCTGCACTAGTGACTCAATGAACCTCTTTGCCCATACACCCCTTTATCCATCCTCTTCTCAATCTGTCATTCACTATGCAGCCTGAGTGATTTTTCAAAAAAGCCAATCCTGTCGGCCCCCTCCCTGCCTCTGACTCGCAGATTGAGGAGGCAACACGAAGAGATATCGAAGACCCGAAAGGACCAGCCAGGGGACTCAAGGCGTAACAGCTGAAGAGTGATGCTGAAAGAGCACCCCTCACATTTATTGATCAAATGGTTGCTAACAACAATAGAATTCTGCATAGGGAACTCAATGCACAATCATTAATCAACTCCAAGCCTGATTCTCAACAGTCTCCAACTTTCTGGAGCATAACGAACAAGCTCTAACATAGTGAACAAGTTCTTGCATGGTGAGCAATGCAAGGGCAGCCAGGTCACAGAAACTGATTCGGTTACTATAAACAATCAAGTCAAATATGATTATTCATATGATTTTTATACTTGAGTTATAAGTGAATCCCACACAATCCTTTGATGGCTCCCTTTAGCTTTCTCAGTTAATATCCAGACTGCTTAGCTCATGATGGGTATGGCATTTCCTATTGCATATATCTATGAACCTCAGATTTTCACAAATTGACTATTTTTATATATCAATTTGATATTTTACTCTGAATTCCCTCTGCACCTAATTCAGTACATTCTGAATTTTACTTTTTCAACCTCATGGTCTTTTTGATTAACTAAGAATTGAAAAATCAGTCAGGCCTAATTAAAATTTATCTGAAACTTACTTTCCTGTACTTTCTGTTTGAGTCTTAGAAGAGTCTTAGAAGTCTGCTGACCAGGACACTCATGCCTATGGGATTATCATCTCCAGTCTGTGAGAAATAAATATTTGTTGTTATAAGCCATTTGAATGTTGGAATAGATTGTTGCTACAATATATCTTAGCCCAAGAAGACTGATACAGCAATAAATATTTTGAATATCTCAGAAAACTAAGTCAGAAGTATCTTTAAATGCTGTGCAATATCTTACCATATTAATATTATATAATGATTTGCCATTTCATCGAAAAAATTATGTAAGTCAGGCTCTACATTTAACATTCACAAAACTACTGAAGGCTTCAATAGACTCAGTAAAGAGAGATAGAGAAAGAGGAATACATTGAGAGAGAGCTTGAGAACACAAACAATTTCTAGGAAAAAATAGTAATTAAAAATAATTATACACAATGAAAGGAAAGAGGAGCCTAGGAAACTAAATATACTATGATTTCCTGGAGGTGATACAAGAAAAGAAAAAGACAATTAGGGAAAAACAATAGAAATCTAAATAAATAAGTCTGAATAAATGTGGAATTTACTTAATGATAATATATTAATAGTGGTTCATTAATTTTGACAACCCATTCTAATAAGAGATGTTACTAATAGGGAAAAATGGATGTGAAGGATAGGTGACAATATTCACAATTTTTCTGTAATTCTAAAACTTTTAAAATTTATTTTTTTTTAATTAAGGCACTAAGTAAAGATAAAGAATTATGGGAGAATAGTTTACATAATAAATATTTTGGATGAATTATATAAATTATTATATAATATACCTAAATGTGTGTTTGGAAAACACTTGACATGTAAATTTTAATATTCTTTCAATTAATTATTACAAAAACTTCAGGCATTTTCTAAAATATGAATTCATGAAAAATTATTTTTAAGGTGAAAACAACTTGTGAAAGTACCCTACAGGAAAAAATAAAGGAGAATATTTAATATTATATTTATTTTTTGTATAATTAATTTATACATTTTCTTCTAGGAAATATTTTCAGTAGATTTACTTTGAACAATTCCATTTAGTGTTATTGTCAATATTTTTACAATATGAGGGCACAAATCACTTTCATTTTTTGACTTTACATCTGCACTAATTTTTGAGTCCAAAAATTCCCCAAAAGACTAATTAAATATGAAATCAAATAACATTTTCTCTAATTTATTCAAAAGTATGTATAAATATTTCAAGTAAAGAGAACCCTTTTAGAAAACTCAATGAAGTTTTCAAATGGGTTTAATTACAATTTTATACTTTATAATGAAAGTTGGTTATTTGACATCTCTTGTCTTGATTGTAAAATGTATTACCATAGATTATATTTTCATTAGTTAGTTTTTATTTTTCTCCCAGTAAATTGTATCTTTAGATTAATCAAGATATTTTCTTCCAAAATTTACTTTATATGAGTCACAATTTTCTTTATAAAATCATTTATACAGTCAAAACACTCTTTCTCAGAAGTTCTGTGTTTTAAATATTTAAATTTTCTATTTGTTTCTCTTTCTATATGCAGTGCTCTCAAAAATAGTCACAAATATACCAATTAATACATTAGCATAATACCAATACATACATTAGCATAATAAAATATAAAAGTCCTTCATAGTTTCCTCTGGTTTAAATGGCTACATAAGAAACTAAACACAGTGAAAAATAAACCATTTCAGGGAATGGTGGTAGGATCCTGCTGCAGGTGTGGTAAAATGAAAAGAATATAGCAATTTTCTTATTAAAAGTGGAGAAGGAATACATTTTGAGGGTACTTAAAAGAAAACAGGATCCCTATTAAACATTCTGAAGTAAAATACATATTTTTTTATGATAATATTTTCATCAGTACAAAGTACAATTTGTGAGCTTTGTATGGAACAAAGTGAATATTCTTCTGAATATCAAGTGATAGAGGTCTAGCCCTCACCCCAGAATTGTATTACCATGTGTTATTGAGTAATTTACACTTGCAGGGCATGTCTAACATGAAATTAAAGTACTGGCATATGTAATATATGAGTTGTCTATTAACTTTCCAGAGTTTAACATGCCTTTTATTTTCCATTATCAGCTCTATTTTTTAAGGATTGATGTAAATCATCTTTATATTCCTAAATAAATGTTGCTTGCCCTTTGTAGTTTATTTAATGAACTATTGAATCTTATTTTCTAGGAATTTGTGCTTTCGTTTGTGAGAAAAATTTGTAAGAATGACTTTCAAAATTTTATTCCTTTTCCAATGCACCTCAACAGCAAAATTCCATCAGAAGCAGTAGCTTATTATAGCTATGATTCTGAGGAAACCTCATCTTATTTCTAACTATGTAACTGTTAGCTAAGAGAGCAAGAGCAAGTATGAATGACTTAATCAGACCAACCAGTTTATTAGTTTTGTGTTATGGTATACTTTACATTGGTGTATGCCAACCAAATTCCTTCATCTTCTGGCATTTCCTGATAAATGAATTTTGATTTTTTCATGTGTTTACAATTCTGTTATATTGGTCAAAATCTGACACATGCCAATACCTAATCCCTAAGGAAACTGGGAAATACAGTCATTCAGATGCATTTAGGTATATATTTGAGATTATGCCCTGTTTTAAAGATAATGAAGACAAATCCCAGCATGACTCAGACTCTTTTTACTTCAATTACCTCCTAAAATATAAGACTAGTGGTTATCCCCACCTGGAATTTATAAGCATCTTTAGATATTAATAGACTTCCATCTGCCTAACCTCTCTGCCCCTTCACTCTTTCCCTTGGCATTCTAGGTAAAACTTGAATCTCTGGAAAGTCCTTGCATGATGAAGTGGAACCCTAATGTCCTCCAAGTAAAATGACCATGTGACCATGGTTGTATCTCAAGTCTAGGATGTAAGGAGGTGCTCTACTTGTTTTCCATTGCCATTTCTACACCATTAGTATTTATTCTGGATTTTCAAAAAAGATGATCATTTTTATGCTCCTCTTCCACTCATGATGTGCTAGCAATGATTGGGTTTACCACCCTACATTAGACAATTAAAGAACTAAACAAAATGTGTGAAACAATGGCATCCAAAACAATGGACATTCAACAATGGTGGACAGTGACAGATAAGCTCAACAATTGCCCATCTTGTTTACTGGAGAGTGTTCAGGTCTCAGTGCAGAAAGAGGGATCTCAGAACCTGGAAATCTCCCAGAGTTGAAGAGACAGAATTGAGAAAGCAGAGAAGACAAGGGGCTAAAACTTGCAAAGTAGAGTATTGGAGAAGAGAAGGCTGCACAGAGAGAGAGAAAGATCCACTAGAAATCTCTCTAGAGGTACTCCTTCAAATATTCAACTGAATATTGATCAGCTGATCAGTACATGAAGATGTAGCAAGTTGGCAACTAGGAGGTCATGGAGAGAACCACGGAAAAGGAGCAGGAAGAAAATTTCCAAGAGATGACACTGTGCTGAAGATCTCCATGTTCCAAAATACTAAAATAAAGAAATCTTTTAGAACATCAAGAAATTTAAAATTGGAAAAATATTGCTTTAGTAGTGTGACCAAATCAATATTTGATTAAATGCTCATTTGTTTCTGCTTAGTAAACTTAAAAGATTAGGAGAAAGGAATTAGAATTACACTATGGTAGGGTTCCCATACTCTAGGTGCAATGAAATAATATGATTTGCCACAATATTAACCCCAAAGTGTGCCTCAAAACAAGTAATATCAACAAAAACAAAGACGTGTCATTAATATCCCAATGAGATAAAATGGAATAGTAATAAAAAACTAATTTTTAAAAAAGATAAGAAAAAAAAGCAACAGGGGAGTCACATTGGAACTAACAGAAAAAATTGACAGATAGAAACTTCTGTTCTTAATAATCACATTAAAAATCAGAGACTGTCAAACTGGGGAGGGAGAACCAATATTTAAATATATACTGCCTACTAGAAACTTATGTTAAATATTAACAAATAGGTTAAAATAAAATCATGGAAATTATATATATATTTCAGACCAACACTTAGAAAAAGTCACTGTGTTAATATCAGACAATGTAGATTTCAGAGAAAAAATATTGCCAAGGAAAATCACCTTTTTATAATGATAATATGGTCAATTCAAGAGCATATAACAATCCTAATTTTTATGTACTTACTAACAGAATTTCATAATGCATAAAGAAAAAAATTGATAGAACTGGAAAGAGATATATAGAAATTCAGAAATCTACAATAACAGGTAGCCTCTCTCAATAATTTCTTTCAATAATTAAGAGAGGAAATTGACAGGAAATAAAGATATAATAGACTTCAATAACTATTAAAGAACTTGAAATAATTGGCTTTGTAGAATACAAACACAAGAAAAGCAATAATTCTTTGCAAGTGCATTTGTAATGTTTACCATTATAGACCATATTTTGAGCCACAAAATAAGTCTCAGTGAATTAAAAGGGATCCATATCCTACAGTATAATTCCTCTGACCACAGTGAAATTGAATTAAAGTCAATATTAGAAATATATCTGTAAAAGCCATATATAACTGGAAACTAAACAACATATTTTAGTAACCCAAGGGTCAAAGGAGAAATCAAAAGAAAAAGTAGGATTTTGATAAAAATGACAATACTGCATATCAAAATTTGCAAGATACTGCTATAGAAACAATTTAAAAAATATTTATGAATTCTGCAACAAAAAGAACAGAGGAAGGACAAAATAAAGGGAGAATGATTTCAAGGGCAGATCCATGAATAGAGAGTCAGAGAAGGCACAGGCCCTCAAGGTTGCATCTTCTCCTCCTCAACCCAGAGGGCAGGGCCACCCAGTACTGAGGAAGTGAGCTACAACCCAGGGCCAAAGAGGTAGGGATGCCCCTTTGGGCTAAGAGGACAGAACTTTAATTATGGAGAATTATCCTCAAGCCTTGAAACCTAAATGAATTTGTAGTGCCAGTTGGACTTGCTTAGGGCCTGTGACCTGTGGTCCCTCTCCCCGTTTTTCTTTCCAATTTATCCCTTTTGGAATAGGAATATATGTTGCTTGCTGTCCTTCGGTTGTATTTTGGAAACAGATTAAGTTGTCTGGTTTCACAGGTTTACAAATAGGGATGAATTTTGCCCAAGGATGGATCACCATCAGAGGTTCATCCATGCCTGATATTGGCTGATTTAGATGAGATTTTTGGATGTTTTGAGTTAATTGTATTTAGATGAGATTTTGGATTTAGAGTTGATACTGGAATGGGCAATGGCTTCTGATGTTGGGATAAAGTGAATGCATTTTTTCACATTGGAAAACCATGAATTTTGGGGGGTCTAAAGGGTAGACAATTATTGTGTCTGGTATCCTTTTAAGAATGATATCCTTTGGAGATGGAGGCACACAAGGAATAGATGGACAAGGAAGAGATGGCCGTGGGGTGATGATGGCAGAGATTGTGGTGATGGATATACAAGTTAAGAAAGGTCAAGGATTTCCAGCTGTTAAGACTTTAACTAATCTACTCCATGGTATTTCTGCCGTGACATGCATTCTGTTTCACCAAACAGCTTACAGTGACCTTAAACTGACACTAGTCCCCTTATGTGGACGCATGCCCTGGATAACAGCTGACAGTCATAAGCAAATGTAAGTTCCTGATATGACTTCCCCAGCAGTCCTGTGATCAACAGTCTTCCCTGTCTCCCAGCCTCTTCCTGTTATGAATCCCTTAGATAAAATCCCATGTAACTTACTCAAAACCTGGTCTTTTGATTTGAATTGATCAACCTGGTCTTAGCTGGGAACCCCAAAGCACTCTACTCACAGAACCTGACAAAGCAATGTGCACCAGGTCCTGCTTCTCTCCAGGGTCTGCACTCTGCTTTGACTTTCCCATTTGGCCCCTCCAGGCATGCTGTGTACTTTTTCCAGGATCTTTGAATAATAAACCTCCTTATTTCAATTCCTCTCTGAGCCAAAAAATTTCTGTTGTTTTAAGCTATCCAGTTTGTGGTACATTATGGCAGCTCCAAGCAACTATTACATTGCCAAATGGAAAACATAATGAGTTAAGCCCTGTTGGGTAAATGTCAGAATTTCCAGAATCTCCCGCCTAGCTTTACTTCATTTACACATTAATAGGTGCTTATCACTGTAGAGCCTCCCATCAATCTGGGGCTAGGGGTGGAAGGAAAACAACCATTCTCTCCTCCCCTCTATTCCTGATAAGTAATTAGTCTGGCATATGCCAATCACCAAGGACCCGCCAATGGAATTCCTCCCAGAAAGTATAGGTGGGGGAAGTAGAGAGCATGCTGAGGATGCAGGCCATGAGCTGCAGCTGGAGGAGACCGATGGTGCCAAGCCTGGCCATCAAATTCAAGCAAGCTGTGAGCAATAAAAAATGGTTTCTCCTTACCAACCCTTGCCCTTGACTTATTTTGGTTTCAACAGTTTCACAGGGGGATTTGCTCCAGGCTAGGAACACCCTTCCCCCAAGAGCTATAGTGCTACACTTATACCAACTTACTTCTTTGAGAATGTTTTCAAACTGTACTGTAGAGAAGAGGAACTGAAGTAGAGTTTTTTTTTTAACTCCTTGAAGGCATGGATTTGAGAACCCACAGAGACCAAGATAACTGAAGTTTGCAGGGTAGAGTGCTAGGGAGGATAGTGTTGTAAAGAGCAAGAACTCCAGACAACTAAAAGGGTCCCCTTCCAGTACACCTAAGATTATGGATCAATAGATACATATGAGAAAACTAGCTAAGGCCATGTAAAGAACCATAAAAAAGTATCACATAGGGGCTCACACAGGACTCAGAACAGTGTCTCTTCCCACCAGTGAGAATGGAAAACTTCATAATTCATGGAGCATGGAGTGGAGTACTAAATGAGTATTACCTCAGCAGTGAAAAACAGTTATTTCATCTCAAGCACTGGTGATTTCTTACCTAACAAACTGAAAAAGGAGGATCCACAGGTATTAATCACTTTCTAATTAACTGAATTCCAAAACATATAGGAAAACAAATATCCTGTATCCAACAACATAATATTAATGTCTGGTACCCAATAAAATGTACCATGCATGCAATGAAGCAGGAAAATGTGATACACATAGTTTGAAAAAAAATCAATCACAATGACCAAGAAATCATAGTTAAGAATTAACAAAGGTATTAATTGTTATAACTTCATTCCCTATTTTAAAACATATAGAGGAAAGACTGAAAATGTCATGTAGGAACATGAAATATATAAAAAGAAGAACCAAATATAATTTCTAGAAATTATAACTACACTGAGATAAAAAATACACTGGGATTGACAACAGATTATTCATTTTAATAAAAAAAAGACTACTGAATTCATACCCAAAATAATAAAAGGTATCAAAAACTAACCACACACAAATATAGACTTGAAAAAACCCAGCTAAACAGAGTAGCACTGATCCATGAAACAGCTTTTAAAAAGTCTAATATATGTGTGACTGGCATACATGGAGGAAAGTGTAAGAGCTACAGAAGAAAGTTTTTGAATAGTGACCAAAATTTTTCCAAATTTAATGAAAACTATAAATCTAGATATCTAAGATCTCAGTGTACCTCAAGTACAAGAGATGCAAAGACAATTACAGCATAATCAAAGTGTTTGAAACAAGTGATAAAAAGAATGACTTAAAAACAATCCAAGAGAAAAGGGCATGGTATATACAGAGGTAAAGGTAAAGATGACACCAGATTTCTCACTGAGCACAATGCAAACAGAGAATGGAGCAACAATGTCTTTGAAGCATTGAAAGAAAAAAAAAATGAATTGTCAATCTAGGATTCTTTACCAGTAGAGATATCTCTTGAAAATAAAGGTAAAGTAAAACTGAAAACATTCCTCACCAGCAATCCCCACTAGCAGAAGAAAAATGATATCAAATGAAAATACAAATCTATAAAAGGAATTAAGAGAATTAGAGTGGTAACTATGTGGTATATTTCTTATTTTCAAATTACTTAAAATTGATCATTTAAATAGAAATAATAACAGTTTTTTTAGAACATGTAAACATAAGATACATGACAACAATAGAGGAAAGGTCAGGAGGGGAGAATGAAAGTTTCTTCTACTAAATACTTAGTGGTACAATACTAAGAAGGTAAAATTGATATAAAATTAATGAAGAAAACAGCCATAACTAACAAGTCAAAAATGGAATTATAATGAAATTAAAAACTAATCAATCCCAAAGAAGTAAAAAAAAAAAAAAACGGAAAAAAGGAAAGATGGGATACATTAAAAAACATAGCTAGATGGTAGATAAATTGTCTAAATAACTCCAAATTGAAAAACAGAGTTTGTTCAACTGCATAAAAAGCAAGAAGTAGATATATGTTACCTGTAAGAAAATCGCTTTATATGTAGAAACACAACCAAATTAAAGGTGAAAGGATGAGAAAATTTGTAACTGGCTAATGCTGTTTAAAAGAAGGGGTAGAGGGTAGATATATCAATATAACATAAAGAAAATTTTAGAGCAAAAATATTGCCAGGAACAAAAATGGTGGTTCATAATGATAAAGGGGTAATTCTTCAAGAGAGTATAAAAATCTTAAAAAGTTAGTGCACCTAATAAGAAATAGAACTTAAAAATACATGAACAAAAATCTGACTTACTTTAACGAGAAATAAAAAAACAATTAAACTTGGATTTAAATAACCCTCCCCCAATAATTGTTAAATCAAGTAGTAGAAAATCAATAAAAAATACATATATAGAGATCAATGCTATTAACCAATTAGAACTTTTGATTTTTTGAATAATCCATTAAACAACATCATAATACATATTATTTTCAAGTTGCACTTGGGACATTTACTTAATATGTTTTATTTTTAATAGACATTATGGGCCATAAAACAAGCCTCAATAAATGTAAAGAGAATCAAGCATTTCCTTTGACAATAGTCAAATTAAATTAGAAATTAATAATAAAAAAGACATATGAATATTCTCAAAACACCTACGCTGGGTTTTTAAACTTCATTTTTTTCTAATTTTATCCTAAATGCACAGAGAGGGTATTCTGTATCAGAGAGAGATTTCTTATTAATTACTTCAAATAAACAATATATTTCTCAACCTACTACCCCTGATATGCCTTAAGTATTTCAATGAAAACCAGATCAAATGTCCTACTGGCTAGTCACTCTTTATGTAAGGGATGGAGAACAATATTTTTCTCCATTTATATGCAGGAGAGAAGAAGACTTTCCCTCTGAGAAGGAAAGAAAATGAAAGTTTTTCTCTATTGATATGTAATGGAAATATGTCTTTCCAGGGGCAAGAAGAACCCTCAGTGTCTGTGGTTTTTACAACTTAGAGATGTCTTCAGGTTCCTGGGCCTCAGTCCTCTGTGAAATGTAAATACTAGGAAGATAACATTCTAGTATCTGAGCTAATCTAGGTAGCTATCAAAAATGTAACCATTTATCTTTTGAGTAGCTGAGTTTTATTACCTTTGTGGATCAGAGCATTTAACTAGATGAAAGACTACAGCTCTAATCCCCATAGTAAGTGAAGAGTTTCAGAAGGCTAGAGCTTTTTACAATAGCACTGAGAAGTCTAGGGAATTCTATATATCCCTATATCAGGAGTTAAATAACAAAATTCAAAACATCTCACAGGTTGAAAAGTAATTAAAAGAAAATTTTATAATATTTGTAATTGAATGAAAACACAACATATCAATATTTGTTGGAAATGAGTAAAGTAGTAGCTAAAGGAAAATTTATAGCACAAAACATCCATATCAGAGAATAATAAAGGTCTCAAATGATGAGTGCATCTCCATATTCAGAAACCATGCAAATAAAAACAAACTAAACACAACAAAAATGGTTGAAAGGAAATAAAAACCAAAGTAGAAGTTAAATGTAAAACAGACAAAATTATTTTTACTTTACTTTTTTATTTTGCTATCATTAATATACAATTACATAAACAACATTATCATTACTAGACTCCCTCTATTATCAAGTCCCCACCACATACCCTATTACAATCACTGTATTGCAGTGTAGTAAGATGCTATAGAATCACAACTCATCTTATCTGTGTTATACTGCCTTCCCCATGTCCCCCCAACATTATACATGCTAATTGTGATGCCCCTTTTACCCCCTTACCCTCCCTTCCCACCCATCTTCCCCAGTTCCTTTCCCTTTGGAAACTGTTAGTCCATTCTTGGATTCTGTGAGTCTGCTGCTGTTTCGATCTTTCAGATTTTTCTTTGTTCTTATACTCCACAGATGAGTGAAATCATTTGATACTTCTGTTTCTCTGCCTGGCTTATTTCACTCAGCATAATACTCTCTGGAGCCATCCATGTTGTTGCAAATGGGAGGGTTTGTTTTCTTCTTATGGCTGAATAATATTCCATTGTGTATATGTACTACATCTTCTTTAACCATTCATCTACTGATGGACACTTAGGTTGCTTCCATTTCTTGACTATTGTAAACAGTGCTGTGATAAACATAGGGGTGCATACGTCTTTTTCAAACTGCACTACTGCACTCTTAGGGTAAATTCCTAGGAGTGGATTTCCTGGGTCAAATGGTATTTCTATTTTGAGTTTTTTGAGGAACCTCCATACTGCTTGCACAATGGCTGAACTACTTTACATTCCCACCAGCAGTGTAGGAGGGTTCCCCTTTCTCCACATCCTCGCCAACATTTGTTGTTGTTTGTCTTTTGGATGTTAGCCATTCTAACTGGTGTGTGGTGATATCTCATTGTGGTTTTAATTTGCATTTCTCTGATGATTACGGATATGGAGCACCTTTTCATGTCCCTGTTGGCCATCTGAATTTCTTCTTTGGAGAAGTGTCTGTTCAGCTCCTCTGCCCATTTTTAATTGGCTTATTTGCTTTTTGTTTATTGAGGTGCATGAGCTCTTTATATAATTTGGATGTCAACCCTTATCAGATATGTCATTTATGAATATATTCTCACATACCATAGGACGTCTTTTTGTTCTGTTGATGGTGCTCTTTGCTGTACAGAAGCTTTTTAGTTTGGTATAGTACCAATTGTTCATTGTTGCTTTTGTTTCCCTTGCCAGGGGAGATATGTTCATGAAGAAGGAGCTCATGTTAATGTCCAAGAGATTTTTGCCTATGTTTTTTTCTAAGAGTTTTATGGTTTCATGACTTACATTCAGGTCTTTGATCCATTTTGAGTTTACTTTTGTGCATGGGGTTAGACAATAATCCAGTTTCATTCTCTTACATGTAGCTGTCCAGTTTTGACAACACCAGCTGTTGAAGAGCCTGTCTTTTCCCCATTGTATATCCAAGGCTCCTTTATCATATATTAATTGACCATATATGCTTGGGTTTATATCTGAAATCTATAGCCTGTTCCATTGGTCGATGGGTCTGTTCTTGTGCCAGTACCAAATTGTCTTGATTACTGTGTCTTTGTAGTAGAGCTTGAAGTCAAGGAGCATAACTCCCCCTTCTTTATTCTTCCTTCTCAGGATTGCTTTGGCTATTTGGGGTCTTTTTTGGTTCCATTTGAATTTTAGAACTATTTGCTCTAGTTCATTGAAGAATGTTGTAGGTATTTGGATAGGGATTGCATTGAATCTGTAGATTGCTTTAGGCAGGATGGCCATTTTGAAAATATTAATTCTTCCTATCCATGAGGAAGGGTTGTGTTTCCATTTATTAGTTTCTTCTTTAATTTCTCTCATGAGTGTCTTGTGGTTTTCAGAGTACAAGTCTTTCACCTCCTTGGTTAGTTTCATTCCTAGGATTTTATTCTTTTTGATGCAATTGTGAATGGAATTGTTTTCCTGATTTCTCTTTTTGCTAGTTCACCATTAGTGTAAAGAAATGCAACAGATTTCTGTGTATTAATTTTGTATCCTGCAACTTTACTGAATTCAGATATCAGATCTAGTAGTTTTAGAGTGGATTCTTTATGTTTTTTTTTTATGTACAATACGATGTTATCTGCAAAGCGAGACAGTTTTATTTCTTCCTTCCCAATATGTATGCCTTTTATTTCTTTGTGTTGTCTGATTGCCATGGCTAGGACCTCCAGAACGATGATGAATAAAAGTGGGGAGAGTGGGCATCCTTATCTTGCTCCCGATGTTAAAGGAAAAGCTTTCAGCTTCTCCTTGTTAAGTATAATGTTGTCTGTAGGTTTGTCATATATGGCCTTTATTATGTTGAGGTACTTGCCCTCTATAACCATTTTGTTAAGAGTTTTTATCATGATTGGATGTTGAATTTTGTCGAATACTTTTTCAGCATCTACAGAGATGATCATGTGGTTTTTGTTCTTTTTGTTGATGTGGTGGATGATGCTGATGAATTTTCGAATGTTGTACCATCCTTGCATCCCTGGGATGAATCCCACTTGATCATGATGGATGATCTTTTTGATGTATTTTTGAATTCAGTTTGCTAATATTTTGTTGAGTATTTTTGCATCTGTGTTCATCAAGGATATTGGTCTGTAATTTTCTTTTTTTTTGGTGTCTTTGCCTGGTTTTGGTATTAGAGTGATGTTGGTCTCATAAAATGAGTTTGGGAGTATTCCGTCCTCTTTTACTTTTTGGAAAACTTTAATGAGGATGAGTATTAGGTCTTTACTAAATGTTTTATAAAATTCATCAGTGAAACTATCTGGTTCAGTCATTTTTTTCTTAGGTAGTTTTTGATTACCAATTAAATTTCTTTGCTGATAATTGGTCTATTCAGATATTCTGTGTCTTCCTGGGTCAGCCTTGGAAGGTTGTATTTTTCTAGAAAGTTGTCCATTTCTTCTAGGTTATCCAGTTTGTTCCCATATACTTTTTCAGAGTATTCACTCATAATTCTTTGTATTTCTGTAGTATCTGTAGTGATTTTTCCTTTCTCATTTCTGATTCTGTTTATGTGTGCAGACTCTCTTTTTTTCTTGATAAGTCTGGCTAGGGGTTTATCTATTTTGCTTATTTTATCGAAGAACCAGCTCCTGCTTTCACTGATTCTCTCAATTGTTTTATTGTTTTATTCTTTTCAATTTTATTTATTTCTGATTTAATCTTTATTATGTCCCTCCTACTGATTTTGGGCCTCATTTGTTCTTCCTTCTCTTGTTTCATTAATTGTGAGTTTAGACTGTTCATTTGGGATTGTACTTCATTCCTGAGGTAGGCCTGTATTGCAATATATTTCCCTCTTCGCACGGCCTTTGCTGCATCCCACAGATTTTGCAGTGTTGAATTACTGTTTTCATTTGTCTACATATATTGCTTGATCTCTGTTTTTATTTGGTCATTGATCCATTGATTATTTACGAGCATGTTATTAAGCCTCCATGTGTTTGTGGGCTTTTCATATTCTTTCTGTAATTTATTTCTAGTTTCCTACCTTTGTGATCTGGGAAGCTGGTTTGTACAATTTCAATCTTTTTGAATTTACTGAGGTTCTTTTTGTGGCCTAGTATATGATCTATTCTTGAAAATGTTTCATTTGCACTTGAGAAGAAGGTGTATCCTGTTGCTTTGGTATGGAGTGTTCTGTATATGTCCGTTAGGTCCATCTGTTCTAATACGTTGTTGAGTGCCTCTGTCTCTTTATTTATTTCTGTCTGATCGATCTGTCCTTTGGAGTGAGTGGTGTGTTGAAGTCTCCTAAAATGAATGCATTGCATTCTATGTCCCCTTTTAATTCTGTTAGTATTTGTTTCACACATGTAGGTGATCCTGTATTGGGTGCATAGATAGTTGTAATAGTTATATCCTCTTGTAGGACTGGCCCCTTTATCATTATGTAATGTCTTTCATTGTCTCTTGTTACTTTCTTTGTTTTGAAGTCTGTTTTGTCTGATACAAGTTCTGTAACTTCTGCTTTTTTCTCCCTATTAGTTGCATAAAATATCTTTTTCCATCCCTTTACTTTCAGTCGCTGTATGTCTTTGGGTTTGAAGTGAGTCTCTTGTAGGCAGAGTATAGATGGGTCTTGTTTGTTATCCATTCAGTGACTCTACCTCTTTTGATTGGTGCATTCAGACCATTTACATTTAGGGTGATTATCGATAGGTATGCACTTATTGGCATTGCAGGCTTTAGATTTGTGGTTACCAACGGTTTAGGGTTAACTTCCTTACTATCTAAGGGTCTAACTTATCTCACTTAAAATGCTATTACAAACACAACCTAAAGATTCTTTTTCTTTCCTCCTTTTTTTTCTTCTCCATTCATTGTATGTTATAAATCATATTCTATACTCTCTGTCTATCCCTTGGGTGACATCTATTTAGTCTTAGGAATAGTTACATCTATAGGAGTCCCTCCAAAATGCACTATAGAGGTGGTTTGTGGGAGGTAAATTCTCTCAGCTTTTGCTTATCTGAAAATTGTTTAATCCCTTCTTCAAATTTAAGTGATAACCTTGCTGAGTAGATTATTCTTGGTTCAGGCCATTCTGCTTCATTGCATTAAATATATCATGCCACTCCCTTCTGGCCTGTAAGATTTCTGTTGAGAAATCTGATGATAGCCTGATGGGTTTTCTTTTGTATGTGATCCTTTTTCTCTCTCTAGCTGCTTTTAAAAGTTTGTCTTTATCCTTGATCTTTGCCATTTTAAGTATTATATGTCTTGATGTTGTCTTCCTAGGGCCCCTTGTGTTGGGAGATCTGTGCACCTCCATGGCTTGAGAGACTATCTCCTTCCTCAGGTGGGGGAAGTTTTCAGCAATTAACTCCTCAATGATACTTTCTGTCCCTTTTTCTCTCTTCTTCTTCTTCTGGTACCCCTATAATGTGAATATTATTGTTTGGATTGGTCACACATTTCTCTCAATATTCTTCCATTCTTAGAGATTCTTTTTTCTCTCTATGCCTCAGCTTCTTTGTATTCCTCTCCTCTTATTTCTATTTCATTTATCTTCTCTTCTACATCAAATCTGGTTTTAAATCCCTCCATTGTATGTTTCTTTTCAGATATAGAATATCTTAATGACTGAATCTCCGTCTTAAATTCGTTCCTGAGTTCTTGAATATTTTTCTGTACCTCTATAAGCATGTTTATGATTTTTATTTTGAAATCTCTTTCAGGAAGATTGGTGAGTTCAGTTTCATTTGGCCCATTTTCTGAGGTGAGAGATTTTGGTCTGAACCAGGTTCTTTTGACATTTCTTATTTCTATACGGTGCCCTCTAGTGCCCAGAAGCTCTAATCTCTGGAGCTGCTCAGCCCCTAGAGTGAGTTTGGGGGCCATAGGGGTTCAGAGCTGGTGCCTGGAGGGAGTAAAGGTCTGTTTCCTGATTCCCATCTGTGGTGCCTGTCTCCAGTATCACAGTCTGTGGGCTGAGCATACAGGTGTAAGCCTCTCTGCATGGCGTCTCTCGTTGATGTAGACGGGGCCTCCCTCTGGCTGGCCTGACACCAGTGTAGTGACTGCCAGTTTGCGAGCTGGTGCTGTCAGGCTAGGAGGAAGGCTCGGCAGGCTGTGTGTCACTCTGGGAGGCCTCGGAGCTGAGCAGCCAGTCAGGGGGATGGAGCACCTGAATCTCCTTAAAGTTCCGAACCTGCTGCGCAGAGGGCACTCAGACAACCTTGTCCACCTCTCCCTTCATCCACTCAGCAAGCTCCGTGCAACCCCCACTCCCTCAGCAGTCCTCTTGCTGCTAGGAAGCCTCTCAGACCACCTGCCTTTCCTCTGTCACAGAGTGGCCAGATGTGGTTCCCATCCTCCATCAATGGCCAGAATGTCAGTCTCTCAGGCACTCTGCCTATCCCAGGTCCCCAACCTCCAGGGCACCACACAGAGTGGATTTCTGCTCACAAAGCAGATCTCCACTGCTAGGTGTTCAGTAGTCCCAGGATTCCACCCCCTCCCCACTCTGTTTCTCTTCCTCCTACCCATAAGCTGGCATGGGGAAGGGCTTGTGTCCCACTGAATCAAGGCTTTCATACGTTACCCTGTTTCATCAGGTTTGCTCTGTTTGTGATGTCTGTATGCAGTCCGGTTCAGCCTTCTTTCCTATTGCTGTTTTATGGTTGTATTAATTAACTATATTTTCATACTATTTGTGATTTTGGGAGGAGTTCTCTGTCTCACCTCTCACACCGCCATCTTGAATCCTCAACAAAATTATTAAAAAAAAAGTAAAACCAAACTGTTTCTTTGGGATCAGTAACATGGATACACATCTAGTAAGACTGGTTAGGAAAAAAACAAAAAGACAGAAAGGAAAAACAACCATTGCCAATAACAGCAATGGAAGAGACAATATTACTGTAGATTCTACAGAAATTAAAAGATGAGGGATACTGTGAATGAACTTATGACAATAAATTAAAAAACAGATGTGGTGGACAAGTCCCTTATAAGATGCAAACTATCACCATTCACTCAAGAAGGCATAGCTGACATGAATAACCCTACAATAAGGAAATTGAAATCTATCAAACATTTAAGGAAAAAATAATGCCAATGATACAAAATGCTTCCAGAAAGTTGGAGAGGAGCAGATAATACCCAACTGATTTTATGAAACAAGCATCATCGTGACACCAAACAAAACAAAAGTTTGCAAAAAAACAAAAATATAGAGTAATATCCTGTATGAATATAGATACAAAAATTCTTAACAAAATTTTAGCTATTTGAATCTAACAATGTATAAAAGGATAATATGTCATGATTAAGTGGAATTCATCTCAGCAAATGAAAGCCTATATCCATAGACTTTCACACATAATATAATATATGCATATAAGATTACTCACAATACAAAGGAACAATTGACAAAAACAAAATATTTTAAAAATAACTATGCCAATTGAAGGAATCTAGACATCAGTGAAAAATAGTATATTCTGTGTGATTTGAGTATTATACTGTGTGATTTCACTTCTATAAAATTTAGAAAATATAATCTAGTCTATAATGATAGAAAGTAGATTCATGGTTTTCAGAGAGTAGGTTCCACAGGGAGAGTAAAACGGGAGGGACAAAATAGGTCATTTCGAGGTGATGAATTTGCTCATTTTCTTGACTGTCGTAGTACTTTCAAGGGAGTCCTCATATTTCTGAAATATTAAACTTACACTTTTGGTAGGTGCCTTTTATTAAATTACACTCCAACAAGACTATTTACAAAAGTATTGTCATAGGTTAGAAATGTATCTGGACTATTTTCTATGAAGTTTAACTAAAATTGATAGAAAGTGATTTCCAGATACAAGAGAACATGAATGAGGAGACTGCATGTCTGTATTTAGATGAGTGAAACATGTTTGCCAATAGAAAACAAATCCATTAAGAATGTTAAACTGTAATACATAGGAATAAGATGCATAAATAGAGAACCATGAGATATGTTACTCAGGGCAAAATTGGAATTAATTTTAAACAGGAGGATAAAAACCACTTCCTGAAAATGTAGGAATAGTAGGAGAATGATGTTTCAAAATATAATGATAATAAAATGGAAGGAGGAGAGGGAGGGAGGGAGGGAGGAAGGAACTTCCTATTTTCAAATATGTTAAAAGAAAAAGAAAAGAAAAGAAAAAATGTCCTTGGGATGATCAGGGGATAAAAATTGAGGTCTGACATACACTTTTTAAAATTGAAGTATAGTTAATACATAATATTACATTGATTGCAAGTGTACAACACAGTGATTCAACAGTTACTCACATTATTAAACCCTCACCCCGACCACAGCAGTTACTATCTGTCAACATAGAAAGATGTTAGAGAACCACTGGCTATATTCTCCATGCTGCACTTCCATCTCCATGACCAACTTATATTATGATTGAGATTTTTGTGCCTCTTTATCCCACTCAACCACCCTATACAGTTTTTTATGACATTTCTTTTTCTTATAGCCTGTTAGATTAGATTGCTTATTAGATTGCTCACAAACATACAAACCAAAAATATATAACAGTACAAATAAAATCTGGTGTTTTTCCATACTTAGTCCATCATGCCTTACATATGATAAAATAATTTTTCAATTATTAGGGCTCAAAAATGGCCATTATTCCTGTGAATTATCACTAGAAAAAATTCCTACTTTCTTGAAAAATGTAACCTAGAAATTAATTTTCAACATTTATTTCTAGCTTTATTATTTGTTTTTAAAAATCACATAAAATGAATCTTTGGGCTACTGTTTGGCTCTCATTAGCAATATGCAAACACATATTTAATTCTTAAATATAGAAAGACAGAAATGAGGTTACATGTTGCCAAAGATTTTTTTTTTTCATTTTCTAAAAATACAATTTAATCCAAACCACCTGGATTCCAAACAGGTGGAGGGGTAAGTAGCTCTGTCTATTTTTAAAATGCCTTATAAAAGTTTATGGATTAATAACTACAGAAGTTTTCCTAAAGATGACCCAGATGTTGGAAATACATTGGAATTCAATATTTAAAAAATGAATTATTTCATAATTATCAAAACTCTGTGAGAATACAGAGGCACAAGCAAATACATTTACACAATGAAAAATCTATTTTCCATTACATTTCATGTCAGGAATATTCAACAACAAAATAACCAAAGAAAGAAAAAACATTTCGTATCTTTCACGATAGAGAAGCTCTTTTTCATATTTGCTATATCATAATATTCCAGCACAAATAAATACTCCCTTTTATGAAATATCAAAGATATTATTTGCTCAGTTTTCCCAACTTATTTCACTGTACCATTTATTGCATATATGTTACTTCTGTGCTTTTTTATGGATCTAGGGATATGAAAAAGAGTAAGATAAAATCTCTACCTGGTGGAGTAAATGTGCAGTTATTTGATACACACACACATTCTTGTAGTATTATTGTCTTTTATTTGACATATTCACTTGCATCACTGTTAGTTTTATATACATATACATCCAGACATATATATATATGCATACATATGTACATGTATATGTGTGAATACACATATATATATGCAACTTATTATTCAGTGTTTGTATGTGTGTATATACATTTATACATATAAAAAGTTTTGTATACATATATATTTTTGTGTATATATACACACGTTTTACATATACATGTTTTGTGTATACACACACACATTTTTTTCTTTGTATATGTATCTTATTTATAAATATATTTCAAGGGACCTGAAGATAAAAAATGTTCATTAAAATGTATTCTTCATCCCCACTCTCTTGCTAAGTGGTACAATTTATTTATTTATTTATTTATTATTTATTTATTACAGGGGAAAGTGCAAATGCAGTGTCCCCCACCACCACAAATTATACAGTCAAGTTTTCCACATATGGGGAAATCTCTGGGATCAGCACATTGAGAGTGCAATGGGTAAGCCTCACCCTGGGAAACCCATAAGTGGGGTAACTTATAAATCTGTATCATGAAACTGTCTTTCTATAACATGTTAATATACTATGTAAGAGCTTGTTTTAATCACCATGGCCAAGGAGATGTGATCTAATGATTTTCCTTTTGACCCAGCCTGGAGATACGAAGCATCCTACATAAAGGATGAGATGTTGGCAAGCCCATGTTGAGGAAATTGGTTGTAGGAAAGTGGGAGTACTGTATTGCTCTCAGTGGTTTTTCAATGGGGATTTGAGATGCTTAACTGAAGTGGAGAAAATGCAGGTTCCCCCCCCCCCAAAATCAATAGCTGATATCTACCATCCACACTCAGATGAATTTAAAAAATGTTTTTAAAGAAATGTACAGGTCATTTCCTGAGTTAGTTTTTTTTTTTCATTTAGTGTTTTACAAGTCAAACTATTGCTTGGCTCAAGGCAACCCTCCTATGTTTTCAAATGTTACATATATTTTATTGCCAAATAGTAGGATTTAATCACTACATATAGAAATTTATAATAGTAGCTAAAATATTCCTATTTAGATGGCCATTCAATTTCTTATATATTAGCATTTATTTATCACTTTTGTGGCACAAATCTTTCTCCAACTTTCAGGCAGTTTTTCAAATATTTATTATTTACTGTGTTCTGTGCACAGCACTAGGCTAGGAACATAAAGTTAAACAGATATAGCCCGTTAGTCTTGGAGTTTACCATTGTGATATAATGAATCATAAAAAATACATATTCAGTCAGTCATGTGACCAGATATATATTTCCCAGGTATATTTGGTCTTCATCCATTGTTCCTGAAAACACTGAAAAGTCTTAAAGGTAAAATGGGGGCTTTGTCATGTTGATGAGAGACTTTTGGACCCCTACGCAATGACAGGGCATGGAGGTTGAATCAGCCAATAGCTAATACTTTAGTTAATCATGACTATGCAATGAGGCCCTCACAAAATCCCTGAGAAGGGCTTAGCATTCTCTTCTCTCTTGGATCCTGCCCTCATTCAGAGAGAGCTTCTATGCTTGGGGAACCAGAACACCTCCACGTGCTGCTGAGCCAGGCCCCAAGCTCCACAAGGACAGAAGCTCCCTTATTTGGGACCTTGCCCTATGTCTCTTCATCTGGCTGTTAACTTGTATCCTTTATTAAACTAGTAAACTAAGAGTTTTCCTGAGTTCTGCGAGCCACTCTAGGAAATTAATAAAACCCAAGGGGGTGGTGTTGTGGGAACCTCCAATCTGTAGCCGGTAGGTCAAAAACACAGGTTAACTGCCTGGGGCTTGAGCCTGGCATCTGGAGTGGGGGGTGGGGGACAGTCTTGTAGGACAGAGCCCTTAACCTGAGGAATCTGATGCTGTCTCTGGGCAGATCACATCATAATTGAGTTGAGTTCTTCAACACCCTGCTGGTGTCTGAGAATTGCTTGGGGTTATGTGTGGGAAGACCCCCTCCCACACTGGAATTGGCCCAGGAACCCGAACGAAGTTATGTTATTATTACTGCTGTGCTTAATATTGTTATTGTTATTGTTATATGTAGGAAAACAACACACCCTCGCAAACACAGAAATGTTACAGAAGGAATGAATGACTGGGTAAATAAATAATATGATGTAAACTCCCATGAGCTATATCACTAGCTAATTTATAAGAAAACCTGTTTAAAGGGTTAAAAGCATCTTGGTTAGGATCATGTCAGAATGTGGGAGAGCCAGGATTAAACCAAAGTATGATTTACACCAGAGTAACAACCATGGCAAAAAGAATATTACACTTGAAATAGCAGAAGAACCTGTGTCTCTGTAATACAAATAGAGTGACTGTTCTGTTACTAAGAGGTAACCTTTATTAATAAATCACTTTTTTATCTCTTCCTTCTCACCACCTCAATACTAATTGACTTTAACCATGAACATCAAAGGAAAGAGTAAAATTAACCCAAGAACATAAGAGGAAGAGCACATAGTTGGAAAAAACAGATGCCATGTCAATCAGACATAGAATTAAGAAGTTGGGGGTATAAAGAAAGCACCACACATTCATATTTAGTTTTTTCTTCCTCCTCAAGCAATTCTAATCCACTCCTCTCCTTATTAAAACCTGAATACAGTGCTCTAAAGTTAATTTTGAACACAAAGTTCTTAATTGGGACCAAGATATCAGAAATATCAGATAGTGTACTGGGCAACAGAGAGAATGGTCGTTCGGATTTAGGTGACAGAGATGATACTGCAGTGTCACCTTGAGAATAGAGTGACATCGGTGACAATTAGGGGGGAAACACCTATCTGACAGCAGAGGCAATGAAAATGAATGCCAGCAGGAAGATATAACATGAAATGAATTAAAAGGAGGGCAAGAGAAAGCTAGTAAATTGTGGTTTCATAATAGTTTCTAATAATAAGCAAACTATTTTACCTAAAATTAACATTGATCCCTGTCAATTGGCTTGCTGGACTCCTCTAACAATGTATCAGATTGCTGCAATTAAAAATATCATGATGGTAATTTTTTGAATCTGCTGTTTGATGCTTTTATTATCCAATCATATCAGTAGAACATTCACACTCCCTGTGATACTTTTAAGCTGTTCAGAATTCTATACAAGGTTACAACACACAGGCAATATTTTCCTCTATCTTGGACCACAGAACATTAATGCCTGCACTGAATTTTCACTTGTGGCATTGCTTTTCATTTGTGAGTGTCAATTTAAAAATGCATTTCAATTTTTCTCTAAATGGTAGTAATCTCATTTTCATTTCTCTTTATTTTCTTTGCTTCAATTTATTACTACATACTATCTCATGCAGGCGTAGCAGTTTTTTTGTGACAAATACAGTCAGAGACAAAAACAGAAGGAAAAATAAAACTTCATACTTATAGTGGTATTTTCAATTACCATCACTTCTTGCCACAACACCATGAAGAACATATGCCAGGAATTATTATTCCTATTTTATAAATGAAGATGCAGATGCTAAGAGTCGTGATATATCTCATACAAAGGCACACCATTAAACTTTACTACCTTTTAAACACAGGAAGTTAATGGAATCTAAAAGTTTTCATGGAACTTTGCTAGCCTTCCCCCTAATTATGATCTACATTCATTTTCAGGTGTGCACATGGGAAGTTCATGCTTCCTTTTCCACTACCTACTAGTGAGTATACTGATATAATATGGGCAACCAGGCAAAGAGAATTCTGTTTCATGGACAAAACTCTTACTTTGTGGAAGACAGAATTGCTGACCCTTAAAGAACACACACACACTCAAATACAAATATGCAGACACACACACACACGTACACACAGTATATGGAATGCTAGTTGGGTTTTTCCAAAATGCACCTGTACAGAGAATTTTAAGACATTATTTCATTAGTACAGGGAAGTTTTGTACTCCAAAAACTCCCCTTTTCATTCTTTCTCTCTGTATTTCTGGTGTCTAGGTATAATTAAACCTTAATTGTGAGAAATTTCCCTGATAATTTCTGACTTACCCAAGTTCATCCAAAATATAATTCCTACCTATTAACAGTGTCAGTACTCTTGGATTTAGCCTGAATTAGGTAAGTCATTCATAATATACCAAAGGAAGTATGCTTCCTTGGAGAATTTGAAAAGGCCATGGTAAAATTTCAGAGAAATATAATAAATGAAATTTTCATCATACTATTTATATTTCCTTTTCTTTAAATGTCCTTCTTAGAAGTAGTATATCTACTCCAGACACACCATAAAATTCCTAACATCCATTGCTGAATTAAGTTAAAGTCAAATGACCATATGGTTCAATTATTCACCATGGAATACTGCTTTTTAAAATTCTTTTTTACTTCAGCTACATCAGTCCCCAGCTAATCCTGATGCATTAAGAATATCTGACACATTAACATATTTCATAATTGAGCTAAGTAATGATGCTACTATTATTTTTGAAATATTAACTTGCTTTTGAAGAAAGTGGAAAGAATAAATGTCAGAAATATTTATGACAACACATTGTTATATCAGGTATGCCCTTGAAATTTCAAGCTATATTAACATGAAGATTACTGTAGCTTTGAAGAAAGTTCTCATTGTATCAAGGGAAATTGTAGTTTTAATCATGCCATGGAGCAGTCCAATATGAGTGACTAAGAATAGCAGAGATGCAAAATAATTAGCTACTATTATATTAGTAAGAGTGATTCAGAGCAATTGGTAAAGACTGACATTTCTGTGATAGATATTGATTTCCTATGAAACTGTATTATACTTTCTATTTTATAGAATAATACTTAGTATTTATTTATGAATTGTAAGCATTGTTCTCTAATAATTCACATAAATCTTAGTTTTTTGCCAAAATTTCAAACTATTCATGGTACAAAAATACTGCATTCTATACATCTCTCACACCATCTATGTTTATTGAATACTTCAACAAATACTCTTTCATGGCACTTGAATAAATTTTGAGGTGGCTTAGATAACAGCAGTTCATTATCTGACTATAACCTTTGATATATTATATATTAATAAATCATTGGTCATTAATATAAGGTTTTATATTTATTATAGGCAAGTCTGTGGACTTAACACATAATTGTTATACTTTACTTATTGAGTTAAACACATGAAATGTACAGAGGAATGTTATTTGAGATAATAAGACATGTCATTAATGAGATTTGCTTGAATCCTAATACTTGAGGACCAAAATCTAGAGAACATATGTATTTTTTTACACATACATATTCATTTACAAATCTTTGATAAGGTGAAGGAATACTAAGTAAAATAACATTTAAGAAAAAAATGAATTAAATCAGAATTTTCACATTTGCATTGTGAATAGATGAGGGAGATTTGAGATGAGTGAAGAGAAAAACTACATCTCTGTGGTTCTCTTACTCTGCCCATCTGTAAGGGCCCTAGGGCTAGTGTTTCCACAGAGCATATTTTAGGAAATGATGACCAAGAGGATTTCTAGTGTTTCTCTACTGTTTGGAAAAATCAATGCTTCCTCTAATTCTTCTGCTTCTTCAGTTACGTATTTAATACTTGCCACAAAAACAATTAGGGAGGAACTTATTGCTTTACAACTGAGACTGGCCAAGAGATGGTGGATGAATGGATGGATGGATAGATAGATAGATAGATAGATAGATAGATAGATAGATAGATAGATAGATATAGACAGGCCCTAGAAAATTATGTCAACCAGAGAACTTTGCCTAGTTTTACCTATAGTGTTTTCCTTCTTTTAATTTTTCTACTCAACAGAGATTATTCTAATGACCTGTCAATATGATTAAAGAAAAAAGACAATAGTAATTCATGCTAATGTAGTTCCACATACAATGTATTCACTTTATTTCACTTTGTTTTTTTAATAATAATAAAAACCCCATTTATGGACAAGACATTTTTTTTCTTCTCTTCAGAGGCTTACAACACTTTGAATAAGTATTAAATGTGACATCAGTACTTAGGAAGGTTTTCGAGGTACTACCAGGTATCTTAGTTTGAGTTACTGGGGAAGCCAACACTGAGATAAGAATTTCAGTGAAAACACTTTATTTGGGGAAGCAAGAAACAATGGTAGGAGAGTGAGGAGTTGAAACACGGATGGGAAGCAGTCATCAAAGGATGTATTATTGAGTTAACGACCACTGTGGGTGACTGGAACTTAAACTTTCAGGGAAAGTTTCAGAAATGGGTATGAATTATATTGTGTCAGAATTGTCCCTCTGGATGGAAGAAGAAGCTGAATTTGGATACATCAACCCCTTTCTGTCAATAGTTGAGGAACGATCCCAGGGTTGTTCATTCCCAGGCACTGAAGGTCTGCCATGAGCTGATAGTGGCCTGTTACAGTTAATGGAAGATCTCAAGTGCAGAGAAAAATACTCTGGCAGCTGGAAACCTGCTAAATCACAATGGAATTTCTGAGGGGTTTGGGCATGGCACTGGGTCTCTGGTGAGGTTATACCCTATTCACCACTCAGATCCAGTTATGCTCCATATTATATTTCCTCCATCCTGTTACCTCTTCAAGGTGATGACCAGTCACAATTCCTAAGAAGGCTACTTATAATAGAAAGGTTAATGGGTAAAAGCCACGGCCCTCTCTGATGTATTCAGTGGTTAAATCACAACTGATACTCATCATAACCCTCTCTTATCACCCATTTTAGAGTCCTTTTTGATTCAAACAGTACTTACTTGGTCCAAGTTGTTTGCCAGTGGGATACCCTCAGTGGTGTGCTGCTAATTCTTTGACAACTGGATCCCTAAGTGTACTTTCAAATTGTATGTTAGTTGGTATGTTTCCTTATGATGTGTGAACAGATAACGGGAAAGTGAAACTACATAAATATATGTGAAAACTGTATTCCTTTGTTAGTGCCATGAGCAAATGCTTGCTGAGTCAGATAATAGTGTTTGAAACTAGAAATATATACTTCCTCCATTATTCTACTCACCATGTAACAATTAAACCTGAAACATTGTGAAGTCTAATCTCCAGTCTTAACATTTTCTTTATAACTTTTTAAAGTCTAGACCATGGATTAGCGCATTTTTTTTTCTGTAAGAGAACAGATAGTAAACATTTTAGGCTTTGTGGGTCCCATGTGGGTTCTGTACCATATTTTTCCTTTTTCACTTGGTTGTTTTTAATAACCCTTTAAAATGTAAACATCATTATTAGCTTGTAAACTTTAAAAGATAAAGGTCATAAGTCATCTTTAGTTTGTAGGTCATACATTTGTGACTCTCATTCTAGACAATCAACAAAACACTAAATCAAGCCCTAATTTGTAACATCCCAATTTCTATGATGTAAATTTCCTGGGAGGGCAAATATCAAGCTATCTGCATAAGGTTAGGGGTTGAGTTAGAAAGAGATGTACAGTAGAACACAACAATATGTTATTTTCAAACTAAATAAATGGTAAGTAACCTCAGAAGCATAGATAATAAAAAAAGTATAAGAAAGTTATGAGTTTTGAATATTTTTATTACCTTTGACCCTTATATAAAATTTAATTGCAAATTTATATAACTTAATCTTTAAACAATGTCTATTCTTAACCACCAGCTCACAAATTTCTAATATTTAAAAAAATTTTTTATTTTGATATCATTAATGTACAATCACTTGAACAACATTATGGTTACTAGACCCCCTATTGTGAAGTCCCCCCCACATACCCCACTACAGTCACTGTCCATCAGTGTAGTACGATGCTATAGAATCATTACTTGTCTTCTCTATAAATACTGCCTTTCCCGTGTCCCCCGCCACTGCATTAACAAATTTCTAATATTTTTAACAATTAGTTTTAATAACCTGTCCTGAGCCAGCTCTAGCATACCACTGGGGAACCCAGACCTTCACCCTAATGAGTCTGAGTCCCTGATTATGTGGTCAAAAATTCACATTTATGGTCATCTGCTGATATGAAAGCACCAGTCACTTGCTCATGAATCTCTTCATTTCCATATGTTCTCTTCCTTGCTCCTGTTATGTAATAACCACCTTATATTATCATCATAATCCTTATTAACTGTCCAGCCAGTAGTGTAACTACTTCCTTTGCCTATTGTTTATTAGTATGAGGACCCCTACATTCCTAGGCAGCAGCTATAATTTTGCGTTTAGTTAAGCCCTTACCATGCCCATTGTAGAACTGCATCTCCCATTGGAAACAGGATTTCTACACCAGTTATGATTAAAATTGGGGTAACAGGAAGAACAAATTCCCCAGGTGAGCCACTGGAATTAATGGTGAGACAAGCCACTCCGACTTTCACTCCCTGGTTCTCAGACCCATGCACTCCACTGTTGAGGATACACATAATGGTTCAAGTACATATTGCATCTTATTGGACACTGCAGCAACTCCACAGATCATTTTAACCTTTATCCTGGAGGTATCTTAGCTCAGGCTGCTATAATATACTGCCATACACTCAGTGATCTAAACTCCAGACATTTATTTCTCATAGTTCCAGAAACTGAGAAGTCTCAGCTCTGAGGCAGGATCCCAAGATGGTAAGTCAGACATTTGGGTGAGCTCTCAGATAATTTTCTGGCTAAGTCATTACAAGCAAGAGAGACACATTTATACTAGAGTATATTTCAGTTCCAATAAACACGTATGCCTTCATCCTACTTGGTGGAAAAGGTGAATGTCATAAACAACCTGTTACCACTTAGGAGGCTTGTACAGTATCACAGGCACAGTCTTTATATATTTCCTATGGTTTGGGCATTCAGTAGTTAGATATGTTTTTGTGAGAGGAAACTCAGTGTTGGTAGGCTCTGGAATAGTCTCTTTTCCTAACACCATGGCTACTCAATTCATGGACCACTATACCATTACCGGTGTACTAAGGTTAGATCAGGTCATGTATACAAAAGCCTTGGAAATACCTGGGAATTCTATTTTCTCCAGTGAATGAGTCCCTGATAAATAGTTATAGGTTCCTTTAGTTGAAAGACTGGGACAATTTCTGCTCTATACTCTTCCTGTGGTATTATGGGGTCTTTCTTTAAGATAACCTGGGCTCTACTTAATTTGAAAAGCCCAGGATTTAAAAGTGGTTCAGGTCTAGAAAGGGGCTCAGTTGCCATAATATCGTATTTGGTTTACATTGGTTTTAGGTTATACAGGTCAGTAGATGTCCTTGTTGGCTGCTCATCTTGTTCCTATGACCATCGTGGCATATTAGCACAGCTACAAATTCTTGGGAGACATTATTCCTTAGCTTCTATTCTGCTTTATATACCTTCTTTCTCAAAGTAAATGTTACTACCTGACTTTTGCTATTGCAGAATTCAATTAGTTCCTTTAATTTTAGGGAAATTAATTTCTATAAAAACTCCCTACCACCAACGGTGGCTTCTCAGTGATGTCCATGCCCCATAATATAAGCCATTGTTATTTGTTTTATAGAAAAGAATGTCTCTAGTGCTTCCTGAGAAACATAGTTATCTGTTCTCTGGTCTTATGTAATATATTTATTCTGGCATGCTCATCTTGTTGAGCCTTTTGATCCTTTTTCCAATACTCTGCCAAGTTAATATTATCATTTATACCTCATTAATTGTAAGCCATTGATTTGTTCATGCTCCAAGCAGCAATCTCAGCTGTGTATTGGTATTGGCTCCAGATGTATTTGTCAGTATATAAAATCCTGAGGTAAGACAGTATGCTTCATCAATAAATTCCAAGTAGGTACCTTTATTAAATTCTTAGCTGAGTAATCCCTGAAGAGTCTTGTGAGCACTTCAAGTACCAATCCTGTGTAATTTAAGCAAAAGGATCCTTTTAAAGTGAAAGGAAGAAGCTTCCAGGAAGAAATGATAAGGCATATATCCAACAAAACACACATACTCAGAACCTATAAACCAATTAGAAAAAAAAACAGACATTTAAATAGAAACATGGGTAAATGATTCAAACAGGAATTTCACAATGGCTCATTAAGTTATAGAGAGGTGGTCAAATTCATTTGCATTAGGAAAATTTCAAAATAAAACATCCAATATTATTTTCTACCACTAAAATTGCTTTAATGAAAACTTTAGGTAAGACCAAATGTATATTAAGTAGGTGCAACAATCAGAGCTATAATGCACTGCGGGTGAGAATAACACTGGTTAAAAAAAATAAAAGAAAAAGAAAAAGAAATGCTCTTTGTCTATTATTACATCCTCCCTCTCACCCAGCTCCCTCAAAATCCATTCCTAGGCTCAGGAGACATATCTTGGATAAGAATTAAATCTTTCTTCCATGCTTTCATAACCAGGTTCCAGAATTGTTCTGTGAAGCCAAACCACGTTCTTCACATAATCATTTTACACATTTGAGGTTCTTAGAAATTATAAATTTATAGCATGCTAAATATCCTATGATCCTGGGATATTCATCAATAATATTGTCTTTTTTTCCATTAAGCTAGTAAATTATTCAGCCTTACACAATGACCTGTGGAGTGGGAAATTGATAAAAAGAAGAAAACCAGTCAATTTGAGCCAATAAAGTGTTCATTATTAAGCCAGCTGATTATAACTGATTGAAGTTTATTCCTGTAGGAAAACACTGGAAATGGTCCAAAAATACATGGTTTAGAATTCTCAAACTCAAGATAAAATGGAGGTGGGATATAGATATATATAAATTGTTATAGATTATTGGTTGAGGGCTGCCCCCCCCCGGGGTTGTTAATACCTAACACTTTAAGCTTGCTGTATTCACAAAAACAAAGTGGTTTTCCACAGCGTTGGAAAGTAAGTATGCAGATCTGGCAACTGAATGTTGTTCTAATTATAAATAACTTACTGTGAATATGGTCCACTGCTACTTATAAATTGGCTTGCATGGAAAAAATGTCCTTCTTTATAAAAAAATGTGATATAAAATGTATTTTCCTTTAAAACATTTATTCTTAAAAATAATTTCTCAGTGAATATGAGTGGTACATAAATAGATGAATAGATCTATCTGATGGCTTACATAAAGAATGTATACATATGTAACCTCAAAAACATTAAAAACATTATTTTCAACAATCATTTTTATAAAGGAATATATTTACCTTAAATTACATAATTATTACACTTGCAACTATGAAATATAGATTATTGAATATAATTTCTCAGATTTCTTAGAATATACATGCAAGTATACATGTACATAAGGATATTCTGCTCTGATCTTTATTTTCTTTACAGTGAAGTAAAATTAGAATATACCTTCATTCTCACTTTTTAAAATCAAACTTTTAAGAAAGAATAATACATTATATCTGAAAATTAATTTTATCAGGAATTCTCAGAAATGAAAAGAAAGAAGAAACTGAAACTTTTCTCAATCTTACCATATGTCAAAACTCTTCCAATACATTATGACATTTAAAAACACAATTTCTAAATCCTAGGCACTTTCTTTTGTACTGAATTTCAGTTCTTTAAGATACAATATCTGGAGGTACTTTGAAGACAACACACAGGCAACTGAATGATTGTAACTTCCTTTTTACACAGTGGAACCATTTTTTAAGGATTTTATCCTAAAATTCCTTCTTTATGGATGTCCTTGAGCATTTAGGTCTTGTAAGGTTTAGATTCTTATTAAAAAATGAAGCCTTGAGCTTATTCTACTATTGTAATAGAGAACTCTCATTTTTAGAAGCTTTAATACTTTTTAAGGCAAAATGACCTTGGGACAAATCTTATGAGTGTTCACATCTCTGCTGTTCATGTTCATCTCCCAGGCAGTGATGGCTTCTAGGAAATTCATACAAAAAGAAATAAATGTGATATGTTACTCTGATATCTTTGACTATACAGGATTTGTATTGCAATTTAATAAAACAAAATAATTTCTTAGATTCCATTTCTGTATATTGCTTATTGTCATATACTTTGGTCCTCCCCAGAGATATATGCATATTTCCTGAAGACACAATTATTGGCTTTCTATTTGAAACTTCTGGAAAAAAGAGACTAAAAGGTTAAATGAAAATGAAAGAAAAACGAATTATTTTTAAAACAGATTTGTATAGAAAGAAAAAATGAATATATAAAAGGAGTGCAAGTTTTCTATACATTCCAGTTAAAATAATATTGGAGAAATTAACTTTCTGATGATATAAGGAGTCAACTTTTTGTTTTTTGCTGTTTCCTTGAATAGTTTATATAAATATAAAAAACAAATCACCATTATCATCTTGTGAACACAGATTATTCACTAATCATATGTCTATGCACAGATCTACGTCCTTCATGAATTCTAACATTCTTTGATTCTGATGAGAGTCTGACTAGTTAACAATCATAAGAAGTTTGAAAGCAGAGGAATAGGAATTACATTGGACAATTACAGTATGTCAGTGATAATGGCTCCAATATCATTTTTTGTAAGGTTACAACGTTACCAACAATGGTAGTGGTCCAAACAGCAATAACTTTAATTCCATGGCTTTAGCTTATGGGAAGTAAGAACTTCTTATATTCTGGATGACATCATGCTGCCACTTTTGACCCTCTGTAACATTTTTAAATTAAATTTCCTTCTTTTTTCTTGACACTAACATAAGGAAATTGAGAAAGATTTTAGGAGTTTGAGGTTGGGGAGGTTTCTCATTGACTGCAGGGGATGGTTAGTTCATCTTCCCCCTTTTTCTTAAAAGGAGGAGATAAAATTCCCTCTTTTCAAGAATTGTCTTCTTTCTCCCTATATATGCAGGCTTCAAGGAGTGGTGTGGGTGTGAGAGCTCCCCCTTTAAGGCCTTCATACTCCATTTTAAGTGATGTCCCCTTTACTCATTTTCACAAATATTACTCAGCCTTAAAAAGGAAGGAAATTCTGCTACATGCTACAGCATACGTGAAACTTGATTTAGGCTAAGCAAAATGAGCCAGTAACAAAACGACCAATACTGTTCACTAATAATTCTATAATATGTGGTACCTAAAGTGGTCAAATTCAGAGAATATTTGAATGTAGAATGGTGGCTTTAGCCATCAATCCAAGACAATGCATCACCTCTGACTCTCTCTGAACCCACAGCGAGGTGCGTTGTCCAGTCTCAGTTCTGTACTGGTAAAGAGCTGCCTCTGTCTTGGTCATGCTCAGCCAACTAGAAGCAGCGAACATATGCTCCCCGTGCTTGTGGTGCTCCTCAGTGCATGAGCTCACACTTCAAATGGGAAAAGTGACTGAACAGATCAACACAGGAGAAAAGATAGATAATAGTGGTTGCAAGGGACTTGGGGAAGGTGGACTGGGGACTTGTTTAATGGGAATTGAGTTTCAGGTCTGCACAAAGAAGAGTTCTTGAGATTGGTTACAAAACAATGTGAATAAATCTAACACTATTGAACTGTGTGCTCATAAAGAGTTGAGATGGCAAATTTCATATTCTGTGTATTTTACCACAACTAAAAATATTTTTTAAACGTGCTAAATTAAAATAATAAACTCACATGAGCATTCTTCCAACCTTTCTCTATCAGTTGTAGACATAATTTAAAGTAAGGGAGGTAGTTTGTCCCTACCTATACCTTTGTACCATGACCGCCTGCTTCGCTTTTCTTCTGCCCTTTTTCTGATTTATGTCTTAAACAGTGTGTGCTAGCTTGAGCTCAGGATACAATTTTCAGACGTGTTCAATCATTTCTCCTATTGGAAGCATGTGTTCATACACTGGAGAGAAGCACAAGCACTGGGAATATATGTTAGCTGGTTCTACTAGGCTGAGCATGGCCAAGACATAGGCCACTATTTTACTAGTACAGAACTGAGACTGGGCAATCAGATTCTCTGTGGGTTCAAAGAGCACCAAAGGTGATGCATTTTCCTGTGTCTGGGATTAAGAGGTCAAGAACATGACAGACGTCTCAGAGAAACTGTGATTTCAACTGAAGCTCTTCAAAGGACTTTACTGAGTAAAGGAGAGAACTTAGATCCCTCTCAGGACTTCTGCTTGACTTTTGTTATTGAGAAGGTTTCTTGTGATCAACTTCTTGGGTAGGAACTAGGCAACTGTCTTTTCTCTTCATCTGTACTTTCTGTATTAGTATTGGTCTTGAAAATATCACCATTGGCATCTGGTTTAATTTTCTTTTCCTTGACTTCCAAGCTGCTCAACTACTTGGCTGGTGATTCCTGTTCACCCAACTTGTCCTCAGAAGTAAATGGCCCTTTTTTAGGTTGCAGGGTTGCAGATAGGATTCTCCCCTTGGCAATCTTGCCACCCAGCACTGAAAAATTAAGGGCTCTAGGAGTCAATGGAAAGAAAACTGAATTTTAACATTAACTTTGGAGTAATGCTTACTGTTTCAGTGTATAAGCTAATAGATTGTCTTGACTGACTGTAGAAAAATCCTTTCCCGCTGAGGTTTTCAGAAAGAAAGTGCTGTTAACAAGTAGTCCCTGTAGGGGACATGTTTTCTAGTAGGGTGCTCCCTCTTCTCATCTACCTCCCAGGGCCACCTTAGCATCTCTAAATGAGTAATTAGCATTCTCCCTGCTGACATGGAATAATGGAAATCTCAACTGAAAAAGGTCAAAATTTCAGGAAAGATCATATTAGTTTCTAATCTTTCTTTTGAAAAGCTGTATTCTTTAATTTGTACTAGCCTATGAAAAAATTAATCACTCTCATTTCCAATATGCACACATCAATATATAACAGTACCAAAATAAAATTTACTTCACAATTATTTTTCTTTGGTGACATTTGTGTTGCTAATTTTAGAACACTTTTGAAATTTCATGCCTTAAATACTTGTGTAAATAATATTTTGGAAAAATATGTCATACATGATTCTCTTATGCAAAATCTATAACAGATTTTCATTAAAAGTATTTTGCATATATTTAAAAACATTATAATTATTATATATAAACCCAGAAAATATAAGATTTTCTTATGAGGCCAAAGATAAAACATTGTTTTTAAAAATAATTTATTTACTTGAAATATATTAACATGTTAGCATACTTTCATTAACCTGTTATGACAGTACTGCAATTCATTTACTCCTCCATTTAAAAATTTTCTTTCCAAACATTGATCACATACAGAAATGTATGCTGGAGGAAAAATAAAATTGATCAGCTAGAATTCTGTCCTGCATCTTTCACTGACATATTTGTATTTCTTCACATTTTTCAAACATTAAGTTAATGATTACTGTATAGATATTTCTTACAATACGATATGTATTTAATGTTATTATAAATTATATACCAAAGTAAATATTAGGATTTTAGATTGCCATTTAATTATGTAGCTTTTCTTATTTAGTCATTATTTTGGCCAGCATAATTTTGTTTTAGTTAAAATATTAAAGTAGGTAGTCTCCATAGCAAACAACCAGACATGTAATTTCACTATTCTCACCCTACAGATGTGAAAACCAAGACTCTGATTGGGGAAGTTAACCAAGATTTTAAAAGGTAGTACTCAACTAGTTCATCTCGAGAATCTATGTCTTTCCTCTCCATGTTATACTGCCTCTATGAACAAGAACCAGGAAAGTACAGAATATTGACAACAGTCTCTTCTAAATGGAATAATAAGCAAACCAGAATTACGGAAGGTGGGGAAGTCACTATTCCTTAAGTACATTTTATAACTAATGTGAGAAAAGGCTGCAAATTTAAGCCAGGCTCAGACATACAGACCTTATAAACTGCTTTGAGAGAATTCCATTTTAGCCTCATGGCAATGGAAATTGAGGGGATGACCTATTTTCTGCTGTCTGGTAATAGGAAAGGAAATATGCATTACATTTAATTAAAAAAACAAAAAGACTATGAGCAAGAGGCATGTTTGCTAAAACATACTTCAGGTATCCAGGTGTGAGAAGCTGGTGGATATGACCATGGAAGTTGCAGTGGAAAAGGGAAGTAGTAAGTGGATGCAAGGAAAATGGATGCAGGACATATTCGTGGCATGGAATTTGGGGACTTGGTGATAAATTGGATGTAGGGAATGAGGGAAGAACACTAAAGGATGATTGTGCTTTACTTTGGTAGCATTAAAAAGAAAGACACAGGTCCAATATGGTGTCACTTCTAGGCCAAGTTACCAAACCAGAGCTTAATAACTAACTTAATGGCAATTTCAACCTCCTCCAGAAATTTAGTCAGTCAGGAATTTTCTGGTCAGCATCATTGAAAAGATAACCTGTCACAGGAGCCCTCTCCATCTTCCCTAAAAGAAGATGGAGTCATCTGCCTTGTAAGGCCCCTGCTTTTCCCCCTACGAGAAAGTGACCTTGCCTAAAACAATCCCTTCTTTTCTTTTACTAGTAACTTCCCCATAGCCTCCTGTCTATAAAAACCTTCCATTTTGTACAATTCCTTGGAGCATCTCTCTCGCTTGCTAGAGGGGATGTTGCCCGATTTATGAATCTCTTAATAAAGCTAATTAGATCTTCAAATTTGCTTGGATGAATTTTATTTGTTAACAGTAGTGAACGTGGAGGAGGAAGAACAAGGTGGGATGGCTAGGGAAATAGTCCATTAGGGCTGCCCTTGGCCGGCATAAACTTAATCAATGATATTGACAGTTTGGGGGAGAATATTAAAATATGTAAAAAATGGCCACAAAATGTTTTCTGAATAATAATATAGCATTTAAAAGCAATGCTATTAGTTCAGAAACCAGGATTTTTGCCAAGTAGACAGTCTTTAATTACAATGGGGAAAAAGCACTTGAGAAATGATTGTGCCCATGTCCAAGAGCAAGTGCAACAACCATTTCATTCACAAAAGCATTAAAATGCTAATGTTTCATCTTTATTCTAAGGCTTCTAAGGAAAAACTGAAAACAAAGTAACAAGACTTCATTCCAGTGATAATGACTGAAGCTAGAATGAGACATAATGAGATCACATTTCCGATTCCAGTTTCTATAAATTAATACTACACTTCTGTAGCCTTCTGCAGGAGTTGAGTAGCTTAGCTTAATAGGCTGCATCGCAACATGGTGTACATTTTTGGAACTTCAGCTAACCATTTTACTACATCCTAACACTATTGTCAAAATACAGACCACTTTTTAAAAGTCCACTTATTAAATTTATTTTCTGGTAATGGGGGAAATCTAGTAACCACAATGTTGCTCATGTGATTGTATATTAATGATTCCAAAAAAAAAAAATTTTCCAGGGCATATGTAAGGTTAGAGATTGGCATCCTTGGACACAGAGACTAGCATTTATTTACTGAATTTTCACATCATTGTTTATCTTGGTATTGTGACAATACCCCCAAAATCTTTGAGGTTCAATATCATAGAAATGAACACTGAACTTGAAAGAAAGAAAGCAGGTGGAGTTTATTAGAAATAGCTTGCATAAAAGGGAGCCCACAAGAAAGAGGGATGTCACATTCCTTGAAAGGGTTGTGCATAGGGCTTATAAAGACAGTTTCAGGAGGATGAGGAGCTGTAGTCCTACCATTGTTATCTTGTGGTGGTTTGAAACTGCCTGAAGAATGGAACATCTTTATCTGTGGTTTCAAGGGAGCTCCAGGAGAAATTCTGGAAACTCAGAAATTCTTGTTAGAAGATAACATGGAGGGAAAAGTTTAACTTCTTAGCTTATTTCAAAATGGAGTGATTTAGGCTTTGTTAGAGACTCTAAAAATATGTTTCTCTTTGTTGCCTCATCAAAGTTCATTTGCTTCTTTCTTCAGGCTACCACCTCTAGCAGAATATCATTGATTCTTCCTTAATAAAAATTTATATTCTAGATCAAATGCTATCCCTGTTTCAAAGTCTTCTGGCTATGTTTCAGATATTTCTGTGCACCAGCATTCTTGTGAAGATCACTCTGTATAAAGGTTTTCAAAAGCTACTTGGCTGACTTACTTCTAAGCAGCAATGATTAAACAAATGAAAACTAGTACTTTTACTGGAGATCGGTTCTTGGTGTAATCAAAAGAAGGAATTCAAGGTTGGACACAAAAGTGGCTGAGTTTTAGAGCTTAAAGAAAAGAGAAAGTACATGGTTATATTTGAGTGCAGGCAAGTCCAGGTGAGTTTCCCTTAGGATAAAATAAGGAGCTTTTTTAAGTGAATGGAAATGAATATTTACTAAGTGGAACAGGTTTCCAAGGGAACAGATGGAGTATTCTCAGTTAGGGCTTATTCTGCCCTCGCTCTGGGTGGGGTAGCTTTTGGCTGCATTTGGTTCTCACCAGAACTGCATGACATGGAAAGAAACAATTCTTACTATGTTAACGATGGAGGGTTATGATTTTTACTATGTAAATTAATGTAATGTACTTTGGGTTGCAGTTTGGACCAATTTCTCCTCCCTATTGGAACCTGCCAGTTTGGGCCAGTTGCTATTCTCACTCCTCACATCCCACTATAAAAGCTCATATGGAATGTGTAGAATTCAAACAGCCACCTGAAAACCCACTCCTCTCCCTGCTCTAAGAGTACAATAGATAGTTGAGGTTAAAAAGTAAATCAGATTACCATTATTAAAATTAACTTTAAGAACAGTTTTAGATTTATAGAAATATTGAGAAGATAGCACAGGGTTTCCTTATGCACTATACCCAGCTATCCTTATTAGTAGCTTACATTAATATGGAACATTTGCTATACTTAATTAGTCAGTATTTATATATTATTATTAACAAAAGCACCAACCTCCAAAAAATAGTCATATCCAACAGGCTGAAAATCAGTAAAGACATAGTTGAATTAAAAAATACCATCAATCAACTGTATATAATTGACATTGTGGACTCCTTCATCCAACAAAAGCAGAACACACATTTTTCTCAAACTCACATGGAAAATTCACCAAGATAGATCACACTACCTTTGCAATAAAACACACCTGAACAAATTTAAAAGATCTGCCCTCAGATCACAATGGAATTAAACTAGACATCAAACAGAAAGATAACTAGAAAATCCCAAAGTAAGTGGAGATTAAGCAACATACCTCTACATGACACATAGGTCCAAAAAGTAATCTCAAGAGAAATTTAAAAACATTTTTAAATAGTTAAAAATAAAATATAACATCAAAATTTGTGGGTGGCAGCCAAAGAAGTACTTATGGGGAAACTTACTGCATTGAAGTCATATATTAAAAAAGAAGAAAGATCTAAAATCAGTTTAATTTTCATCATAGGATAGAAAAAGAAGAGTAAATTAAATCTGAACTAAGAAGAAAAGAAATAAGAAACAGAGCAGAGATCAGTGAAAATGAAAACAAAAAAATAAAGAAAGAAAATCAATAAAATCAAAGGTGATTCTTTAAAAAGATCAATAAAAGCAATACAACTCTAAGCTGGCTAACACTGCTGATCTCATGGAATTTAAAGGGATCTAAAATGAATAGTAAGAACAACTCTATGACCACAAATTTGGTAACATAGGTGAAATGGACCCATTATTTGAAAGGTACAATCTTTCAAAAACTCACCCAAGAACAAAGATACAGTCTAAATAAATAAACTGAAACTATTAAATAAACTGAACCAGTAATTAACAGCCTTCCAGAACAGTAAGAACCAATACCAGATGTGTTCACAGGTGAATTCAACCAAAATTTTAGGGAAGAAATTATACTAATAATCCACAATAACTTTCAGAGGATAGAGTCAGAGGAACTATTTCCTAACTCATTCAATGATGCCAAAAGTAGCCTAATACTAAAAGCAAAGACAATAAAAGAAAAGAAAACTATAGACCAATGCGACATGTGTATGGATGCAAAAGTCCTTAGCAAAATATTAGCAAATCAAATACAAAAAAGGATAAAAGAAATTATGCACTGTTACCAAGTTGGATTTATCACAGATATGCAACTCTGGTTCAACATTCAAAAATCAATTAATTCATGTAATTTATCACATAAACAGGATAAAAAAATAAGTCATATAATCATATCAATAGATGAAGAAATAGCATTTCACAAAATCCCAATTCCATTCATGATAAAAACTCTTCAGTAAACTAGGATAAAGTATAAACATGATAAAGATTATCTACAAAAAACTGACAGGAAACATAATTAGTGGTGAGAAACTCAAAAGTTTTCCCAGTAAGATCAGGTACAAGAATAGGATGCCTTCTCTTCCCACTCCTTTTGAACATCATACTGAAGTCATTGGCAATGTGATAAGGCAGGAAAAGGAAATGAAAGGTATACAGACTGGGAAGGAAAACATAAAACTGTCTTTGTTCACAGATGACATAATTATCTATGCAGTTAATTTAAAAAAATCAACTTGTAGAAGTATTCAGCCATTATAGCAAAGTTGCAGTAAACAATGTAATATACACATGTCAATTGCTTTCCTATATACCAACAATGAACATGAGGAATTTGTAATTAAAAATACAATACTGTTTATATTAGCATACAAGAAAATGAAATACTTGGGTATAAATTTAAGAAAATATATACAAGATATATATGAGGAAAATTACAAAACTCTGATTACTGAAATAAAATAACAAAATAAATAGGAAGATATTTCATGTTCATGAACAGGAAGATTTAATATTATCCAGATGTCTGTACTATCCAACTTGCTCTATAGATTCAATGCAATCCCTGTCAAAAATCTCAGTAAGTTATTTTATGGATACTGACAAACTCTTTATAAGTTTATCTGGAAAAGCAAGACACAGAATAGCCAACAAAGTGTTGAGGGAGAAGAACAAAGTTGGAGTACTGACACTACCTGTGTTCAAGACTTACAAAAAAATCTAGAGTAATCAGGACAGTGTGGTATAAATGAAAAAATAGACATAAATCAATGTAACTGAATAGAGACACCAGATAAAGCCACCCATAAATGTAGTCAAATAATCTTTGACAAAGAGGTAGGGGCAATACAATGGAGCAAAGACAAGTCTCTTCAACAAGTGGTGCTGAAACAACTAGGCAACCACATGCAAGATAAAAAGAATCAAGACTACAGACATGACACCTTTCACAGAAATTAACTAAAAATGGGTCACAGACCCAAATATAAAAAAGAAAGTTATAAATACTCTTAGATTATAACATTCAGAAAACCTAGATGATCTTAGGTATGGTATGGTATTTTAGATAAATGCCAAGGACACAATCCATGAAAGAAACAATTAATAAGATGGACTTCATCAAAATTAAAAAATGCCTTCTTTTGCAAAACACAGTATCAGGGGAATTAGAAGACAAGCCACAGACTGGGAGAAAATATTTAGAAAAGTCACATCTGATAATGGACCATAACCTGAAATATATAAAGATCTCTTGAAGCTCAACAATAAGAAAACAAACAACCCAATTGAAAAATGGATCAAAGACCTTAAGAGATACCTCACCAAAGAAGATAGCACTTAATCACAGGATAAGTTACTCCACATCATATGTCACCACAGAATTGCAATGAGATACCACTACACACTTATCAGAATGGCCAAAATCTAGAAAACTTACAACAGCAAATGCTGGCCAGGATTTGGAGCAACAAGGACTCTCATACATTGCTAATGAGAATGAGCAATTGCACAGCTGCTTTGGAAGAGTCTTTGGCAGTTTTTTACAAGAATAAACATGCTTTTACTATTAATCCAACCATTGTATTCCTTAGTATTTAACCGAAGGAGTTGAAAAACATATCCACACAAAAACCTGTACACAGATGTTTATAGAAGCTTTGTTCCTAACTTGAAAATAACCCAGACGATACTTGGAAACAACCCAGATGTCTTTCAGTGGGTAATGGATAAATAAATTTTGGTATATCCATACAGTGGCATATTATTCAGTGCTAAAAACAAATGAGTCTCAAGCCATGAAAAGACATTATATGGTTCCAACTATATGACATTCTGGGAAAGGTAAAACTTTGAAGACAGTAAAAAGATGAGTGGTTGCCGAGGTATGTAAGGGAGTCAAATAGGCAGAGCTAGAGAATAGTGTGAGATCTTGTAATATATTTTATTACACATATGTCCAAATCCTGAGAATGTGCAACACAAGTAGTGGAACCATAATGTAAGCTATGGACTTGGATGACTATGATGCATTAATATAAGTTCATCCTTGGTAAAAATGCACCATTTTGGTGAGTAATATTGAAAATGGGGAAGGCTATGCATGTGTTGGGGTCTGGTGTTTGTGAAAGACCTCCATATTTTCCTTTCAATTTTATTGTAAACCTATAACTGTTTTTAAAAATAAAGCATTTAAAAATAAAATAAAATAGGACTTGATATCTGGTATTGTTCTTTTTCTCCCAGATTGCATTTGATACTCTTGGTCATTTGTATTTCTGTATAAATTTTGAATCAACATAAAATTTTGACAGAAATGAATTATGGATTATTAACTATAATATGTGGAATCTATCAATTAGGTGGAATCTTAGTTATTAATTTGATCTTCCTTTTCTAATATATGCATTCAATGCTATAAATTTCCCTATAAGTACTTCTTTTGTTGCATCCCACAGATTTTGATAAATTTTTATTTTCATTTGGATCAAAATATTTTAAAAATTCCTTGCAGATTTCTTTTTGGACTCATATGCTATTCAGAAGTGTGTTGTTTAATCTTCACTTCTTTGGGATTTTCCAGTTATCTTTCTGTTTTATGCCTAGTTTAATTCCATTATGATCTGAGGGCAAACATTCCACGATCTCTGTTCTTTTATATTTGTTCAGGTTGTTCTATGGCCAGGGATGTGATTCTTGGTGAAGATATATACATTAGCATACATACTCAAATACATGATTGTATTGTCATTTTGAAAAAACTGTTACCTGTTAAATTAAGAGAAATGAAAGTTTTTATTTCATCTTCACTTAGTCTTTCTTCAGTGTTCTTCCTTTCTTTATGCAGATCTGAGTTTCTGACCTATACTATTTTCTTTCTCTTTAAAGAGCTTCTTTTAACTTTTAAGGCAGGTCTACTAGTAACAAATTCTCACCATCTTTGTTTATCTGACAAAGCCTTATTCTCCACTTTTGAAGGATATATATATTTGACAAAAAATATCTATGCAGCATATAAATCTATTGGTAGCCAAGAAGAAAATGGTAATATAGTGAACAATGTAATATCACAATGACCTGTAAGCCAGTGAGAAAGTAATCAATGCTACTAATTATCAGGGATAAGAAATTTTAAAATGTAATGTAGGACCAATCTCCACCTACTATAAAGTCTAAAATTAAAACAACAAAACAACTTGTAGAGGCTGTGGAACAACTGGAACTCTCATAAAATGATCAGAGTGTGAATAAATATGGTCATACATACTAAAACTGAATATATATATATATATATATATTTTTTTTTCTATTACCCAGCAGTTACCCTTCTAGGTATATAGTCAAAAGAAATGTTCAGAAGTGTTCATCAAAAAAGCATAGTAGAATTACATAGCACCAATATTCATGATAGTCCTATACTGGAGACCTCCTCAAAGTTAACCTGCAGTAAATTGGAAAATGTTATATGCTCACTATAAAAATCTATACAGCAATAAAAATAAACTGAAATTCAAACCACTAGCAACAGTGTAGGTAAATCTTGCTAACATATTGATGAGAACCAAGTCAAGCTTAAAATAATACATGTTGTATGATAACATGTATGTAAAGTTCAAAAATGGGTAAAACCATTCAAAGACATGTTACAATATGACAGTATTTGTATTAATCAAGTTTCTCCAGAAAAAGAGTGTGTGTGTGTGTGTGTGTGTGTGTTTATATGTGTGTGTATATGTATATAAGTTGATTTATTATAAGAAACCAGCTCCTACAATTACGGAGGCTGGAAGTTCCAAGTTCTTCAGAGTCAGTTGGCAAGCTGGACACCCAGGAGAGCTGAGGGTTTAGGTCAGGTCTGAGTCCAAAGGCATGAGAACCAGGAGAGCCAGATGGTATATTTCCTGTTTGAAGGGCTCTAGGCATAAGGCCCAGGAAAAGCCAATGTTTCAGTTCAAGTTTGAAGGAAGAAAAAAAACAATAGCAGGCAGGAAGAATTCTCCTTACTCACAGGAGGGTCAATCTTTCTGTTTTACTCAGGATTTCACCTGATTGGATGAGGTACCCACATGATGGAGGTCAATTTGCCTTACTCAGTGTGGGTGAAATTGCAATATTTTCAGAATCTCTTGCCTGGCCTTAGTACATCTCCATATCAATAGGTGCTTACATGGGGGAGCAAGGGCATATCCGGACCAGAGATGTTAAGTGGGGTTCCTTTCTGCAGCCGTTATCAGGAGAGAGACAAGCAGAAGTGGGCAACTGCTTATAAGCAATAAATGGATTTCTCCCACTTTATTTCTCCCTTTGACTGATTTTGGTTTCAAAGGTAATTTACCCCAGGCTGAGAAAATATTTTCCCCCGAGTTACACTCAGTCTACCCAATTAAATGTTAATGACTTCACAAAAACACACAAAATAATGTTGAGCAAATATCTGAGCACCTTGTGGCCTAGTCAAATTGACACATAAAATTAACCATCACAGTACTTAGATTGGATTATATGAGTAGAGGCACAGAAGTGGGGCTTCTGGTAATGCTCTTTTCTGAGCTGAGCGCTGGTTACACATGACTATTCAGTTTGTGAAAATTTATCAAGTTTCACACTTCTGGTTCATGTAATCTTCCACACATGTATGTGTTGGTAAAAATGGTTTCTTAAATAAACTGTATATAATTGAGATTTAAATGATTTACAATTACAAATCTTGAGTCTGTAATTAAACTTTTGTCAGTCCTCAGAATGCTGAAGTTTGAGTCAATGTTACAGATATGCAAAGTGAAGCAGATGGTCCAGAACAATTTGTTTTATATTATTAGAAGCATTCTACATCTTCAATATTTTGAATTATTTGCTATAGAAACTAAAACTGATTTCTCACTCACATTAACCATGTATGGTTTTAATACAAAAAATAATATAAAATATATTTTTGTTTAAACGGAAGTAAAAAAAAATATTAAAATTGTGGTCTGACTCAATGTTTACAAACTGTGATGCTTTCTAAGCCCGTGTCCAAACACTTTGAAAACACTTTAAGATAACTAATCTGATAACTTCCCATGTTTACTTGATATTATGCCATTTAATATGGAAAATAAAATAGCTCACATTTAATATCTTTTACTGAACTGTCACAATTAAATGTTCCTTAACCTTCACATTCTTAATCTTTATTTTTATAAACATTTTTGAAACTCATTTTAATGGCTCAATATATGGATTTTTTTTAAGGGTCGGCTTTTGGAGTGTAATTCGAAAGCATTTTGCAACTAAATAAATAATTTATACTAATATCTGATGAAAAAAGATTTGTTCTTAGTAAATACATTACACTTCTATGTCGTTGTAGTTTAAACATGGCTTTCTGACTTATAACTGCAAAATAAAATCTCTATGACACCCAACTGGAAAAGAACACCAGTTCATTGACTATGAAGTCTCCATGTAGCAATGTTATGAAGAACAATGGAAACACAATAAAAAGAGGCTCTTGAATGTGTGCTATTGAGTGGTAAAAACACATATTTCATGAATAGAAGCAATTATTATTTTATCAGTTAAAAATAATTTTATCAGATTCTTTCAGTTGAATGACCATTCTCCTTGGGATTTCATACTTCCTTATAGTCCCTTCTCACTACTAACTCCAGTGTGAAAATAAAGTGACTGTGTCAGAGTCCTAGAAGCAACGTTAAATTCTCAAGGAATTTTTTCAAAAGAAAGAAAATGAAATTTATGCCTACGCAGTGAACAAGACCCTTCAAAGTTTTAATCTGCTCCTCCATTATAATAAATATTATATTTTAATACTTTTACTATTTTAATCTTTTGCTCTACTTTCAAGTGGGAAAAAGAAAAGGAACTGATTTAACTAACACGCTGAAACTCTGGACCATAAGTTTCCAGAAAGACAATTTAAAGCATGAAACTATCTCCTTGGACTGTGATTGTCTGAGGTTAATTCAGAAGCAATTATCTATGGTTTCTTAACCTCTGAGACAACATTGTAGATTACAATTTTCCATAGGCAAAAATCTTGACATTAACTGTGCATAATTTAGGGAATGATTACAAAAGGGAAGACATTCATTAGCTGATCTTCCTAAAAGTAAATCTTGAAAATGTATAATTTTAGGCCATCAGGCTTGTTATGAATATAGAACCATATTGCTCAAATAACTAACTTTTTCACATTTCTCCCAAAGTGGGCATTGTTTGGTCTTTTCTTGCCACAGGATCATTCAATATTATAGATCTGCTTTGTGAACAAGACACACTAACCTTTGATCAAGACACTTAAGGAAATGTTCACAGGGTTGCAAGTAGAAATTTATTCTTTTGGCTTCTATTATTTAATTGTTTAAAGAGGGAAAAATTATAAGATCCAGCTAATTAAAAACAGGCTATTTGCAGATCATCTGTTAGCTCCAAAGAGCAGAGATGCAGAATTTTCACTGATGGATTCATCATCAGACCAGCTCTTTTCCAGTGCTAACTCATGGTGCTTCTTTTCCTACTGAATCTTTCTTCTGTTGTCTGTTCCAGATCATTGCTTTGTGAAGGTATGAGTTAGTTAATCTTTTATCTCTTATAGTGAAACACATGATATTTTCAGCATGTGTCCTTGAATAAAGAATTTACATGCTATAATATATTTTTTTCAGACATAATTTTCTCCAGTTTTATTAGTGCTCATAATTTTTTTATTCAGAAAAACTTTCCAACATGCAATCAGAGCCCATGTTCTTCAGGAATATGTGTCATATTTTGTATTGCCCCAGAAGAAGCAGAGACCTGGTTCTAATACCAAATCACTGTATCATTGTACAGACCACTGAATAATACCGGAAAATGTATGAGGACATACTCAGGACATTAGTATAGGGACAACCACACAACATATTTATAACTTAAGCATTATGTAAAAGATGTCTCACCTGAGTTGTTGGTTGTGATACATTTCCTAGAAAAAAAGTAAACATGTTTTTATCTTCTAAACCTATAAAACATATTTAGCCATTCATTAATGTTTGTGTAACTGTTCATTAGGCTACCATGTTATTGATATTTTGAAATTGCTTTGATAAAGATATTATTGTATTCCTCATAAGAGAAACACAACTGGTAATGCTTAAGATACAAAAAGTAACATTTCCTGTACTCACCTTTGTTAACATAACTCTGTAGTTATAAGAATGATGTAACCCTAGACTCATAGAATGTAAGTGATGTCTAAAACTCTCAGTCAGCATAAAAGTATAGTTTCCCTGACCAGCAATGAAAACCACAATATCAGTCTCTCTGAGCATTGGTAGAATTCACTATGCTGGCTGTGAACCATTTCGTGTATGTTAGAAGGTCACTCTAACATCATTAATCTCTTTAGGATAAAGAACACTCATGAATGAAGTACAATTTTGATGCACAGTCTAGGAATAAAGAGCAATCAAAGGCATTAGATAGACAATTAAAACTTGGGGTAAAGGTAATGTGTGTCTTTCCTTTGATAATTGGTAAAGTCACTCATTTGCGGTCAAGTCAGTTAAACAGTCATATTAATTAAGCACATGGTCCTTGATCACTTAATTGAAAAGCTTATTTGAATAGCTCTTGAACAGAAATATGTATGTAGTAAATAAGTGGTCTGTAGTTTTTTTTGTTGCCTCTTTCAACTGGCAACCTTGAATTTCATTTTTTCTCCATATTAAAACATATTGACACACACATGAACACACATACAACAGCTTGTCTAACCAGATCCTGGCTAGAATAAATTCTAAAGCAAACAAAAGTAAATGCTCACCATATTTCATATACCAAAATCTAAGTCATTAATATCACGTAGAAAATATAAGAATAATATGTAGTGTAAAAAAGTTGCATGATGCATATTCAGTAAAGTTTTTAAAGGAATGAGGTTTATAATACCAAGTGCTGTGTGTAGTTTTCAACATTTTGATGATTTTAACTGTAGTATTTTATTTTTACTTTTATATTTTCAGTATTGTATTTAGTTCCCTTACATGCAATAATGAGTAAGAAGTGGAATATTTTCCTAGATTTTCACACAGCCAGATTTCCCCATGTTTTGGGTTGAACTGCAGGAAATTACCATTTTGAGGGTCAAAAATGATTGACTACTGGCAATTTTATATCGTTCAACTTATGTCAATTTATACAGAAGTTTGAATATTAAAATCACTATCATATGCTCAAAAAGTGTTTATCCTTTTGTTCCGGCTTTTCTGCCAAGATTACATGTAGTTCTAGAAATAAAGTAACAATTTTTTTCACATTTTTCTATAAGCACCAAAATACATGTATTTGCATAGTTCTGGTGTCATTGTGAAAAAGAATTTATGTCATGTCACCTACTTATGTCCTTTTTGAGATATTTAGCAACACTGATCTTTTGAAGCAGCCTGTCCCACTTATAAATGCCACATTTTTATCTCAACATAAACCATAGAGTCAGCAGCCACAATTTATCTTTGAATATGAAATTTAGCCGCTGAAGATTTGCTATGATCTATAATCTAAAATGTGCTAGCAGCTTTATGTCCTGATTTGTTAGACTTACATGTAGACACACATACAGCAGCTTATCTAACCAGAACCTGGGCGGAATAATTTTATGGGTCAAATTATGTCCTACTAAAATTAGCTTCAGTAAAAAGACATGTAAGCCTCTGTGTTCACACACCCATATCATCAGGAATCATATTATTAAGGATAAGAAAAATATTTAATAGAATAGTGAGAGCTATATTGAAACCAAATTTTGATAGAACTAAAAACTAAAACAATAGTAATGCGAATACATTTATAAAATAATTTTTGAAACTCTATGCTAATTAAGATACAGGTAAAAATATCCAGGCATGATATTTGTGACACACTCAAAGAATACCAATGTAAATATTGGTTTTATTTACAAGGAATAATAGTAATACATAAAATTTCCAGATGATTCCTGGTCTTTTTAAAATCACTTACTATTATAAAATAAGTAACACTGCACATATATATCTGAGAGTACAGAAGACAGAAGAGTGTAAAGACATCACTAGTGTTTACTTACTGGGAAAGATATGGGCTGGCAAAAGGGTTATATGAATTGCCCACTTAATTAGATATGCACCAGGATATTCCTAGGTATTTTATTTGGTGCACTCAGGAAAGCTAAGGCTCATCCAAAGTGAGAAGGGCTCATGAAGAGGACATTTTTGTCCAGGAACCTCTGTAGGTAGCTGGTTAATTGATCACTCATCCATAGCACAGAACAATAACCAAAGTCAGCTAAAGGCAAATACTTCTGTCTCACTGCAGGGAATATAGAGTTCCCACAGCCAGGATGCGCGCCTGACGCTGACCCACCTGGAGCAGGCGATGCTGTCTCACTACTCCTCATGGTGAACGTGTGTCATGAGCTCAGGCCTGTCTATCGAGCATGTGCGGGCTTTGTGATGCCTCACCGTGTATATGCATCAAGAGCGCAGGCCTGTCTATTGAGCATGCGCGGGCTTTGTGACGCCTCACGGCGCACTTGCGTCACAAGCTCAGGCATGTGTATCAAGCATGCGTGGGCTGAGGTGACTTGGTGGGCGGTCACTAGTGTCTGCGCTGCAGTACAGGACATCCGCCCTGAGCCCTGTGCGGACTGTGCTGCCTGTGGATGCGGCAGATGTAATCTCACAGCTCCACCGGCCTCCGCGAGAATGAAGCTGGGTATGAATGTCTTGCCGTTTTTCAGTCTTGCTGAATCCTGCAGGAACCTGTCAGGAGCTGAGCTCCTGTGCTACACTCATTATACGTCCTTTGCCTTCTTGTTTTCTATTCATATCTTCCTGGTTTTTTGGGACCTGTTTTAAACTCCGTTTATCAAAATCCACCCAAATCCATCCCCATCTCCTTATTTTGGAGACTTACGACGGTGTGTGAAATGCCTACGGCTAGAAGTTTGATATGTAAGTACAATGAATTATGATCATTTGGGGATGAGATGAGATGCCCAATATAATAAAGTGTTGAATACAGTTTTACACAGATTATATCATATAATCTTCACAACACTGTGAGACAGGGTGTTATTTTTATAGATGAGAAAATCCACAGCTCAGAAAAGTTTTTCATGATGTACTTCAAATTTGTTGTTAGAATCTCTCTGTTCCATTACAGTGTGTATGTGAAACCAGATGCTTTACCGCCATGGTCAAAGCTGCCACTGTTGCTTACCTTGGATACTCCGACCTTCTACTTTCATCCCTACCCCTGGAGTCTGTTAGAAGCATAGAAGAATATTATACAGTAAATTCAGATATGTAACAACTCAGTTTAAAATCCTCAGATGGCTCCCCTGTCACTTAGAAAGACAGAACCCTTAGAGTCTATACAGCTCGGTAAGACTTTACCTTCACTGCTCTTCCTGTCACTCTACCCCTCGATCATTCTGTTTCTGGATCACTGGCATTTTTACTCTTTCTCAGATAAGCCCCTTCAAGGCTTGAATCTTGCAAGCACTTTTCCCTCCTCATGGGAAGCATTTCCCGCAGTTATCTGTATGGGACAGTACTTCATTTTTTACAAGTTTGATCAAAGGTTACCGGGCCAATCCGGCCTTGCCTAGCTCTCCTACACAAAACAGAAAGTTCACTCCCATGCTCTGGCTTCCTATATCCTCCACTGTTTTTGTTATCTCAGCTTTTATTTTCATTTTTATATTATATGTATGTCTCCATTTGTTTACTATCTGTCCTTAGGACTATAAACTTCTCAAGGTTAAGACTATTTCATTTGCTGCTATATTCTTAGTGCCTGGCATAATGCAGATGCATAGAGGTACACAGAGTTGTTGAGTTAATCCAAGATCCACTTCTTGTTAGTTGCTCAGTCTAAGGAAGTCGTGGTAAAATAATCTAGGAAACAATTGTTTCAGGAATGGTTTTGTGACAGTATAGCCAATGTTACATAAAAGGAAGTTGGGATTCTGGGAATTTTTTCTTCTTGCTAAGATAGTGAGACATCAGAAAAGACTATCTCCCTTCTGCCTTTACTTTTTCTTCATGGAAAGTGATGTTTTGAACTGCTGTGGTGGTCATGCGATAAGCCTCTACATAACATGAAAACTGTGGATGTCAATGAGGAGAGGTGGGAAGAAATTTGGTATCACTTTTGAGCTCTAAGTCAATTACTTTGAAGAATATCCTATCTCTGAGGTTTTTGATGCATGAGATAACATATTTCCTTGCTGCTTAAACCTGAGTTACAGCTCTCCTATTTGTGGCCAAAAATCATGCCCCCCCTCCCCCACCATAAATAGTGTAATTCACCCATTGAATCAGACAGAACTTGCCATGGGACTTGTTTTGGCCAATGATAAATTAATATTGTGACCAAAGGAGGAATTTACAAAGCACTGGGGAACTGGGGCATTCATGCTGGCTATGTTTGGGACTCTGTAATGGCCAGTATGTGACCAAGCCCAGGCTCATTTACTCAATGATGAGAGAGACACTGAATGCTGAGAGACACACAATTGCTACCACTGAATTAGATGACAGCCAAATGCCAAATGTGTAAGTAAAGCCATTGACTGCTTGCTGACCACTAATGTTTGAATCAAGCCAAGCCCAGCAGATGCACTGCTTAGCTGAAGGAAAGCCAAATTGCTGCCCACAGAAATGTGGACTAAGCATATAGGTGTTATTCATACAAGTAAATGTTGGGGTAGATTGTAACACACCAAGTCTAAATGCTACAATATCTTGACTGATATATACAGTGACAAAGTAGAGTTTGTTTGTTTAAACAACTACCCTTTCCACCTTAACAACTGTAGTAGTAAAGTGTTTATACTTTCATATTCCAAACCTAAATATCTAGACAAAGATGAAGTTAAAAAGGGGATAATAAAAAAGACTGAAGCAAGCATGTTTTTGTTAGTGATGTGAAGACAAGCAGACCAGGTTGTAATACCATAGTGAGAGAATTTTCTGTCACAAATGTCAAAAATAATAATATGAGGAAAACTTAGAAATAATCAAAAAACTTGGAAATAATTCTACTCTCAATTTGTATTTCTAGGGCCCCATTCTTTTGTTAGAGTCGCTTCTTATGTCATGTTAATCCCAATGGATCCTAGCCCACTGCTTTCCAGTTTCACTTTTGCATAAGAACTAGTTCTTACAGAGTAGGTGGCATCCTACAGGGAAGCTGCCTATCTGCCTAAGCATTCTATCATCCAGTAAATTGACATGTAGCAAAAATACAAAAATAAATTGAATATCTGGAATAATGGATGGGTTGTTATTTGGATGGGTATTATATATTGCAAGCACATTGGTCTTGTTTCTTAAGGATGGAATGACATGCACTCTGATGAAGATGTGCCACAGGCTAGCCTTTGTTACTCCTGTCCTGACTTTCCTCTTTGGCTTGCTATAGGCAGACTAGCATTCCAGTTTGACTAAACATTTTCTTTTTAAATTTTTTATTAAGGTATTATTGATATACACTCTTATGGTTTCACATGAAAAAACAATGTGGTTTCTAAATTTACCCATATTATCAAGCCCCCACCCATACCCCAGTGCAGTCACTGTTCATCAGTGTAGTAAGATGCCACAGATTCACTATTTTCTTTCTCTGTGCTACACTGTTTTTCCCATGATCCCCCACACCATGTATACTAAACATAATACCCCTCAATTCGCTTCTCCACCCTCCCCACCCGCCCTCCCGCACCATTACCCTTTGGGAACTACTAGTTCCTTCTTGGAGTCTCTGAGTCTGCTGCTATTTTTCCTTCAGTTTTGTTTCATTAGCATACTCCACAAATGAGGGAAATCATTTGGCACTTGTCTTTCTCCACCTGGCTTATTTCAGTGAACAAAATATCCTCCAGCTCCATCTATGTTGTTGCAAATGGTAGGATTTGTTCTTTCTTATGGCTGAATAATATTCCATTGTGTATATGTACTACTTCTTCTTTATCAGTTCATCTACTGATGGACACTTAGGTTTCTTCCACATCTTGGCTGTTATAAAAAGTTCTGCGATAAACATAGGGGTGCATATGTCTTTTTGAATCTGAGAAGTTGTATTCTTTGGGTAAATTCCAAGGATGGGATTCCCGGGTCAAATGGTATTTCTATTTTTATTTTTTTGAGGAACCTTCATATTGCTTTCCACAGTGGTTGAACTAGCTTACATTCTCACCAGCAGTGTAGGAGGGTTCCCCTTTCTCCTCATCCTCACCAGCATTTGCTGTTCTTAGTCTTTTGGATGCTGGCCATCTTTACTGGTGTGAAGTGATATCTCATTGTGGTTTTAATTTGCATTTCCCTGATGATTAGTGATGTGGAGCATCTTTTCATGTGTCTGTTGGCCATCTGAAATTCTTCTTTGGAGAACTGTCTCTTCATATCCTCTGCCCATTTTTTAACTGGGTTATTTGCTTTTCAGGTGTTGAGGCATGTAAGTTCTTTATATCTCTTGAATGTTAACCCCTTGTCAGATATGTCATTTACAAATAAATTCTCTCATACTGTAGGATGCCTTTTTGTTCTGTTGATGGTGTCCTTTGCCATACAGAAATTTTTAGTTTGATGTAGTCCCGTGAGTTCATTGTTGCTTTTGTTTCCCTTGCCTGGGGAGATACGTTCATGAAGAAATTGCTCATGTTTATGTCCAAGAGATTTTTGCCTATGTTTTTTTCTAAGAGTTTTATGGTTTCATGACTTACATTCAGGTCCTTGATCCATTTTGAGTTTACTTCTGTGTATGGGGTTAAACAGTAATCCAGTTTTATTCTCTTGCATGTAGCTGTCCAGTTTTGCCAACACCACTTGTTGAAGAGGCTGTCATTTCCCCATTGTTTGTCATGGCTCTTTTATCACATATTAACTGACCATATATTTATATCTGGGCTCTCTAGTCTGTTCCATTGGTCTATGGGTTGGTTCTTGTGCCAGTACCAAATTGTCTTGATTACTGTGGCTTTGTAGTAGAGCTTGAAGTTGGGGAGCATAATCCCCCCAGCTTTATTCTTCCTTCTCAGGATTGCTTTGGCTCTTCAGGGTCTTTTGTGGTTCCATATGAATTTTAGAATGATTTTCTCTAGTTTGTTGAAGAATGCTATTGGCATTTTGATAGGAATTGCATTGAATCTTTAGATTGCTTCAGGCAGGATGGCCATTTTGACAATATTAATTCTTCCTATCCATGAGCATGAGATGCGTTTCCATTTATTGGTATCTTCTTTAATTTCTCTCATGAGTGTCTTGTAGTTTTCAGAGTATAGGTCTTTCACTTCCTTGGTTAGGTTTATTCCTAGGTATTTTATTCTTTTTGATGGAACTGGGAGTGGAATTGTTTTCCTGATTTTTCTTTCTGCTAGTTCATTGTTAGTGTATAGGAATGCCACAGATTTCTGCATATTAATTTTGTATCCCGCAACTTTGCTGAATTCAGATATTATATCTAGTAGTTTTGGAGTGAATTCTTTAGGGTTTTTTATGTACAATATCATGTCATCTGCAAACAGGGACAGATTGACTTCTTCCTTGCCAATCTGGATGCATTTTATTTCTTTGTGTTGTCTGATTGCCGTGACTAGGACCTCCAGTACTATGTTGAATAGAAGTAGGGAGAATGGGCATTCTTGTCTTGTTCCCGATCTTAAAGGAAAAGTTTTCAGCTTCTTGCTGTTAAGTATAATGTTGGCTGTGGTTTGTCATATATGGCCTTTATTGTGTTAAGGTTCTTGCCCTCTATACCCATTTTGCTGAGAGTTTTTATCATGAATGGATGTTGAATTTTGTCAAACGCTTTTTCAGCATCCATGGAGATGATCATGTAGTTTTTGTCCTTTTTGTTGATGTGGTGGATGATGTTGATTGATTTTCGAATGTTGTACCATCCTTGCATCCCTGGAATAAATCCTACTTGATCGTGATGGATCATCTTTGTGAGGTATTTTTGAATTCAGTTTGCTAATATTTTGTTGAGTATTTTTGCATCTGTGTTCATCAGGGATATTGGTCTGTAATTTTATTTTTTTGTGGTGCCTTTGCCTGGCTTTGGTATTAGAGTGATGCTGGCCTCATAGAATGGGTTTGGAAGTATTCCCTCTTCTTCTACTCTTTGGAAAACTTTAAGGAGGATGGGTATTAGGTCTTCACTAAATGTTTGATAAAATTCAGCAGTGAAGTCATCTAGTGTAGGCATTTTGTTCTTAGGTAGGTTTTTGATTACCAGTTCAATTTCATTGCTGGTAATTGGTCTATTCAGATTTTCTGTTTCTTTCTGGGTCAGCCTTGGAAGGTTGTATTTTTTCTAGAAAGTTGTCCAATTTTTCTAGGTTATCCAGTTTTTTCCTGTATAATTTTTCAGAGTATTCTCTCATAATTCTTCATATTTCTGTGGTGTCCATAATGATTTTTCCTTTCTCATTTCTGATTCTGTTTATGTGAGTAGACTCTCTTTTTTACTTTATAAGTCTGGCTAGGGGTTTATCAATTTTATTTATTTTCTCGAAGAACCAGCTCTTGCTTTCATTGATTCTTTCAATTGTTTTATTCTTCTCAATTTTATTTATTTATGCTCTAATCTTTATTATGTCCCTCCTTCTACTGACTTTGGGCTTCATTTGTTCTTCTTTTTCTAGTTTCGTAATTGTGAGTTTAGACTGCTCATATTGGATTTTTCTTCTTTCCTGAGATAGGCCTGTATTGCATTATACTTTTCTCTTAGCATGGCCTTCACTGTGTCCCACAGATTTTGCAGTGCTGAATTATTGTTGTCATTTGTCTCCATATATTGCTTGATCTCTGTTTTTACTTGGTCATTGATCCATTGGTTATTTAGGAGCATGTTGTGAAGCCTCCATGTTTTCGTGAGATTTTTCATTTTCTTTGCATAATTTATTTCTAGTTTCATACCTTTGTGGTCTGAGAAATTGGTTGTTACAATTTCAATCTTTTTTAATTTACCAAGTGTCTTTTTGTGGCCTAGTATATGATCTATTCTTGAAAATGTTCCATGTGCACCTGAGAAAAATGTGTATTCTGCTGCTTTTGGGTGTAGAGTTCTGTAGATGTGTGTTAGGTCCATCAGTTCTATAGTGTTGTTCAGTGCCTCTGTCTCCTTACTTATTTTCTGTAATGCAATATGAATCACTCATCTTCAAGTCCACAACTAGTAACTACTGACTACTACCCACTTTCCTAGTTTAACTGTAGTCCTTACTTTATATAAATGGAATCATACAGAGTTAATTTTTTTTGCTCAGTGTCTAAAGGCAGTTTATCCTCATTTTTGTTTTATTTTTCTAATTATTCTATAGTATTCTATCTTAGTATAGTACAATATTCCTTTTCTATAATTGGTAGGTCTTTCCATCATTTCCAGATGGGGATACTAAAAATACTCTATGCCTTGTGGCTACATATGTATGAATTCTGTCACTTGAAATTTCTAGTCATAGGGCACAGTCACAGAATTGTCATGCATGCAGCAGCAATGCCTAAGCCTCATGCCTAAAAGACTTGTTTTTTTTTTAAGTAACATTTAGCAAGGATACTTTTATGATGACAGGATAATTACTTCCCTGAGTTGTATGGTAAATTATGGAGTTGTAGAGTTTTATTGAAGTGGTGTTTTCTCTTCTTTTAGTAGTAATTAGTAGGGTTTACTGTTTTTAGAGACAAATGTTGAAATTCTGTTCATGACTACTCAGGGTAAAGTGTCTATCTTAGAAGATCAAAATTTACAATATAAAATGAAGAGGGACAGAATTGAATGAATAACAAATGGTTATGAAGAGTAGAAAATTATAAATTAGAAAGGATGCTGGGATCATACTGTAAAATGGTCAGTGTTAAGTTAAATAGATAGGTTTGCTTTAGTTTGAGTGAGAAAATAACATGAAGAAAATCTTACATTAAAAGATTAATTTGATAGTTATATGCAGAATAAATTACAGGGAAGAGAAGGGTCAGTTGGAAGGCTTTTAAACCATTTAAAATTAGTGGTTACTCAGCCCAGAAATGAAGAATGGAAATAGAATGTGTGTGCGTGTGTCTTTATGGCTGTATATTTGTGAACAAATAGAGCTAACAGAAGCAACACACAGTGTGAGAGAACTGACAAGACATAAAACTGATTGTATGTAACAGTGGAGCAGAATGCAGCAAAAATTATGTTTAGTCTTAATGGCAAAGCATATATATGAGAAATTCAAGGAGAGGTTACTTGGTTCAGACACACTGCATTTTGTCAGATCCTGACATCTCAACATGAAATTATCAGCCAAAAGAGAATTAGGGGCTTGACAGAATTAAGCAGAATTAAGCAGCCTGAGCTAGCAATGGGAATAACTAACAAGAGAAAAATGGGGACTCTCAAGGCACTCCTATTTAATTTTAAATAAAATTTAAAATGATTGAAAAACAATTCCACAGATGTTCAAAGAATGTTCTTCCCTTGAAACTGATTTGTAGACTCACTGGTTTAATCATATGACATGTTGAGCTAGTTAATATATAAACAGCATTCCAGCAAGATTTCAAAGCTCTCTTGCTTAAACTCCTAGCAAATAATTGCCAGAATGCAATTAGAGCTTACATACTTCACCTTTGATGTCTGAAGCCAGAAATATGTAAATGTGTTTAGCTTAAATTATCTATAGGACTTCAGGACTGGGTGGATGATTGAATTTTTTTCTAAACAAGCTTAGTGTTACATTCATTTTTCTATATCCTATTTATGCCTAGGTTCAATTTTACATAAACCTGTATAAAATGAAACACCTATTTTTATAGTTTTGTTTTAGCCTTTTATTACCCCAAATTTCTTAATAGTGCACATAATTATCTTTCTATAGGCATAATAATATATTCAGAATTCAAATCACATTTCCATATGAGTTACTTATATTAAGTTACTTTTTGTATATTAATAGGTACTTCACGTTAGCTTCTAATCCAAAATAATATATTTTATTATTTGGGTATCTTCCTAAGATTCCTTTTGTAGTGATTGATAGGGTTTACTGTTATCAATAATAGTGACATATTATTTTTTTTAAGTGTGAATTCTAAATTTGTAAATTCTTAAGAATTAAGATCTTAAATTTTTACAATTTTAAACTATATTTAGCCAAGAAGAAGAATATCAATTCTACTAAAAACAAGTATGACATTAACTACATTTCATAATATTCCATTCATGTGCAACTATAGTAGACTTTAGTGATTTCCAAAAGCTATATTGATCTAATTTTTATAGTATTTATCTTACAGTAACAAAAAGTATGTCATAGCAATGTAAAAAATGTTGCTATACACAACATATCCAATTAATGTTTTATTTAAAAAATTTCTGATCAAAACTTAAAAAAACAAAATGGGATTCTATTTATCAAAGTACAAAATAAGATGGAAAAAATGAACTTAATATGAAAATACAAGGAAATACATTATCAAAATTAAATTAAAAAAAATTATTTGCACAAATATCTAAAAAGGGGAAAGACAACATTTCAGGAAAAGATAGATATAATTTTATTTAAATTATTTAGCATTACATACTAGCCAATTAACTATTTTACCTTGTTTTTATTAGATCATTGTTATATTTACCTAATTATGATATGCAAAATCAACTGAGCTTTCTCTTTTTCTACTTTTTTTCTATAATCAACAAATATTTATTGAATACTATGAGCTTAGCCAAGTGCTAGGTGATCTTACATACAAATAATGATAAACACTGTAGATGTTTATAATTTCGTCTGGGGAAAAGTTACACGTGTAAGAGAAAATTGAGAATGAAATACATTTTTCTGTTCATCTGTATTGTATATAACTTAATGTTTTTTAGAAAGGAGGGAAAACAATGTTTAGATAAAAAGACCTATGTGCAAAAGTGAAAGTATAACTATTCCTGCAGTGCACTGAAGTGGCTGTACTAATTTTCTATGTTGCTTAACAAATTAGTGATTAACACAGCATAATTATCTCAAAGTTTCCTTGGGTTCCAAGTCCAGGCATAGCTTAACTGGTTCCTCTGCCTAGAGTTCACAAGGGTGAAGTCAAGATATTGTCTGCACTGGGTTCTTATCTAGAGTTTGGGGTTATTTTCCTCACTTATTCAGGTTGTTATCAGAGGTCATTGTTTTTGGTGACAAGGCTGAGGCCTTCAGAGGCACCCCCTCCATAGTTAGTTCACCACATGGATGTTTGTATTTTCAAGGCCAGCAGGAGAGAATTTCTTTAGCACTGATATTTGTCTGTTAGATAATGCGTGAACTCTGCCCAAGCAAACATCCCTTTTGAGTACCTGAAAATTAAGTCGGGACTTTAATTACACATGCAAAATTCCTTGACTTTTGCCATAATCTAGTGGTTAGAAAGAAATCACATTTTCTGCTCACCCTTGAGGGGATGGATTAACACAAAAATGTGGAAAACTAGAGGCAAAAAATCAATTCATTTTAGAATTTTCCTGATCAGGGAAAGTGTAGTGACAGGGATAAGTGAATTTAAGCACTATTCCCAGACAACTGACATAAGTATATTTAGACAATGAGTTTTATAATAATATTCATTCTGAATGATTTATAATATCAATAATGATGGTTGGGTAAGGAAAGTTAAAAAGAACATCAGATGCTATAAATATCACAGAAACTCAAAAGTTATGCTAGGATCTTAAACTTTTTCTAAATTGTATTAAGTATTATGATTCAGAAGTCATGTTATATGAGCAAAATCTAACATTTTTTAACTTTCTAATGGCATTATTAATAGATTCATTTACTTATTCAACAGTTATTGACTATCTGAAGTATGCCTGTAAATGTGCCAGATGCTTAAAAGTAAACATTCCAAGAAATGACTAAAGTTGCAGTCCTCCCAAAATTCATCATCTCTAGTAGTACATACCACCTAAGCATACAACCATATTCATGTGAAGTTAGAACTAGTGGGTGCTGAGGTCTGATAAAAGGAGATGGAATGGTAAAGGAAGGTTTCAACACAATACAGAAGCAGTATCTTGAGGAAACACTCTTTGTATATTGGAAAGATATATGAATGAATACATACACAGACACACCCAGATATATATGTTCTGTAGAAGAAAAGTGAACTTAATGTATTATTATAAAGTTAGAGAACAGTCCCAGAGACTGCCCTCGGTACTGACACCAACTGAAATTCTGGGAGACTTCAAGACCATCTTCAGTTTTGATAGTTCACTGGAAGGACTCACAGACTCAAAGTGGTCATGGTTTATTACAGCAAAGGATACACACTAAAATCAGCCAAGGGAAGAGACACATGGGACAGAGTCCAGGACAGTTCCACACACACAGCTTCCAGTTGTCCTCTCCCTGTGAAATCACTGTACCAAATATCTTGGCAACAATTAGTTACGGTTTGTACAGTATTGCTAACCAGCAAAACTTACTTGAGCCCTGGTATGAGAATTTTTATTAGGTCTTGGTCACGTAGACATGGTTGGTTCCTCATGTCGCTCACCTCACTCTCCAGCCCTTTCAGAGATGCAACTGATATGCATGAACCAAAAACACTGCTAAAGATCCTATCATTTGATTACCTGTTGTAGCCTAAGGTCCTAAACAAGGACACTTACTAGGCACTCTCGTTATGACACTCACAGTGCTCAGAGGTCCCTTGCCAGGGATATTGTAAAAATATGTAAATCTTATATTCTCTAAGTCTCTTTGAATGAAAAAGTAACATTTATTGAGGGCTTACTGTTTGTAAGGACTTGGGCATTGTTATCATGTCATTTTCCTTAATGTTTTCATCCTTCCAAGAAGAATATTAACCTTCTATAGTTGAAAAAAATTAATCATACTCAACAAATCAGTCATACAATTTGTGTGGAATTCGCTCTGGTCTAAGAACTGAAGTGTTTCATACTCTATAGTCTGAACTTTCACATACTGCTGCCTACCAAGCCAGCATGCATTTACCAAAAATATAGGTTTGCCAGATATAGCAAATAAAAATAAAGGACATCCAGTGAAATCTGAACTTCAGATAAACAGTGGATAATGAATAATTTATGTCTCATGTAATATTTAGTACATACTTATACCCTGCCCCTATAAGTTGTTTATCTGAAATACAATTTAACTAGGCATCTTGTATTTTTTCTGACAACTCTACAAACAAGTAGTCTTGTAAACAAGGCTTGGAGATCTGATCATGAACACTTTCACTTGAAAGATATTTCAGAGAAACTAAAGTCTGTGTGAGATCAGAGATCATTCCTCAGCGAGCCGAATTTCAAATGACTTGACCATCTATTGTGTCTCATAAATAAGAAAATACTACACCAAGGACTTACTGGAAGGGAACATTCTGCTAGATACTGTATTATTTCTACTATAGTCTAGTGCATGGCAAGAACAGTAATAGCCAACTATATCTATGTGCTTTATCTATTAGAATTTTCTGACTGCCTGTGTTGAGTAATTCTGTTCTGTTTAGTGCTAATTTTTTCCCTCAGTGTGCTAGTCTTTCACTTTAATAGTTTTAGTGTTATGTATTAATGAGCTGAGAGTCAAGTTAAATTAAATAGCTATTTAATTAATTTCTGACTGACATAATTTTCATTATTTTAATGCTTCCAAATATTTTTTCACAGTTTTAACCATTTAGTGAATAAATGAGAGATATATGTTTTCCAAGAATTGTGGAGGAAGGATGTTGGTTGATACACCAAATTGCTTTCTCCCTTGCTTTGTGTCCCTTGAGACTTTTTAATCTACTTAATATACCTACCTATACACCGACTTCCTACTCTACTAATTAACCATCATTACCTAATTATCTCCTCCAGCTGAGAACTCTACTTCTTTAGAATAATTTTCCCCTTGTTATCATTCTTGTAAAAGTGTTATTTGCATGCTTTTGTAAGTGATTTCTAGTAATCTGAATTGCATTCAAGTAATTCACCTGATTATAGCAGGCATTTTTAAGTTTTCCTTAGAATTTTGTTATAGAAAGAGGTCCACTGTAATTTTTAAAGCCATTTCAGAATTATCAGTCTCTTAGAATTTTATAAAATGTTCTAAAGTCTCTTTTCAATGCAGAATTCTAAAACAATTCTGGGATATTAAACATTTCATGGAAGATTTTATCATTTTTTACAAATGACTCATGGAATGAATATTCTAGATAAGGAATATTATTTTGTGATTCTAAGTATTTAGAAAATTAAACAAATATAGTCCCATTTTAAAGTTTTGCAGAAGTCTATATCAAGTAGCCAAAATGGAATAACTGGTGTCCAAACTAGTCCTCCCATTGTAAGGAGCTATAAGGAGAGGGCAGCTGTTGCCACATGACACCATGCAGCTGCCTGGGTTCCCATTTAGCCTTGCCAGCATGCCATGCCCTGGCTGGCATACCCTTCTCAAATGTCCCCTCTATGTTAACACTGTAAAACTCATCCCTCTTTTACCCTCATACTCATTGGCCTTTATACAGCACTTTTATTTTGCAAACTCAGCCTAGTCCACTGCCAGAATAAATAAGAGTTAATCGATAAAAGACTATAAAATTATAAATCTAATTGCCATTATGTTGAGCACAGTGCCAGGCACATAATGAATGCTCATATTTGTTTGAATGGAAGAATGGATGAACCATCTAGTTCAATTCGTCTCTTATAAATGAGGAAAGAGGAGCCCCACAGCATTTTGAATGGCGATGGGGTTTCCTATGTTTAGCTAAGCTGTTACAAAGGAAGCAAAAAATTGCCCTTGTTGGGCCATTCCCATTTTGCTGAAGATCCAAAACATAAGTCACCAAAAATTTTTAATGGCCCACAATAAGAAAGAAATGCTATTTTTCATGATAGTAAATTTAATCAATGTATTAAAATGTAAACCTTTTATTAGGGATTACATTCTTTTTGAGTGTGTTTAAAATGTCTTTATAAAATTAAGATCTATGTAATAGGGTTATGGAAGCATTTTTGATGACTTTATTTGGCAAAATAAATATTAATAATATCTCCTCTTTTAAGCACACACACACAAATGAAGCAATGGTCCAGGCTACGACATGGATAAACCTTGAAAATGTTCTGCCAAGTGAAAGAAGGCAGCCACAAAGCACATACTGTATGATTTCATTTACAGGAAACGTGTAGACTAGGCAAATCCATGGAGAATGAAAGTAGATTAGTGCAACATGTATATAACAGGAATATTGAGGAAAGTCAGTCGAACTGTAGACATTAAGATAAAAATAAAATTTTGAAAACAAAAAAAATTGTACAGGTGAACAATGGTAAGAATTATAGCTGACTTTTCATCAATGATAAAACAAAAAAAATAACACAGTACCACAACTACATACATAGAGGCAAAAGATACAACAGTGACCATGAAAGAATATGAGATAATAAATGGTGTTACACTGTTTAAGGCAATTATTTGCAAAGAAGGAAGTGGGAATTTGGACATGAGACTATGAAGTGAGAAGGGGGATATAAATTATTTGCATGAAGGTGACAGTCTCAGAGATGTGCTCAGTTCTTCGACAGAGGTCTTGCTATAATGCATACTGTACTGAGTGCAGACTGTGTCAGTGAACAAGACAGACTTTGTCCCTATATTCTATAGAGACAAAGGGGCATAGGGAAGAGTCTTGCAAGGAAGATGAATTACACCAGTTTGTTTGAAGTTGTAATACATACTAATGTTATGGTGTAGAATTTGATAAAGATTATGTGAAGAGTTATTTGTGATAGTGAAGCAACAATAAGAAAATGTTATATGTTATATAACATTTAGTAAATTATTCCATAATGATGTTTACATATTGTTTGATCCCCAGTTTATGGTGAGATTCTTTGAGGCAATAGCTATCTTGTTCCTCATTTGATGTATAGCTGCATGTAACACTGTGTCTGACAGCATGAGTACACCTTCAAAGATCACGAATTTTAAACAAGAGAAATAAGTTCTACAATAAAGTAATCCCTAGACAGATTATAGCCTTTATCAGATCTTAAAAAATAAGATGATAGTTAAATTAAATTTCCTGTGTTGAGAATAATGTCTAGGTATATTTTCAAGATACCCAGTTTTGGGGCTAAACTTAGAAACAAGATTCACTTTCTGTAAGTCCTGCTGCTTAAATATCCTTTTCTGTTACTTTTAAATATTAGGAAAAATTTGTTTCCCTGGCATTCAGAAAACTTTCTAGCATTTCTTTTGTGAATATTTTTTTATTTGGGAGCCTGGTATTCACCTGTTTCTCATATTTAGTCCAAATTTATTCATTAGGCTTTTTAAATTCAGTAGTTAAAATTTTAATTAAGAAATGAGAACTAGATGCTTGATGGTTTTATTTAATTATTGTATTTAATTTAGATGAAATCTAAAAATATCAATTTTTATCTATTTTATTTAATAATAACTTATTTTTAATGTAGTATAGACAATAACAGTGTGTTTTGCCATATTAATTTTAATTATGTATTCCTGAAATTACCAGTTTTATGATACTCTTTTCCCCTTTGGTTTGTTGAAATGATTTAGATGTTTGAAAGAAAAGTTCAATTTTCATCTAAGTTTTCTCTTGTTATGACTGGCTCTTTCTTGAGTTCAGTATGATGTCGGCAATTTTTTCTGGTCCTGATAATTTTATCTCAACTAATAATTTATTTTAACACTTATTGATACTTTAAAAATAATTACATCAACACAGCTTTGTTTTTTTTTAACTGGCAGTGGAAGAAAGAAGTTTGTTCAGATTTTTTAAATGTGAAATTGGATCTATTAACACAAGTAGCAAACATAAGGCAAAGTAAAAACATTAGCAAGATATATATCTCCTATATACATAATTCAGAAATGATTTCCATATATTTGACTGAAAAGTAAATGGGTGGCTGAAGGCATCAATGTTATAATAACAAATCTTTCACATTTAGATTATTTAAATTTATACCAACTGAATTGCTAGTTTTAGTTACTGATTCATAGATGATGGATGTATCATATTCTATCTATCTGAATAGTACTCATGGAGCCCTTATGATTATGCTAGATAATACAGTTCAAAAATAAAATACAACACAATCAGTGCCCTAAGGTTTTCACATTTAATCTTGGAGAATATTCTTCTAATGAAATATTTTTAATAAAATGATAAGTGCAGCAATAGGATTGAATGGTGTAGACACAAAGTAGGTATGGTTTCCTAAGTTTATGTATTTATATAAATTTGTACAACTCATAATCTGAGAATTGTTGAGAGATATAGAGATGGCATTAGCATATTGATTTGAAGTTGTCAAAAGTTTAGGAATATCTGATACATAATTATAAAAAAATACATCTCCAAGTGTACATCAACCTGAGTGTACATGAAACTGACTCATGAAAGAAAACAATATACTTAACTACTGCTGATGTAATTTATAACTAAAAAGTTAATTTTTTACATATCTCAAAATTAGGGAAAGAAAGTCACCTCTCTGTTAGGATTTATTAGAGGAAACTCATAAGATATTAACCATCTTGAGGGTAGAAACTATACCTAAATATTCTATATTAGGATTCAATAAACCTTTCCTTAAGGGGCTTGATAGGAAATGTTTTTGACTTTGTGGTCCACATGGCTTCTGTTGCAATTATTCACTAAAAGCAACCTTAGACAAAGTGAACAGATGGGTGTGGCTGGATTTTGCCCAGTGGCTGTAGTCTTCCTCTGTCTATTTGTATATTCCTACAGCCAACACTGTCATTGCATAGACGAAAAATTGTTTTAAAGAGTATGGATAGCTTTAGATCACTGGGTTTGCTACTTAGTTAGATTTCCTCTTATTAACTAATAATTTTTAAATAGAAATTAGTAGGGGGTTAAGAAATAGAAAGCAAAATGTTTTAGGATTCTCCAAAGTGTTATTAGATGTTATGTCAAAAAGTGTTTCACTTTTAAAAAATGTGTCTTAAACAAAGGTTAAGTTTCTTTACTAGAGCTGTTGTCAAAATAAAGTTACATAATTATGCATTGTGACATCTAAGAGAGGCCTGAACTACTTTAAAAGACTCCTCATATTTATTTTACTACTAAGCTGATATTTATTTTTACTATATTTATTCATCATACTTATTTTAAGTTCCCAAATATTCTATATAGAATAAACAGCAGGGATGATATGTATGAATAATTTGGGGTTGCCTTATGTCACTTAGTTTACAAAGCTCATTGATTTGTTTATATGTAATCACAAAGAATCATTTGAAACAGAAAGGAAGCACAGTTGATCATGTACAAAAGTGTGGTTATTTCTAAAATTACATGCACACAAAAAATGTGATTTGACCAAGAAACAAAATATTAATTATATTACTCCTTGGTGTCTCAACAGTGAAAATGTACCTGGCATTTGGCTTTGGGGAAGTTAAATGTTAGGCCACCTATTTTTTATTGGAAAAGAAAACATAGGAGTTCTTAATGGTTATGTTAAAACACAACAAACTTTAAAATACTCTAAAAGAGGGTTCAGAAGAAGAACATTAAAACATATTTTAGAAAAAAAATGAAGATTTCTAGAACTTAAGGAAAGACATGAGCCCTCTACTTTTATCTGTTGCTTTGGATAGCTAGCAAATTTCTAGGGATGGTTTTGTAGATGTGTTAAAAGCACACTCATTGTTCATACAAAAATAAACTAAATATGTAAACATAAAGAAGACTAGAAAAAACTGGAACTAGGAAATGTCTCTAAGCAGGTCTGATTTACAGTCACAAGTCACAAATCAGCATCGCCTACAAAGAGTAGACAGTGGCTACATCAGCCACTTTGTCAGGAGTCTTTTCCAAGGTGGTAGAAGTCATTCTTAATGCCTTCAACAATATTCAGCTGAACTTCTCTTGCATACTAATGGGAATTACTTACATATTTCTGTATTGCGATGCATATTTCATCAAATGAGAGAAGTACTAGTAGAGCAGTCGAAAGAAGGACATTTGAGAGATGTTTGGCAGGATTTTCACATTATCTTTTGAGGAAAGAAAGACAAAGCTTAGGCATAGGATAAGGAAAGCTATGTGTGATATGCTGCATTGTGTTTGAGATAAACTGAGTAGTTTGCGGTTCTATTGTAATTAAGAGAAATGTTCATTTAAATAGATCAAATATTTTAAAAAGTGAGTCAAAGAATAATGAAGGCAAATAGAAAACTAAAAGATGAGGATCTGAGAAAAAGTGTCATGGGAAGATGAAATTCTCCATGTTCTCTGGGCCACCAGAGAGATCTGTAGATTCCTCTACTACAGTACTTCATTTCACTGTTGTGATTATCTGTGTACTCTGATCTTCTCAGCTGCACTGAAGATTCTTCCAGGGCAGAAACCATATTTCTTGGTCTGTATATCTACAGTTTCTAGGATAGTAGGTAACACACAGTCAGTTCTCAATAAATCTTGGTTGAGTGAATATATAGCCTGATTACAGAAAGGATGGCAGACTGAATCTGTGCTTTATCTCTTTAGTAAAGGCTTTTGGTTTCCCTTTTGGGTACCTTTAACAGCCTGCCACAGACCCCATCTCCAGCTGCACTGCCTATGGGCTCAGTGTCTACACTTTTGCCCTCTCTGGAGACTTGCTCTTAGCTTAAAAGTGTTCACAGGATGGTGTTATGTGCTTACTCTGGATATGAATGTCACCATTTGAAAGACTGAGGAAACCATAATTAATTTACACTGTTGACAGGATAATTGAGATTGAATTTGTAAGATTCATATGCATGCCCAATGTAATTGTGCACAGTAAAATTTGTACAACTATGCACAGCATCCTAAAAATAACTGATACATATTATTTCTAGGGAAAGATTTGTACCTAAATTCATGTTGTCTGGTTGATGATTCATGCATTTAATGAGAAAAAAAACTTGTAATTTTTTTTCTAAAATTGATTCCCTAAGACAAATCTTCATTTTTTTTTAAATAAAGAGGTTATATTGATTTCCAAATCTGTTTTGTTAGAGAAAGAATATATTATTTTCTACATACAGTTCATGAAACCAGTTAATATTTAAAATGTTGGGAAAGTAACTTGACAAACTGTAATTTCTTTACTGCTTTACACTCAAAGCAAGTTATGTATTCATATAGGTTAGAAATAACTTTCTGTTATCATTTGAAATATTTCATCATGTCACCTACCTACCATAATAGCTCAAGATGCTGAGACTTATTTGAATATCACCCTGGCTTAATGGGAGTTAAATTATTTTATTTGGCTGTCAGTATGCATGCAACTCATATTTCAAGTTCAAGACAGAAAAGAAAAAAAAAGAAAAAAGCCTATAGGATGTGGTAATGACATTGTGAACCTCCAAGTCAGTCATTGTTAGTTTCAGGGGGAATAAAGATAAGAACAAAACTTTTTAAAACTTTAATTTAGAAGCCATGAAATAAAAGCCACACTTGATTCAAAAGTAGAAAATTGTTGTTGGGAGCAGTCAAGCTGTTGCAGTATTTTTCACTTCTAGGCCTTCAAAATCTACTTCAATATTGTGTTTGTTTCATTTTCTTTCATCTTTGATGAATGATTCTTAGTAAAGAGGAAATCATGGGCCCTGTGAAGTTGAATAATTCAGCTCAAATGAAATAGTCAAATTGGATTTATTATTGAATTAAGTAATATTTCTTATATTACAAATGATAATAAAAGGCAGAATTAATGTTGACTTTACAGCATAAAAAATCACTTAAAATTAAAATTGAATATGTTATTTAAAAATAAATGGATGTAGCTTTCAGTTGTAAAATCAGGTATATTTCCATGATATTATTTTAAAACTATAGCATATTAATTATAATATATAATATTATAGCTTTTAAAAATTATATTCAAGAAGAAAGTAAAGACAATGAGATTCAGTTAAAAATGCTAGCTCCTAAGAAAAGCTTTCACCTATATTCTTTAGTCTATCATATCACTTCCCAGTAATTATGATTTGTGAACACAGTATCTTAGAATTTTCTTCATATGTTGCACCTTTCTGGGAGGAAAAAAAACATATACACACACACACACACACACACACACACACACATATATATATATATATATATGAAAGAAGCAAAATGTGTATAAATAGTCCCTCACTGTTAGTAAATAATCACATTTCCAAAGTAAATGCAGAGGATTCAGCTTAAAAACCGAAGAGCAACTTAATGTGATGGAGGACATGAATAACTTGTTATAAACCCAATAAGACAGGTTTCACTGCACACTTGGAAGTGTAAATTTACTTAATGCCAGCAGAGCCAATTCCAATGGAGCTAACACTAGAATGATTCAGGCATTAATTTCTTTATGTAGTTGACATGGAGAGTCAAAGCCTTGGTGATATCTAGAAAACTTGTATTTCTCAGACGTAGTGCTGTCTCAATTTTGAGGGAAAAATATCAAAGTGTATCTGTGAAATGTCTTTGATATTTGTTTGTTTCATGTTCACTCATTTTCTGTTTAAAAAAACATTTTAAAAAGTGGTGTTATTCTGTTTTTAAAATTACTTTTGAGAGGAAACGCATAATTCAAATAAAATCCTGAGCCGTCAATTAAAGATATGTAGGTTTATTCTCCACATAAAAAATAGACCTATATGACATGTATGGAGCTAGAGGGTATTATGCTCAGTGAAATAAGCCAGGTAGAGAAAGACAAGTACCAAATGATTTCACTCATCTGTGGAGTATAACAACAAAGCAAAAACTGAAGGAACAAAACAGCAGCAGACTCACAGAAGCCAAGAATGGACTGACAGTTACCAAAGGGAAAGGGACTGGGACAGTGGGTGGGAAGAGATAGATAAGGGGATTAAGGGGCATTATGATTAGCACACATAATATAGGGGGAGCATGGGGAAGGCAGTATAGCACAGAGAAGACAAGTAGTGACTGTAGCATCTTACTACGCTGATGGACAGTAACTGTAATGGGGTATGTGGTGGGAACTTGATAATAGGGGGAATGTAGTAACCACAATGTTGCTCATGTGCAACCTAAGCATAAGATCGTATATCAATGATACCTTAATAAAAAAATAAAATGAAATAAAAACATAAACCTGTATGACTGAGAATAACATGAAAGATTAAGTAACTTTTTCAGGGAGATTGTATTCGATGTCATCAAAAATACTTTTCTTTCATTTTGTTAGAGAACTTTTCATCCATTATTTTCCTATGAGTTTACACCTAATTCAAGATTAAGTTTTATATTAGAATTACTATTTATGCAGTATACTTATAAAATGGACAACCTGCATTATCTCCATCTTTTAATCTTCAGAGAATTCATAAATATATATTACTATTGCCAGAAACCATAAGAATAAATAATATAAGAAAATTTAGTGAATTGCATAGCATGTAAATGTGTACATGAATATACATGAAAATAAAATAGGATGTCATGAAATGGCCACAGATATTTTGAAATTCCTATCATCAAGAGGTAAGTTTATTTTTATTTATTTTTGCTATTGAATTGTAGGAGTTCCTTATATATTTTCAATATTACCCCCTCATGAAATACATGGCTTTCAAATAATTTCTCCCATTTAATAGGTTGCCTTTTCACTCTGGATTGTTTCCTTTGCTGTGCAGAAACTTTTAATTTGATATAACCCTACTTGTTGATTTTTGCTTTTGTTGCTTATCATACCTGAGATACCGCTGTCAAGACCATGCGTGGTTGTGAAGCTTTCTCCTCATGTTTTCTTCCAGAAGTTTTACAGTTTCAGATCTTATGTTTACTATCTTTAAACCATTTGTAGACTATCTTTGTGTATGGTATAAGGGTCCAATTTCATTTTTTGCATGAAGATATGCAGTTTTCCAAAAATCACTTTTTGAAGAAACTATCTTTTCGCCTTTGTGTATTCTTGGAATTCTTGTTGAAATTAATTGACAGTATATGTATTTGTATTTCGGAGCTTTATATTCTGTTCCATTGGTCTATATGTCTATTTTTATTCCATTATCATGCTCTTTTAGTCATTGTAACTTTGTAATATATTTTGAAGTCAGGAAGTATGACGCCTCAAGCCTTGTTCTTCTATCCGAGGATTGCACTGAAATGGGCACAGTACTCGAATAGACATTTCTCCAGAGAAGACATACAAGTGGCCAACAAGTATATAAAAAAATGGTCATCATTCATCATCAGATAAATGAAAATCACAACCATAATGACACACCATTTCTGCTGGGAGCCGACCCACTCTGCCTGCCTGATGGCACAGCCCAGGGGGCCTGTGGATGGATGCCACACAGCGGGCCTCCAGAGGGGAAGCTCCTGGACCATCTCCCCAGTCTGAACAGCCCTCATCAATCAGAAAAAGCCCCTAGAGAAAAGACTGTTAGGAGCCGTAGAGCACTCATAAAACTCAGCTTGTGACCCTGCACATTCCCCTCAGGCCGGTGGGTTATTATCCCTGGGTTGGGAAATAGAAGAAAGTTTAGGTGACTTCAGGGTACAACGCCTTGGCCAATTTGGCCCCCAGGAAAAACAAGAGGTGACTAACATGAGCGTAGGTCAGGAAAACAGGTGGAAAAATCTTGGTAGCGTTCCCTCATGAATCATTACTATAGAAATTACAGTCAGCATTGTTCTACTCAAAATCAACAGCATGAGTGTTGCTCATTCTACCTTAAATAGTTTCAGGATATTATTGGAAGGAAAAAACATGCCCCCACAGCAAGCCTAAATGAGAGTCTGGTTAAACAAGTTTCAAGACATATTCAGAGAAGCATTGTAGTGCTTGTAGAAATTTAACCCGAGATTGGGATCTAAAGGTATGACCGCAACAGAAAAATCTTGAAGAAGAAAACATGGTGACCCTCTCTCATGGTTGGTAAAGCAGGGGAACATTCCAAGAATTAGATTTTGTCATAAATCACTGAATGACACATGCCTTATGATGATTTTATGATGATTTTTTATAACCAATCCCCTATATATTGCTTGAGGTTTCTGCCAATAAACAGGCCAGAGCAGTTTAGCATCTTTGCTAGTGTCTGTGTCCTCTCACTCATTCACCAATTTCACTGACGCCATTCCTCCTTCAGGGACTCCTGGACTCACCAGAGCTGGATTCCAGCACATTTCACTCTGCTGGAATGGAGATCATAAATAAGAAACAAGAGATCCAGGGTTGGCAAGGATGTGGAGAAACTGGAAACACTGCACACTGTTTTTGTGGATGTAAAATGGTGTGGTCCCTATGGAAAACAGCCTGAAGTTTCCTCAAAAAATTAAAGCATAACTACCACATGATCCAGCAATCCCACTTCTGGGCATATGCTTAAAAGGGTTTAAATCAAGATCCTGGAGATATATTTACAATGCTATGTTCATTGAAGCATTGTTCATAATAGTCAAGATATGATGGACATAATCTAAATATCCGTTGGTGGCTGAGTGCGTGTTACCTATATATATGTGTGTGTGTATATATATATATGTATATGTGTGTGTGTGTGCATATATATATATATAAAATGGAATGTTCTTCAACCTTATAAATGAAGAGAATCCTGCTGTATATATGACATGTATAATCCTAGAGGACATTATACAATCGGAAATAAGCCAATCACAGAAGGACAGATACTGCACAAGTCCACTTATATGAAGAATCTAAGATGGTCAAATTCATAGGAACAGAGAATAGAATGATGGTTGCCAGGGGTTGGGGGATGGGGGAAATGGGGAATTTCTGTTCAAATGGTATGAAGTTTACTGTACAAGACAAATGATTGCTAGACATCTGTACCACATTGTGCCTATATTTAACAATACCGTATTATGTACTTAAAAAATATTTAGACGGAAGATCTCATGTTAAGTTGTTCTAACCACACCCATTCACACACATACAAAGAGGGTGTTTATGTTCCCCACTTTAGAACTGAGCAGACTTGTAACTGATTCAAACAATAGAGAATGGCACAAGTGATAGTATGTGACTTCTGAAGCCAAGTCATTAAAGGCTGTGAAGTTTTCTTCTGTATCTTTTGAAATCTTTTGAAATATCAGTACTCTATCTTGAATTTGGGGTGGCTGGTACACAGTAATAGATAATCAGAGCAGTGTTTGCATTTGATGAGTTTAAAATTAAATAGCAACTTTAATCCTATGTTATAATAAATTTATAAACCCACTATAATTTCTCAGAAAAAATCTCTTGGTGATTTTTTTTGGAAAGTAGAAATAAATTTCCATTGAGTTATACATAATTCTAAGCTAGGGCATACTTTGACATGAAGAAATTTTAATGGAGTAGTTGGTAATATGTAGTTTGAAATCTGTAATCTAGGAACAAAAAAAGACAAAGCTCACAGCTTCAAAGTGGGGAAGCATATCAATGCATTTAAAAGTTTACATTAAAACAGAAATATATAAACTTATGTTTTTTAATGAATGAAATATATTCTATAAACATAAAGTAAAAATACTAAATTTTATAATTTTCAAAATTTGTCATATTTCTATCTTCAGTAACAATATGTAATCCATAGAGGTAGATCTGATACTGGGTTGAGCATTTGTGTGTGCATGTACTCTCAAGGGGACAAATATTTTACTAATGGAGAAAATAAGAATATAAAAGATATAAACTCATGCATTCATTTTATAAAAGAATCGAAAGTGTAACCTGATAAATAACTCATGTAAACGTGAGGAGTTTAAATAGCATGAATGATTGTGACTTCTCCAGGGATGTGGCAGTTTATCTGAGACCTGAAAAGTTGAAAGGAATCTTTCTTGCAAAGTTCTTAGAGAAGATAGTTTTGAGTGGACGTACCATGAGGTCTGGAAAGGTTCACTCTGGGTCCTGAGAGGAGGGGAGCTGAGCAGTAGCTTGGTGAACACTGGTGAGATAATGCATTGCACATACTTCGTACATCATCGAAACATTGTTATCTAAGAAATGGTAGGTACACTTCTTTTTTACTGAAGATATGTTCTCAAAAACTACCAGACTGTATTTATAATACCATTCACATTTATAGGAAACCATTCTTGCCATTTTATATATTCACTGGGAATTGTTTGCATTGGTAGATTTTTTAGTCTAAATAAAATATGCACAGAGGATTAAAAAAATAAGTGACATCTTTAAAATGCTAGGCTGTAATTTACTTAATAGAAAACAAATATCTTTAAAGGGATAGGAAGCTATACGGTAATAGATTTGTAGAGACCATGGTGTCTGCTCCCTAGGATACTTTTTAATCAACACTAATTGAGAAGGAAGTTTACTGCTGAGAAAAGGGCATCTTTTTACATGAAAGAAAGCAATCAACTCTAGGCATTATTTTCTCTTCACTAGAAAGTAGTTAAGTGTGCCAAACTTTCACTGAAACTTTTTTCTTTAAAAGACACTTAAATTTCTAAATGTCTTTTTGCAGTTTGTTCAAAGATAGGAAAATGTAGTCTAATACATTTGAAAATGACCATGAGGGATTGAATTATTCCCTTTCAGAGAAGTTACAAAATTCAAGCTATAGAAAGTGTTAAAAATATTACTCTTTCTTTCAAAATTGTGTTGCATTAAACAACACACTGGAATATAGAATTAAATCAAGGAAATACTTTGAGGTCAAAATCTAATGTTGTTTATGTAAATATGCTTTGTATACATTCTCATTTTTAACATTTTTACTGTCAATGGTGTTTCTAACAGTGCTGAACTAACCCAAAGTGCCTCAAACTTTGATGTTACTTTGAATTGGTTATCTGTGACTATAGCTTTTCTTGTCCCATAATGAACTAATCAGTAAGTTAAATTGATTCCTCACTCTCCCTTCCCTTAGTCTACCTTCTGTGTTTCACACTACAGGCAAAATGCATTTCCTCAAATCTCAGTTCTCAGCTCTATTTTCTGCTTTACTTGCCTCCAGTCATTCTTCACTAATTCATTCTTGTCAAATCTATCTTCATAAAATCACTTTAACCAAGACACTTCCTGTTAAATAAACCAAAAGTATGCTATTGGTATTGAATCAAGTCTTACCTTAGAATAGTGGTGAGGGAGAGACTTGATTGGAGTAAGATAGAATTGGGGGACAAGACTTGGAGATAGAAATGAAGTTTCCTATTTTGTCAAGAAGAGAAATTGGGCAATGTGGTGGTAGTTGTTTCTGGTTTTTGTTATTGTTTGCTTCATTTTGTTCTTGAGTAGAAAAAATAAAACAGTATCTGTATACTGGTGATACTGGAGTTTTTCGTGTAGTCAAAGAATGAACTTTGCAAATGCTCAAGGTAGATAAGCAGGAGAAAAAAAGGCTTTTTTATTAAGAGAAAGCAAAAGTATAGAACTCCCAGTGCATGCTGGGAGTGGACAAGAGTGCACGTGTCTGGGCTTTGTCTAGGGGTCTATATCTCAAGCTTAGCTGAGTTGCTTGGCTGAGTTGTCCAATTTCTAGTGGTTCCTGCTGGTGTGCTGTTCATTGTTTCAACTAATCTGATTGAAAGTTGTCTATATTTCTAAATTTGGCATGCTCATGGGACTCTACCTGGTACCAAAAAACCCAAGGATGTTCCACTGCAGCTGTTTTTCCCTTTCCCAAGGCCCTTATCCTGCTGTAACTAGACACAGTCTGCCCTCCCATCTTTCCCTGTCTTGCTGGTGTGTAGGATCCAGTAGAGGGGAAAAAGAGATGCTGTAAGGAGGTGGGGAACATGCATTTATTTTATAAAAGCAGATTGTAGGATTAAGCCCTGGAGTAAGCCGGAGGTGATGGGATCCAGTGTAAAGTTGGAGTTTAAACAGTAACTTCAGAGTAACTGGAAAGAAGATGAGTACATGGCCACTGAGGAGTCAAAGCATTAATGTGGTAGAAGTTTGTAGAACATCTCTGATTGCTTCAATTTTCTAGGTAAACAAAGAAGCCTGATCTTTAGTTAAGAGTAAAGATGGGAGAGAAGTTTATGAAGGTTTAAGGAGAAAAAAGTATGAAAGTTGTCTATGAGAAGAGGGAAGATAATGGACTAAGGAAGAATAATATGATTATCATTCAGTATTATGAGCCTACTCTGGTTTCTGAACACAAGTATAAAGCAAGGAAAGTGAGAATGAGTTTGTGTTTCCTTCTAGCCTTATTCAGCTGCATGGACTGAGGCTGGGAATAATAAGAGTTGGATTTAATCGGGAGAGTAGATTCATCAAGCAACTATGAGAAAAAGAAGGGATGTAGGAGAGCAGAATCAAATGTAAACTATTGTTACCATACTGACTGCTCATGGAATTAAAATAGAGAAAGAAGGAATACCTGGGGTGGAAACACATGAAAAGTTAGAAGATCAGTGGGTTTTAAATCTTAGTAGAGGTAAAATATTGCAGCCAGGGTACTGGAGAATATTTGCTAGAAACATACAATAGTGTGGTTAGAGTGTAATGTTTGAAATTGAAATTTTGGAGACCTAGTTGTTAATTGTTATGACAAAGCTAAATGAGTAACCATAGTCAATCACTGGATAGGGCAAAATCAGATCCTCAGTACATATCGAATAACTGTTTATAAGGTATTTATAATAGCAACATTGGGGGGAATATATGGCTCATCAATAGGAGATTGCTAAGAAAAAAACATACTTAGGAATATTACTGAAATAATATAAATAATGATGCAGGAAAATATCTGTTAATATGGAAAACAACCATAGCAAATTTGATAAATAGCAAAGACAAATTTATGAAACAGCATATTTTGCAAAATCATTTTTTTGGAAGATTAATTATACAAATGTGTATATGTTTATTGATTTATGTGAATTATAAAGAATAGTAATGCTCATTTGGTAGGATGTTCAAATGAGTCATCAGTGGCTATATCAAATTTTACAAGGATACATACATATTTTTGAAAAAAACAATAAAATACTTTTGAAAACATTTAATATTCACATGAATACTGAATGCATTTAAACATAACAAATTAGGTATTCATTTTTTTTTAATTCAGATTCTTTTCTTTCCTCCAAGTGGAAGGAAACACTGTTTATATACAACTTCCTCAGCATTCAACCTTATTGAAATTACTAAATATCTAATGATCCTTTTACTTGAACGTGGGCAGCCTTACTTTTAGATGCCTCTCTAATCTTCAAAATGCAATTTTGACACTTTAATTATTATTACTTACTCTGAAATACAGATTGGTTTCTTCATATCGCCCCACTATTCTGTGAACTACGAAAATTAATACATTGATCTCAACCATTAATGATAGATACTGGATCTTTTTTTTTTCTTTCTTTCCCCCAGCCATTGGAGTTGACCCTTTCTCTTACTCTTTTGAGCACAGCTTTGTTTTATTCTGTATTTGTTCGAAAGATTACATTTGGTCGCATAACTTTATTTCTTGTAAGGTAAATTCCTTAACTATACTTAGGGCTAAACTGATCTGAAGCTAGTGACGAAACTTTAAATAAAAACATGTAATTAAAGTAATGCTGAAATACTAAAAAGATATATTTCTGTATCTCCACACATGTGATTAAATGCCACTGCTTAATCTGGATTAATAAACATTTGATGGAGCAAGAAAATGTAAATGTTTTTCCTCAACTCATAACTGAAAGAATTAGATCCTAGAAGCAGGATTTATTGATGATTCGTGGAAATCAATTTCTTTAAAAGGCATTTTAAGGACATAAAGAAGCATTGTGGTTACCCAGGGCAAAATTAAGCATAAAAACATATTGCCTCTGAGGCAGAACAAAATTGTTTCTTGCAGGGAACAATACTGCCTAGTCACAGCATGAGCCCTGACTTCTATTTCAGGGAAGAGACTGAGAGAAAGAAAAACTCATTAATAATAAGCTTCTGTCCATGATCATGGATGTTTAAATTTCCTGGCTGCAATATGTGTGCTTGAGTAACACTTGCCATGTTATTTGAAAGTTAGTTGGTATCATGTTTCTACTTCTAGATTACCTGGTATGCATTCATGTTCCTTAAAAATACATAGGTTATTATGATTAAGTACTTGCACTATTTTTTTATCTTCCCTTGTTAAGTTGCATAAAGACAATTCTGTTGCTTTACTTTTTATATGTCATAGAGATAACAGAAAATTTAGTTTTAAAATGGTTTCATAATGCTTTTTGGGGGTACTTAATGGTTTCATGGCACAGTATAGTAACATATTTTTTAATATCAAGTAATTATTTGCTATTTGTTTTTCCTCAAGTGTATATGCCTGTAACATCTCACTCTGTCCCCTTTCTGCTGTAGCTGTATTATTACTTTAACTCAGAATAAGTGTTTGAGTTAGTAGTTTTTCTTAAATCAAGCAGAAATGATATCATATGGCTGAACTGGTGCATGAGTGATTTGGACTGCACCTCAGCCGCTGGAGTGAACTACCCTGGAGTATTTAGTCATCCAACAAAATAATAATCAGTCCTGGGTCTGAAAAGCAGCCCACTTTCCAATGTGGGATTTTTACTTTGCTGAACATTTCATTATTGTGTCTACTAGATTGCCTTACTTTTTTTTTTCCTACTAGTTCCTTAAAAGCCTTTCCTGCTCTCAGATAATGAAAAAAGCAAAGGAATAGCAATATCCAGAAAAAAAAAACAGCTGAATGCACATAATCATCATGAAACTTCACACTGTGATATATTATCTCTGATGCAGTAGAGCAGATGCACTATATTTAGTTTTAATATCTTGGAAACAGCATGAATTCAAAATTGTGCATCCGTCAGTCCCCACAGGAAACTATTTCATTTTCCATAATTTTCTCTTTTCATGGCTACCAAGGATGTATTCTCTCTTTTTAATTTCACATACTTCTTCTTGCTATGGTTTTCTATAGATTCTGGAAAGTCTCCACTTTAACCTTTCAGAAATTCTGTATTCGTCTGTCATTTTTCTCTTTGTGAAACTACTCTGTTTCAAGCCTTAAAAATGTTTTGCTTCCAAGTTACTTTATATATTTAAAGACAAGGGAATCTTTCTGGACATTTTATTTTGGTCTTCTCTGATTGAATTACCATTCAGATTAAGCTACTCTAATTCATGCTGGAGTATTTAAGCAACTGGATAAATAATTACCCTAAATATCCTTGAAATTTCTATATTTGTTAAGATTAAATGCGGCAGCACCAACTTTTTGGAGAACTGATCCTCTGCAGCTTCCCTGATGTTGAGTTTATTTAGGAAAGTACATGGCATGACCCGAGCAGACACTTTTAATTTGTTAGACCACTGTGTTCTTATGTACCACTCCCACCCTTTTTTATGCATGAACAAAACATATCAACTAAACTGTAATATAATTTATGGTACCTGTAAAATGTCACTTTCTCCTGATTAATAGTGACATATTGCTAGATAAACAAACATGGTTGGTGCTAGATTTCCTTTTCCTTTTAAATTTTCAAAGTGCATATAGTCAACATAATCATCACTAAAAGATCTGATAGATGATGAAGATGACCTTGAACAGTAATGCACTCTATTCTGAAAGAATAACTTTGACTTTGAGACTCTTAAATTTCAATTTTGATAGTGGATAAAATTCAAGCAGACATTTCATAGTGAAAAGCACTGGACTAAAGTAACTTTGGTTTTAAACTATCCATGTATCAGAATCAGTATCGAAGCCGTAGAAAACTTAGGTAAATATGCAAAAACTTTCTGTTGAAACAATATAAAATGATTTGATTAATTAACAATCTCTTTAAATGTTCATATGTTCATACTTGATATTCTCTATTTTACACACCGAACACTTTTGCACAGTGGATAACTCAAAATGGACACTCATGTGGAAGCAAAGAACAAGTAATCACCATAAGTCTAAATATCTATAATGTAAAAGCTTCAGCTGCTAAAAGTTGGAAGGTGGAAAAGAGATATTGTGAAAAAGAAATACCAATGATCTCATTTAATCAAGTTGCCAGTAAAGAAATATAGTTTATTATTGTGGAACAATAAATGAAAATTTTAGCATAGTACTTCATTTCATAGATGTTACATAAATAACAAAAACACTGAGTTAGAAATATTTCATTTTTTCTCATTCTGAATATAGATGAATTTTTTCTTAAATTTTTATCAAATGCATTAGCTCTCCCATATCTTCTCTTATCTGCCATTATAAAATATGAGTTCCTGTGTATATATATTATATTATTTTTAACATTGAAGCTAATGTCAATTATATTAATAAAATATTATGTTTAGAAAATCTCATGCTCATACTAGAATGTAAATTGCCTCAGTCACTAAGGAAGCATTATAGAGGTTCCTCAAAAAATTTTAAAATAGAGCTACCATATGATCAGCAATCCTACATCTGGGTATATGTCCAAAGAAAATGAAATAAGAATATCAAAGAGGTATCTGCCCTCCTATGCTTATTGCAGCATTATTCATAATAGCCAAGATATGACAACAACCTAAGTGTCCATCAACAGATGAGTAGAGAACATGTATTAAAGATATGTGTAATAAATGTATATACATTTCAATGAATTCCATATTTTATTCTCCAGATCTACAAATATTAATGCAATCTCTATTCAATAAAATTTTCCTTACATGAATAGGATATATTGGAATAGTAGGCATTTAAACAATAATGGAATTTTTTTATTATTAAGGTATCATTGATATACACTCTTATGAAGGTTTCACAAGAAAAGCAATGTGGTTATTACATTCACCCTTATTAATGAGTCCCCCCACATACCCCATTGCAGTCCCTGTCCATCAGTGTAGTAAGATGACAAAGATTCACTATTTGTGTTCTCTGAGCTACACTGTCTTCCCCATGACCCCCCACACACCATGTGCACTGATCATGATATCCCACAATCCTCTTCTCCCTCCCTCCCCACCCTCCCTCCCACACCCCTCCCCTTTGGTAACCACTAGTCCCTTCTTGGAGTCTGTGAGTCTGCTGCTATTTTGTTCCTTTTGTTTTGCTTCATTGTTATACTCTACAAATGAGGGAAATCATTTGCTATTTGTCTTTCTCTGTCTGACTTATTTCACTTAGTATAATACCCTCTAGCACCATCCAAGTTGTTGGAAATGGTAGGATTTGTTTCTTTCTTATGGCTGAATAGTATTTCATTGTGTATACCACATCTTCTTTATCCACGTCTACTGATGGACACTTAGGTTGCTTCCATATCTTGGCTATTGTAAATAGTGCTGCAATAAACATAGGGGTGCACATGTCTTTTAGAGTTGGAGAAGTTGTTTTCTTTGGGTAAATTCCTAGGAGTGGAATTCCTGGATCAAATGGTATTTCTATTTTTAGTTTCTTGAGAAACCTATATTGCTTTCTGCAATGGTTGAACTAGCTTACATTCCCACCAGCAGTGTAGGAAGGTTCTCCTTTCTCTGCATCCTCACTAGCATTTGTTGTTCCTAGTCTTCTTGATGTTGGCCATCCTAACTGGTGTGAGGTGATATCTCATTGTGGTTTTAATTTTTATTTCCCTGATAATTAGCAATGTGGAGCATCTTTTCTTGTGTCTGTTGGCCATCTGAATTCCTTCTTTGGAGAACTGTCTGTTCATATGCTTTACCCATTTTTAAATAGAATAATGGAATATTTTTTATAAATGAATCCCATGATATTGTGGAATTTAGAATCAGTTTTATCTTTGAAAGTCATCAAATTCTGTATTATAGTCTAAGCCTTTTATACAGGTCAGATTCTTTTAAGAAATTAATTTCTCATGTTTAAACATAGCCAGGTAATTTAAATAGATCATACATTTAAATATAAAAGGAAAATCTTTTACATTTCTAGGAGTAAACATAGGAGAAAATCTCTGTGGTCTTGGAACAGGAGCAAAGATTTCTTAGGATAAAAAACTCAAACTATAAGAGAAAACAATAACTGATAAAGTAGAAATCTGCCCTTAGACATTGTTAAGAAAATTCAAAGCAGCTGTAGACTGATAAAAAATATTTGTAAAGCATATTACTAAAAAGGATTTATTTAGAGTATATAGAGAACTTTTATACTTAAGAATTAGAAAAAAAATGAAATGACTGAATAGAAAATGGGCAAATATTTAAACAGAAATAACACAAAATAATATAAATGACCAATAAGCACATGATAAGATGTGAAATGCCATAAGTCATGAGGGAAATACAGACTAAAACCATTGTGAGATACTTTTATACATCTGCAAAAATAATTAAGTTTACAAAAAAAAGCACAGTACTCAGAACACCTATTGGGAGCAGTGATGTGGAACAACCATCAACTGGAACTATCACATTTTGTTGTTGGGAATGCAAAATGTTAAAACTATTTTGGAAACAGTTTGACCTTTTCTTATAAAATTAAGTATACTCTAATCATAAGACCAAGCAATCCCATTACTAGGTATTTACAAAAGAGAAATAAAAACTTACCTTTATACAAAGAATTGCCCATGAAAATTTTTTTTGTAAACAGGTCATTGAAATTTTAATGTGCCTAGGTTGACCCATGAAATTTCATTCACAGAAAATGTATTCATAATAGTGAAAAGCTGGGAACAGCTCAAATATCTATCACTAGGTAAATGTATGAACCAATTGAGTATATCCATTTAATGGAATATACTCTGTAATAACAGTTTAACTGCATTTATATGCAATAACTGCATTTATATGCAAGTGCAGGAATCTAGACATGTAACTCCAGGGCTGAAGATATGTTCCCAGACCAGGGCAAAAAATCTTTGAAGCTGAAATCAGTCAAAGTGAGAAATAAAGTGGGAGAAACCCGTTTCTTGCACACAAGCAGATGTCTACTGTTGCTCACCCGTGTGTCTTGTGACCTGGCTGCAAAAGGACCCCACCAAACCTCTTTGGTCCAGGTGTGCCCTTGCTCTGCACCCTCCTTGTAATGACCTATTGATATGGAGATGGACTATGGCCAGGTGAGAGATTCTGGAAATCCTGCAGTTTTACCCACAACACAAAAGCATATATACTGAATTAGTCCATTTATACGAAAGTTTAGGAAAGGTAAGTCTAAATCCCTAGTGAAAGAAAGCAGATAGTTGGCCCTCTGGGGCTGGAGGTAGAGAGTTTGGTTGTAATGGTACTCAAAAGAACTTTTGGAGATGATGGAATGTTCTGTATTTTAATGAGGTAGTTTACACAGGTGCATGAATTCATCAAAGCTTATTAAGATATACATTTATAATGGATGCATTTTAGTTCATGTAAACTTCAATCAAGTAGATCTGAAATAAAATGCCACAGCTAGTAGTTAGTTCTGATTCTTAGCATTAGCCATTTGTGGTATATTTTGACTTTGCTAAAATCAGATTAAAAGATATTTTGGCTTCACAGTGTTTTATAAAGTGAGAAGGATATAATATATGAAAAAATTCTGGGTTCTTATTACTTGCCATGAATAAGTCTTTCAGAGAGCTACATGATTGTATTCTTTTACTTGAAAACGATTTATAATTACTATAACCTCTATTCAGATCAAAACATGCTTTTTTTCATTTTTTAGGTTTTATTCTACAGTCTATCAAATCACTTCAGTTCAACACTTTTCATTTAGTCTATAGTTTATTTCTAATGTGCAAACTTGAAGACTGGTTTCTATAGTTTTATTGGGATAATAATTTGATATGTGGTATCATGGGTAAAATTGCAATATTTTCAGAATTTCTTGCCTGGCCTTAGTCCACTTCCGTATCAATAGATGTTTATAAGGGGTGGACAGGAGTATTCCATCTCCATATCAATAGGTGCTCATAAGTGGTGGGAAAAAGCGAGTGTGCCGGGGACCAGAGAAGGTATTTTTTGGTTTCTTCCCAGCCAGGATGGGGAGAGACCTAGGCAAATGGGAGTAGACAAATGGAACCAGGATTCTTGTAAGCAATAAATGGTTTTCCCCCACGTTATTGTTCCCTTTGATTTCAGCTTCAAAGGTTTTTTGTCCCAGGTTGAGAATACACTTTCCCTGCAGAATTACAGGTAGTTTTTTTTTTTTTAATGCTATTTTGACCTAGTTTTAAAGAGGCTTTGACTAGAATTGGGCAGTCCTTCTTGAGCATCTAATTGAGGTCACACCAAACCACTTCCCTTATCAGACATCTTTCAGACCCCAGGGCCATGATGTACCTGCCCTAATTGTCCCAAGCCAGTACCAGACAACCAAAAACAGCACCTATGCTATGAAAATGGGAAATTACCCAAATTAGCAATCCGCAGGGACACTCTGAAATCTAGGTAACCCTACACCCACCTGCCATACATAAGTTGCCCCTGTAACTTGCCCTCAAGATTACCTTTAGCCTATTTTGGGACACAACCACAATGTGACCCTACCTGACAACCTTCTCTTACTCCAACCTGTAAGTAACAATTCTGTTTTTCATCTCTCTAAGTGTCAGTGTGTTGCACTGCAACATCAAAAGAAGCTTAAATCTTATAAAACCATTGGAATATGTTTCTGGATGAATCTAGAATAACATTTGAATGTGGCACAGGATGTTATTAAATGCTAAAGTAATAGGTTTCTAGATGTACACTCAACAATAACAAAAAAAACTGAGAATGTGATCATTATTTTTTGTAAAATATTTAACTTAGTTAAATATTCATATTGCCCATAATGAGAATAGTATCATTACTGTTTACATCAATTTGAAACATTAACTATCCAGATTTTTATTATTTGAGTTCTAGTTTATTTCAACATGTTTTCAAGATATATAAACAGCTTAAATGAAAAAAGTATTAGATAAATATAATTTATTTTGAAGATTTTAAAATCTAGTGTGGTTAATAACTTGATAACTCAAATAGTTAAAAGAACATGCTTTTTTAAAATTTATGTTCATATATGGCTCTAAATTCCAACATAATATAACTAATGAAATATCTTTAGATTACATATAAATTATTACCTAGATTCTCATTTTAAGAGGAATATTGACAAATAGGAACACTTGCAATAGAAGTTGTGTGGGATAATGAAATACTGGAAAAATGAAGGGTTTTAGAATCCAGCTTAAAATCTACTACTTCCATGGCAAATTCCTCCATATACTTAGTCCTCACAAAATAACTCGTTCAGGTATATGTCTTTGGCTGAAAAGTAGAATACAGATAATGTTAGCAAAATACAGAGTGCCATTTATGCTTTCTTATGCAGTTCCCATCTCCATTCACTTTACCTAAGTCGCATCTTTTCTTAAGCAACCTTCTGGTTTACTCTGCTTGAACAATTGATGACACAGCAACCTTTTAGCTATTGTGGGGCACACACTTGAATGTGAGAATTTTAGCAGCTTTTCTCTCAAACTTTAGGTTTTTCATGAGTTATTATCTTCTTCTTGGTGGTGAAGACAAGACAAACATTTACTGAGGGCTGAATATTTGTTTATTTTGTCAAATGCAGTTCTACCTGATCTATCATTTGATCCTTACAGCTACCCACAAAATAAATAGTATGACTCCAGTTGTCAGGTTTTCAATAGTTAAAGAAAACAAGAGGCTGAGAAATGATGTGAAAAACTAAGGTTTCTAAAAGAGGACTCTGTAATCAGTAGACTCTGGTTATATCGTTGGCTCTGTATAAGCCAGAAATGGGATTTTTGAATAAGTTACTTTGCTTCTGTGTTTCCTTTGGTTTTCATTAGTAGCTTTGAGGATGTTGGAAAAGAAAAGCTCTAGAATTTTTCCTGCTTAAAAATTATTTGATCTTATGCCAATTTTTAATAATTTGCAGTGTAAATTTATTGAACATTTTAAGAAATTTTGTTTTTGTCACCTCATTTCTTTTCATTTTATTCAGTGAAATATCAGTATCCCTGGATGAAGATTCTTGTCTTCTCATGGTATTTTCTCTCTTTTCTTTGTTAACAGGTAGGACTATATAACTTTAAATCATAGTATGATCTAAGTTTAGTAATGAGAATTTCCAACTCTATTTAATACTATAAACACTTAGCATAAAATATTATATTATTTCCCAGACTATTAATAATATTGTAACAAGACAGGTTTATGTGCAACCTTGTGTCTTACTCCTATTAAATACCAATTAAATACTAGCTATTTTTACATACAGACATTTTGAAACTTTGTTCAGAACACTATGTAAAGTTTGCTACGTGGCACCAAGTTTTAGGCTAAAGTAAAATTCTTGTATGTTAAACATACTTATTTTATTGAGTTTGCATAATATTTAGAATTCAGTGAACAGGATGAAAAATAGGAGAAAAGTAAATCAAATACATAATTTAATTTGAATAATTATAAGGTCTGATTTTCAAAGATATGTTTCCTCTTTATAGTTTGTGCAACTTTTGTGCAATCATCTTTAGGACAATGATTTCTTCTTTGTTATTCTGATAAGAATTCCACATCTGTGGATTAACAAGAAAAGGCCCAAATATTTATCAAGCTTGAATCAGAGAAGAGTGGCATGTTTTCATTAGTGGTATAGAAATAAACATGAGTAGATTTTGATGATTTTTAATGGATACTTTGGTCTCTGTCCTCCCAATTAGCTCTTCATTCACTCCCTACTTTGCCTACCCATAACCAGAATTCTCAGTCACCTTAAACTCCTTCCTTTCCCTGCTTTTTCTTAATGTATCAAGATTTAATTATTTGAGACATTGCCTGTTTGTGCTTTCAATCTGTTTCCAAAACCATCACCATTGTTACTTTATACCTCTTTATTTCTACCCTACAAAAACACAGGCCATAGTGAAAGTGTTCTTTTTGTTAAAGATGAAAAATTTTCCATTAGGTTGTTTAAAAAGATAAGATCATGATTAAATTATTCAAGTGATTTGACTAGAGTTTGGAAAAAATCTGTATCGTTATAACCACTCAACATACAACATTTCAAGGTAAAAGAAATTCCATCTCACAGGAGTGTACTAAAGAAAATTGTTAGAAGTCTGATGTGTCCTAGTTGGACAGGTTTTATAAACTGTTCTTTATTCTGAATCTTCTTATAAAATTAGTGTTAGCCACTTAAAATTGCCTCTTGTGGATAAAAATGAAAATGACTTATTTTAATACTCTAACATTTGCCCTTCAATTCATTTCACATACTGTTGAGATAACTGATAATTATAAGCAGATCACTGGTCTTCTTAGCTCACAGTATATTTCAGTAAGTAATAAGTATTATATATGGCTAATGATTTGCAAACCCTAAGCTTGATTATTTTTAAACATACAACAAAATTAAAAATTCTTTCAGAATAGCTACTGAAAAATGCAAATGAAAAATTGATTTGCTTTATACACCAGAAATGTTTGCAACTTGCCTTTGCAAATTATGAATATAGATAGCTAATCACAGCCATTATATTTTGGAAATCTTTGTACATAGCATAATCATGCACTGAACAACAATGGCAGAATATTGAATTGGGATTCAGTGAAACCTCTCCTATTGTACCTACTTTTGGCTTTAAATATCTACTTTTTAAATTGAATATATTAGGGAAAGATAGATACATGAGGTATATTTTTATTCATAGACACATATTATTAGTGTCTATATTAATAGATTAATAGCTATGAAATTAGAGAGGTATAATCTTTATTCCACGTAGGACCACTCAATTAACCATGAATTAAAAAATGGTAAAAATAGTTACTTTTATCTTAACAAAAGAAAAAAGCATATTGCCAAATAATTTTACATTTTGATTCTGCTATGATAACCAGATATTTGTTAGTATGGGCTGTTTTCCAAGCATTTTTGGTAAAATGATAGTTAAAATCACCCTAATTCTCCATTTGAAAAATGAGTTTTCATGTTCTCCCATCAAGAGAGGGAAGGAAACTCTTGTGTTCCCACTTTGATTTTGAGTGAACTTCAGTTTTCTTTTGGTTACTAGGGTATCATGGATATGACCTTGTGCCTTGAGAAGGCTGGCAAGTTCTGCTGTCTCCCCTAGAATTCTGCTTCCTTCATGAGGATAAGCTCACTCAGACCTTCTGAAATTTGAGAAACTTGTGGAATGAGCTAAGTGTTTTTGGTCAACACAATTCTATGTATGTGATTGAGTCTTACTGAGACTAGATAAAGTGTCAATCCAATCTGAGCAAAACCCTGTGGATTTATACATGGAATGGTTGTTGTTTTAAATGCCTGATAAACTGAGTTTATTGCATAATATATTGATATTTGAAAAATTGAAAATTAATAACTATGTTATTCATTCTAGCAGTGCTTAAATATCCTAAAAATAAATATTCTTGGTAGTTACCCTTAAAATTGTTATTTAATGAATTATTTTGCTCAAAACAAAAAACATGAAAATAGAACAGAAATAAAAAGTATATAATTTGATAGAGTTTTTTTTCCCAGTTTCATTGAGGTATAATTAAAAAACTGCAATATATTTAAAGTGTGCAACATGGTGATTTGATATATGTATGCACTGTGAAATGATTCCCTCCTTGGTTAAATTTATTCTTAAATATCTTATTCTTTTTTATGCTACTATATATATTTTTTCTAATTCCTCTTTCTGGTAGTTCATTGTTAGTGTGTAGATATACAACTGATTTTTAAATACTGATTTTGTATTCCATAACATTACTGAATTCATTAATTAGTTCTAACAGTTTTTTGGGGGAGTCTTTAGGTTTTTTTATATATAATATCATGACATCTGGACAGAGACAGTTTTACTTATTTCATTTCATTTTAGATGCCATTTATTTCTTTTTATTGCCTGATTGTTGAATAAAAGTGGTGAGTGGGCATCTTTGTCTCATTCCTAATTTTAGAGGAAAAACTTTCAGCTTTTCACTATTGATTATTATGTTAGCTGTGGGCTTCCTATATATGGCCTTTATTATATTGAATGTGTTCCCGCTGTATCTTTTTTTGAGAGTTTTTACCATGAAAATATGTTAAATTTTGTCAAATGCTTCTTCTGCATCTATTGATATGATCCTATCATTTTTATCCTTAATTTTATTAGTGGTGTATCACATTTATTGATTTGTGTGTGTTGAACCATTGTTCTAAGATGTAAATGCCACATGATCATGGTGTTTGATTCTTTAATGTTGAATTCATTTTGCTGATATTTTGTTGAGAATTTTTGCATCTATGTTCATTAGGGATTATGAATTGTAATTTTGCTTACTTGTAGTGTCCTTGTCTGGTTTTGGTATCAGGGTAATTCCTCATAAAATGTGTCAGGAAGTGGAGGAAACACTTCTTTTTATCGGTGTGAGAAGGAAGAGTAAGAAAGACTGGTATTAATTATTATTTAAATGTTTGCTTGAATTCACCATGAAGTCATTAGGTTCTGGACATTTTATTGTGAGATTCTGATTACTGATTAGTATCCTTACAAATTATTGGTCTGTTCAGATTTTCTGTTTCTTTATGTTTTAGGCTTTATAGTTGTATGTTTGTAAGAATTAGTTTTTTTCTAGGCTATCCAATTTCTTGGCATATAATTGTCTATAGTAGCTTTATATTTCTGTGGTATCAGTTGTAATATCTCTTCTTTCATTTGTTTTATTTATTTATTTTTATCTTCTTTATATTTGTTTATCTTTCTTTCTTAGTTCAGCAAAAAGTTTATCTATTTTATTTATCTTAAAAAATCTCTGATATTGTTGACCTAATGTTTTTCCAGTCTTACTTCCTTTATTTCTACTCTGATATTTGTTATTTCCTTGTTTTTACTAACTCTAGGCCTAGTTTATTTTCTTTACTTAGTTTCTCAAGGTGTAATTAGGTTATTTGATATCTTTCCCATTTTTTTCCCCTTAATGTAGGTGTTTATTGCAATAAACCTACCTGTTAGAATAGCTTTTGCTGGATCCCACATTTTTTGATATGTTGTTTATTCAATATTTTTGTCTCATATTTTTTTGTTTCCCTTCCGATTTTTTTTAACTCATTTTTTATTCAAGTACATTATTAAATCTCTAGATATCCTGGAGAATGTACTCTTTAAAAGAATGTGCATTCTGCTACTATTGGGTGGGATGTTCTGTATATATCTGTTAGGTCCATTTTGTCTAATGTGCACTTCAGGTCCAGTGTTTCTTATTGATTTTCTGCCTAGATGATCCAGCCATTGTTGAAAGCAGAGTGCTGAAGTCCTTTTCTATTATTATAGTGCTGTCTATTTCTTACTTCATATATTTGCTTTATTTATTAGGTGCTCCAATGTTAGGAGCATAGATATTTACATATGTTATATTCACTTGACCTTTTTTCATTTTTTAGTGACCATGTCTCTTACAGTTTTGACTAAAGTCTTTTTTGTCTGAATATAGCTATCCCTGCTTTCTTTTGGTTATCATTTACATGGGATATCTTTTCAAATCCATTCATTTAAAGTCCATGGCTGTCCCTAAATTTGAAGTGAGTTTCTTGTAAGCAGCATATAGTTGGGTCTTGTTTTTTAATCCATTCAGCTACTTTCTCTTTTGATTAGATATTTTAGTCCATTCACATTTAAACTGTTCATAATGAGTAAGGGCTTGCTATTGTTATTTTGTTAATTACAAAATTTCTTCTTTCTCACTGTCTTCCTTTGTCATTTAATGATTTCCTGTTTTGATTCCTTTTCATCTTTGTTTATGTACTAGAGATTTTTTTGGTAGTTACTATGGAGCCTACATAAAAAATTTTGTAATTGTAAGTCTAAAGCTGATAACTTTGAGACCATATAAAAACTCTATACTTTTGCTCTCTCCATTTTATGTTATCGATGTCACAACTATTTTTTTTGTTTTTTTTTATTAATATACAATTACATGAGTAACATTATGGTTACAAGACTTCCCCTATTATCAAGTCCTCACCACATAACCCATTGGAGTCACTGTCCATCAGCATAGTAGGATGTTATAGAATCACTACTTCTCTGTGTTATACTGCCTTCCCCATATCCCCCCACCTCACCCCCACCCCCACTCCCACTACAGTATGTGCGCTAATTTTAATAGCTCTTTTTCCCCCTTATCCCTCCCTTCCCACCCATCTTCCCCAGTCCCTTTCCATTTGGTAACTATTAGTCCATTCTTGGGTTCTGTGAGTCTGCTGCTGTTTTGTTCCTTCAGTTTTTTCTTTGTTCTTATACTCCACAGATGAGTGAAATCATGTGGTACTTGTCTTTCTCTGCCTGGCTTATTTCACTGAGCATAATACCCTCTAGCTCCATCCATGTTGTTGCAAATGGAAGGATTTGTTTTCTTCCTATGTCTGAATAATATTCCATTGTGTATATATACCACATCTTCTTTATCCATTCATCTACTGATGGACACTTAGGTTGCTTCCATTTCTTGGCTATTGTAAATAGTGCTGTGATAAACATAGGGGTGAATATGTCTTTTTCAAACTGGGCTGCTGCATTCTTAGGGTAAATTCCTAGGAGTGGATTTCCTGGGTCAAATGGTATTTCTATTTTGAGTTTTTTTGAGGAACCTCCATACTGCTTTCCACAGTGGTTATACTAATTTACATTCCCACCAGCAGTGTAGGAGGGTTCCCCTTTCTCCACATCCTCGCCAACATTTGTTGTTGTTTGTCTTTTGGATGGCAGCCATCCTAAGTGGTGTGAAGTGATATCTCATTGTGGTTTTAATTTGCATTTCTCTGATGACTAGTGATGTGGAGCATCTTCTCATGTACCTGTTGGCCATCTGAATTTCTTCTTTGGAGAAGTATCTGTTCAGTTCCTCTGTCCATTTTTTAATTGGATTATTTGCTTTTTGTTTGTTGAGGTGCTTGAGCTCTTTATATAATTTGGATGTCAACCCCTTATTGGATATGTCATTTATGAATATATTCTCCCATACCATAGGACATCTTTTTGTTCTGTTGATGGTGTTCTTTGCTGTACAGAAGCTTCTTAGTTTGGTATAGTACCAACTGTTCATTGTTGCTTTTGTTTCCCTTGCCTGGGGAGATACGTTCATGAAGAAGTTGCTCATGTTTATGTCCAAGATATTTTTGCCTATGTTTTTTTCTAAGAGTTTTATGGTTTCATGACTTACACTCATGTCTTTGATCCATTTTGAGTTTACTTTTGTGTATGGGGTTAGACAGTAATCCAGTTTCGTTCTCTTACGTGTAGCTGTCCAGTTTTGCCAACACCAGCTGTTGAAGAGGCTGTTATTTCCCCATTGTATATCCATGGGGCCTTTATTGTATATTAATTGACCATATATACTTGGGTTTATATCTGGACTCTCTATTCTGTTCCACTGGTCAATGGGTCTGTTCTTGTGCCAGTACCAAATTGTCTTGATTACTGTGGCTTTGTAGTAGAGCTTGAAGTCAGAGAGCGTAATTCCCCCTGCTTTATTCTTCCTTCTTAGGATTGCTTTGGCTATTTGGGGTCTTTTGTGGTTCCATATGAATTTTAGAGCTATTTGCTCTAGTTCATTGAAGAATGCTATAGGTATTTTGATAGGGATTGCATTGAATCTGTAGATTGCTTTAGGCAGTATGGCCATTTTGACAATATTAATTTTTCCTAGTCAAGATCATGGGATGAATTTCCATTTATTAGTGTCCTCTTTATTTTCTCTTAAGAGTGTCTTGTAGTTTTCAGGGTTTAGGTCTTTCACTTCCTTGATTAGGTTTATTCCTAGGTATTTTATTCGTTTGGATGCAATTGTGAATGAAATTGTTTTCCTGATTTATCTTGCTGCTAGTTCATCATTAGCGTATAGGAATGCAACAGATTTCTGTGTATTAATTTTGTATCCTGCAACTTTGCTGAATTCAGATATTAGATCTAGTAGTTTTGGAGTGGATTCTTTAGTTTTTTTTGTGTACAATATCATGTCATCTGCAAACAAGGACAGTTTGACTTCTTCCTTGCCAATCTGGATGCCTTTTATTTCTTTGTTTTGTCTGATTGCCATGGCTAGGACCTCCAGAACTATGTTGAATAAAAGTGGGGAGAATGGGCATTCTTGTCTTGTTCCCGATCTTAAAGGAAAAGCTTTCAGCTTCTCACTGTTAAGTATAATGTTGGCTGTGGGTTTGTCATAGATGGCCTTTATTATGTTGAGGTACTTGCCCTCTATACCCATTTTGTTGAGAGTTTTTATCATGAATGAATGTTGAGTTTTTTCGAATGCTTTTTCAGTATCTATGGAGATGATCATGTGGTTTTTGTCCTTTTTGTTGATGTGGTGGATGATGTTGATGGATTTTCTAATGTTGAACCATCCTGCATCCCTGGGATGAATCCCACTTAATCATGATGGATGAACTTTTTGGTGTATTTTTGAATTTGGTTTGCTAATATTTGGTTGAGTATTTTTGCATCTATGTTCATCAGGGATATTGGTCTGTAATTTTCTTTTTTTGTGGTGTCTTAGCCTGGTTTTGGTATTAGAGTGATATTGTCTTCATAGAATGATTTTGGGAGTATTCCCTCCTTTTCTACTTTTTGGATAACTTTAATGAGGATGGGTATTAGGTCTTCACTAAATGTTTGATAAAATTCAGCAGTGAAACCATCTAGTCCAGGCATTTTGTTCTTATGTAGTTTTTTGATTACCAATTCAATTTCTTTGCTGGTAATTGGTCTATTCAGATTTTCTGTTTCTTCCTGGGTCAGGCTTGCAAGGTTGTATTTTTCTAAAAAGTTGTCCATTTCTTCTAGTTTATCCAGTTTGTTACCATATAATTTTTCATAGTATTCGTTCATAATTCTTTGTATTTCTGTGGTGTCCATAGTGATTTTTCCTTTCTCATTTCTGATTCTGTTCATGTGTGTAGACTCTTTTTTTCTTGGTAAGTCTGGCTAGGGGTTTATCTATTTTATTTTCTCAAAGAACCAGCTCCTGCTTTCATTGATTCTTTCTGTTGTTTTATTCTTCTCAATTTTATTTATTTCTGATTTAATCTTTATTATGTCCCTCCTTCTACTGACTCTGGGTCTCATTTGTTCTTGCTTTTCTAGTTTCATTAATTGTGACTTTAGACTGTTCATTTGGGATTGTTCTTCTTTCCTGAGTAGGCCTGTATTGTAATATATTTCCCTCTTAGCACAGCCTTCGCTGCATCCCACAGATTTTGCAGTGTTGAATTGTTGTTGTCATTTGTCTCCATATATTGCTTGATCTGTTTTCATTTGGGCATTGATCCATTGGTTATTTAGGAGCATGTTGTGAAGCCTCCATGTGTTTGTGGGCTTTTTTGTTCTCTTTGTGTAATTTTTTTCTAGTTTCATACCTTTGTGATCTGGGAAGCTGGTTGGTACAATTTCAATCTTTTTGAATTACTGAGGTTCTTTTTGTGGCCTAGTATGTGATCTATTCTTGAAAATGTTTCATGTGCACTTCTGAAGAATGTGTATCCTCTTGCTTTTGGATGGAGTGTTCTGTAGATGTCCGTTAGGTCCATCTGTTCTAATATGTTGTTCAGAGCCAACTTCTTTTTGTATAGCATATTGTATTAATAAAATTCTTACAACTATAGGTATTTTAATATATTTTTTTTCCTTAAAACTTTATGGTAGAGTTTTATGTGATTTACACACTGTCATTACCAAGATTAGAATATTCTGAATTTGACTATAGGTATGTATGTTTATCACTGTATTTTATACTTTCATATGTTGTTTTCATGTTACTAATTAGTGTCCTTTCATTTCCGCTTGAAGATTGGCCTTTTACATTTCTTGTAAGGTCAGTCTAGTGGTTATGAACTCTTTCAGCTTTTATTTGGCTGTGAAAATCTTCATCTCTTCTGTGATTCTGAAGGACAGCTTTGTCAGAAAAGTATTCTTGTTGGACGGCCTTTTTTTTCCTTTCATCACTTTGAATATATCATCCTCCTCCCTTTTAGCCAGCAAGGTTTCTGCTAAAAATTCATTGATTATCTTTATCGGGGTGCCCTTGAAATAACAAGCTGCTTTTCTCGTTACTTTGAAGATCCTTCTTTGCCTTTTACTTTTGACAGTTTAATTATAATGTGTCTTGGTGTGAGTCTTCTTGAATTCATCTTATTTGGAGTGTTTTGAGCTTCCTGAATCTGGATGTCTCTCTTTCCCCAGTTTGGTCAAGTTTTCAGCCATTATTTCTTTAAATAAGCTTTCTGCCCTTGTCTCTCTTTTCTTCATTTGAAGTACCTATAAATGCATATATTTGTCCAATCTATGATATCCTATAATTTCCTTAATCTATCATCACTCTTTATCATTTTTATTTTCATATCTTGGTTGATTTCCCCTGAGCTTTGAATCACTGATCCTATTTTATTCTTGATCCCATCTGCTATTGAACACCTCTATTGACTTTTAAGTTCATGTATTGCATTCTTCAGCTGTATGATTTATGTTTGGTGTTTTACAAAAATCTTTTCTCCTTTTTGAAATTTTTACTTTGTTCCCATAGTGCTCTTCTGACTTTGGTGAGCATCCTTATAACCATTATTTTTAATTCTCTGTCAGCTAAATCACTTACCTCTATTTCATTAGTATCTGGAGATTATTTTCTTCTTTTATTTGGATGGTATTCTCCTGTTTCTTCATTTCCTTTTACTCTCTGTACTGCTTTCTGCACAGTAGATCAAAGAGCCACCTCACCCATTCTTAACAGACTGACATCATGTAGGAGGTGAACTTTACCAATTATCTTACCCAAGACTCTTGGTACCTCTCAAACTGCCACTTTTATTCTTGGTGGCTTCCAGATTAGGCTGCCAAGAAATGTCAGTACCCATATACCCACTTAGGCTCCTTAAGAGTACGAATTGCTTCTTTCTTCAACTCTCTGATGCAGGTTAATTGGATGGCCAGCCTGCAGCTGGGAAAGTCAGGGCATTAGTTATGTAGTCTAGCTCCTACTAGTGAGAAACTGGGAGCTGGGTAGTGCTGCCTACTCGGTTTGTGCTTGGCCAGAGGGAATAGCTGCTGGGAATGCTTGTGCACATATTTAGACTGTCTATTCTCTGTAGTCCCAGGGCACTCACAAAACTGAGCTGCATTAGCTCCCATAATTATATGATTTAGGACAAGTCCTTCTGGAGGCAGCTGTAGAAATTGGGAAACTAGAATTTGGACAAACATCTTTAAGGGAGATACTGGTGACTTGGTTTTAATGCTGTGGCAAGCCATGAGGAGAAGTCACAGGAAGTTAAAACATGTCTATGCAAGGTCCCAGAGGACCACTCATTATGTAACCCCTCAACTCCCAGGTGCAGTCTAATTAGAAGCCTGACCCTCAAGAACCAGCTGGTTAAGTATGTAGTGAAACAAACTCCAGGGAGAAAATGGGAGATGGGCTTCTTTGCTTGTGTTTTCTCTGTTGAGCTCAGGAATGGAAAGATAGCTGTAGAAGTACTGAAATGCCTATTTTAAAACTTCTTTGTTTGATGTGGTCCTCAGGGACTCATGAATTATGAACCCACTGGTTCTCAGAACTAGGTGATTTGGGAGCTAGGTCTTTTCTTTAGGTGACGGGCTTAAAAGTTGGAGCACTAGATTTGAGGACAAGCTCCTTCCGGGATCAAACAGGAGATTTTGTGTTTTATTGTTGGAGCAAGACAGGAGGAGAAGGTGGGGAAGTGTTCACCTTATTAGTTATTTCAGGCTCCCAGAGGATCCCACTTGGCTCCCATATGTAAGCTGGTTAGAAGCCCAACTCTTGGGCATCACCTGGGAAAATATGCAGTCAGACATTCCTACAGAAAAACTGGACACTGGATGTTTTTGCCAGCTCTAGAATCATGGTCACGGGAAGTGTTCACACACCCATGAAACTGCATCTTTTTTTAACATCCTAAGAGACTCATGAATGCTAAGACCTGTTGGTTCTCCAAGCTAAGTGATTTGGAAGCCAAAACCTTAGGTGATAGCTGCAGAAATTGGGATACTAGATGTATGGTCCAAACACTTCACTCCTCAGGGAGAGACTGAACATTGGATGTTCCCTCCTGATTATTAAGTGCTGTGCTAGGGGTGGGATTTATGGTGAAAGTGTATCTTAGCCTTTTTCTACATGTGTTGATGTATTATCTTTCTCCTGATATGTAGGGATCACTCAGCTAGTTCATGAATTACTCTCAGAAGGATTTGGCCAAAGGTATAGCTATATATTTGGTGTATCCATGATAGGAAGGAAGGTCAGACACCTCCAATTCTGCCATTTGCTCTAAGTTGTAAATATCTGAGAGCATCGTTTCTCTTAACTTTGCTACTTTGGAAGGCTCTTTTTCATATCCCTGACTTTACAGTTCATTCTACTCTATTTTCACCAGCCCTGTAGTCGAACCTCATGTAATTACAGAAATACGAGGTACAATTCTGAAAAGAACTTGATCATGATTTCCCTATTGTATTCTGAATGCAACAAACGTTGCCATAAATAGAAAAAGAACACAATCTGGGGGTTTATGTCTGCTGCATTATGATGTTTTATGAGTGGGATTGCTGATTTCTCACACCCATTTGAAATAATCGCTTTCAAAATCCCTGGCAGTCACAAAATTTGTGGTAGTTTTGTGACTCAAAATACTAGGAACACATTTAGGACACCATCCCAGAAACCCTAATATGTTAATTTGACTTTTGTAAAAAAAGGTTTTGGCTGGATATCATTTATGAATTCATTTCAATTGAATATTCTATTTCTTTATAGCACTTTTCATTATCTGACCTATTACTACATGCTTATTCACTATTGCTTTCTCTCTCATTAGAATGAATGCTAAATGAAGGCAGAGACTACTAATCTTTTATTCATTTTCTACTCTTTGATATCTCTAGTATGTGGTCCCATGACAAGCAAGTATATGTGCTTTTTAAGTAATTATTGAAAGAATGAATGAATTCAATTAGATTCATTGAAGGCTAGACCTTTTTGCAGATGCTAAATGAGTAAGACATTGTCTCAGCACACAAGGCTTTAAAAAATCAAGTGCAGGAGGAAGCATTTAATAATCATTTATTAAGAGTTAAATTGTATTTGTGCTATATTAAAGGATTTTAGAACAAAACTGAATTTTTAAGGGAAGGTAATTTAAGATTGACTCTGAAGAATATGTGTGAAGTAGCACTTAAGACTAATATAATCATAACATAAAAGCATGTTTTTTGGAGGCAGGATGGCATGCTGAGCAAATGTTTAACATACAGTAATGACGTATTGAATAGTGTTAATACTAGAAAGAATGATTGATGCCAAGTTAACCAAAAACTCCAATAATTTTGAGGTATTTAACACTTTTCACTAAAAGAGGAAAATCCATTGAAACTCTCTGCACAATAATATAACTTGGTCAGATCTGTGTTTTAGAAAACTAATTCTGTTGGCAGAATAATAGATGGACTTGAATCTGAGGATATTACCAACAGGGATACCAGTCTGGAGACAGTTGCTCTAGTTTAGTGAGAGATAATGAGAACTGGAATTACAATAGTGACAGTAGAAATGAAGGTAAAGAAACAATTTGGAAGAGATATTAAGAAGAGATTGTAGGCCAATTTGATATATCTGGTAAGAGAGAAGGATTGAAAAATGCCTCTAGAGCCCTAGACAATGGTGTAGATATAAAGCTATACATTTAGATCAGAAGCATAGGGAAAGCAAGTGTAAGTATGATGAATTTATTCTTTCTATACATGTATATGGAGAGAGATAATTTCCCTTTCTGCAGAGTCTCCAAGGAAAACCCCTACTTTATCAATCAAAATCCTCCATAATTTTAATTCAAATTTATTTTCAGTGTCATTTCCATTAACAATTAAACTTTTGTTTATATTCACTCTGGTCCTATTTACTTTCCTATGCACAAATGACACTCCACCCTTTTCAATGTATCATACGATATCTTGTGTACTATCCCATATCAGTGTACTTATTAAGTCACACATTCATTCATTCAACATTTCCTTATCAGGAACTGCCTGCAACTAACAGTGTTAAATTCTGAAGGAAGAAGCATGAACAAGGCAAAGAAAAATCAGGCTTTTAAGAGGAGTTTTTGGTCTCTTCCAAGAATTAGGAAGAAAACCTGCCTTTATAATGGGGTATATCAACTATAGTGGTCATATGTGTATTGCGCATTCATGCTTCTGCCTATCAAATTAATGACCTAATTCCTAAGACTTAATATCTTCCTTTTTCTTTCTCTGATTATCTTACAGTGGTTTCTCTCAGGTCTAAACATAGCATCATTATTAATTAATATTGTTTGGTTAGGTTTTTTAAATTGAAATTATTGTTAAGATAATTGTAAACTCAAATGCAGTTGTGAGAAATAATACAGAGAGATCGATCCCCTGCACATTTGCCCCCAACCAATGAAAACACTGTACAGAACTGTAGTATAATATCTCAACCCATATACTAAAAATCTCCCAGATTTACATTTACTCATTTGTGTGTATGTGTATGTGTTATAAGCTCAATATAATTTTATCATCTGTCTAAGTTTACGTAGCCCATGTCAGTCAAGGTACTGAACAGACCCAATACTGCATTGATCCCTGTGTTGTCCTTTTACAACCGTTCCCGTATTTCTAACACCTCCTTTCCCAATTACTGGCAACCACTAAACTGTTCTCCATTTCCAAAATGTTTTCATTTTGAAAATGCTGTATAAATGAAATCATGCAGTATGCAGCCTTTGAGGTTGGCTTCTTCCCACTCAGCATAAGTTCCTGGAGGTTCATCTTTAAATAGGTATGTGTAATAATGAATAATAGTTCATTCCTTGTTATTGTTGACAAGTATTCCTTGGTTTTGATGTACCAGTTTGTTTCCACTTTTAGCTATTTAAAATGAAGCTGGTCCAGGTTCTTGTACAGGTTTTCATTTGAACATAAGTTTTCATCTCTCTGGAATAAATGTTTAAAAGTGTTTTTGCTGGATTAATGGTAATCACCTGCTTAGTTTTATAAGAAAATGCCGAATTGCTTTCTATTGTGGGTGTACCATTTTACATTCCCGCAAGCAACGCATGAGTGGTTCTCTCTCTCCATCTTTCCCAGAATTTGGTGTTGTCACTATTCTTTATTTTAGCCACATCCAAATATTTGTGTCAGATTTCTTGCATAGGTGGAGTAACTACAAATAACTTTCATAGCTGTTCTGACTTTGGTGGATACTATAATGTGTCACTTAAATCCTCCACTGATAGACTATTACCTCCATTGTTGGAGTGGTTCAGGTAGGCAGTCTGCAGGTAGAAATCCTCAGTCTCCTTAAGGATTGCCTCAGTTGCAGAAATGCACAGGATCACATCCTTTCTGAGAACAGACCACATCTAATGACTGACTGAGAAGGGAATGTAAAGATGTTGCCATCATGGTCCAATGTGGGGCAACACTGAGGGACCATGCTTGTTCCAAAGCTCACTGTGCAATTGACCGAGGGTATATTTCAACTCCATTTCTCTCTACCCTCTCCTATATTCTTTTCCTCTTTTGAACAAGCTTTGATTTGAAGGCCATTCCTTTACATTCTGTATACTAGAATCCATCTCTGACTCAACTTTCCAGGGAGCCCTACCTATAGCCCTGATAGGATTTAATTTTTTATTGTTCATTTTTCTATTAAGAATTCCTGGAATTGTGTATATACTTGAAATTAGTAGTTGGTTTTCATTTCTGCTGCTAATTAACTGTGTTCTCTTAACTTCAGACCTATCCTCTCTTATAATTTTCAATGTGATGCTGGCTTCCACTTGATGGCTCTAAAGGATTGATGGAATGATGGAGAAGGAAAAGACATTTTCCTTTCCCTTTGCCTCCTGCTCCTGTCAGTGTCTCCACAGCAGCTGGTTCCAGGGGCAGCTTGTCCATGCCACCAGAACCAGCCTATCATGTCCCTGCGCCAACCACAGCTTCCTGTCCTCAGGAGGCTGAATCTCAGCTTAATAGGGACCCTCGTTCAAGTCGCACAGTTCCTGCAATCACTAACTCCATGATCCCTCAGTAGTCCCAGTTGGCCTTTTTGTTTCTCAAACAGCAGATAAACAATTTGTAATATTATAATCCATCTGTTAATGTTTCCTGAGATCCTGTCTGGTGCACCATTTTGCTTTCAGAACAGAAAATATTTGGTAATAATATAAAATGGAAAAAAAATACACCTATAAAAAAAACACAAAGTTATTTTTTCTCTTCAATTAATCTAAGTATTTCCTAACAATTTTGTGGTTTAGTTCAATCACTTGAATAACAGTTTTTGAATGTGGCCAGGATTTTTTTATTGATTTTGGTTATCTGTATATATTTTTACCATATGTACATATCTCCTATAAGCATATAAAGAATTGTTTTTAAAAGGCTTTAAGGCAAGTCTTAATCCTATAAAATCTGTATTTTAATCCAATAAGGTCTTTATTTTTCAGTAATATAAGAAAATATTAGATATATTTAGGTGAATCTAATAAAAATTAGATATATTTTGGTGAACCAAACATTAAAAAAATCTATGATTAAGACTTGAAAATAAAACACTTTTGTGCATATAACTGTAAAAATATTTTCTGATGTAAGCATATTTTGTGAAATATAACCAGGTAACCATATTTGTGAAATAACTTACAAATTTACTGAGTGGAAATAATTTCCTATAAAAACAGGCTTTAAATACACAAAACAGGAATGACATTGGAAAAGAAGAGTCTATTACTTGGTCCCTTTTAGTCAAATGTATACATATAATTGCTACCATCACCTTCCAAATAACCCTCTCCTTCAAAACAATACAAAAAAAGTTAAATTGTTTTTTATCAACCTTAAAAAGAATATAAAACATTAATTGTCTGAGTTTGTCATTACAAAATGTCCCTAAAATATCTGAGGCCCTGTTTAACCATTTTATCAATTTCATGGGTTTTGTGAGGACTATTTGATATTAATGTATATTGCTCTAAGAATATTTCAGTAAGTCTTTCTGAGTTGTAATTGATCAGTGTTATTTTCTTTTTAAAACTAACTTTTATTCTTTTATAAAATGAGGTAAGATAGGTTGGTTCATTTCATTTGTAGGCTAACTTTTTAATCTACCTTTATGTCTCATGCATAAAAATAGTGAAGGAAAAAAATACAGAATGATGCAATCTATTTCTCATGTTTTTGCATATATCATTATTGCATTTATATACCTTAGGAAATGACATTACTTATTTTATTAATCAGAGAATTTGAATTGTAATATATTTAATGCTACTCATTTTAGCTCCTTATTTTTAATGGAGTTGTCAGACCAGATTTGCAGTGAGAGTTGAAAATAGAGAAAGTTAAGCAGGATGATTTTTTGACCATTATGCAGTTTGCTGTTCTTATTTTATTATGCAATATAAATACTTGCCAAAATACAATCAGAAGGTATTATAAAAATTTTTTAAATAAGAAACTGGGATGAAGATGATAAACTTCACTGTGTATTATTGCTATAAACTTTTTCCAGTAATTGAATTTGTTTACAGATTTTTTTCTTTCTTGAAAGTTACCTGCTGAGTAGAAACTTCACAAATGCCTGTAACATTCTGTCTCTCAACTGGAAATATACAAAAACTATAAAAAAGTTGTAGGTAAATATATACTTAGAATTTTAGCCATTTGAATTAAATGAATAAATTATGTAATATTTAGCATCAATATTGACAATTATTATTGACTACTCAATCATAGTTAGAGGGATGAAAATTTTAATTTGCTGAATAGTTATTATGTAATTTCACTATGTTTTTAATCTTTGAAAAAGTTAAACTAATGAAGGAAACCTAAGGAAACATTTTCATTTCTATTTTCAAAAAGTTTATTTCTACAACTGTTCCTTTGACAGGCCATTGGAAATTCTAGTTTTAATCTACTAGGGTTACACAGTGCTCCATATTCTGTTTGTAATCTGTATTTTCTTAAAAATAAATTGAGGTACAAGTCAATTCTACTTGTATTCTTAGTGTTAATAGGTTATGTATGGAAACAAGACATTTTGAAGACACTAAAATTTAGTGTCTGATTAAAATGTGATTTGGTAATTGCATATATTTGAAATGTGCACAGAGGGAGGAAACTTAAGTATCTAAAAACTGAGAATCACTTACCTCAGCACTGAGAGGGAAGCGTTCCAAGAACACCGGTTAAGTATGTGATAAGTTGTAAAATATCTTGCCAACAAGGGACCTGAGGCACTCGGAAGTGTTAAGCAGCTGTCCAGCCTCACCACGGAGCAGACCTGTACTTACTTATTCATATATGTGCATTTATTCTAGGTCAGTTTAGTCTGCAGATTTCACTTTAAACCTTTTCCAATGTGTTCTTCACTACAAAAAGACTGATCATATTAAAATCTTCTAATGAATTCTCATTACAATTATAGTAAAATCCAAGTATGTCTATACATGAACTCTTTCTCGGTGTGTGTGTGTATATATATACATATATTAACATTCTTACCTCATATTTTTGTTTGTTTAGTATAACTCAACCTTTCTGGCCACTTGGTAAAATCTGAGGCCAAGTGTCATTTCCTACTTCCTGTATCAATAAAATGTCACTGTTTGCATTAGTAAATTCTTATAAACCTATTTATCTTAATAAATAGGTTGATTATTGGCACAAGCAGAACACTTATGTAGTATTACTTTAAGACCCTTGTTTAGCTGTATCAAATAATTTAAAACTATTATTTCACAAGTAATTCCAATACTCCCTTGACTTGAATGATATGCCTTAATCCACATTACCTAGTAAAAAATACCTTTTCTCTGACTTGCCAGTTTTAAGACATCACCGGGATTAACCCACTAGTAAGAGTAATGAATTCAGTTTTGCTTTGCCAACTGGATTTTGTGTGTCATTGGGCATCAGCAGTTCTAGAGGCCCCATCAAGATACAGCTGGAACTGCCTCAGTATCACAACCCAAGAAACTTAACTTGGAAGCTGTATGATTCCATGGGTTCCTTGAGCCTCCTGCCACAGTTGTCTCTCCTTGTGTGATAATGTGGTTTGTTATAGTAAGTGCAGGATTGGATTTGAGATCCAATTTCTTTACACTCTTTTATTTTGTTTCTGATAAATGAAGATCCTCCTTTTAGGGATTCTTTGACTAAGAGAAGATTTGAAATGTCTTATCCTTGGAGGAAATCTGCTTTTTTGTCTAATGACTTTTTTCTCCTCCCCCTTTTAAGATGGGAATGTATAAAAGTAAGTTTTGGGGGAAAATCAATATTAGGGCCAAAATGTTCATGTTTTTCCCAGAACCAAGGATTAATGAGTGTAAGGTCTTTTTAGTCTGTTATTTTAATAGGAGAAACTACCTTGAATCACTTAAAAAAATGATCAGCATTATGAGAGCATTCCTCAGTCGTGTTTTGTTTTATCCATGAAAATCTAGTTGTAAGAAAGTCTCTTCTCTATACATTCTAGTCACTGGTAGACAGCCTTTAGTTCAGGGATCTGAGGCATGAATACACACCAATATATTTAAATAATGTTTGCCAGACTCTCACGGATTTGCCTAAGTTTAATCCCATGTTTCCTCCTGGACAGAGTTCTGTCTCATATGTATTTTCAGTGTAATATTATTGTGTGTGCATTTATCTTTAAAAATGGCACAATCCCACCAAAGATAATTACGATGGGCACATTAGGGATTTTTTGTTTTTATGAACAAAATGACCCATTTGATAGTTGCTTAAGAACAAAAGGAGAACAAAGGTGCGAACATGGAATGGTCTGCATTTTTTAACTGGTGTGGGCAGATTTCCAAAAGAAACTCAGATTCCAAAATTGAACCATGAATAAATTCTTTGCCTAAGGTAAATGAAAAATATTAAAAAATGCTAAATTTTGTATTTTGTGGTTTCTTTCAACTTCAACCTAACTAAACTACCTTCATTCTTTACCCATTTTAAGCTCAATTATTGCATTCTGCTCTTTTGCCTTTGTCTGTCCCTCTTCTCATTGATCAGAATTCCCCCCAAATTAGCTGTGCCTTTTAAGTATCTCTTCCTCATTTCTCTGTGATACCAAAGTAAAATCCATTTTTCAAAAAACTTTTGGTGCTATAGGCATATAGTTCTGTGTTCTGCTTATATAACTTCTTTTTAGTGTTCAATAGTCAATACCACTTTTTTTTTTCCTCCAGAAATAATAACAGTGCTTTTGGACAGTTATATCTGAGTAGTTTATTGAGGTACCTGAGTATTTTTCACAATTCTTTACTCGGGATATTTAAAGAACTTTAAACTTTGGTGATAAATAATTTAAAGTTTCCTGCAATTCTACTATTTTGAAATAGAAGTATGATCTTTTGTTATTTTCTAAAAAAATGTGAGTTGAAATATAAGATGAATTCCACCTGTCTTCTCTATGTTTTAAATTTTGAAAGTTACACAATTGACAAAGAAAAGTTAGCATCTTGCTAAAATTAAGTGCACTAAAATATGATCTGTGTCCAGAAAATAAATCTCTCACTTCTGAAATGATACAAGATGCTGAAAACTGCCATTATCGGTCACTAAGAGTACTTATCAGTATTAATGAGTTTTATTAAGTACTGCAGGCAGTGGGTTCCCAATTTTTCTGAAATTTTTTGACAATACTGAATGCTGACACAGATATGGAGAAACAGACATGAATATTTATTACTGGTGGGAATAAAAGATAGTTTAACAGTCTCTTATTAAGTAAGTATTAGAGACTTAACACAACCTAGCAATTTGGCTGCTAGGTTTACACTAGTGAACTTAAAATGTGCACATAAAACTTGTATGTGAATTTTTGTAGCAGGTTTATTGGTGGTTGCCAAAACTCAAAATAATCAAGATGATTTTATGGGTGACTATCTGATATGCAACTGGAGAAGACAAAATTATAGATATTGGAAACTCAGGTTGGAATAGGGAGTGGTGGTTATCCACAAAAGGGAACTATGAGAAAAGTTTTAGGGTAATGGAATTGTTTTATATGGTACTAGAATGGTGAATACATGATTTTATGTATTTAAACACATAGAAAGCATATCACAAAGAAAAAACCTTATTTTATGCAGACTAAAAAAGATTTAAAAACTGTAACCAATCAAAATGTCTGGGATCCTTGGGTAGAGTGCAGACTGTGTCAGATGAATTTAACTGTGTTAAAAATATAACTGCACTTTATAAAGCAGAGTTTGATGGGAATTTTAAGTTAAAACAAAAGAAACAGAAATGCCACACATACACAGATTCCAAATGTGCTCTATCTAACACAACTTCAAAATGGACAATTTAGGGTCTAGAATAATAGGCACTTGATTTAAAAAGGGGTTTTGTGAAAGAATATGATTTTAAAGCTTTACTTAAAAGATTCAAACTTTATTTTCATGAACTGACTATAAAATCAATGTTATCATATTAAATAACTTAGGTAAATGTAATAAGTTATTTACATTTACTAAATTTTAATCATGTACCTAAATATAGATACAATCAAATTGGACAGAAATCTGTTTTGGGAATACTTCATTGGGAAAATGGAAAATTGTCTTATTTTCAGGGTTATTTTACATATGGATATCTTTATAGATATTTGCTTTGGTGATGAAAACCAAAAGTCCCATCTCTATAACTTTTAGGGATTTGGTTTAATAGTGCTTTAACCTTGCTTGAGTCCTATTTTCTCAAGACCTTGGGAGTTTTTCTTACTCATTCATCATTTTATTCAGTGAATATTCAGTACATTAATACACATTTGATAATTGGACATAGTTTAAGGATACAATGGACAAAACGTGATATTTCTTGCTTATAGAATTTACATTCCTAATTTTAACTTAAACATTGTTATTTGAATTATATGATTTAGAAATATGTATTTCATAATAGCTCTAAAAAATGATGCTATGAAATAATATTTTCTGTTGTGACTAGTCAAAACAGAATCAAAAAACAATATTATATGGATACATAATCATGTCATGTTATTCTTATGGGATATTAGAACTTGACAATAATGACTAAATATTTATAACATATTAAAATTTTACACTGGTAGTATTATATAACATCTTATCTCAACAACCCTAAAATTTGCCATTAACAAGCCACATAATTCCTATGCATTCAGTTGTTAGGACAACTTTGTTATTGATGACCCTAATTTGGTACACAGCACAAAAAAGCTCATAAAGGAAAAAAAATTTGCCAATAATAATTATGAAGAACTTGCCAGCAAAGAGGTAGGTATTTTTTACTTGAAAATTTACTGCATTCATAATTTTAAAAGCCTTAGCCAAAAACTTTTTAAATAATGTAAACTAGGGTACTTTAAATATAGAAGTATAGAAAAATATAGTGTTTGCCTTTGAAATATTTGAGAAATCATTTTAAAAATTTTATTCTAAGATCAGTTTTCACATTTGTGTGTGAAATAATTTTCAGAAGTAGAAAACCTGTTTCTATTACATGTAAACACGAAAAACAGAATTAAGTTACTAGTTTTGAGGAAACAATATCCATGTGGCCAATGCACAAAACATAGCTCTATATGACATGTCAATTTACTAGCAAAACTTGGGGAATACAAAAGGAAATCCAAGTACATTTTATCATATGTATATTAAAAGTGATCATAATGTTTTTATAGGTAAACATTATTGTATTTATGTAAATAAAGGAGAAAAGTACAATTCATTTAAACAAATTCTGTATATGTAAGCAAAATTCATAAAGAAAAATTTAAACAAATATCATAAGCAATAGAATAAAATATTAATATTTAAATTAATTCTGTTTTCTTCATTCAGTAGAATATTACCTAAATATAAATACATAGATAATCAATGTAAGTGAATAAATGCAGGTATCCTTATAGCAATATCTCATTGCCTGTAACTATGCATTATCCTAGTAAAACATTTCAATTTACAATATTAAGGTAACTTCAAATCTGCTCTCTGTAAGCCATTTGAAACACAACATGGTATTTGTGGAAAGGTTACTAGTAGTATGTGAATATTCTATAAGTGTTGTAATACTTGGTATTACAAAATCCTAGGATGTATTTGACTATATAGAAACCTTTGTTATACATTAACTTCCAAAACAATCAGGAATTTTATTTAGTTAGTTATGTGTTCAATCATTCATTTTTATTTTTTTCTTCCCTTTTGAAAGGTTATTTGTACGTATCTTTCAATTTAAAGGATACACTAAAGTATACAATGAAAATTTTCTTTCCTTTTTTTATGAGATTTTTCATATTCACCCTTGTTTTCTACTTTCCAGCTTTATTAAAGTTTGTTATTATCATTGTGATTTACATTTATGCCTTTAAATATAATTTACACATTTATATAATACATATTTTACTCCAGCTACTAAAAATTAGGAAATTAGCACACTTAGAGTATTTCACACATCTCTTGATATTTCATCATTGCTCATTTTATAAAAGTTACATTGTGTTCTATAACCAAAATACTTCCTGTTCTTTTAGTTCTGAGTCAATAAAACAGTTAAATAGACTCAGGGTCCCTTGACTGTTCATTTGCCATTATTCTCTTCATGGATGATAAGTGTTCTTTGAGAATTTCTTCAAAATGAACTTACAGTTCAAATGAACTTCCTAGGAACTCTGATTTCTTGTTAAGTTAAAAAATATTGCTCCCTTGTCCCTGTTTCATTCATGTTTGAACAGTAGTTTGGCTAGCTATAAATTTATTAGGTCACACTTTCTTTCCTTGAAGAAAGAGGTATATAGGTGTTTTTTTACAATCATTATAACTGAGTATTGCTGTGAAGAAGTTGAAGGTCAGCCTATTTTTTCACCTGATAGATGAATCAAATCTTTTTTTTCTGGTGGCCCAAAGCATTCAATATATATATAATTTGAAATTCATTTAACTTACCAAGGTTTATTTTATACTGGATAATTTTAAGTCAGAATCTCCTAGGATGTAGTGTTCTCTTTAAAGAAATAGATTCAAGTGTTCATTTTTATCTGAAAAGTTATTTTTATCAATTAAATCTTTAAATAGTCTTTGTTCCATTATTTTGATTAGATCAGTTAGGAGGTACTAATAAAGATTATATTAGATCTTGTTTGAAAAAATAATGCTATTTTAGTTTTCTGTAAATTTTGTTCAAATTTTTATTTATTCTCACTTTATTTTTCTAGGTTTTTAGTTTTGTCCTGTTTTTCCTGTGATTTTACCAATGTCTGTTACATTTGTGTTGCTGCTAATTTAGCTTTTATTTCTTTGATATTTAAATTTTATTTCTGAGTTTAATGGCTCATTTTTTTTCCTTCTTATCATTTCTTCCCTATGAGGAAATGTGTGATGTTCTCATGTTATTATAATGATTCATTCAGTAATTTATAATTAATTGTGATATTTTGGTGGTGGTGGTTTTTAGCAGATCTACCACATTTTTGTGGTGAAATATTTTTCCTTTGGTCAGTTTTCTTTCCTTTTCTTAATTTTTTTGCTTCTGTTTCATTGTGTTTAATTTGTATAAAGTCTGTTAGTGTTTTTTTTAATTATTTATCCTTGAACCAGATGATTATTTAGGCTCTTGTTCCTGTTACTAGAATTTCCCTTATGTTTTAGGGTTATTTTGAGTGTGGATGAGTGTAACTCTGGGGGGAAAGTCCTGGGGCAAAATACCTTTGAAACAGAAATCAGTCAAAGGGAGAAATAAAGTTTATGAAACCCATTAATTTCTTACATGCAGTCCACTTTTGCTCTCCTGTGTCTCTTGTGACCTGGCTGCAGAAGAAGCCCCCACCCAACCTCTCTGGCCCAGTTAAGCCCTTGCTCACCCTTTTAATTGCCTATTGATATGGAGATGGACTACTACTCTCCACCCCTTGGAAACACCCATTATATGGAAATGCACTAAAGCCAGGCAAGATATTCTGGAAATATTGAAATTTTACCCACAATGAGAACTCCTCAGCTAGTGAGGATTAGAATCACAGGGCTGCTCCCAACACGCAGTATCATCCGTCCTCCCATTGCTGCAAGAGAATGTTCCCATCTAGACACATGAACAGCCTGTGTTACTTTATCCTTGCTTTTCAAGCTACCAAACCAGCAAAGTCCTGCAGCCAGTCTTTGCACTATTTTTTATTGTCGAATTTTAAGATCTTTGCTTTACAATTCATGGTGTCCTACTTAGTTGATGTTGTGTGTTATTAAGCTTTTTTAAGCTCTTTAACTATGGATATGCTGATCTACACCCATTATTTAAACTTCATAAGTTTCTGGAAATAACCTCACCCCCTGTTTTTGGGATTCAGGTTTTTAAATATCTCTTGTTTTCTTTAGAGTTAGTATTTTATTTTTGTTTCTCATGTTTCTATTTTCATTGGGTTATTTTCAAGAGAAGATTATGAAAACAAATCCAGTTTTGAAATGGATGTTTTCCTAGATATATAGGAGCAAGAAGACAAGTTTTATTAATAACTGTAGTCTTTTTCTAAATGTTATCAGACACATGAACTGATACCAAAATTATGTATTTGTTAACCTAGAAATAGCTTCTATTATATATATATAATTATATATATTGTTATATATAATATTAGTATATAATAGCTTATATTCATCACTATGAAAAAGATACAGTTGTATCTTCTCCCTATGTTTTTATTCTAAATCACCTCATTTAGATAATTTATTTGTTCATAATTTTCTTGTTCTCTATATACTGTTTCCATTTTTTCCACTATAAATTTCTATACTTCACATACTCCTCTAATTTCTCTAGTTTACATTTTTCTATATGCTTAGCTATATATGTGACATAGCTTTAATCATGACAGACTCTCATTCTTCCATTTCTTATAATGGACAGACTAGCAAAAAATAGCTCATAAAGAAATAGAAGCAAACTTTTTCATTTCTTTTATTCCTGCAAACACATGTACCACATATACACACAATTCATAGTTTCTTCAAAAAGCAGTGGCTTCCTATATATTTCCTCCCACCTTGATTCCACTAGGTACGTATGTTTCCTCTTTTTCCTCTTTCCTTTCCTCATTTTATCCAACTAAATTGTGGATTAATGTCACATTCAGGCATTCCCTGCCGAAATAAAATGGAAGTCCAATATAAAAATATAAACAAATGTATTAAGCTTATTTTGCTTGCTACAAGATCTTCATTAATACTGTTGCCCCCAAAATTTTAAGAAATAAATATTTCAGACTATTTTAATTCACAAATTTGTCATCTCACTTTTTTGTTTTACTTCTTGGCAGAATAATGATTATTTAGAAAAAAATGACAGTAAAAAAATTCTAAATCCATTATTGGATTTCAGTTTTGATAATCTTTTTGTTTTATCCTTTAAAAAAGTAAAAGTTAAGCTCCAGATTTCTCTAATAGCAATACTATATTGGGCATCACTTTATTGTTTTCCAGATAGATATATAGTTATGTGTGAGAAAAAAAATCCTTTTTCAAAATTCATAATGTTTGAAAATAGTTTTGATATTAGTTTCAGTGTTCTGGAATTTTAAAACAGGGTTTGGAGAAAGGAAGGGTCACAATTTCACATTTCTGAATCCAAAGAGGAAAAATGTTATAATCAAATAATAAAATAATCAGGCAAAACTTTTGAAAAAAAGATATGAAGTGAATGAAATCAGGCTTGAAGAGTAAGTTGATAGATGCCATTTTTTTATTGAGAACATGTAATAAAATTCACAAATCTTAGTGTAGCTCAATTAATTTTGATTTGTATTATCCCATTTGATTCCACAAGGCACATACTTTTCCCATGAATCCCTTTCCTTCCCTCATTTAATACAACTAAATTGTGGATTAATGTTAAATGTAGGCATTTTCTTTGCCAAAATAAAATAGGAGTTCAATATCAAGGTATAGGTGAATGTGCTAAATTTATTTTGCTTGCTATGGGGTTTTCTTAATACTAGTGCCCAAATGACTTTATCTTGTATTAAGAAACATTATGATGCTTATTGCAGCAAATTATTCAGTCATATTAATGCTGTTTGCATATTAATGGAGTGATTTTTGAGTACAATTTTATATTATGGAGTAATCAAAATTGATCTTGAAAATAAGAGATTTTAACTGTTAGAATTTACGTCCAAAACTATAAACACTAAGGAGCTAACTTCCATATTTGACTGACTAATGCTTCTATTTTCTGAGTTAAAACATGATGCTAACCCAGTTTATAAGAGTGAATGAACTAGAGTATGCTATTGTGATAACACAAATAGTTAAATATATAATGATTCACATAAAATGAAATTTCATTTCTTGCTGATATGCCAATTTAGGTTCTTGCTCATATGCCAGTTCAGGTCAAGTTCTCATAGGTCAGATTTTGATGTAGAAAGAACATTGTCACCCTGCCGTGCCTGGAGAGGATGGGGCTTGGGAAAGGAATACATCAAAATAATTACCACTGAGATGTAAAACACAATTAATCCTTTCTATAAAAAGAAATGGAAGAAAGTCACACATTGCTAATTGAAGTCCTGTCATAGAACAGATGCTTGAGTTATCTTGGAAACAATGTAAAAGAAGATATGAAGCCCAACATTTCCATGAAAGAAGAGCGTTGTTAAATTTCTAACAATCAGGCCTATAATCACTGTATAATCTATTTATTTTTTATTTAAAAATGTAGGTTCTTTAAATAGAACATGTGGGTACCTTTTGAGCTCTGAAACTTTTAACAGGATGTTTTCAAAAGAAGAGACATTCTCTACATTAATCCTTGCTTCTACTAAAATGAAGCTTACAAAGGTCAGAAGCAGATGGAGCCTTCTTGCCCCTCCCTTTGCTGTCATACCTATGGAACAGCAGGGTCCTCCAAACGAAAGGGCAGGAGTGATGTTCCCTATAATGAATAGTGCTATTTTGTTACTTGACCTTCAAGACAGCCTGAAAATTTCAAGTCAAAGATCAGTGTGGAAAAGCAAATTGATGAGCGGGAACACTGTAATCTTAGCTGATAACTCTGTAAAAGGTAACCAAAGCTATTTCTTTGCTCCCTGGATAACGGTAAACTTTTCAAAGAACTTAAAAAAAAAATCTGCTGGCATATGAGGAAAAGTGAATATTTTGAGTGGCCTTTTCAAGACCATGAGTCATGTTAAGAATCCTGAGGCAGTTATTCTTCACAAATGACTATTCAAAATGCTCAATCTACTCAAAGCCAGCAATGAAAAGTAATGTAAGGCTGTATATAAACAACACCTTTGAGAACTTTTAGGAACTTCTAAGAGAAGTTCAGAAAGAAAAAAAAAATCATAAACGGCAAAGACTAGCAGAGACCAACACCAAAGCTGGATCTTAATTAGTGGAATTTAGGCTGGGGTTGAAGGATAATCAGGTAAAAATCTGAAAAAAACAACAACCTTAAAACAACAAAATAAAAAACTGACAGCACCTTCTGAAGTTTTTTGAAAAGTTAGGAATGAGAAAAAAAGTCCTTGCAATGTGTTAGCTACATTTTATTTTGATGATTCCTGCTGACTTAAATCACTTAAGTCATGTATTTAATCACATAACTAAAAGTAATCATATAAATCATGATTTTATTTAAAAATGGGGATACTGCTAACAATGTAAGAGATAGCCATTGTGCATAAACTTAGGTAGATTTAAAAATATATTTAGCCTGAAATCACAATGTTAACATTAATATATCATAAAAGTAAAACTACTAATGCAAGTGTTTTTCAGAGTAAATGATTCACTTTTGTTTTAGTGAATATTTCTGTAATTCAGATTGGCTCACTGATGGCTGGGAATGATGTCATCAAATGGTGGAAGTGGTGTTAAGTCCATGTGGTTTTTTTCTAGCAGAGGTATGTTTTCTGCCCCAAGTAAAGCAACTAAAGACAGAGAACACTAAAACAGCTGGCCTCAGCAAATCCTGCTAAATAAACTCGGTGGTGTACACAATGCCAGTTCAGCCCCATGGTCCTGCTTTGGCCATAGTTTAGTCGCAGGTACTGGAAATGGTGCTGATTGCACTGTTCTCCCTAATTTTATACATTTTATCCTTGCTTTCATAAGTCAGTAGCCCCATCTCTTCTTTATATACTATTTAAGCTAGCAACTTACACCTTTTTAAATGGTAAAGCCCTGTATTGTATTATATATTAGAAACTCAATGTTATTTTAGTTGCACTAGTGGTTTTATAATTTTTTCAGGGTAAAGCATTAGTTAATGTTCTTGTTGCAAAATTTCTTAGGTATCTGGCTGGTGTGCCTTGAACCTGTTTCTCCATAGGTTTTGATATTTTTCATGTGACAATTCACATCATGCTATTTTATTCAAAAATACATATATCGCATTATTGAGAACTGTCTGCATATAGTAAGGAAATTAGGACTTGAAAAAGGACAGTTACAATGAAGTTAACTCTTGACTCCTAGTACAATAGTTGATTATGAGTGACATTTAGTAAAATCGGAAAGACTTCATCGAGTATCATTGATCATAAATTTTAATTTTTATGCCATAAAAATTGCTATCACAAAGTCATTATGAGAAAACATATGAATAGGGAGTCAAAGTCTATTTCTTTTCTGTTATTTTCTTATGGTTCAATGTAACTCTTGATTCTTGACAAGTTCTAGTTTAGAAATGGAACAGAGTGTGTACTGAAATGATATAGCAGCCTACCCAGGTTAAAAGCTATGCTTTTAAACTGTAGTTATATATTGGGTTGTGCCCCATAATAAGCACAAGAATAATTTTATGCTGTAATCAACTCTACAGAATGCTGTATATGTGATGTCAAAATGTATTTACAAGTATTAGCATTGGCTTTTTTTAAATCATGAGATGCAAATACTAAAAATAGCTTAGGAGAAGTGGAAAATTGCAATTTTTAGGTACAAGAAAATATCTGTACAGTAGTCTCTAAATATGCTAATCTGGGATAAGTGGAAAACTACTTTGAGTGAGGGAAAAACTAACAGGCAACTGAACATAGTTTGAAAATTCTTTTCCATCTATCACAATGTAATGACAACATTTAAATGACAACTGGGCACACTCAGTTGTTGTAACAAGCTTTGAGTCAGTGACAGCTGAGAGTGCAACATTCATTTTTCGAAAACAATATTCTGACAGAAATGATCTGAACTCTATTTCTTACCTCGAAAAGACTTTTCGAAAGCTGAAAAAAAGTGATACCAATTTTATGAGGACTTCTGCATCTATGGACTGTAGCCTCTCTTGTCAACACAGGGGATTGCCTTCCTCCATTGATCAAAAACTGGGTCAATTTATTTGCTCCTAAACAGTCAACTGTTCAAAATTTGTTCTTTAAGGTCTTGGATTTGTCTTTCCTTCTTCTAGTTCATGTGTCTAAAATTAAAATTTAGATTTGGAGAAGGGTAATGAGATATCTACTCTAGTTACACAGTTGGTACTGGGAATATAGAGCTAGTGGTTATAAATACATAATTATCACAGTTTTGCTTTTATTCCCTGTGGTAAATCATGTGTAAAATTTAATTTAATCCCATTAGATTTAGAAGACTTACCATGAAAGCTGAAATGATTCGGAGTCTGTATTATTAAAGTATTTTTTGATCTGATTACTATTTAACTTATAATTCATATATGTAAGTTAAAAACTCTACTATTGTCTCTATGAAAATTAACAAAAGGAACCCTCATTTAGAATAAGGGAAGCTCTGAAGGTGGAGCTCTCAAGCACAAACTTTCTGCCCCATTTCCTTCACATTCCTGGGCAGGAAGGAGTTCACTTTACTGTACTAACTGAGCTAGAGGAAGGAAGATTTTTCTTCTTGCCTAATAGAAGCCTCACCAAGGAGAAGCTGCCACAACTCAGCCAGTGAGAAACCATTAACACTCTGAACCCTTGCTTTCCTCCGATAGACTTTTCTTCAGAGCAGCCCCTTCCAAGGTCCTGCTTTCTCTATAAAGTAACATTTCTCACCTTAGTTCTCTGAACTTGCCTATGCTTTGCTATAGCTTGTATAACCCAAATTGCAATTCTTCTGTGATTCCAAATAAACTAATTTTTCTGATAAAATAACTGGATATTTTATTTTTAAGGTTAACATCTTTAACCAGTTTTTCCATTAACTAATTGTGTAAACATCTGTTTTTAGGTATTAAATAAATAAATAAATAAATAATATTGAAGTTTTAAATTATGTGTCTCATGGAAGAGACATTTAATTCCTAAAATAATATAGATTGTTTCCTTTTCTCCCTTTATAACAGTTAAAAGAGTAGTTAAAATAAATCTTAAATAAGAACTCATAAAGTTACACTTTCATTTATCCTAGTGATTTTATGTCTATCTCAGGAATCCTTAGATTGATATCTTAAGCTATAGTGGAACCAGGTGAAATATATACTTCAGAAAACATTCTTGAACTCCAATAGACTGATAATATAAACATTCCTTGGGGAAGGAGTGGGAGAAAGAAGTGGGCCTCTCCACTTTCTTCAGAAAAATTAGCTTTATAACAGTTTCACAGAAGCAATGATGGTGGGCATTCCTCAAGCATTCAAGACAGGTTTTACTTTACATGCAGTATAGCACTACCTGCAAATTATGTACACAGAATACATTCGTTAATTAATTACATTAAATTAAATTAATTACGTGAGATATGTATCCAGCATTATATTTAGTATATTACTGGTATTCTCACTGCTTCCTTTACACTAAGAGGACATAGTATTTTGTATGCATGTACTAGATACCAAACACTTTGAGGGGGAATATTTGATCCCTAAAGACAAACATCTATTAAGCATCAACGGTTAATTTTTTTTTTGTTCTGTTTTGGTATCATTAATATACAATTACATTAGCAACATTGAGATCACTATATTTCCCCCACTATAAACCCCTCACCACATACCCCATTATAGTCACTCTCCATCAGCGTAGTAAGATGCTATAGAATCACTACTTGTCTTCTCTGTGCTATATTGCCTTCCCTGTGCCCCCATGCTACATTATGTGTGATAATCATAATGCCCCTTATTCCCTTTCTCCCTCCCTTCCCACCCTACCCCCACAGTCCCCTTCCCTTTGGCAACTATTAGTCCATTCTTGAGTTCTGTGAATCTCCTACTGTTTTGTTCCTTCAGTTTTTGCTTTGTTCTTATGCTCCACAGATGAGTGAATCATTTGGTACTTGTCTTTCTCTGCCTGGCTTATTTCACTGAGCATTATACCCTCTAGCTCTACCCATGTTGTTGCAAATGGTAGGATTTGTTTTCTTCTTATGTCTGAATAATACTCCATTGTGTATATGTACCACATCTTCTTTATCCATTCATCTACTGATGGACACTTAGGTTGCTTCTATTTCTTGGCTATTGTAAATAGTGCTGCAATAAACATAGGGGTGCATATCTCTTTTTCAAACTGGGCTCCTGAATTCTTAGGGTAAATTCCTAGGAGTGGAATTCCTGGGTCAAGTGGTATTTTTATTTTGAGTTTTTTGAGGAACCTGCATAATGCTTTCCACAATGGTTGAACTAGTTTATATTCCCACCAGCAGTGTAGGAGGGTTCCCCTTTCTCCGCATCCTCACCAGCATTTATTATTCCTAGTCATTTCTGTGTTGGCCATGCTAATTGGTGTGAGGTGATATCTTATTGTCATTTTATTTGCATTTCCCTGATAATTAGCTATGTGGAGCATCTTTTCATGTGCCTGTTGGCCATCTGAATTTCTTCTGAAGAGAATTGTCTGTTCATATCCTCCACCCATTTTTTAAAAGGGATATTTGCTTTTGGGTGTTGAGGCATATGAGTTCTTTATATATTTTGGATGTTAATCCCTTGTCAGATATGTCATTTACAAAGATATCCTCCCATACTGTAGGAAGCCTTTTTGTTCTTCTGATCGTGTCCTTTGCTGTACAGAAGTCTTTTAGCATGATATAGTCCCATTTGTTCATTTTTTATTTTGTTTCCCTTGCCCGAGGAGATGCATTCAGGAAAAAGTTGCTCATGTTTATATTTAAGAGATTTTTGCCTATGTTGTCTTCTAAGAGTTTTATGGTTTCATGACTTACATTCAGGTCTTTGATCCATTTTGAGTTTACGTCTGTGTAGACAATAGTCCAGTTTCATTCTCTTACATGTAGCTGTCCAGTTTTGCCAACACCAGCTGTTGAAGGGGCTGTCATTTCTCCATTGTATATACATGGCTCCTTTATCATATATTAATTGACCATATATGCTTGGGTTAATATCATGACTCTATTCTGTTCCACTGGTCTATGGGTCTGTTCTTGTGCCAGTACCAAATTGTCTTGATTACTGTCGCTTTGTAGTAGAGCTTGAAGTCAGGGAGCATGATTCCCCCCACTTTATTCTTCCTTCTCAGGATTGCTTTGGCTATTCTGGGTCTTTTGTGATTCCATATGAATTTTAGAACTATTTGCTCTAGTTCATTGAAGAATGCTGTTGGTATTTTGATAGAAATTGCATTGAATCTGTAGATTGCTTTAGGCAGTATGGCCATTTTGACAATATTAATTCTTCCTATCCATGAGCACGGGATGTGTTTCCATTTATTGGTATCTTCTTTAATTTCTCTCATGAGTGTCTTATAGTTTTCAGAGTATAGGTCCTTAACTTCCTTTGTTAGGTTTATTCCTAGGTATTTTATTATTTTTGATGCAATTGTGAATTGAATTGTTTTCCTGATTTCTCTTGCTGCTAGTTCATCTTAGTGTATAGGAATGCAACAGATTTCTGTGTATTAATTTTGTATCCTGCAACTTTGCTGAATTCAGATATTAGATCTAGTAGTTTTGGAGTGGATTCTTTAGGGTTTTTATGTACAATACCATGTCATCTGCAACAGGAACAGTTTGATTTCTTCCTTGCCATCCTGACGCCTTTTTTTTCTTTGTGTTGTCTGATTGCCAAGGCTAGGACCTCCAGAACTATGTTGAATAAAAGTGGGGAAAGTGGGCATCCTTTTCTTGTTCCCAATCTTAGAAGAAAAGCTTTTAGCTTCTCTCTGTTAAGTATAATGTTGGCTGTGGGCTTCTCATCTATGGCCTTTATTATGTTGAGGTACTTGCCCTCTATACCCATTTTGTTGAGAGTTTTTATCATGAATGGATGTTGACTTTTTTCAAATGCTTTTTCAGTATCTATGGAGATGATCATTTGGTTTTTGTCCTTCTTTTTGTTGATGTGGTGGATGATGTTGATGGATTTTCGAATGTTGTACCATCCTTGCATCCCTGGGATGAATCCCACTTGATCATGATGGATGACCTTTTTGGTATATTTTTGAATTCTGTTGGCTAATATTTTGTTGAGTATTTTTGCATCTATGTTCATCAGGGATATTGATTTGTAATTTTCTACTTTTGCGGTGTCTTTGCCTGGTTTTAGTATTAGAGTAACATTGGTTTCAAAGAATGAGTTTGGGAGTATTCCCTCCTCTTCTACTTTGTGGAAAACCTTAAGCAGGATGGGTATTAGCTCTTCACTAAATGTTTGACAAAATTCAGCTGTGAAAACCATCTGGTCCAAGAGTTTTGTTCTTAGGTAGTTTTTTGATTACCAATTCAATTTCCTTGCTGGGAATTGGTCTATTCAGATTTCCTGTTTCTTACTGTGTCAACCTTGTAAGGTTGTGTTTTTCTATTAATTTGTCCATTTCTTCTAGGTTATCCAGTTTGTTACCATACAATTTTTCAGAGTATTCTCTCATAATTCTTTGTATTTCTGTGGTGTCAGTAGTGATTTTTCCTTCCTCATTTCCATTTCCTATTGTATTCATGTGTGTAGACTCTTTTTTTCTTGGTAACTCTGGCTAGGGGTTTATATATTTTGTTTATTTTCTTGAAGAACCAGCTCCTGCTTTCACTGATTCTTTCTATTGTTTTATTCTTCTCAATTTCATTTATTTTTGCTCTAATCTTATGTCCCTCCTTCTACTGACTTTGGGGCTCATTTGTTCTTCTTTTCCCAATTTCATTAATTGTGAGTTTGACTGTTCATATAGTATTGTTCTTCTTTCAGAGGTAGGCCTATATTGCAATATACCTCTCTCTTGGCACTGCCTTCGCTGTGTCCATGGATTTTGCTCTGTTGAATTATTGTTGTTATTTGTCTCCATATATTGCTTGATCTCTGTGTCTGTTTGGTCATTGATCCATTGATTATTTAGGAGTATGTCATTAAGCCTCTATGTGTTTGTAGTCTTTTTCATTTTCTTTCTGTAATTTATTTCTAGTTTCATACCTTTTTGATCTGAGAAGCTGGTTGTACAGTTTCCATCTTTTTGTATTTTCTGAGGCTCTATTTGCAGTCTAGTATATGATCTATTCTTGAAAATGTACCATGTGTACTTGAGAAGAATGTATTGTCTTGCTTTAGGATGGAGTGTACTGTAGATGTCTGTTAGGTCCATCTGTTGTAATACATTTTTCAGTGCCTCTGTGTCCTTAGTTATTTTCTGTCTGGTTGATCTGTCCTTTGGAGTGAGTGGTGTGTTGAAGTCTCCTAAAATGAATTCATTGCATTATATTTCCCCCTCCAATTCTGTAAGTATTTGTTTCACATTTGTAGGTGATCCTGTGTTGGGTGCCTAGATATCTGTAATAGTTATATCCTCTTGTTGGACTGACTCATTTATCATTATGTAACGTCCTTTTCTGTCTCTTGTCACTTTCTTTGTTTTGAAGTATATTTTGTCGGATACAAGTACTGCAACTCCTGCTTTTTTTTCCCTATTAGTTGAATGAAATATATTTTTCCATCCCTTTACTTTCAGTCTGTGTATGTCTTTGGGTTTGAAGTGAGTCTTTTGGAGGCAGCATATAGACAGGTCTTGTTTTTTTTATCCATTCAGTCACTCTATGTCTTTTGATTGGTGCATTCAGACCATTTACACTTAGGGTGATTATCAGTAGGTATGTACTTATTGCCATTGCAGGCTTTAGAGACAAAGGTTCAAGGGTAATTTCCTTAGTATATAACAGTCTAATTTAACTCACTTAGTATGCAATTATGAACACAATCTAAAGGTTCTTTTTTTTTTACCTCCTTTTTCTTTCTCCTCTATTCTTTATATGTTAGGTATCATATTCTGTACTCTTTGTCCATCCATTGATTGAGTTTGGGTATAGTTGATTTGCATCTGCTTAGTAATTAATTGTTCAACTTTGCTGTGGTTTTATTTCCCCTGGTGACATCTATTTAGTCTTAGGAATACTTTCTTCTATAGCAGTCCCTCTAAAATGCACCTTAGAGGTGGTTTGTGGGAGGTAAATTCTCTCAGCTTTTGCTTATCTGGAAATTGTTTAATCCCTCCTTCAAATTTAAATGATAACCTTGCCTGGTATAGTATTCTTGGTTCAAGGCCCTTCTGCTCATTGCATTAAATATATCATGCCACTCCCTTCTGGCCTGTAAGTTTTCTGTTGAGAAGTCTGATGATAGCCTGATGGGCTTTCCTTTGTATGTGATTTTATTTCTCTCTCTGGTGGCTTTTAATAGTCTGTCCTTATCCTTGATCTTTGTCATTTTAATTACTATATGTCTTGGTGTTGTCGTCCTTGGGTTCCGTGTGATGGGAAATCTGTGCACCTCCATGGCGTGAGACACTATCTTCTCCCCCAGATTGGGGAACTTTTCAGCAATTACCTCCTCAAAGACACTTTCTATCCCTTTTTCTCTCTCTTGTTCTTCTGGTACCTCTATAATGTGAATATTGTTCCATTTGGATTGGTCACACAGTTGTCTCAATATCATTCATAGAGATCCTTTTTTCTCTCTCTACTGCAGGTTCTTTGTATTCCTCCTCTCTAATTTCACTTCCATTTACTGTCTCTTCTACTATATCTAATCTGCTTTTACATCCCTCCATTGTATGTTTCATTTCAGATATGGAATGTCTTAATGATTGAATCTCCATCTTAAATTCGTTCCTGAGTTCTTGAATATTTTTCTGTACCTCCATGAGCATGTTTATGATTTTTATTTTAAACTCTCTTTCAGGAAGATTGGTGAGTTCAGTTTAATTTGCTCTTTTTCTGAGGATTGTGAGATTTTGGTCTGAACCAGGTTCCTTTGACATTTCATATTTCTATGCAGTGCCCTCTAGTGCCCAGAAGCTCTAGTCTCTGGAGTTACTCAGTCCCTGGAGTGAGGTTGGGGGTTGCAGGGGAGTGGCTCTTGTGCCTGGTGGGAAGAAAGAGCTTTTTCCTTCATTCCGGCCACCGTGCATGTCTTCAGTGTCAGAGCCAGTGGACCGAGCACACAGGTGCAAGCCTCTCTGCTTTGTGTCTCTAGCTGTTGTAGTTGGGGCCTCCCTCTGGCTGGCCTGATGCCCACACAGTGACTGCAAGTTTGCGAGCCCGTGTCCTCAGGCCTGGAGGAAGGCGCAACAGGCTGCGTGTCACAGTGGGGACCTCGGAGATGAGTAGCCAGCCAGGGGGATGGAGAGCCTGAAGCTCCTCAAAGTTACCAACCTGCTGGGCAGAGCACACCCAGACAACCTTGTCCACCTATCCCTTCTCCTGCGCAGCCAGCTCCGTGCAAACTCCACCCCTTCAGCAGCTCTCTAGCTGCTAGGAAGCCTCTCAGACAGCCTACCTTTCCTTTGTCCCAGAGCAGCCAGATGTGGATCCCCATTCCCCACAAAAGGCTGGAATCTCAGTCTCTCAAGCACTCCACCTGTCCCAGCTCCCCAACCCCACCAACTTCCAGAGCATCACACAATGTAGGTTTGTGCCCCAAAGCAGATCTCCAGGGTTGGGTGTACAGCAGTCCTAGGCTTCCACCCCCTTCCCACTCCATTTCTCTTCCTCCCACTGGTGAGCTGGGGTGGGGGTAAGGCTTGGTCCCACCAGATCAAGGCTTTGGTACATTACCCTGTTTCGTGATGTCTGCTCTATTCTCCAGGTGTATCAGTCTGGTGCAGCCTTCTTTCCTGTTGCTGTTTCAGGATTAGTGGTATTAACTATATTTTCATACTATATGTGGTTTTGGGAGGAGTTCTCTGTGTCACCTCTCACGCCATCATCTTGAATCCTCCAATGGTTCATTTTTAAAACACAGACTTTTGTTGTCAGAAACTATTACCTACCTGTTAGAGATGAGAAAATAATGCAGTGCTATATGCTGGATACTAAATTGTAAGTTTTACCTTAGTTTGTATTTCCTTCAGGAATTGACCAAGAAATTTACTGTTAAGGAATTTACTCTTTTATTTTAACCACAAGATATATTTTGATTGACAAAATTCATTGTGTAATGGTAAATTGAAAATAATTTTAGCTTAATTCATCACAATTACCATTTGAAAAAAAGAACTTCTAAATTGAGTTCTTTCATAGCTAAATAGCCTTATTTGTTGCATACTTATGTACATAGCTTTTTCTCTATAAAAATGCCCCTTTTCTCTGACTCAAAAGAATTCTACTCAGATTCAATTTTTAGGCCAAATGTTATAATACTAATTTTTCAAGTGACATTTTTCCACCTCTCTCAAAAGAGACATTCCTTGTTTCTTATAATTTTAAGAACTTACATAAGCTGTAGTTAGTTGCTTTAATTATTTGTGTATGTGCTCTTATCACCACTAGGCTGAGTCATGAAAGCTATACACTTTATTCTTTTCATCTTTACCATGTAGAAATATTGACCTGTGCATAATAGACATTTAATAATAGTTGGCTTTACCAATGTGCTTATTTAGATTATTGTGATGAAAAAGGCAACATTACAAACACCTTAATTGCATTAATATAACTTAAGTCTTTATTTTTGTCTTTAATTTCCTTACAAATAAATTCAAAACATCTTTTTTTCCTTCCTCTCACCTTATCTTTTTCTTGTGTTCTCCATTGCAAAGTGCAAAGTGGAGGGCTTTATTAATGATTTTATTTGACTATACTGTTTCCACCTCAGATCTTCAGCCCACATTCTGTTTTGTTTCCAGAGATCAAGGAACTGTTTCTCTGTCTAAGACTATACATATAAGGTAGAAGAAGGACATGACACAAGCATCATGATTAATTTTTCTTGCCTATGATGAAAAATTCCAAGATATAAACAGTATAGTAAGAACCGGAGGGACTCCATCTAAAGGCTAAGATTCCAATTTGAAAACCAAGTAGTTAGGAGGTAATATTCCTAACATATTTTGTGGTAATTAGCAAAAAACTGACACTATTTTAAGGCAGAGCAAGCAGTTCTAAATGATATGTCCCCATTGCTTGAGGGTAATCACTCTTTTGGAAAAGAACAGGATCAGTAAATTCCATGTGTTAAGTTCATCTTACAGAATATTTAGAGGACTGATGATGGATGGTGACGTAATGTCTCTCACTAGAGAGAGACATCATGAAACCATAAGTCAAACCTATGTAACACCCCTTGAAAAGCACAAATCCTAAGCTGTAAGTGCACCTCCTCTCTCAGGCTGTTCACACTCCCCTTTCTTCGAGTGTGTACTTTGCTTTAAATAAAGCCTTCTTGCTGCTCAAATTACTGCATTTTGTCCCTTGTGTCCTTCAAAACCTCTTGGGAAATTAACAGGAGACCACTTTTGCACTGGTAAGCTGTTTCACTCTTCACTATTTCATTCAGTGTTCTACACTTAAGCACGAATTGCACTCTCTCTGTTCTACTTCAGACAAGGAGGGAAGGGCTACTGAGAGCTCTGATTTGAGCTTGCAAGTCCTCATTGCCTGCATGACCTAGACAATACTGCAGTTGCACAATCATGCTCTTTAGTAGCCTGCCTGAAAATTTCCTTTCTTTGCTTTGGGAAGTTCTCAGAACATAATCTCACTAAATCCAGTGCTCTGATGCTTCCCCAAATCCTGAGGTGGTAGGGGCTTAGTTCTCATGCTGTACAGACTCAAGCAGACACTGGACACCTTTAGGCTTTAGGAGTTGGCAAGGGATCTACCCTGTGCCAAACAGGAGTTCAGTGAACCTTCCTTTCCTCCCTCTGTCCTTACTTGCTCTCTGCTGCCTGCACAGCTGCTGCCATTCACTACAGCTCTCACTTTAATGCATTCCTTCCTTACCCATTCTTTTCAGACCTATGAATAAATTCTTTCTTGATCAGAATCAATAACCCTGCCCCGTCCAGGTTGAGGTTTCACCTAGTCTCAGGGACAGACCTTCCCAGATGCAGCTGCCTGACGGTAACTTTGGGAGGAAAATATCTTTCCACCACAGGTCAAATAACCTTCAAAGGTGAAATTAGTCTAAGGGAGAAATAAAGTGGGAGAAACCATTTATAGCTTACAAGGAGTCATCTACTTCGGCTCACCTGTGTCTCTTGCGACCCAGCTACAAAATGACCCCACCAAACTTCTCTGGTCCATGTGTGCCCTCGCTCTCCACCCCCTTTGTAATCCCCTATTGATATGGAGATGGACTACTTCTCTCCGCCCCTTGGAAACACCTATTGATGTAGAGATGCACTAAGGCCAGGCGAGACATTCTAGAAATACTGTAATTTTACCCAAACTGACAAACACAGACTTTTTATTCAAATTCAGTTTGTGTATTTTGTTCATTTTCAAATATCTGATCTCAGTCTGTTTAGGTGTAATAAAACACCTGAACAATTTTGGTTACCAAGCTTTTTTTCCCCCAATGGTAACAACTATTGAAAGGGAGATACTCCATTTGATTGAATAAATCAGAGTCAGGGCTGGAATTCCCTTGAAGAATATTTTTTAAACTTTAAGCAAGAAAATATATCCGCCAATAATTCAACTAATTGGACTATGAAATAATCTGCAATTGTTTTCAGTGATAAAATATAAAATAATTTGACAAGAAAATTTGGAGACAACGCTACTAATCTCATTTCTTCTTTTATGTGATTTATGAACATAAGCAACTTATTTGATCACATTGGCCTAATAGTAAGATGAATGGAGTGACTTTATTAGATTCCTTTCTAACTTTAAAATAATACTTTATAAATTAGTGAATTTAGGTAAGGAAAGTTGCTTATTCCTTTGCCACTTTTAAAACAGTAGATACTGTCAGACATGAACACAGTAAACATTCTTTAAATGTCTACCACACACAAAGCATGTACTTGAATCTGAGTACTTTAAACATAATACATCACACAATGTGTGGCTACAGAATTAAAGTTTTGCAATGAGAAGACTATACTAAAATATCTAAATTTTTGTAATGTTAGAGAATGTATTTATAAGAATTATTTAATATGAACCTAAAATCTGTGAGTCAGGATATGCATTTCTATCCAAATTTTATTAATAAGGAAAGTAAGATCAAATTTTTTCAAAAGCTTTTAGCTTAAGGAGAATATTAATCACAATAGTAAGCATGAAATATGTAATACTATTGTAAACTTCTTTGTTTTTATTTTATTCCAACTGTCACTTAGCAAAATAGTATTGATAGTATCAATAATGAACCTACATATAGATATTTCAATATTATTCTCAACATATTTGTTTGGGTATATAGCAGTGTCCTTTAAGGTTGTTCATGTTACAGGCTGAAAATTCATATTATTCTCTTTTTCTCAAATGGAACTCTGGATTTTTTTCTCAGACTGCATCTGGTTTGTTTTAATTTTTCTTTTCCATTTCTGCTATTCAAGAAAAGTTTGTATACAATAAGAGCAGAATTATTCTTTGTGTGTGTGTTTAAATTTGAATTTGATAGTGAATATCAGCAAAACCTGCAGGAAATAGTAAGTTGAAAACCAAGCATTTTCTAACTCTTACATATTTTGGGCAGGATACTGAGTAGAATTCTTATTTACTTTTGTGTATGTGGCCATGGACATGCCAATCACAAAACAGAGATAGATAGCACAAAAATAAATGAACTATAAATACACTGTTGCAGGCATTCTGGTATCCATCCAAGTAAACTCAATCACATTTCAGTAGACAGACTAAGTCAATATATCACAACAGATGGATGCACAAAGGTGATCATGGGAACGATTTAAGAACAAAAAACTCAATATAATTGGAATTATTTGGGGGTAAGTTCCAGAGCATGAACAAAAATGCACATATATTAAAGCTGATTGTTGAATAAACACTATGTAGAAACCACTGAGTTTTTTCATGCTTCAGTTGTAGAATAAATCTACCAATATAAACAATATTTCACCATTCAAAACTGACAAGATTTCTGAGGCAAAATATGGTATAATTTTATCACTGGGAGCAATGGGCAAATAACCCAGTTCAATTGCTGTTAATGCAAAATCGACAGGTATGATTAAGAAAAGTTACACAATTATATGCCATAAGTGTTGAGATTGCTGAAGTTTTCTAGTACCCAAGCATTCAGTTGGAATACAAGCACAGTTTTATAAAAAAGGACATTAGATAGTTAAGTCTTACTAGACATTAGTACATTGATCAAGATTACAGACTATTCCTTAACCCTGCTCCAGTTATAGTCATACACATTTATTTATTCAGTAGACTTAAAAAAAAGTGTTACTGTTTCATCTACACATATCTACAGTATTTTCACTATAAAGGGATGAAAAACAATAAAATGTATACTTGAGTGGATGCTGAAAACTAACTTCATTAATATTCTGTAACTTTAAGACACTGGCTTTTGAGATCTTCTTGCTGTTAAAAAACATATCTTCAATCTTCTCTATTTTAATAACAGTTTTATGTAGTTTGACTTCCGGAATGACAGTGTTTCACTCCACAGCCTGACAAACTTCACAGATCCACTACTAAGCAAAACAAGGAGAGCTGCTGAAAACTATTAAAAATAAGTTAAAATCTCTGGAAATTGTCCTAAGGTGATATAGCAAATGAAGAAACATTTATTTGAGAAAATCTACAAAATGTCTCTAAGAACAGCCCGATTTTGTGGCATTTGATCCATGACCTGCTCCCTCTATCCCCAACTCCCTTAGTTCAGCAAACACAGAGGTCTACTCCATAAGGGTGTGGCCAAAAAGATGGGGATTCCTTTCCCATTAATACTCAGTTGAGATTTACTAAATCTCACTGAGAAGGGCAGGACATTAGCATTTCTAGTCTTATCTAACTCTAAGTTGAAAATGCTAAATTTCTGGTGAGTGTGGTTAAGAGTCTGGGGCTCATTTTCTGCACCTGGCCTCTACCCATTGGATGGGTGCTCTCCTCTAGAAACACAAACTGAAAATACTGGGTCCCCAAATTGACCTTGTCTGGTTTTGCTCAGAGAGGAAATCTTAACACCCGAGGTACCTCCCCACTCAGTGCCTGAGTAGTGACTCAGAGATTTTGCCTGGAACAGAAGTAGTGCTTAAAAAAAGAGACCTTTGAATTCTGCCCAAAGACACAGTTTATTTGAAACAGCACTGGAAGGTAAAGTCTATGAAGTCTTCTTAATTAAGAGTAATAAGGTAAACCATAGGCAAGCTGGTATACCAGAGAAAATCAGAAAGACACAGCTAAGGAGAGTTCTTCATTCACAGCAAACCTCAAAGAAATCACCTCAAAAACTATCCCTGCCCAGATATAATTGGGTCAGACAGCTGAGGAAAAATATGCTCCAGGACATTAACCAACTGGGAATTAGTGAATCCTGATACCACGTGATGCAAACAGCTTAAGAGAAAGATCAGGGAAAATGATAGTCCACGAGAGATCTGCTGAAACCTCTGTCGTCCCAGGTGACCATGTGCACATCCAAAACTGTACCATCTGTAGAACTGCGGAAAAGAGTTCACACTGCAAAGGAAATAGACTTCCCTAAAATGACCCAGCCAAGTCACAAGTAATCAACAATAGCAACAAATCCTCACACAGGGGGAGGGGAATTAGCACCCAGAGTTACTGTTATTCTTGGGAAATCCAATCCAGGGAGACCTCCATGTGCACTGTGACCTCAATCTGGAAGAAGGTTATTGACTCTGATAGAGAAAGAATTCACCAGCAGGTTCAGCTGGTGCGAGCAAAGAGTAGTTTAATAAAGTGAAAGTACACACTCAAGAAGGGATCATGTGTATGCTCCAGAGGTGAATAGCCCATTGAGGTTCGGGTTGGATTGTCTTATACCTGGAGTTTAATATCAGGATAGGTGGGTTTTTCTCAGAATAGCAAAGGGATTTGGGGGAAATCTCTCTGTCTGGCCTGGCACTGAGGGGCTTGATTTATAGTAGGCTGATCAGCATATAATGATCTTTGGGGTGACTTGAGGGTTGAACTGTCTTCATACTGGAACCAGCCTGTTTATGCTAGTTGGTGACCACATACTGTTAATCCTGTACTGGTTTAGTCATCCGCCTAGCCAGTGCTTTTCCTTCCTCTCTATATTAAATGTCCAGTTCTCAGCAAAAAATTGTAAGACATGCAAAAAAAGAAGAAAGTTTGACCCAAACACAGGAATAACAACAGGCAGCAGAAACTGCTTGTGTGAGAGGGACCTAATATCAAATCTAACATTTCAAATTAGTCATAAATGTGCTCAAAGAACTACAGAAAACCATGCTTAAAAAGTAACAGAAGACATGAAGATAATGAAATAGAAAATTTCAATTCTCATGAAATAGAGAATATACAGAAATATTATCATCAAAAACAACATGGAAATTCTGGAGTTGAAATGTATAATAACTGAAATGACAAAATCACTAGAAGGACCCAATGGTACATCTGAACTGGCAGAAGACTTGAAGACAGGTTGATAGAAATAATGCAATCTGAAAACAAAAAAAATGAAGGATTCACAGACCTTAGAGAAATGTGAAATGCCTTAAAGTACACCACAATACATATAGGTGTGAAATAAAATGAAATTCTGTTGTTCCCGTGGTGATCCAATGGGCAAAAGGGTATGTGAGATGCAGAGACCCAAGTCAACGAAGTCAGCTCTTCTTGTGCTTTGAAGATACCCTGCAGCCATTGTTGCCTGTGTCAGACTCACAGCCCATCTCCTCTCACCCCTGACCAGAGAAAAACCAGCCTGGAATGTTCAAAGAAGATAAACCCATCTTATTCTTGCATACCTAGTAGAATCCCTAAGGAGAATAATTAGCAGTCCTAAAGTTTGCTTCCTCTCATGCATACATAGAATCAGAATATTGTCTGTTCTCTTATGACACTGCCCCCATGTATTGGTTGTCTTCTTCCATGCACCAACCCCTGTTATAGAAAAAGTATTTAAGATGTTCCAAAATAAAGGGGCTTTGGAACAGTTTATCAGAATACACTGATAGGCTACTCTTAGGCTATGGTCCTAGGTAAGACACTAAGTAAACTTTCTTAAACACAATGGTTATGTCAATATCACTTGACATGGGAGTACCAAAAAGAGAGGAAAAAGAGAAAGAAGCAAGAAAAATATTTTAAAGAATGACTGAAAACTACTATAATTTTGCTGAAAAACATTTATCTACATGTCCAAGAAGCTCAACAAGTATCCTGGCTCAGACACAGCAGAGGGAAATACTGAAAGACAAAGACTGAGAGTTTGTTTTTATGCTAGAATCTTTTGTACATTGCTTAGTACCACTGATGTGCTAATGATCACATTTAGGTCTTAACCCATCCAAATTCTCATTCTTAGACTGATGAAGGTTGCTTATAATAAAATAATTATAAAATCTTATTTAATCCTATCACATATTAACCACCTCTTTATTTTTTAGTATTTTTAAATTAATTCTCTATTAACTCTTTTATTAAATAACAGAAAAACTTTTCAAATCTTTCCCATGCTCCTTGAGCTTGTAGGCCAATTCTGCCTTTTTATTTCTTATCACATTTATTATATCTAAAATGCTGATGTCGACTTCCGGGAAGATGGCGGTGTGAGCAGGGCGGCAGAAATCTCCTCCCAACACTATATTTATCTAAGAAAACACAGAAAATACATCTATTCCTAAAAGACAGACGAGAATACACAGGAAAGCGCACAGCGTGCAGCTACACCCGAGAGGACTCGGCACCCCAAGAGGTGGGTAAGATACAGAGCCGCGACCCGGCGGGACCCGAGCCCTCCCCCACCCCAGCGCACTGGCGGGAGGAGAGGATTCAGAGCCGGGAGGGAGTGGAAGTACACCCCGCGAAGTAGCCAGCCCCAGTGATCTGCGCGGGGAGCGCTGACCCACATTGCGCAGTGCAGTGGAGATTGGAGAGACAGAGGGGCAGGATCTGAGCGGGGAACGCGCCAGGGTGCTTGCAGCCGGCTCCCGGGAAGGAAAAAAAAAAGCACGCGTTTTCTTCACGGTCTTAAAGAGACAGGAGCCCAGCGGAGGAGCCAGATCGCCCCAGCACACTCAGCCCAGCAGGCTGGGAGTCCTGGGGGAGTTTCAGACGCCTTAGCTGGCGACTGAGGAAGCGTAGCCATACTTAACACTTCTCACTGAGATCAACAGCCTCCTATTCGTTCCCACCCATGCCAGAGCGATAAAGGGCCCTGCGGAGCGGCACAGTCACAGCTGTGGAATAGTGGGGCAATAGTGCCACCTAGACCATTCCCACAGAATCTACGTCCGGTGGGCATTTTTTTTTGTTTTTTTTGATTTGTTTTGTTTTTGTTTTTCTTTTCTTTCCTTTTTTCTTTTCCTCTTTCTTTCTTTCTTTCTTTTTTTTCTTTTTTGTTCTCTTTTTTTTCTTCTCTTTTTAAAGTCTTAAAGAGCCCAGCTGACATACGTGGCAATTATCAGTGACCAATTATATAGCCATGAAAAGACAGAGGAATATGGTTCACACCAAAATCAACCAGACAACCCCAGAGAGGGAGTCTGAAGGGATGGAAATGCACAGCCTCCCTGAAAAAGAATTCAGAATAAAAGTCATAACCATGCTGATGGACCTACAGAGAAATGTGCAAGAGCTGAGGGAGGAAGTGAGGGAACTGAGGAAAGACAATACAGAAATCAGACAAGCGATCGACGGGCTTAACAGCAGAATGGATGAGATGCGAGAGACTGTTAATGGAATAGAAAACAGAGAACAGGAGTACAGAGCAGCTGAGGCAGAGAGAGATAAAAGGATTTCTAGGAATGAAAGAATATTAAGAGTACTGTGTGACCAATCCAAACGGAACAATATTCGCATTATAGGAGTACCAGAGGAAGAAGAGAGAGAAAAAGGGATAGAAAGTGTCTTTGAAGAAATAATTGCTGAAAACTTTCCCTTGCTGGGGAAGGAAGTAGTCTCGCAGTCCACCGAAGTTCATAGATCTCCCAAAACAAGGGACCCAAGGAAGACAACACCAAGACACATAATTATTAAGATGGCAAAGATCAAAGATAAAGACAGGGTATTAAAGGCGGCTAGAGAGAGAAAAAAGATCACCTACAAAGGAAAACCCATCAGACTATCATCAGACTTCCCAACAGAAACCTTACAGGCCAGAAGAGAATGGCATGATATATTTAACGTTATGAAACAGAAGGGCCTCGAACCAAGAATATTGTATCCAGCATGATTATCATTTAAATATGATGGAGGGATTAAACAATTTCCAGATAAATGAAAGTTGAGAGAGTTTGCCTCTCATAAACCACCACTACAGGATATCTTAAAAGGACTGCTCTAGATGGAAGCACACCTAAAGCTAAAAAGATGTCACCAGAGAAAATAAAATCATAGCAAAGAAAGCAGACCATCCAAATACTAACTAAAGGCAAAGAATAAAACACCTATTATAGAAAGAATGGAGGAGGAGGAATAAGAAGGGAGAGAAATAAAGAAACATCAGACTGTGTTTACAATAACTTAACAAGAAAGTTAAGTTAGATTGTTAGATAGTAAAGAAGCAACCCTTGAACCCTTGGTAACCACGAATCTAAAGCCAGCAATGGCAATAAGTACATACCTATCAATAATCACCCTAAATGTAAATGGACTGAATGCACCAATCAAAAGACACAGAGTAACAGAATGGATAAAAAAGCAAGACCCATCTATATGCTGCCTACAAGAAACTCACCTCAGATCCAAAGATATACACAGACTAAAAGTGAAGGGATGGAAAAAGTTATTTCATGCAAACAACAAAGAGAAAAAAGCAGTTGTTGCAGTACTTGTATCAGACAAAATAGACTTCAAAACGAAGAAAGTAGCAAAAGATAAAGAAGGACATTACATAATGATAAAGGGGTCAGTCCAACAAGAAGATATAACCATTATGTATATATATATGCACCCAACACAGGAGCGCCAGCATATGTGAGACAAATACTAACAGAATTAAAGGAGGAAATAGACAGCAATGCATTCATCTTAGGAGACTTCAACACACCACTCACTCCAGAGGACAGATCAACCAGACAGAAAATAAGTAAAGACACAGAGGCACTGAACAAAACACTAGAACAGATGGACCTAACAGACATCTACAGAACTCTACACCCAAAAGCAACAGGATACACATTCTTCTCAAGTGCACATGGAACATTTTCCAGAATAGACCACATACTAGGCCACAAAAAGAACCTCAGTAATTTCAAAAATATTGAAATCCTACCAACCAACTTCTCAGATCACCAAGGTATAAAACTAGAAATAAATTTTAGAAATCAAAAAGGCTCACAAATACATGGAGACTTAACAACACTCTCCTAATTAATCAATGGGTTAACGACCAAATCAAAACAGAAATCAAGGAATATATGGAGACTAATGACAACAACAACACAGAGCCACAACTTCTGTGGGACACAGCAAAGGCACTTCTAAGAGGAAAGTATATTGCAATCCAGGCCTATTTAAAGAAAGAACATTCCCAAATGAATAGTCTAAAGACACAATTACTGAAATTGGAAAAAGAAGAACAAATGAGGCCCAACGTCACCAGAAGCAGGGACATAATAAAGATTAGAGAAGAAATAAATAAAATTGAGAAGAATAAAACAATAGAAAAAATCATTAAAACCAAGAGCTGGTTCTTTGAAAAAATAAACAAAATAGATAAACCCCTAGCCAGACTCATTAAGAGAAAAAGAGAATCTACACACATAAACACAATCAGAAATGAGAAAGGAAAAATCACGACGGACCCCACAGAAATACAAAGAATCATAAGAGAATATTATGAGAATCTATATGCTAACAAGCTGGAAAACATAGAAGAAATGGACAACTTCTTAGAAAAATACAACCTTCCAAGACTGACCAAGCAATAAACAGAAAAACTAAACAGACCAATCACCAGTGACGAAATCGAATTGGTAATCAAAAAACTACCCAAGAACAAAACCCCTGGGCCTCATGGATTCACCTCTGAATTCTACCAGACATATAGAGAAGAAATAACACCGATTCTCCTTAAAGTTTTCCAAAAAATAGAAGAGGAGGGAATACTTCCAAACTCATTCTATGAAGCCAGCATCACTCTAATACCAAAACCTGGCAAAGACCTCACCAAAAAAGAAAATTACAGACCAATATCCCTGATGAACGTAGATGCAAAAATACTCAACAAAATATTAGCAAACCGAATTCAAAAATACATCAAGAGGATCATACACCATGATCAAGTGGGATTCATCCCAGGGATGCAAGGATGGTACAACATTCGAAAATCCATCAACATCATCCACCACATCAACAAAAAGAAGAACAAAAACCACATGATCATCTCCATAGATGCTGAAAAAGCATTTGACAAAATTCAGCATCCATTCCTGATTAAAACTCTCAACAAAATGAGTATAGACGACAAGTACCTCAACATCATAAAGGCTATATATGACAAACCCACAGCTAACATCATACTTAACGGCGAGACGCTGAAAGCTTTTCATCTAAGATCAGGAACAAGACAGGGATGCCCACTCTCTCCACTGTTATTCAACATAGTATTGGAGGTCCTCGCCACAGCAATCAGACAAAACAAAGACATACAAGGCATCCAGATTGGTAAAGAAGAAGTCAAATTGTCACTATTTGCAGATGACATGATACTGTACATAAAAAACCCTAAAGATTCCATTCCAAAACTACCACAACTAATATCTGAATTCAGCAAAGTTGCAGGATACAAAATTAACACACAGAAATCTGTTGCTTTCCTATACACTAATGATGAACTAACAGAAAGAGAAATCAGAAAAATAATTCCATTCACAATTGCATCAAAAAGAATAAAATACCTAGGATAAATTAATGAAGGAATTGAAAGACCTGTACTCTGAAAACTACAAGACACTCCTAAGAGAAATTAAAGAGGACACTAACAAATGGAAATGCATCCCATGCTCTTGGCTACGAAGAATAAATATTGTCAAAATGGCTATGCTACCTAAAGCAATCTACAGATTCAATGCAATCCCTATCAAACTATCCACAGCTTTCTTCAATGAACTGGAACAAATAATTCTAAAATTCATATGGAACCACAAAAGACCCCGAATAGCCAAATCAATCCTGAGAAGGAGGAATAAAACAGGGGGAATTACACTCCCTGACTTCAAGCTCTACTACAAAGCCACAGTAATCAAGACAATTTGGTATTGGCACAAAAACAGACCCACAGACCAGTGGAACAGAATAGAAAATCCAAACATTAACCCAAACATATACAGTCAATTAATATTTGATAAAAGTGCCTTGGATATACAATGGGGAGATGACAGCCTCTTCAGCAGCTGGTGTTGGAAAAACTGGACAGCTACATGTAAGAGAATGAAACTGGACTACTGTCTAGCCCCATACACAAAGGTAACCTCAAGGTGGATCAAAGACTTGAATGTATGTCATGAAACAATAAAACTCTTAGAAAAAAACATAGGCAAAAATCTCTTGGACATAAACATGAGCAACTTCTTCATGAACATATCTCCCCGGTCAAGGGAAACAAAAGCAAAAATGAACAAGTGGGACTATATCAAGCTGCAAAGCTTCTGTACAGCAAAGGACACCATCAGTAGAACAAAAAGACATCCTACAGTATGGGATAATATATTCATAAAAAACGTATCTGATAAAGGGTTGACATCCAAAATATATAAAGAACTCACGCACCTTAACAGACAGAAAGCGAATAATCCAATTAAGAAATGGGCAGAGGACATGAATAGACACTTCTTCAAAGAAGAAATTCAGATGGCCAACAGGCACATGAAAAGATGCTCCACATTGCTAATCATCAGAGAAATGCAGATTAAAACCACAATGAGATATCACCTCTCACCAGTGAGGATGGCCAACATCCAAAACACAAACAACAACAAATGTTGGCGAAGATGTGGAGAAAAGGGAACCCTCCTACACTGCTGGTGGGACTGCAAATTAGTTCAACCATTGTGGAAAGCAGTATGGCGGTTCCTCAAAAAACTCAAAATAGAAATACCATTTGACCCAGGAATTCCACTCCTAGGAATTTACCCTAAGAATGCAGCAGCCCAATTTGAAAAAGACAGATGCACTCCTATGTTTATTGCAGCACTATTTACAATAGCCAAGAAATGGAAGCAACCTAAGTGTCCATCAGTGGATGAATGGATAAAGAAGAGTGGTACATATAGACAATGGAATATTATTCAGCCGTAAGAAGAAAACAAATCCTACCATTTGCAACAACATGGATGGAGCTAGAGGGTATTATGCTCAGTGAAATAAGCCAAGCCGAAAAACACAAGTATCAAATGATTTCACTCATATGTGGAGTATAAGAACAAAGAAAAAAACTGAAGGAACAAAACAGCAGCAGACTCACAGAACCCAAGAACGGACTAATAGTTACCAAAGGGAAAGGGACTGGGGAAAATGGGCGGGAAGGGAGTGATAAGAGGGAAAAAGGGGCATTACGATTAGCAGATGTAATGTTGGGGGGACACGGGGAGGGCAGTACAATTCAGAGAAGACAAGTAGTGATTCTATAGCATCTCACTACGCTGATGGACAGTGACTGTAATGGGGTTGGTTGGGGGGACCTGATGAAGGGGTATTTTAATAACTGTAATATTGCACATGTAAATTAATGATAATAAAATAAATTATATTAAAAAAATAAAAATAAAAATATAAAATGCTGATGTCATAAAGCATAATTTCCTCAGTGTATCTCATTTCCAGCCAAAAATGTCTTTTATATATCTTTACTCATTCAATCTGTTATTCTGAGTCAGAGTCAATTTTTTTGTCTTTTCCTTGCCAAAGAAATTTTCTCAGTTTATACCTTTCAAAGCTTTTTTTTCCACCTTTTTCTTATGTTTTAGGCACAAGTTTTCGAATCCATTTAATTTTTTTTGTTCACCTGATTACCTGACATTTTATTTTATCTCTTCTACCTGCAGAAGTGATCAGGTTAGGGCTTGTAAGCATACAAATTAAAAAAGAATTTATGAATGTTTTTTTCTTAACAATTCTTTTGAACATCTTTAAAAATGAGAATAATTCCTTTCTACTTTGATTTCCTCAACATGCACTAAGGCCTGTTTAATTTATGATTGTAACTCTGGGGAGAAAATATGTTCACAGACCAGGGCAAATAACTTTTGAAGCCAAAAATCAGCCAAAGGGAGAAATAAAGTGGGAGACATCTGTTTATTGCCTACTAGCAGTCATCTACTTCTGCTCGCCCATGTCTCTTGCGACCTGGCTACTAAAGGACCCCACCACACTTCTCCAGTCTCAGTGTGCACTTGATCCCCACCCACCTTGTAATTATCTATTGGAACAGAGGTGGACTGTTTCTTTCCATCCCTTGGAAACACCTATTGAAATGGAGATGCATTTATGCCAGGTGAGAGACTCTGGAAGTATTGCAGTTTTACCCACAATGATTTTACATTATTTTTTCCTTCTAATTTCTTTGGACTTTTCTTTGTTTAACTGCTTTCAAAGAACATTTTTTTCTTCTGGTTATTCTTTTGTTATTATTTTCTGGCATAATTGTACATCCATTAAATTCTTTAATGTTGCTTGTCATGCTTTACCATCTAATATGTAGTATAATTTTCAAAAACGTTTCCAAATATAATGGAGACTGTTGCTGTTAATGATCATGTCAGTTATTGTGTTGGGTATGCAGTGATTTGGGGGGTTAATGTTCTGTGTAATAACATATGTTATTTAATTCTTCTTTACTTTACTAATTATTTATTCTCATAATTTTCTCAACTACTGCTCTACATATTTTTAAAATATGGTATTAGTTATCGTTAACCAAACAGCTTACCACTGAAAAATCATAGCCTTTTCCTAAATAATGTTTTGCTTGCATTACTCACTGTTAGTATAGTTATTTATGAATTCGAACTGTTGTGTTCACATATATATTGTTTGAATAAATAGAATACAGTATTGTAAATGTATTTTTCTTACAGTTTTCTTAATAACATTGGGTAAAATTACAGTATTTCCAGAATCTCTCACCTGGCCTCAGTCAATCTCCATATCAATAGGTGCTTATGAGGGGCAGGGGAAGAACTAGCAGGCACCTGGACCAGAGAGGGATTTTTTGGTTTCTTCACAGCCAGGACAGGGAGAAACATAGGCAAGCGGGAGTACATGACTACTTATAAGCAATAAATGGGTTTCTCCCACTTTATTTTTCCCTTTAATTGATTTTGGCTTCAAAGGTTTATTTGCCCTGGGCTGGGGACACATTTTCCCCCAGAGTTAAAATAACATTTTCTTTTTTGTAGCTCACTTTATTGTAACAATACAGTATATGATAAATCTAACACAAAATTCCTGTTAATCAACTATTTATCTTAGCAGTAGGCTTCTGGTCAACTGTAGGCTATTAGTAATTAAGTTTTTGGGAAGTCAAAAGTTATTCATGTATTTTTAACTACTTGGAGGTTAGTGCTTCTATCTTCTGTGTTGTTCAACGGTCAACTGTATTGAATTGTCCATTTCTTCTTTCATTGAGTAATTTTTGCTTCATGTCTTTTGCTGCTCAAAAGTGATACTGCTCCAAATTATTGGAAGGAAAATATCATTGTGCATGCTACACATATAAGGATAAAACAATTAGAATAATAAAATGGAGGTAGAAAGTAATGTCTTAAAATTTCCAAAATCATATTAGGAAAAAGTATGAGGATAATATCAGTAAATTTAATTTTTAATATCTGTTTTAGTAGCGAGAGAAAAAAATCATACACAGGTTCAAAAACCAGATGCCTAATATAAATTTGTACAATAAATTTTGGCAAAAATTTATTAGAAATTTCAAGTTTTTCTACTCTCTAATTTTGGTTGGTCAAGTAATTCAATTTCTCTTACTTTTCTTCTTCCTTTTCTAAACATGCGTAGACATTCATAAGCAGCTTTCCAAAAATTCCACTGTCTCAATCATAAAAGCAAGTCCTTTGCACACTCTTCCATTATTTTCTTTTAAATTTTGCTATGTGATTTATATCTTATTGTTGATGAATGCAGAAAAATGGCATGTAGTAAAACAAATAATTTCTAGTTTTCATGATTATCATTTCTGAAACCTCCGAAAATATTTAAAGCATACATGTTTAGTATCTCTTAGTATATAATGGTAAATCAAGGTTAATTTTTATTTCAAGTAAGAATTTTACTACCTCTAAAATGTAAGAATGACTGGAATAATCAGTGCAACCATCTTAACAATGTAACATCTATATTAAAGTACAATATAAATTATATTCTGTTTAAAGCTGCATGCACAGCTTTAAATTTGGGGTGAAGCAAACTGTTACTTTGTATATTTTGAAGTGCAAATCTTTTTCTTAATAGACAAATCTATTTTATTATGCAGGAGCCCTGTGTTCCTGTTTTCTCTTTAGTTTGGTGGTAACTTCTTATTATATTGTCAGCTCTATTGTCTTACTTACCACTGAGTAGAAGAAAATGGTCACTCTATGATCTCTCTGGGGACTAATAGTAAACAAGGTAATCTGATAGGAATGCAAATGACTGATTTGGAAAATCATTCTGAAACTGGGGAATTATACAGCCTATACTACCTGAAGGAGCTTATGCTGCCACTGAGGAAGGAATGAATAGTAACAAATACTGACTGTGACCCTGGGACTGAGAAGCATGAAAATCACACCAAATGGGAGGATTTAATGACTTTTTCATGGTCAGCCCCCAGATGAAGTTGCACATTCAGTTTCCCTAATGGTGAACAAATAGGCCTGGAATATCTCAGCTTCAATACTGTTGAAAACTGTGCAAGATAATATGATTTGAAACTGATGCTGCACTCAGTGGGTTGTGAACAAGATTTGGCCTTTCAAAAATGACAAATGTGAAGGGACCTATATATGGGGTAAAGCATAAGGATGGTAGTTTCAGCCATGTGTCATATTACTTGAGAAAAGGAGAAATGGCTTCAAAATCAAGAGAAAACAAATACTGAAAATATATGCTTATATCCAAATTTATGAAAGTAATACCTGCATATTAACAACTTAATTATATATATGTAATCTTTTTTTAACATCTTTTTTCTGTAATCCTCCTTGCTCACCTCTAAGAAATGAAACTGACCTCAATTTTCAAGATTAAAATGGAACCTCCCTAAGCATCTCCAGAAAGTTAATTTTCTCTTCTTCTGTGACACCAGGCAACTTTATGCACAAGTTTCTTCTAATTATATTTTAAGTATTGCTATGTACATTTTCCTAGTGTAGTTTGGAAATTTCAAGAGTAGTGACCATTTGTTATCAATATTTGAATCTCCATCACTTAGTATAGTGCCTATTTCATAGTCATTACAGAAATATTTTGCCTAATAAACCAAGAAATAAATCAATATTATAGCATGTACCAATTTAAAAATATTGGCTATACTGCATTCACCAGGTAACTTAAAATATTGTAATTATTTTACTCAAAATGCTTTCATTACTAAGGCTAGTACTTGTTCTATAATTTTCTTAAATTACTTGAACTCTGCACAAAATACTATGTATTTACATTTATTGGAAATAAAAATCATACACATTGTTGAAAGTACCAAGTAGAGCATTTACAAATGGTGTACACCAATAAGGTAAATGAGATTGTTAGAACACAATGACTTTGTCAAAGTTAATTATCCTATATATAAAATACCTAGGAATGAAATTACCAAATATTATTAAATGATGATAATAGCTAAGCTTATTTAGAATACATGTGATAGGGTTTCCTGATTCTTGGCCTTATAACTTGAAAATGACTTATTTAGAACATTAGTTTCTTATTTCACCTAGAACTATGGGTGAAATAAAAGATATTTCAATAAATGGAATCAGGAAATGAAGAGATATTTTGATAAATAGAATCTCTACTACAGAAATAAGTATCATAGAGGATGCTATAATATATAAATCTACATGTTATTAATATATAAGTATTATATAAAAAAAATTTCATATTCCTTTAAGATACTTATTGTGTCAAAAGATGGCAGCATGAGAGGTGAGACAGAGGCTTCCTCCTAAAACCACATATAATACAAAAATATAATTAATACAACTAATCCTGAAAGAGCAAAAGGAAAGGGGACTGTGCCAAACTGCATAAACCTGGAGAAAAAAATAAACCTCATGGAACAGGGTAACGTACCAAAGCCATGGCTTGGCAGGACCCAAGCCCTTCCCCCACCCTAGCTCACCAGCAGGAGGAAGAGAAACAGGAGGCGACTGGAGGCCTGGAACTGCTGAATATCTAACTCCAGAGATCTGATCTGGGAGCACAAACCTACATTTCATGGTGTTTTCATGGTACTCTTGTGATTAGGGGGTTGGAAAGCTAAGGCTGGCAGAATACCTGGAGAGACTGAGATTCCAGCTGCTTGTGGAAAGCAGGGATCCATATCTGGCTGCTCTGGGACAAAATAAAGGTGGGCAGTCTGAGAGATTTCCTAACAGAAAGAGGGCTGCTAAAACAGCAAGAATTGCACAGAGCTTACTGTTCAGGAGAAAGAACAGGTAGACAAAATTGTCCAGGTGCACTCTGCCCAGCAGGTTGGGAACTTTCATGATCTTCAGGAGCTCCAGCTCCCTGGCTGACTACAGAGCTCCAAGGAACCCCTCTGTGATACGCAGCCTACTGAGACTTTCTCTTGGCCAGCCCCACCTGGCTCGCAAACAGGCAAACCCTACCCTGGCATTAGGCCAGCCAGAGGGAAGTGCTGTCTACAGCAACTAGAAATGCAAAACATAGAGGCTTATACCTGTGTGCTCAGCCCACTGGTTCAGACAGTGGAGACAGGCATAGCATCCGGGAAGCAGGAAACAACTCTTTCCTCCCAACAGGCACCAATACCACTCCCCTGTGACCACCGACACTGCTTCAGGGGCTGAGCAGCTCCAGAGAGTAGAGCTTCTGGGCACTGGAGGGAGTCATATACAAATGTGAAATGCCAAAGGAACCTGGTTCAAATTAAAATTATGAATACAACCCCTGAGAAAAATTGAAATGAAATCGACCTCTTGAATCTGCCTGAAAGGGAGTTCAAAATAAAAATCATTAACAGGCTCATGGAGGTACAGAAAAATATTCTAGAACTCTGGGATGAATTCCAGTTGGAGATCCAATCATTACGGAACACAGTATCAGAAATGAAACATAGTGTGGAAAGTTTTAAAAGGAGATTAGATACGGTGGAGGAAATGATGAATGGAATAGAAATTTGAGAAGAGGAATACAAAGACGCTGAGGCACAGAGAGAAAAAAGGATCTCTAAGAATGAAAGAACATTGAGAGAACTGTGTGACCAATCTAAACAAAACAATTTGCATTATAGGGGTACTAGAAGAAGAAGAGAGAGAAAAGGGATAGAAAGTGTCTTTGAGGAGGTAATTGCTGAAAACTTCCCCAGTCAGGGGGAGGAAATAGTCTCTCAGGCCATGGAGGTGCACAGACCTCCCAATACAAGGGACCCAAGGAAGACAACAGGAAGACATATAGGAATAAAAATGGCAAAGATCAAGGATAAGGACAGACTATTAAAAGAAGCCAGAGAGAGAAATAAGCTCACATAAAAAGGAAAGCCCATCAGGCTATCATCAGACTTCTCAGCAGAGACCTTAAAGGCCAGAAGGGAGTGGCAGATGGATTTAATACAATGAAGCAGAAGGGTCTCAAACCAAGAATTCTTCATCTGGCAAGGTTATCATTTAAATTTGAAGGAGGGATTAAAGAATTTCCAGATAAGCAAAAGCTGAGAGAATTGACCTCCACAAACTTTCTCTATGGTGTATTTTGGAGGAACTGCTATAGATGGAAGTGTTCCTAAGGTTTAATAGCTTTCACCAAAGGTAATAAAACCACAGTAAAGAAGGCAGAACAGTTAATTACTAAGCAAATGCAAAATTCAATCAACTATCCCCAAAGTCAATCAAGGGATAGACAAAGAGTACAGAATATGATACATAATATATAAAGAATGGAGTAGAAAGAAAAAGGAGGAGAAAAAGAACCTTTACATTGTGTTTGTAATAGCATATTAAGAGAGTTAATTTAGACTCTTAGATAGTAAGGAAGTTAACCTTGAACCTTTGGTAACCACGAATCTAAAGACCACAAGAGCAATAAGTATATACCTATCGATAATCACCCTAAATGTAAATGGTCTGAATGTACCAATCAAAAGACATAGAGTCACTGAATGGATAAAAGAACAAAACCCATCTATATGCTGCCTACAAGAGGCTCACTTTAAACCCAAAGACATGCACAGACTAAAAGTGAATGGATGGAAGAAGATATTTTATGCAACTAATAGGGAGAAAAAAGCAGGAGTTGCAGTACATATATCAGACAAAATAGACTTCAAAACAAAGAAAGTCACAATAGACAAACAAGAACATTACAAAATGATAAATGGGTCAGTCCAACAAGAAGATATAAACATTATAAATATCTATGCACCCAACACAGGAGCACCTACATATGTGAAACAAATACTAAGAATTAAAAGGAGAAATAGAGGGCAAGGCATTCATTCTAGGAGACTTCAACACTCCACTTATTCCAAAGGACAGATCAACTAGACAGAAAATAAGTAAGGAGACAGAAGCACTGAACAACACATTAGAACAGATGTACCTAACAGACATCTACAGAAATCTACACCCAAAAGCAGCAGAATACACATTCTTCTCAAATGCACATGGAACATTTTCAAGCATAGATTATATCCTAGGTCACCAAAAGAACCTCAGTAAATTCAAAAAGATTGAAATGGTTCCAACCAGTTTCTCAGGCCACAAATATATGAAACTAGAAATAAATTATGCAAAGAAAATGAAAAATTACACAAACACATGGAGGCTTCACAGCATGCTCCTAAATAACCAATGGATAAATGACAAAATAAAAACAGAGATCAAGCAGTATGTGGAGACAAATAACAATAATTCAACACCACAAAATCTATGGGATGCAACGAAGACCATGCTAAGAGGTAAGTATATTGCAATACAGGCCCACATCGGAAAAGAAAAACAATCCCATATGAACAGTCTAAACTCACAACTATAAACTAGAAATAGAAGAACAAATGAGGACCAAAGTCAGTAGAAGGAGGGACATAATAAAGATTAGAGCACAAATAAATAAAATCCAGAAGAATAAAACAATAGAAAGAATCAATGAAAGCAGGAGCTGGTTCTTTGAGAAAATAAACAAAACAGATAAACCCCTAGCCACACTTATCAAGAAAAAAAGAGAGTCTACACACATACACAGAATCATAAATGAGAAAGGAAAAATCACTACAGACACCACATAAATACAAAGAATCATTAGAGAATACTATGAAAAATTATATGCTAACAAACTGGATAACCTAGAAGAAATGGACAACCTTCCAGAAATATACAACCATGCAAAGCTGACCCGGGAAAGAAACAGAATATCTCAACAGACCAATTACCAGCAATGAAATTGAATTGGTTTTCAAAAAACTAAGAACAAATACCCTGAATGAGATGGCTTTACCACTGAATTTTATCAAACATTTATTGAAGACCTAATACCCGTCCTTGTTAAAGTTTTCCAAAGAGTAGAAGAAGAGGGAATACTTTCAAACTCATTCTATGATGCCGGCATCACTCTAATACCAAAACCAGGCTAAGACACCACAAAACAGGAAAATTACAGACAAATATACCTAATGAACATAGATGAAAAAATACTCAACAAAATATTAGCAAACCGAATTCAAAAATACATCAAAAGATCATCCATCATGATCAAGTAGGATTTATTCCAGGGATGCAAGGATTGTACAACATTCGAAAATCTATCAACATCATACACTAAATCAACAAAAAAGGACAAAAACCACATTATCTTCTCCATAGATGCTCAAAAAGCATTTGACAAAATTCAACACCCATTTATGATAAACACTCTCAACAAAATAGGTATAGAGGGCAAGTAACTCAACATAATAAAGGCCATACATGACAAACCCACAGCCAACATTATACTTCACAGCGAGATGCTGAAAGCATTTCCTTTCATATTGGGAAAAAGTCAAGGATGCCCACTCTCCCCACTTCTATTTAATATAATACTGGAGGTCCTAGCCACAGCAATCAGACAACACAAAAAAATAAAAGGCATCCAGATTGGCAAGGAAGAAGTTAAACTGTCCCTGTTCACAGATGACATGATAGTGTACATAAAAAATCCTAAAGAATCCACTCCCAAACTACTAGATACAATATCTGAATTCAGAAAAGTTGCAGGATACAAAATTAGTACACAAAAATCTGTTGCATTCCTATATACTAACAATGAACTAGCCGAAAGAGAAATCAGGAAAATAATTCCATTCACAATTGCATCAAAAAGTATAAAATACCTAGGAATAAACTTAACCAAGGAAGTGAAAGACCTATACTCTGAAAACTACAAGACATTCATAAAAGAAATTAAAGAAGATACCAATAAAGGGAATCACATCCTGTGCTCATGGATAGGAAGAATTAGTATGTTCAAAATGGCCATTCTGCCTAAAGCAATCTACAGATTTAATGCAATTTCGATCAAAATACCAACGGCATTCTTCAATGAATTAGAGAAAATCATTCTGAAATTCATATGGAAATGCAAAAGACCCCGAATAGCCAAAGCAATCCTGAGAAGGAAGAGTAAAGCTGGGTGGATTATGCTCCCCAACTTCAAGCTCTACTACAAAGCCACAGTAATCAAGACAATTTGGTACTGGCACAAGAACAGACCCATAGACCAATGGAACAGACTAGAGAGGCCTGATATAAACCCAACCATATATGGTCAATTAATATATGATAAGGGAGCCATGGACATACAATGGGGAAATGACAGCCTCTTCAACAACTGGTGTTGGCAAGAGAATGAAGCTGGATTATTGTTTAACCCCATACACAAAAACTCGAAATCGGTCAAAGACCTGAATGTAAGTCACGAAACCATAAAACTCTTAGAAGACAACATAGGCAAAAATCTCCTGAATATAAGCATGAGCAACTTCTTCCTGAACGCATCTCCTTGAGCAAGGGAAACAAAAGCAAAAATGAACTCATGGGACTACGTCAAACTAAAAAGCTTCTGTATGGCAAAGGACACCATCAACAGAACAAAAAGGTATCCTGTAGTATGGGAGAATGTATTTGTAAATGACATATCCAACAATGGGTTAACACCCAAAATATATAAAGAACTCACACACCTCAACACCAAAAAGCAAATAAGCCTATTAAAACATGGGCGGAGGATATGAAGAGACACTTCGCCAAAGAAGAAATTCAGATGACTTACAGACACATGAAAAGATGTTCCGTATCACTAATCATCAGGGAAATGCAAATTAAAACTACAGTGAGATGTCACCTCACACCAGTAAGGATGGTCACCATCCAAAAGACTAAGAACAACAAATGCTGGCGAGGATGCGTAGAAAGGGGAACCCTCCTACACTGCTGGTGGGAATGTAAGCTATTTCAACCATTGTGGAAAGCAATATGGAGATTCCTCAAAAAGCTAAAAATATTATACCACCTTCAGGTCATCTGGGACAAATCTAAATTACATAAAAATTACCTCAAATTATACAATCTGCATTTCCATGATGTATCTTTCCCTTATTGTTCCAAACTAACAAACTTTACTTTGGCAACAGGTTTGTTACTGCTCATCTTTAGCTAGTGGACTTTCATAGGATCTCTTTCTGTACCACTTTTTTATTTTCAGGCTATTGGCTTTTTCTTCCTGTTCCTCTTCCCAACGTCATAAGAATGTTGCTTTAATTTCATACATGATGCCCTCACTACTACATGCCAAAGAGAAAGATGCAATTGAAGCCATAATTCTTATTTAACTTCTTGAAATTGTCTTCTTACATAAGGAAAATAATATTTCCACACATACTCCATATAGGTTTTCCATTATGTATCATTGTCCATCAATAAAACAAGGGAAGTTTGAAAAATAAATATATGACAAAAGAGAATAGAAATACTATATTTTGATTAGACAAATAACAACTGTTAATTCCTCAAGGAAGAATTATTTGGAACTAACTATATTAGGTTAGAATCACCTCACCTTTATAAAAAATTAATATGCCTGAAATAATAATAATCTTTATCATACTTAAAATATGGAGATCAATGACAATATCTCCATGTAGTGGAGTGGAAATGAGGAGAATGTGAACTAAAGGGATTTTACTATGTGTTTTGGAGACCCACCTCTGTAGCTATACCTGCTATATTTAGTGGTAAAAAATATTAAATACTTATAAGACCACTAAAAATCATTGGGATATAAAAAAGACTACACCCTGGACTTTTCACACATGGCTTTTATTGTTTACTGATCTCTGACCGTTTGAAAAATGACCACAGCCAGTAACCTGGTTATTATGACACCATTGTTCATAACACATCAATTTTTATAATTTTCCTTTTAGATTATAACAACCTAGCTTTCCTTAACTCTCACTTCTAGGCATTGCTTCGTAATCCACAGAAGAATCAGGGCCTTAAATTCACAAGAAAAAAAAACTGTAAAGGTAATTTGCAGTGCATGTTTGTAATACATATTTGAAAATCATTCAATATACATTTTGAGGAAAAATGAAAAATATTTGAATATAATGGGAGTCAAATACATATTTGCTTATGGACGATGAACTTTTAATTTTTACAGTACTTGTTCAAAAGGACATAAAAGAATATAGCTTTGCTAGATATTGGGCACAAATGAGAGTCAAAAAGAAATCCAGGTCCAAATCTCAGCTGATATTCTAAGAACCCCATATGCAGCCAGCTGCTGCATCGAAATTTGTTTTCATTTTAATAACAAAATAAAATGGGGTTTTAATTCACATAATAGTTTAAGTGTTTTCTAGCTGGTGGATGGCTTTCATCCACACAGACATTCAGAGATGCAGGCTCCTTCCATTTTATATCTTTCTGATATCACCAGGGGTTGCAGAATTCTCTGTGAACAGGGAAGAAAGAGCTAGCAGTTTCTGATACAGAAGAACTATAACATATACACAGGAGCCAGAAAATGAACGTGAGATCTTATAAAGAGAAGGATCACCACAAAAGACAAAACTTGGACCCGTGGACCACACGTGTGAGTGTCTAGACCTGAAAACCCATGTGGTTCATCTTGCCTGTGGCTAATTATAGTGAGTTTTCAATTCACAAACAAAATATTGAAAATGTGTGCCGAATTATTTCAAACATATATAATGCTCTTATCAAGGAATTGTGGAAAAATATTAGAAAATAGAGTATCACTCATAGTATCTGAGCTCCTTAAAACAGAGCTAATGCTCTGGGCCAGGTTTTATTTATTTTTTTCCTTTTCACCACATTCAAGTAAAACTTGAGACAGTTATTTGATAACCAAATTCGTACCATAATATTTTAATTTTCATGAAGTTAAAACTATATGTGGTTGTACTTTGACATTCAAATGGAAAAGAAGATGCTTGCCAATTCCATTATGGCATACCACTCATCCTTTGCTTTTTGTACTTCTTGTGTAGACTTTATCATATCTAGAAAAACTGAAGAGTTGAGGAGTCACTGTGTTTAATCCCTGTAGTCTTGTGTCAGTCTCCAAGACCCATTGATTGGTATGAAAACAGATGAGGCTGTTAAAACAGAGTTAAGTAAGAATCACAGCTACTGCTTCAGCCGATGATCTCTTGTTGTTCCCCTGGAATAATAGATTATATAATTTTACTACAAGGGAAGGCTTGAGCAATTCCCAAAATTCCCATTGTACCACAATTAAAATCAAGTGAGGGGGAGATTTTGTGGACATCATGTAAAAATGATGAGCCAGAGTTTTCCATTTACACATAAGTGCATGGCATCCTGTCTTTACGTAATAGGAATGAAATGACAGAATACTGTCCCCAGTGTCATTTTCTAACTCACAGTGTACCATTACTATAACCTCCAAGAATCTCCACATCTTCTGAGTAATGCCTTTTGGCCTTAAATGCCCTATTGTACATGGGAATTATGGTACATTGTGGTTCATGTCTGAACGGAATATCCATGGTCACCCAGCTCTGGCTCACATCCACATGTATGATCTTCACTTATAACATTTATCAGGCGTCTTGAGAAATACTTTGAAAGTTTTCCACTAACATATAAAAAGAAATATATTTACTTTCTCAGATTTGTCTATTTTCCCTCTTCTTAAGTTTTCAATGGGGATGCTAAGAACAGTGAGGAGGAAGTAATTTTTGCTTAATTGTATTTATTTTTAAATGCTTTTTATTCTCTGTCTCTTCCCTTGGTTTAAGATTTTTATCTTGAAAATTGCCCAGTAAACTTATTTAGGGCTTTGACCACTTCCCCGAAGATGCCTATCTTAATCCAATTCTCAAGCTTTTCCAGTCTCTGTCAAAAAAAAAAGTAAACCATGGGTCTGAAAAAGTTTTGCTACTGCTACCAAATTAAGAATTGATTTGTTAAAACTACATCTTAACCTAACATTAAAGTTTATTAATGATTCAAAGGATAAAGTCAAGAACCAGGCATAGATAAAATACACCTGAAATCCAAAACCTTTGGAAACCAAAACCATGAGAAATAGAGGCTGAAGTGGTTCTTTTTCTTGCATCGAATTGTGAAGATTGAGCAATGTGTGCAGACACACTGTTTAAAGCTTTGGAGATCATTTTTAGATTTGGAGATCCTCCTTTTGGACAATTTAAAAAAACTAATGAAGAAAGAAAATAATACTGATTACATTTATCTTTCATCAACAAAGCCTCACAGATTCTATACCCATTAAAAAAAATTTAGTCAGATCATGTATGAATTGTTAAAAATATTCAATAAGGGGAATTTTCTCAACATACTTCTGCTAGTAAATATAATTGTTCTGGGTTTTCTATTGTCAACTTAGCCTGGGAACTATGTTTTTCAAAATTCATTCATCTGCTAAATTTAGAAAAAATATGCTTCCTAATCTCTACCTTGAAATAAGTTGTTTCATTTTTTAATGAAATATAACAATAACAACAAAATCTTTTCCTAAATTCTTGCACTATTGAAAAATTGAGGGAAGTGATAAAGTCACATGGTAAGAAGAATCTTTGGAAAATGTACTCTGAGAAGCACCTAGGTATTTGTGACATAAGATACAGATAAACAGATAGATACTTATACTTGGTAGAAGCCAAACAATAATTCCAGTATCTCTATTTTGTAATTTTATGAAAAAGATTAGACTTTATTTACTACCTAATTACATAGTAAGCATAATAATATATAGAATTTTTACATTCCTTGAAGAAAACTTATATAAAAATTTATGTAAAATATCATTACTTCAATTAAATTTTCTTCAAAAAAATAAAAACAGTGTCTAAAATTGAAATGGAAATGTACAGCTAATATAAAAAACATCTGTAATCACAATCATGCTTATATTTGAAAGCCATGAAGCTTTCATAATTAAGACTTAATTAATAGAATCTAATTATTTAAAAAGTGTATTATTGAGAGTGAAACTTACATAATAATAAAGTAGTAGTAAAATATATCTGGGCATTGTTCTGAATGTTTATAGTCTTGTAATAAATAAATTAATAGAGAATCTTTGAACAAATATCTTGGTCTTAGATTTAATTAAGTAACACCTGAACCACAGCTGAACTGCAGTGAAGTACACAGTGTGAAACAGAATTTTTAATGTAAAGGTTACTGAGTTAATTAGCCACATTTAAATGTTTAATTCAAGTAAATGATCAACCTGTTGCCTGCAAAGTTCAGCCATTTTGTCCCTTTTGCTTCTTTACTCTAAGATTCTTTTCTTCTCTGAAGTTTGAAAAATGGGATAGCACCTAAGATTTGGGAGAGGAAACACAAGAAATTGATTTTATTACTGTGATAAGGAATGTAGCTATTAAAGTGAAATACATGATAAGATCTGGTAAATGTTAATAATCTGGTCATGATGAAGTCAGGCTCAAGTCTGCTTTTATAGGCATTGGTATATAGCTTACATTTCATTAGAATTAACTTTCTTTGGTGGATTGTAAATCATCTAAAAGCTAAAGAATTCAAAGATCTATGACAAATCCATCTTCCAGTAAATATCTTGTAAGTCAAAAATATTTCCAACCCAAACTCTTTAATAAAGCATCACACCCATTCTCACAAAGAAGAGCAAAGGAAACAAAGAATTGTGCATACCTGGTGCTGTTTCTCTTTACTTTATCTATTTATTCTTTACTTTTGAAATATGAGCAGTTTTATTTCCAGCATAAAGATTTGGGGAAATCACATCTACTGACTGTTTAGGGTTGTTTTAGAAATAATATACTATATGCATTATTTGCTAACAATGAGGAAATTATACTTGGAATTTTTTCCATTATAATATTTTTGCTGTGTAAATCTTTTCATTTAAATAGTAATAAAGTAATACCCTAAACCTATATCTCTCATAAAATGGAGCCTAATATCAATTTTAATAAAATTACATAATTTTAATTGGTTATGCAGGTCAACATGGCCCATCTTTACAGCTGCTGTACCTTGATTCATCATTTGAGTTTTTGAGTTCTAAACTATATATTTCCTTTCATAACTGTCCAAACCACAATTTTCCTTTGGAATGGATCCACATTAATTAGCTCTGTCTGCTTTTACCCACTGTACTTCTTTTATCTACAAACCCTTCTTACATTTCTGGCTTAAATGCAATTTGCTCATCAGCATTAAACATATCATCCATAATGCTACACTCAAAAAACAAAATTGTGGAATTATTCAGAGAAAAGCACTTGACTCTTTTTCAAACTATCCTCAATTATTTCCCAATTCAAGGGAGAAAATTGAAGTTACACTTCTGTTGTTATAATATGGAAGCAGAATTTCAGAAAAGCCACAAGACTTGAGTCAATCATGATTACTTCTAAAAAATGATATGAATAAGCTTTAAATAAAAAGGCTCAACACTTCAAGTTCATGTTTCAATTAAGAATTAGGGGTTAATTTACTCTGTGGGAAAAGACAGACTGAATTTAGTAACAAGTGTAGCTAAAGGCAAGGCAAATGGTAATTTATCCTCAGTACTTTAAAAAACAGTATATTTTAAGTTTTGAAAATTATCAATTACTATATAGGTATGATGATCAGAGAATTGTAACCCTTCCTAGGATTTTTATCTAACCACCAATATGAATTAGTTGAGACTATCAAAGTGTCTCACAGAGAAAGAATGCTAGCTGAAATTCCATACTATTACAACTTCAAATATATATAGTAATCACTGAATAAATACAAATGTAAGAACTTGTTTCTCTTAAAGTCTTCTACTATACATTTTACAAACTCCAATCCCTCACATAATAATTAACAAAAAACTCATATCTGCTCCCTTTATTTTTAAATTTTCAGCTCTCTATTAAACTGTATAATGATTTTGCCACCACTCATTATGATAGAAGTGCTTATCTTCCTATGAATTACAGTTTTTTTCTCTCTACAGCTCACTTACAAGACTTCCGATCCCTCCTCCTCAGTTCATTCCACGCCTGTCCCTCTTAGGTGAGTTATGCTATACTAGACAGTTTTCTCAGGTGCTGTTAATACATAACTGGAGAAAAGGAAGTGTTAGAAGATATAAAGGTGTGATGGTAGGACTGGGAATAGAAAATTTATAGGAAGCTTGGAGCGACTCTGCTTCATGAAGTCAAGCTAAGAAACTAGACCAGGTTTTTCTAACTCTTTGCTGCACAATTTCGCAGGGCATGGATTCATCCATCTTGTCAAAAGGACTCATCACCATCGTATCTGGTTCCAGATGTAGGGTTGAGCGAAAAGGTAGTGAAAGCTGTATAACTTCATCTGTAAAATATTAGACAGTAATTACACATATCACTTCACATTTTTTTTGACAGAACTTAATTACATGGTTGCACTGAGCTTTTGACGTGGGTGACACTAAAACTTGAGGTGGGAGTTTCCATTACTAAAAAATGGAAAGGATATGTGAAGACAATATTATCTGCTAAAAAACTGATTGCCTCTGAGCTTTTTTTTTTCATTCATCAAGACATAACATCTTGATCAGAAGCATTTCAATGACCCTAGTTAGTGGATAATTAAATAAAAAGTATCAGCCTATTATGTTACTGTATGTTTTATTCAACAAGAATATTTGTAAGTATACATTACAAATATGTTTGTAGGAAATATATTTGTAGGAAAGTGGATTTATAAGGTTTAACTTACTTTTTAAGTTTGAATCTTAATAGTTCATATGCATGTTTCTTAAATAGAGACTCCATTTACAAATATATTTTAGGTTCCAACTGGTTCCAGTAAAAAAAGATAGCTTAAATGAAGGATTATTTATATCATCATTAAGATTTGGTATAATGTAAAAAATAATCAAGCTCCAGAAGTAAGGGACTTCATTTGTATAAAAATTATTTTTCTCCAATTATCATTTTACATTAGTAATATGTAAATCATTATGACCATAGCATGAATAAATGAAATCAAGTTAATAATCATTTAAATATGCCCTTAAAATGCATACTTTGTCTTTTAATTTATTCTATTTCCTGAACATTGTTTTCCATACTGCAAGTAAACAAGCTAAGTAATGTTATTTGAATGTTAAATGTCAATCAGTTCTAAGTAATGAACATCTTAAATGTAGAATATTCTGTTTACCTGTGGTTACTGGTCATAAAGCAGAGAAAATCAGCTCATGTAAGTTACATTAATTATAACTCACAATTATTTTTTGTGCCAACTTTATAATTGAGACTGTTTATTTTCTAGAATTTGCAGGAGCAGCTGTGGGCTATAACCAAGAGTCCTCCTCTTTTCATGTTTCATTGTTGTAAGGTAATTGCTTAATGTTTTTCTTTGATATTCCCTAATATAAAGATTCTAATTACAAATATTATATTCCCATTCCACCCTGGGTATTAATCCTAAAATCATTGTTTTAAAGATTTTAAGCTGTGGGCTTTCTGTTTTCTTACAGTCAATATATAATAATAGAAGAATGCATCTATTTTCATGAGGCAAAAGCATAATATGTTAAATATACAATTATGCAATCTTACTTTCCTGGCTTTAGAGGCACAAACAAATGTATATGTCAGTATTGAGAGATGATTGATGGAATTACCACTATACAGTAATTAATTTGGGTAAATTAAAAGGCAGGTGTGGCTCTTATGTTTGGGTATTAGCCTTAAACAGTGTTTTTATAAGCATGACATGCAGGTATAGAGGGATTAATAAAAGCACATTAATACTACAAATGTGGGTTGTCCTCCTCACCTGTGAATAAAAGTTAACTCCGATAGTTAAGTGAAAAATTTTTACTCACGTTTTTAATCAAGAATAGCATCGACTTCATTTGCAATTTTTCTATAATCTCCTCTCTCATATATCCCTGTTGAATCACAGCTATCAGGTTCAAAAATCTCCACAAAATGTATCTAATTTAGCCATATGATAAATGCTCACTCATCTAAATGAGACTTGTCTATTAAACAGGTGTGGACTTTAAAGAGGACTTTAAGCGAGCTTTAAGCAGAGACTGTATGGGTCTTTGGGATAACTCTCTGGGAAGCTGGTATACGAGTAAATTTTAACCATTTAAGGAGTATGGAAGAAGTGCCCAGTGACTACAAATGTAGACTGTAGTAGAGGAAATCTTCTTTGCTGACTGAACTGTTTTAATTTTTCTCATTGGCATAAAAGATTTTCCAATTCCTTTTGCTTTTATGTCAGACCCAGAGACTACCTCTAACAAAAGTAAAATAGCTCATCCAGGCCTGAATTCTAAAGTATCCTGAAAGATCTTCAGTTTTTGCTATCTTCCTTTTCTTGTCATATACGTAAATGAAGTGCTTGAGAAGGAACAATTCTGCACTTTCTAGTACAGTAGCCACATGCCACAGGTAGCTGTTGAGAAGTTGAAATGTGGCTAGAGCACTGGAGGAACCAGAGTTTTAATTTAAATCAATTGAAACTTAAATTGCTGCATATAGTTCATAGCTAGTTTCAAGGTAGGGCATAGCTCCAGAAGTTGGTGGCGTAGAAACCTGGAAGAAGCCAGGATTCTAAAACATCATATGGAACGTTGCCCATTGAATATGATAATCAGACTTTGCTGTAAGAAATAAATTTATAATTTGTTAACATGATGAGATATTTTGATTCTCTCTCATAGTAGCCAGAGTTAATCAGCCTAACATGTCATCTCTTATTTATATTTGTAATCTCAGCATTTACTTTAGTACTGTCATGTTTTGATGAATAAATGAATTAACATTTGATATTCATATACTGTAGGTATCAAATGGCATTTGTTCAAAAATAATGTATGGCCTAGAAAGTAATTTTCTCCATTACCATATATATTAGTTTGAATATACACAGTATATGGAATGCATATGTAGTATTTACATAAGTGTGTGTGCATATTTATATATATGTATTGCAAAGACTATTCAAATAATATTCATGTAAAGAATAACATGGCCTAATTTTCTTTTCATTCTCAATGTAGAGCTTTAGTGGTAAAGTTGAACTGGTAAGAGATTTTTGTGCCCTTCACTAAGACAACTCAATGTAAAAGAACTAAACTAAAATGATTGATGACCTTTTCCTTACCATTTCAAATGCTCCTTCCATGATGTTTATCAATGTCTCATTTACCTGCCTTGTGATATTAGAAGAGTTAGGCATTCTTATTAATACAATTCAAGGAGTGAAAGTTTAAGGCATGTAACAATATTCTCAGGTAATTGGTACCCATGGAAATGAGAGTCTGTCTGTTGAGTGAACGTCTCTCAGTAGCACCCTGGTCTCTTCCTAGGGACAATGCATTGAGTGATACAATTAATCACAGCTAAGCAGATTCTTCTGTCTTGATACTAAGTGTCCATGCATATGATGGGTATAGGGACAGTGGAGAGGGTGATGGGTGTTTCCAGGAAAATTTTTCACACTGACACTCCTGTAGTATCTTCCCTTGACGGCATCCTCTTGGAGACAGTGCGCTCCCATAATAATCTTGATTACTCTTTGCTTGGTCATTAAAAGTCAGGGTGTACTCACAAGGCCATGATCCAGATGTCTAGGGGCTATTCTGGGAAAAAACTCTGCAGAACATATATACAAAAAGATATAGAAACATTTAGAAAGTCTTCCATTGGTATTGCTTACTCTGATTTTTTTCAGAGAAATGCCAGCCTTCCTTTGGTGGCTTTTCATTGGACATAGTCTGATATAAAATTTATGAAGCAAAACTATAATAGGTGCCTAATTAATTCTTATTAGTCAAATTTGTTTTCCATTAAATAGGTCAAGGCAGTCGAATTTTCTTTCTTTAAGAGTCACTAATATAGTCCCATAAGATAATTAATAATAAAGCCTATATTTTATATACCTTTTTAAGATTTTTAAGCTTCCTATTTTTGGACAATGTTGCTTTTGATTAAGACATGTAGAGTTCTCTTTCTGTACATTTTTCTCCTCTCACTTATAAGTTAGCTTACTTTAATATATTTATATTTTTTTATCCATAGTTTGGACAAGTGGAATAGGGTACATAAACAATGATGATGCCTAATAGACAGTATGTATAGAAACCAGACTATATGTAGACAACTGGTAGGTAGGAAGAGGAGGCACATTTTACTCTAACGGGAGCAAAAGGGAAGGTGGTGCTAAGTTAAAGCAGGTAGCTGAGTAGGATTGTTGGGGGCTTATAAGAGACCTGTAATTGGATTTCCTTGTGCAAAACTTTCTCCATTCTCTGCTATTGATTGCAAAACCTGCGGAACAAAATAATACCAATACTGGCCCTAAAAGAGCACTAAAACATTTTAGGGAACTGAAAATAGCAATGCTAATATTTAATGTAATATAAGGGCCTTGAAGCAGTCATTTTGTCTCCTGCAATCATCCAGGTTTTACTCACTACACCTTCTCCTACCAATGCTAAACAGAACAGACAACATGCTTTTCTTGTGTTGGTTGCGTTCATCCAGGAAATATGCCTCATCAAAGAATAATAGTGTCCTATCAACGTATTGCCAGCTCAGATTGGACATATCTATACTTTGAAAGGATAAGAGCTGAAGAATTTGTCTCCTTTCATTTCATACTGTATTATGGTCAAGAGACTTTTCCTTAGAAAATAAGTAAGGCTTAATTAAGCCTGTTATCACTGAGTTTATTGAAAGGAATAAGCCATAGCTTCAGGCAAAAGTCTATACAAATCAGTTTGATAAACCTAATTACTACTTTTTATAACACTTTTGGGCCACTTTGAAATAGAGTCCAAGCACCATACAGTGAATGGCTGACTTTCCCCAAAGGGCACTGAGACATTGATTTAATTGATCTTTTTTAAACAAAGGGCTGTTTCAATTTTTCTCATTTTCCCCAAATAAGGGGAAAAGCAGAATTCAAGCATGCCCTGAAAGTCCTTCATTTCAACTCTTAAAGCCTCAAATTCCTTATAGTAGCATCTTCAGTATCATTAGCTAGAAGGTTTAGTAGCTTTATGTCACATTGTCTTTTTAGCTTAATCTTGTTAAATTGCAAGACATGTTAATACATAAAATGTCTGATTTGTGAAGATATTCCTGCTGCTCTCACACTAACGCATTGCTGCAGACACTACTGTCTAGTTTGTTCTACCAATATCTAACCATGTCATCACCTACTAGTACTGCCTACTCTTCATTATCTTCCTTAATGTCTGATTAATCTTGGCAAAATTAAACTATTCATACTACTCTTCATACTTTTGTGTGTAATTTTGACATACCAAAACTTCTTAAAACTGTTTTAGAGCTTATCAGCCTTCAAATGTGTACCCCACTGTCATTCAACATTAATTCAAACTTTCACCAAACTCAACCATTCATAAATTTTTATTCAGAATGTAACTGTTGATATATATTTAATTTTGAAAGTAAACTTTATTAAATTATAACATTCACTTAGAAAACTCTTATCTAAATCATAATATGTAACAATATATTTTCCTAATCTGAGTAACCCTTGTTTAACCAGCACACAGATCAAGAACCAGAACTCCAGAAGCCCCTTTATGACCCTTTCATTCACTAAGCTGCCCTCCCCAAGCATAACCAAGATCCAAACTGTTAAAAGCCTGTTTTGAATTTATGCTGGAAACATATCGCATATCCTTCTTAATATCTGCCATTTTTGCTAAACATTGTGTTTGTGAGCCTCCTTCAAGTTTTTGCTTGCACCCCTACTATTTTTATCGGATTTGGATTTTCAGCTCTTCATTATTGCTTAAATCAACATTTAAAATGCTATTTCCCAATTCCAGCTCCATCTTCTGCTAAACCCACTGTTGGAATTCCTCAGCATTTCCCAGGTTCCTTCTGCCATGATACAGTCGTTGGCCCTGTTCTTCCTTCCGTCTGTTCTCAGCCAAAGGGTAGTCCTTGATATTCTAAATAAGCCAATCATTAGAAATACCATATTAATATACTCTGTGTATTCTTCTCAGTTTCTTTCCTTTTTTAAAAAATAACTGTTCTAAATGCTAGAAGATAGAATGCTAAAAGAAGATAGACAAAGGCCTCTTGCCTTACATTGCAGTTAACGATTGTACCGTTATTTGTGTCACCTCTTTTTCCACTTACTGGTCCCTAACCACAGGATTACAATAATGATGACATCATTAAAGGCATACCTTACACAACACCAGAGTAGGAACAAGATGTAATATAAGCAATCTTCTACAAATTGTTAAATTTCCTAGAAATTAATCCCAGTCTAGTCATCATTCCTTATGGACTTTTTCCTAGCTATTCCTTCCTATTACTGGACTGAATATACCCAAAATGGGCTCTGTAAAAATTCGATCATTTCAGTGAGACAGGATGGACTCTCCCCACCCAAACTGGGTTCAGATGTCATCACTGGTGGTGCTATGCACATGCCCTAAGAACGTAAAGGTCTTTTATCATTCACATAATGAGACTTTCAGAGGGAGCAAGGTAAGGTCCCAGCAGGTCAGAAACTGACTTGAGAGGGAAGGGCAATGAGAGGGGTTTGGGGGTTTTATGGTAGTTAGGAGGTAGGGCTGCAGTGATGTTGCCTGCACACATGAGGGTGCTTGCTTGGTTTGAACTTGTCGGTATCCGATTAGGGAGCACCTGGATTCTCATATCAGCTTGCTCTGATGTGGGGGGGTAGAGCAGAAATAGAAGTCTTTGGCTTGAATGCTGTGAGCAGTCAAATACCAAAAGTGGAGTTAGAGTCTATTTCAGTAAACTTCCTGATCTAATCATAATACTTAAAGAATTAATTACCCTTATGCCACCATTCTTTCTTTTCAATATCCATAACAGAATACTGATCATAGTGTAAGTAGTACTGGAAGTAGTGTTTGGCTCAATGTTCCTGATAACTGAATCCTCTAGCACTAACAAGGATGCCAGGAAAATTTTTATAGAGAACAGGGATTCTTAATCCAGAGAAATAGGGTAAGAAATAGGGTAAAGAGAAAACTATTGGGTTATAAGTTCAAGGACATTTGGCTTTTAGAACTGTAACAGAACATATGTGTGTGTGGGTGGAAGTAAAACTGAAAAAAGAAACGAGTTTTGTAATAAAGTGTTATTAGAGAATCCAAATAATAATTCAGAAAATAGCTGTAGCAATGTCAGGCAGTCAGTACATCCAGGCTTTTTATATCCACAAATTAATACAAATGCTTATTTTTGGCTGATGGTTGAAAAACGAAGTTTTTGGTTGTTGTGACTTGTTTGATTTTTTTTTTCCTGTGACCCAGATTCTGGTGAGAAAAGAGGTGGAGTCAAATTATAGTAAAAGTTCTAAGCCATCTCCTTCCCATTCCTGAACTCAGTGACAGTGTTATTTGTTGTTGATAGTATTTTTTTGCTTTGATTTCCATCTGTTCACTTGTTTGTTTTGAATGACTTTTAAAGCCAGTGGTGTCAGGTAAATGTTAAGCAAACATACCCCCCTCAAAGAAAAAAACATAAAACGAACGTGATTTGTATCATATGCTTATTTCCATGGTTTAAATATTCTTATCATTGGCTATTTTAAGCAATCAGTAAGATCACACCACTCTTGCAAATCCTTAGAGACTGATATCATGAGATGAAGTAGCTGGCAAATATTTTTGAGATTCTGAAATTTGAGCACTCTCTTCAGGGTCTATGTGCCAAAGGCTAACTCAGAGCTGTGAAACAGCTGTCGCTTTCTTCCCCGGGGCTTTGGGGAACTGCTGGCAGGCAACAGCATTCTCCTCTGGCAGAAGCCACCTGGAAAGCCATTATGAGGACATGTAGGTGCAAAACATGACCTGGCTTCCTGCTGAATACCACCGAGATGTAACCCTACTGATTCCCAGAAATACCTGGGACAGACAGGTAAACATTGTGAGGGCCTGTGAAAGCATATTAAGGCTAGGACAATATATAATGTTAATTTTTGAATCCACAGGTTGGTTAAAGGATGTTTTAACAGGGAAAGCTACTGGCATTGGCACTGATTAAAATCAAGTGGGAAGCAATTGCAAAAGTTTAGATAAAATTAAACTTTAGATTGAGAATGTAATTATAGTCTTAATTATGATGAAAAATTGTTCTTCACTCATGCCTAATATTCACAATACAACAAGTATTTTTCAAATGTGCAGGTTTGATCTGATAGTTGATGTAAACTTGGTAACAGATTTTTAATTTTCATAATTTATTCTGTAAGTACTGCATCCATTTATTCATCTAGTAAGGCTTCAAGATTTTAAACTTCAAGGTTGCAACACCTTCTGGTTTTGAAATGGTGGAAGAAGAAATACAACAACGGTGAAAGATTTCTTTTCCTTTCTCATCCCTTCTCAAGTTTTCTTTCCGTCCTTTATTTCTACCCTCCCTTCCTCCCTCTGAAGGGAAAACCATTGCCCAAAATGTTTGTCATCTCACTAGCCAAACACTAGTGATCACAATCCTAGATTCAAAGAGAGACTACATGTTGGGTGTTTGCTTTCCAGACTCTCTAGGGGAATAAAACAAGGGAGGAGGTTGGAATAGGAGTTTAGGAAATCAATCTGTAATATCCATCATGTAGATTTTACACCTGTCTTAGCTCTGTGCCCCAGCACCCACCTTCGGTTTGAGAGTAAACAGACTAGGAAAAAGAAAGCAAAAATACTGAAGCTCCAGACTTGATCTAGCAAGGATGCTGTTGTTTTCACTATCCAGTATTATATGGTATATATTACTCTGCTTATACTTTGAGGGTTAGCTTGGAGGATGACAATCTGTACAGTATCGTCATTGATGCCCACAAATCACGGTCTTAATACAAGACATAAATTTCATGGTGTAATAATTGTTAGGCAGGAAGAATATCGGGCAATCCTACAAGCCTAGCAAATGCTCACTACTGACTCCTTTGGGACTCTCATGAAAGTCATGTACTTTCTTTATAAAAAAAATATACAAGTTCTCATTCTCAATATCTTGTTATTAAACCTGAAAATCCAGAACTCAGTGTTGGACTCTCAGAGCTGTAGGTGTATAGAAAGCACACTCCAAAATATCTTTTATCTAAAACATTTGGTGATGTTAGAGTCCGGGTCAGTGCTGGTGAAAACATCCTTTGTTCTATTTTTCAGCTCCTGGAAGTTCTAAACAGTCTTATTACTGTCTTTTTCAAAAGATTTCCCATATTTTTTAAATTTAACTCTGTGCTTGCCATTTTGGCACTGTAATCCTTCTGACATTTACACATGAAACTCTTCTACATTCTGTCTTAATGCATTCATCCTCCCTTAGTTCTAATATCTAAATGATATTCCTGAGAAAATTGACCCATGTGGCCTTGGTTTTTCTTTACATTTTTTTATTAAGGTATCATTTGTACACAGCCTTATTTTTCTTTACTTTTTTTATTAAGGTATCATTGATACACAATCTTATGAAGTTTTCACATGAGCAACATTGTATATTATATATTCAATGGTTACTATATTCACCCAAATTATCAAGACCCCCAACACACACCCCATTGCAGTCACTGTCCATCAGCATTAAATGCTATAGAGTCACTACTTGTTTTCTGTCTGCTGTACTTCCTTCCCTGTGAGCCCCCTACATTATGTGTGCTGATCATAATGCCCTTTAATCCCCTTCTCCCTCCCTCCCCACCCCTCCCCTTTGGTAACTGCTAGTCTCTTCTTGGAGTCTGTGAGTCTGCTGCTGTTTTGTTCCTTCAGTTTTGCTTTGTTGTTACACTCTGCAAATAAGGGAAATCATTTGGTATTTGTCTTTCTCTGCCATGTGGCCTTTGTTTTTAACTCTTCACAAAAGAAAAAAATCAGAGATGAGACAAAGATGAAACACTAAAATGCTACAGCAAGAGATCAAGGAGAGCAAGTTCGTGGAACTTTCCAAATATAATTATAACGTCAGTGTGTGTATCTGGGAGAAGAATTAATTATAGGCTAATAATATACTGAGATTTAAACATTCTATTACACAGTATCTCATGATACAAAACAATTTGCATAATATATATGTAAATTCTAAAATATAATAAGAAAATTTATACCCATGAGTTGTAATTACACTCAAGACTCAAAATATTAGTGATGAGTTTGCATACATCTGTGAGTGCCTCCATGTCCCATTTTCCTGCCTTTTGTCAAGTGTAGTTGTTTGGCAGAAATTACCTATTATTCCTAAACAGTATATATGTTTTTATTGTGTTTGTTTCTCATTCTGTTATGCGTAACATCTTACTTTATGGAGTCATCCATAACTGACTTTTCTCACATAGTAATGCAATTTTTAACATTACTAATGTTGCTTTACATTACCAGTGTATATTCATCTTCCCTAATATTTAATACTTCATTGAGTGAATATATATTAAGATAGTTATCCATTCTCTGGCTAATAAACATTTGCCTCCAGCTGTTTTCTATTATAAGTAATACTGTGTTGCACATTCTTATAGATTTCTGCAAAATATTTACTCATCATTATGGAATATCTGGTACTTACGGTTACGTATTTTCATCTTTACAAGACAACACAAAGATGTTTTCTAAATTGTTTTTATCAGTTATGCACTACCAGTAAACACACATATATTTCCTTTACTTCTTATCTATGCTAACATTTAGTAATAACAAATTTCTCAATTTTTACAAATGTAAGGAGGAAAAAACTTACATCTTAATGTTTTCAAAATCTACATTTTCCCTAATACTAGTAATATTTAACATATTGCCATTCATGTTTCCTTTTATGCACATATCAGTTTTTATATTTAAAACACATTTCCCTAGGTTGTTTAATTTTCTCTTAATGATGTGAAGTTCTCACATATTTTTGATATTATTTGTTTGTAGCTATGCTTTTCAAACATCACCTTGGAAATTCTGCTTAATCTTTACACTATCATCAGAAATTACCAATTTCAAAACAATCTAAATCATACAATTTTACCTTCTTGATTTATTCACCTCGTGTGCTTTTGCAGAAGTTCTTTTCTTTATAAAATTGAGATCATAAAGATGTTCGATGAGTTTTTCACTTAACTTTAGTTTTTAAGATTTTAGTTTATCTAGAATCGAGTTTTGTATGTAGTGTAGAGTAACGACCCAGTTTCACTTTCATATCCTTATGGATATTTAAGCAATTGTCCTGAAACAATTATTTAAAAAAATTGTTATTTATCAGTGCTCACTATATGTGTTTATGTCTTTCTGGAGTTTATATAAGGCTGCACATTCTAATTGGTAAATCCATGAGACAATACCACAGTGTTAAATACAACTTTGTATTAAATTTTAATATCTGACAAAGTTAGCCATCCCCAAACATTCTTCTTTTCCAAACTATTTTTCGATAGTAACTTCATCATTCAAATTTTATACTTTTTTTCTGGAAAAACCTTGCAAAGGTATTTGCACTGAATCTATAGAATGATTTGGGGGGATTGACATATATGCAATATTGAGTTATCCCTGGCAAAACATTTGGATCGGTTTTGTGGGTTATATCATGGAAGGCAGAATACATAGTTATCACAGTTTAATGTTAGTGAGACTGTTAGGGCACATTAAGAAAATCTGTGTGTTTTTTGCTTCTTTCCATTAAAATATTTTAAACACATTAGTTAAAAAAAATTTAAACAAATGAGAAACGTAAATATGTACACATATGTTGCGTGCATGAAGGACAGAGAAAAGGCTCTGCTGAACCTGTTTTTGCCCTACAGGTGCCTTTGATGGAGAATTTGGAGGTTTGGAAACTTTTGGCTCCATATCACAAGATTCAGCAGTTTGAAGCCTGAAGTGTTAGTCTTATGAAAAGATAAATATCTGGCCAAAATCTCTTCTAGACCCATCTTCCCTTATGAGTTTTCTGCCCTGCAATGGGAGCTAGCACAGAGTGAGTCAGCCTGTGAAGGGCATACGGCCCCACCCACTCTGCATGTTTCAAATAAGTACAATCAAGTTGTGGGATGAGCCAGAACAGACTGCCAAAGGCAAGACAAAGCCTTTAGGCTTAGCAAGTGTAGACAAGAACTATAGTTGCTTGTACATAGAAGGGACCCAAAAACAGACTATGTATTTATATTTTTAAGAATTATATAGCCAAGAATTGTAATGTCAAAACAAGAAAAGAAAAGCATGACCTGTAGAACTTAAAATTGTTCAACTATTAGAGCACAGACAGGAAGTAGGCTCAACGAGCTGTGCATCACTCAACTAACAACCTATCCGAGGGGTCCCATCTTTCAACAACTCTGGACATTTCTTAGGTATTATTGAAATGTTGCTTCTCTTCCATAGTCTTTATTTTCTCATTTCGGGACTATGATTAGCCAATTTTACATCTTTCATGTACCTCAAACTTCTAGCTACTTACATGTTTTCACTTGTCTAATCTGCCCTGTTTGTTTTTAGAAATTTTAAAATTCTTTTTTTTTCATGTATGTGTGTCTTGTATCAATTACTATCTACATAGTTTCCAAATTTTACAGGCCATTTTATAATCTGTTCCTTCCTCATTTTTATGATTTCTTCATTTCACATGTATTTCTTCCATAAAAAACGTATTTGCCATATCTAATAATTGCAGTATTTTAACTATGGGGGATTATATCTAAGATTTTCTTTTTGTCACCTTAGTAGTTTTTTCCAGAAAATAGTGATGAATGGTTTTATGCCTTTAGGGCTAGCCTGCCTTTTGCTTTGCTTACTGCTTTAGCGTTTTTGCCCATCTTTCGTTGGCCTGCTTGTTTTATTATTTTTAACTAAATTTGTTTTTATTTTGGAGATCACCTAGAGAAATTAACAATATTTTAAGCTCTGGATTTTGCACTTTATGTCATGTGTGCTTACATGTTGGAGGGATGACAATACCCAGTTCACCTTACTGCCACTAGCAGTGAATTTTATGATTAACCATATTATAAACCACATAAATGCATTTCATCTAAATTATTACACATAATTAACTTTAAAATTCAGTTAGCATACAAACAAGGAACACCTACTTCATGCCATGAACTCTCCTTAATGCTGTCTCAATACTTCTAATGGGTTTAAGTTTGCAAATATGAAATTAATTAGTAAATGACAACATGAAATAACAAGATAAAATAACATACAGTGTGAAAATGGTGATGGCTCTAGTATTTTCTGTTGCATGCAACCACAAACTCTGATATGTCAGGTTCAAACAAGATGCAACAGAGGGACAAGGCAAAGAGAATTTATATCTTCCTGTAGGGGTCAAGGAAGGCTTCACAAGAGTAGTATTGATTGGAAAAAATTCAAGAAAATGAATATTATTTAAAGTCATTCAGTGCCAAGTGAATATACAGGTTTTATAGGAGAGAAGTCATATATTGAGACACTTTTATTTTACTAAATCATCACTGGAGAATTAGTAAAGATTTTGGATTGCCAGTAGATATCAATAGCGCTATAGAAAAATGGGAAGCTATATGAAAGTAAAAGGCCAATAAAGAGTGATTTGAGATAACCTCCAAAGCAGATGATAAACTGATAGTAATGGGGCCAGGATGAACATGGGGGAACAGATTATTAATAATTGATTAAATACTGAAAAGGACTGGATCCAGGATGGTTTCTAGTTTGTAGCATGGCAAGTGAGTAAAAGATAGTGTTATTCATCAAGACTAGAACTACAGGAGAAAGGAAAGCAAATTCTTGAAGGTGTTTAACTTTTGACTGAGTTGGAGGTCATGACCATGAACGTTTAGGAGATGAGTTTTAGTATTTAAATAAATATATACAAATACATCTTAGCATTAAGTGAGATAAAATGAAAGTCATCAATTTTTAAGTCTGTGCATGGACTTCTTTGGAGAATATAAAAACTGCGAAGAAGGAGCAAGACAGAGACGTGGGCAAGCCAGTAATTATAGGACAGACAGAAAACAGAAGAGCTTATGAAGGAACATTACAATGATATAATTATTTTCCTTCCTATTCTTAGTGGACTCATATCTTTTATGTTTGTAAAATCTTAAAATGACTAGATTACTTTTAGATAAACATTTGTAGCCAAAATATGGATCTCTCCTCAAGTTGCCAAATTGCTTATTTACTCCCATAGAATTGATGTGTTAGAGATGGTTTATCATGGTATTTTGAGATATTGTCTAATTGTGTTGAATAATTAACCAAGTAGGTAATCTTCTTAACATTAAAGCACAGACTACACTATGTCACTGGATTTTGGAAAACAGATAAGAATGTCTTAACATTCTGATTGTTGTGCTGTTCATTGTTACTATTCCTCCCCTATTGCTCATCGTAACTGTGCTCATACTGTAATGTCTCCTATTCATGAATACTATTATGTTTGTAATCCTTGTATTTGATAAAAATGCAGTTTTATTTTCTTTTTCTCTTCTTTTTAGAACATGCTTTATATATAATAATTCTTTGTTCCTTAATTCTGTAACTATATAATTTGTTGTCTCTTAGCAACAGACTAGAGAGGCTACCAGATGCATTTATTTATGTGCTTGATTTTTGAAGAGAAATAGACAAACTGCATATCATTCAAGGAGTGCCTAAAAGCACTTTTTATAGTCAGCATATTTCAATGGCTAAGTAAAAAGGTTTAATGCATTTTGTTTAGCTTATTTGCTAAGAGACTAAAAAATATTTAATCATACTTGTTACAAAAAATTGCAATGTATATATCATGTTTGAAATTATTTCTCAGACAGATTCTCCAGTGCGAGTTACTGGATTAACAAAAAAATTTTTAGAGTTCATGATTGTTTTCCAGAATAGTAGTGCCATTTTAAACTACTACCAGCAGTGTGTCAAGGTGTCTGTTTTGTTATCATTATGTTTTTGTCATTATAATATGTCAACAAAAAATTAATCTTTGTGAATTTAATTATAAACTAATATCTCAATTTTTTCATAATATGGCTCTTTGAGAATATCCCAAGTATTTTTGAGAATGATAATCCTTTATAGTGTTTAATGATATTTATTTTAAAATGTGTTATTTTTTTCTAGTCTGTTTTAATATTGTGAGGAGATATTATTCTCACTTACATTTTATGAGTCCTTAATTTTGAAAATTATATATGCACATAATGATTTTGTATCATTTGTTAAAAATATTTAACTGAGTTTCCTGTTTGTTCTTCAAATTTATTTTAAACAAAAATAATTTTGGTTGACTTTTTTAGGCCTATAAGTGTCTATTGTTTGTGGTCAAATTATTCAGTCTTCTTTTTGTCAAAGTATCTATAATTTCTGTGGTTTAGAAATATTTCCCTAATTCAAAACTTGATTAATTGTTAAGTTTTTGTTATTTTTCCTGTTGACTTGATTTTTAATATTAACTCACTATTATGACTTATGGAATTTAGTGGTCCTTTTATACAGGACAAATTATATGAAAGCTTATGTAATTATATCCTCAAAAGATATATGTTACCAATATGTCATATGTTCAGACTAATGTTAAAAATATTTTTAATTGTCAATAGTAGGGTCTTGTTACAATTGTTTTAATATAAAACATCGTAAGTACACCAAATTTCCTAATATAATGCTTATTTACATTTCATCAATGTTACATTCTCAGTTAATAACATTATTAAAATCTGATTGAACTTAGAAAAAAATGTAACACCTTTTTTTTTTAACTTCTTTTATGTTATGTAACACAGAATTTTTTTCCGGGATCCATCTAATCATTCAGCTAAGATGTGTGCTGCTTAGAGTAAAACATCAAATTTCCTTTACATCTTTTTAAAGCTGTACTGTGCCTCTGTGACCACACATTAAGGCTTTCTTTTCCATCTGATCCTATTTTGACATCTGTCAGTTATATCAAATGCCAAAATTAGTTTTGTTTGAAACTATGGTCTATAAAATGTTAGATACATTTGCTAAGAATTACTTTGTGTCCTATCAGAACAGGGTAGCTATAATTATTCTTATTTTGCAGAAGACAAAACTGGGCCTTAGAAAACAAGAAATTCAATGATTAAATAATAGTACTAAAATCTCAGTCCAGATTTTTTCACGATGTAAATTTTGAAGACCTTCTCACTAGATCCCATGGATTTCATTATATCAAGCATAGGTAACATTAAAAGAGCCATCAAGCTCTTGACTCTCAGATAGTGAACAAATTGTGATTCACCCTTCCCAACCCATAAGATTTCCAAAATATCCTAAATATGATTTTACAATATTGCTTAAGCTTAGATTTGTTGATTTATTTCATACATTATATTATTATAAAGGATTTTTCTGTGTATAAGATTCAGTTAACACTATAGAGGACTGGAGAGGAGGTGGAGTTAGCCTTCTCAGACTTGTTAATAGCATGTCAGCCAACAATTCCCTCAGGTCCAGTGCTACTATCAATAAACAGGATGATTTATTAAGAACTAAAAATTCAACAGAAAATAAAGAGCAATGCGTCTGTCTCTTTATGGAATCAACTTATATTTTATGTTACCAGTTAAAATAAAGTACTGAGACACATTAATCGATTTGAATGCTTATTATTTAAGTCTGCTCTGGTAATTAATATCATTGATTTCTTGAGCATATAATAAAGTGGTAAAATAAAAATGTGCTTTTTCAATGAATACCAAAAGTGCAGATGAAAAATAAAGAGGTTTTAAAAATTTACTGACAACAGATAGTCATATAGAGTTAATGGACTGTGGTGCCTACAATCAATCAACTGTGTAGTGATAAAATCAATGCAAGTGCTTTCAAATACACAGCACTGCTTCATTGAGAACTCTAACCTCAATATGTCATCACACAGGTATTTAAACATCAGGAGAGGTGCAGAAAAAACTTCAAGTGGTTTTGAACTTGTAAAGCCTAACAAAAGATTTATATATTTTACAGATTTGTTTTTTCTCGCTCAGTACACAATTTCAGAATATATCAATCCATCAACCATTCTTCTTCAAATGGTTGTGAATGAACTGTAGCTAGGAATTTTCATACATGTAATATTGACTAGTTAAATGAATGCCCTAACTTAAAAGAATATAGGAAAAATGTAATACTTCCAGATTAGAGAGAAGCATCCTATCCAGTATCTACTGTTAAGATAGAGAGATGATTTTGAGTTTTAAAATTAAAGTCATCTTAAAACATTTCCCTTTAAATAATATGATTTTCTGCATTAACACTCCCCAAAAGCAGTGATCTAAAAGTTGTAGATGGGCTTAGAATGAATGTAAATTGAAATCTGATTTATTCAGTGTGGAGAAATTTTAGTTCTAAAATAATCTAATTTGGCTCAATGTCCTAGGAATAAAGATTGCTGTATAAACCTTGCACATGATTTCTGGTAGAGCAAATGTAAAAAAACAATATTTAACATATGCAGTACTGGTGGGGTGGAAGCACTGGAAGAAAGAAGTACTTGGCAAATTCCATCAGTCCCCCTATTTATATAACTTAACTTCCTGACCACATTTTATTAACTGTTATGGTTTAATAAACTGAACGAACAGGTATACTTTCTATTTCATAGAAAAAACAAAGAACATTGATTGAGTCAAATGAATACAACTATGTATTTTACAAAAGGATTACACAGAGAGTCTCTCATTCTTAATTCCCTTTTTTTTATAAGTTTATTTTGATATCATTAATCTACAATTAAATGAGTAATATTATGGTGATTACACTACCCCCTTCATCAGGTCCCCCCCTGCCAACCCCATTACAGTCACTGTCCATCAGCGTAGTGAGATGCTATAGAATCACTACTTGTCCTTTCTGGGTTGTACAGCCCTCCCCGTGCCCCCCCCAACATTACATCTGCTAATCGTAATGTTTTAATTTATTGTTTTACATTGCTTACAGAGAAAAGGCTAAGTGGAAATTTTTGACTTACTCCTTTTCAGAAGACACTTTTTGTCTATATATGTAATGAACATAACATTGCTAAATCATCTATACTCGGAAGCATATTACTATACACCATACAAAAGTTCTTGTAAGATAATATAATTGGTTAATGACTGGACAAAATGTGCACTTTAGAGTATTAGAATCCATAGAAGTATTCACAAATTAGGATCAGGATTAAAAAAAGAAAAATTTAAAAAGTTCACATGTATGTTAGTTTTATGGTATTTTCAAAAGGTTATGTGTAGAACAGTTTGTATTATAAAGACAATAGAAATGAGATTTTGTTCTGAATATTAAAAGGAAAAGTAACTACAAATATACAAACCCCACTTTTTATTTTTTAATTTTCATAGAACACTAACTCTATTAAGATCACCTCTTTTATAGTGTTAGCATAATTACTCTATAAAAGGTAACATTGGAGAAAATATAACAAAAAACTGAAAAACTTTTAGAGGACTATATGTTGCCATTTCACAAGTATGAAGAACAAATATATAGGAAATAAAAAGGATGTCGCAAGTTTTGAGTATTTAGAAAATTTATAATACTTCATCTTAATATGACTTACCTGTTTTTAAAAAGTTTTTCTCTTAAATTTAAATTTATATTAGAAAATATTTTATATATTATAAATGTTTGATATTTTATGTACCAAGAATTTTAAATGATTGTCCTATTTTTTAAAATTTAAATAAAATGCTATTACATAAATTTGTTTTGTACTAAAATCTACTACGTACCCAAATTATGTACATTTTTTAAATAATTTATTTTATTATCATTAATATACAATTACATGTGCAATATTATGGTTATTAAAATACCCCTTCATCAGGTGCACCCCACCAACCCCATTACAGTCACTGTCCATCAGCGTAGTGAGATGCTATAGAATCACTACTTGTCCTCTCTGAGTTGTACTACCCTCCCCGTGCCCCCACAACATTATATCTGCTAATCATAATGCCCCATTTTTCCCTCTTATCCCTCCCTTCCCGCCCATTTTCCCCAGTGCCTTTCCCTTTGGTAACTGTCTGTTCTTGGGTTCTGTGAGTCTGCTACTGTTTTGTTCCTTCAGTATTTTTTTTTTGTTCTTATACTCCACATATGAGTGAAATCATTTGATACTTGTCTTTTTCGGCTTGGCTTATTTCACTGAGCATAATACCCTCTAGCTCCATCCATGTTGTTGCAAATGGTAGGATTTGTTTTCTTCTTATGGCTGAATAATATTCCATTGTGTATATGTACCACATCTTCTTTATCCATTCATCTACTGATGGACACTTAGGTTGCTTCCATTTCTTGGCTATTGTAAATAGTGCTGCAATAAACATAGGGGTGCATCTGTCCTTTTCAAATTGGGCTGCTGCATTCTTAGGGTAAATTCCTAGGAGTGGAATTCCTGGGTCAAATGGTATTTCTATTTTGAGTTTTTTGAGGAACCTCCATACTGCTTTCCACAATGGTTGAACTAATTTGCAGTCCCACCAGCAGTGTAGGAGGGTTCCCTTTTCTCCACATCCTCGCCAACATTTGTTGTTGTTTGTGTTTTGGATGTTGGCCATCCTCACTGGTGTGAGGTGATATCTCATTGTGGTTTTAATCTGCATTTCTCTGATGATTAGCGATGTGGAGCATCTTTTCATGTGCCTGTTGGCCATCTGAATTTCTTCTTTGGAGAAGTGTCTATTCATGTCCTCTGCCCATTTCTTAATTGGATTATTTGCTTTCTGTTTGTTAAGGTGCATGAGTTCTTTATATATTTTGGATGTCAACCCTTTATCAGATACGTTTTTTATGAATATATTCTCCCATACTGTAGGATGTCTTTTTGTTCTACTGATGGTGTCCTTTGCTGTACAGAAGCTTTTCAGCTTGGTATAGTCCCACTTGTTCATTTTTGATTTTGTTTCCCTTGCCCAGGGAGATATGTTCATGAAGAAGTTGCTCATGTTTATGTCCAAGAGATTTTTGCCTATGTTTTTTTCTAAGAGTTTTATGGTTTCATGACTTACATTCAGGTCTTTGATCCACCTTGAGTTTACCTTTGTGTATGGGGCTAGACAGTAGTCCAGTTTCATTCTCTTACATGTAGCTGTCCAGTTTTTCCAACACCAGCTGCTGAAGAGGCTGTCATCTCCCCATTGTATATCCAAGGCACTTTTATCAAATATTAATTGACTGTATATGTTTGGGTTAATGTTTGGATTTTCTATTCTGTTCCACTGGTCTGTGGGTCTGTTTTTGTGCCAATACCAAATTGTCTTGATTACTGTGGCTTTGTAGTAGAGCTTGAAGTCAGGGAGTGTAATTCCCCCTGTTTTATTCCTCCTTCTCAGGATTGCTTTGGCTATTCGGGGTCTTTTGTGGTTCCATATGAATTTTAGAATTATTTGTTCCAGTTCATTGAAGAAAGCTGTTGGTAGTTTGATAGGGATTGCATTGAATCTGTAGATTGCTTTAGGTAGTATAGCCATTTTGACAATATTTATTCTTCGTAGCCAAGAGCATGGGATGCATTTCCATTTGTTAGTGTCCTCTTTCATTTCTCTTAGGAGTGTCTTGTAGTTTTCAGAGTACACGTCTTTCACGTCCTTCGTTAGGTTTATTCCTAGGTATTTTATTCTTTTTGATGCAATTGTGAATGGAAGTATTTTTCTGACTTCTCTTTCTGTTAGTTCATCATTAGTGTATAGGAAAGCAACAGATTTCTGTGTGTTAATTTTGTATCCTGCAACTTTGCTGAATTCAGATATTAGTTCTAGTAGTTTTGGAATGGAATCTTTAGGGTTTTTTATGTACAGTATCATGTCATCTGCAAATAGTGACAATTTGAGTTCTTCTTTACCAATCTGGATGCCTTGTATGTCTTTGTTTTGTCTGATTGCTGTGGCTAGGACCTCCAGTACTATGTTGAATAACAGTGGAGAGAGTGGGCATCCTTGTCTTGTTCCCGATCTTAGATGAAAAGCTTTCAGTGTCTCGCCGTTAAGTATGATGTTAGCTGTGGGTTTGTCATATAAAGCCTTTATGATGTTGAGGTACTTGCCGTCTATACCCATTTTGTTGAGAGTTTTAATCAGGAATGGATGCTGAATTTTGTCAAATGCTTTTTCAGCATCTATGGAGATGATCATGTGGTTTTTGTTCTTCTTTTTGTTGATGTGGTGGATGATGTTGATGGATTTTCGAATGTTGTACCATCCTTGCATCCCTGGGATGAATCCCACTTGATCATGGTGTATGATCCTCTTGATGTATTTTTGAATTCGGTTTGCTAATATTTTGTTGAGTATTTTTGCATCTACGTTCATCAGGGATATTGGTCTGTAATTTTCTTTTTTGGTGAGGTCTTTGCCCGGTTTTGGTATTAGAGTGATGCTGGCTTCATAGAATGAGTTTGGAAGTATTCCCTCCTCTTCTATTTTTTGGAAAACTTTAAGGAGAATCGGTGTTATTTCTTCTCTATATGTCTGGTAGAATTCAGAGGTGAATCCATGAGGCCCAGGGGTTTTGTTCTTGGGTAGTTTTTTGATTACCAATTTGATTTCGTCACTGGTGATTGGTCTGTTTAGTTTTTCTGTTTCTTGCTTGGTCAGTCTTGGAAGGTTGTATTTTTCTAAGAAGTTGTCCATTTCTTCTATGTTTTCCAGCTTGTTAGCATATAGATTCTCATAATATTCTCTTATGATTCTTTGTATTTCTGTGGGGTCCGACGTGATTTTTCCTTTCTTATTTCTGATTGTGTTTATGTGTGTAGATTCTCTTTTTCTCTTAAAGAGTCTGGCTAGGGGGTTATCTATTTTGTTTATTTTTTCAAAGAACCACCTCTTGGTTTTATTGATTTTTTCTATTGTTTTATTCTTCTCAATTTTATTTATTTCTTCTCTAATCTTTATTATATCCCTCCTTCTGGTGACTTTGGGCCTCATTTGTTCTTCTTTTTCCAATTTCAGTAATTGTGTCTTTAGACTATTCATTTGGGAATGTTCTTCCTTCTTTAAATAGGCCTGGATTGCAATATACTTTCCTCTTAGAACTGCCTTTGCTGCGTCCCACAGAAGTTGTGGCTTTGTGTTGTTGTTGTCATTAGTCTCCATATATTCTTTGATTTCTGTTTTGATTTGGTCGTTAACCCATTGATTAATTAGGAGAGTGTTGTGAAGTCTCCATGTATTTGTGAGCCTCTTTGATTTCTTTCTAAAATTTATTTCTAGTTTATACCTTGGTGATCTGAGAAGTTGGTTGGTAGGATTTCAATATTTTTGAAATTACTGAGGTTCTTTTTGTGGCCTAGTATGTGGTCTATTCTGGAAAATGTTCCATGTGCACTTGAGAAGAATGTGTATCCTGTTGCTTTTGGGTGTAGAGTTCTGTAGATGTCTGTTAGGTCCATCTGTTCTAGTGTGTTGTTCAGTGCCTCTCTGTCTTTACTTATTTTCTGTCTGGTTGATCTGTCCTCTGGAGTGAGTGGTGTGTTGAAGTCTCCTAAGATGAATGCATTGCTGTCTATTTCCTCCTTTAATTCTGTTAGTATTTGTCTCACATATGCTGGCGCTCTTGTGTTGGATCCATATATATTTATAATGGTTATATCTTCTTGTTGGACTGACCCCTTTATCATTATGTAATGTCCTTCTTTATCTTTTGCTACTTTCTTCGTTTTGAAGTCTATTTTGTCTGATACAAGTACTGCAACACCTGCTTTTTTCTCTTTGTTGTTTGCATGAAATACCTTTTTCCATCCCGTCACTTTTAGTCTGTGTATATCTTTGGATTTGAGGTGAGTTTCTTGTAGGCAGCATATAGATGGGTCTTGCTTTTTTATCCATTCTGTTACTCTGTGTCTTTTGATTGGTGCATTCAGTCCATTTACATTTAGGGTGATTATTGATAGATATGTACTTATTGCCATTGCTGGCTTTAGATTCGTGGTTACCAAGGGTTCAATGGTTGCTTCTTTACTTTCTAACAATCTAACTAACTTTCTTGTTAAGTTATTGTAAACACAATCTGATGCTTTTCTTTCTCTCCCTTCTTATTCCTCCTCCTCCATTCTTTCTATATTAGGTGTTTTATTCTTTGCCTTTAGTTCGTATTTGGATGGTCTGCTTTCTTTGCTATGATTTTATTTTCTCTGGTGACATCTTTTTAGCCTTAGATGTGCTTCCATCTAGAGCAGTCCATTTAAGATATCCTGTAGTAGTGGTTTATGAGAGGCAAACTCTGTCAACTTTCGTTTGTCTGGAAACTGTTTAATCCCTCCATCATATTTAAATGATAATCGTGCTGGATACAATATTCTTGGTTCGAGGCCCTTCTGTTTCATAACGTTAAGTATATCATGCCATTCTCTTCTGGCCTGTAAGGTTTCTGTTGGGAAGTCTGATGGTAGTCTGATGGGTTTTCCTTTGTAGGTGATCTTTTTTCTCTCTCTAGCTGCCTTTAATACCCTGTCTTTATCTTTGATCTTTGCCATCTTAATTATTATGTGTCTTGGTGTTGTCTTCCTTGGGTCCCTTGTTTTGGGAGATCTATGAGCTTTGGTGGACTGCAAGACTACTTCCTTCCCCAGCAAGGGAAAGTTTTCAGCAATTATTTCTTCAAAGACACTTTCTATCCGTTTTTCTCTCTCTTCTTCCTCTGGTACTCCTATAATGCGAATATTGTTCCGTTTGGATTGGTCACACAGTTCTCTTAATATTCTTTCATTCCTAGAAATCCTTTTATCTCTCTCTGCCTCAGCTGCTCTGTACTCCTGTTCTCTGTTTTCTGTTCCATTAACAGTCTCTTGCATCTCATCCATTCTGCTGTTAAGCCCGTCGATCGCTTGTCTGATTTCTGCATTGTCTTTCCTCAGTTCCCTCACTTCCTCCCTCAGCTCTTGTACATTTCTCTGTAGGTCCATCAGCATGGTTATGACTTTTATTCTGAGTTCTTTTTCAGGAAGACTGTGCATTTCCGTCCCTTCAGACTCCCTCTCTGGGGTTGTCTGGTTGATTTTGGTCTGAACCATATTCCTCTGTCTTTTCATGGCTATAGAATTGGTCACTGATAGTTGCCACGTATGTCAGCTGGGCTCTTTAAGACTTTAAAAAGAGAAGAAAAAAAAGAGAAAAAAAAAGAAAAAAGAAAGAAAGAAAGAAAAAAGAAAAAAAGAAAGAAAAGAAAAAACAAAAACAAAACAAAAAACAAAACAAAACAAAAAAATGCCCACCGGATGTAGATTCTGTGGGAATGCTCTAGGTGGCGCTATTGCCCCACTATTCCACAGCTGTGACTGTGCCGCTCCGCAGGGCCCTTTATCGCTCTGGCAGGGGTGGGAACGAATAGGAGGCTGTTGATCTCAGTGAGAAGTGTAAGTATGGCTACGCTTCCTCAGTCGCCAGCTAAGGCGTCTGAAACTCCCCCGGACTCCCAGCCTGCTGGGCTGAGTGTGCTGGGGTGATCCGGCTCCTCCGCTGGGCTCCTGTCTCTTTAAGACTGCTGAAGAAAACACGCGCTTTGTTTTTTTCCTTCCCGAGAGCCGGCTGCAAGCACCCTGGTGCGATCCCTGCCCAGACTCCGCCCCCCCGTCCCCCCGATCTCCGCTGCACCACGCGACGTGGGCCAGCGCTCCCCACGCAGATCACTGGGGCCGGCCACCTTGCGGTGTGCACCTCCACTCCCTCCTGGCTCCGACTCCTCTCCTTCCTCCGGGGTGCTGGGGTGGGGGAGGGCTCGGGCCCCGCCAGTCCACGGCTCCGCATCCCACCCGCCTCTTGGCGTGCCGTGTGCCCCCGGGTGCAGCCGCACGCTGCGCGCCCTCCCGTGCACCCCCGTCTCTCCCCCAGGAACAGATGCATCTGCTGTGCCCTCGCAGATAAATACAGTGTTGGGAAGAGACCTCCGCCACCCCTCTCACACCGCCATCCTCCCGGAAGTTAAATTATGTACATTTTTAATAAACATTCTTGGATAAGCTATCTCGATTTCATTTAATCTTGGATTTAAATTTGTATATACTTTTCTGACAATAATTATAAATGTGAGTGATGTTATACATAAAACTTGTGAATTTTGCACTGGCTGTCAAAACACAGCTCCAAAGTTATCCATACCACTTACAGTAACATTTCATTGGCCATACAAGGCAGAATTAATATGAGATTTCCAGTTTCCAGTCCAAATGTAAAGAGTTGGAAGTCATTACTTCCTACCTTCATAACAAGAAAATAAAAAAGCTGAAAAATGGAACATCAATGACTCTCCTAGGTCCATCAGGTAATTAAGGTCACAGGACAAACTAATGCCCTGAATACTGGAATGAAAGGTGATACAGAGTTTATAGTTTAATAGGAGCAGAAATAGGCAGTAGACCCAGCATTAGAAATATTAAAGGGTAATTTATTAATTGGCTGAGATTAATGTGGACTAGCTTGAGACATAAAAAATTCAGGAAGACTGGTCTTAGGGATCTCCTGAATTTTTGTAGTTTTCCCTCCTGGAGACACACCAGGTTGTCACTGTGAAGGTCTCATAAAAAATCTCCTTCTTGCTTTCAACCAATGGAGGGGAAGAGCAACCATTTGGAAAATGCTCAGAGAATTCGGTTCTCCTTAATAAAGGCATGCTGTAAAGGAAACTATCTTAGCAGAGCCTAACCAAGGTGGTGTCCAGAGTCACTGCAGGGCTGTCTTGCTGGGCCCTGGGAGTCATGCTTCCATGCCAGTGGGCTTTGGAAGTAAAGCATTGAGCCAAAAAAGATCATTCTTGATATTTTAAGTGTATTGCTTATTAATTTGGGGACTTACTGGGACCTATCGTTTCTTTCTTCCTTTTGGATGAAAATGTCTCTCCTCTGCCTGTACCAACACTGTATTTTGGAAGCACATGACTTCCTTGGTTTTACAGATTCCCAGGTAGACAGCAGTTTTCCCCAGGATGAATAGGACCTTGAGTCTTACCCTTCCTGATTTTGATAAGATTTGTGCTTTAGATTTTTGAGTTGATGATGAAATAAATTGACTTGTGGCACTGTTGAGATGTAATGAATGTATTTTGCATGAACGAAGGACATGAATTTTAGGGGAACCAGGGTAGAATGCCAAAGATTAACTGTTTATGTCTCCCCCAAATTCCTATGTTGAAATCTAATCCACAGTGATATAGTATTAGGACGTAGGGCCCTTGGGGTGTGATCAGATCATGAGAGCAATTAGTGCCCTTATAAAAGAGAACCCACAACACTCCCTTGCTCCTTTCATATGAGGACATAATGAAAGGATGCTCATTTATAAAACTAGAAAACAGACCCTCACCCGACACCAAACATGCCAGAGACTTGACCTTGGACTTCCAGTCTCCAGAACTGTAAAATATAAATGTTTGTTGTTTAAGCCACCTAGTATATGATATTTTCATTGCAGCAGCCCAAATGGATTCAGGTAGAATCCTGTTATTCATTCCTCTCATCAACTCACTTAAAGGCAGCACAGGATACTAGAACTTACTTCCTCATCACCAGGATCCTAACATTTAAACCTGTGCTACCGTTAAAGAAAAATAAAGAAAATAAAACAAAAATAAATGCAAATACAAATTAAAAAGACAAAATATGACACTTCAAAGCAATCAAGTTTATTTAACTATAATCAACTTAAATCTCTACTTTTTCCTTCGGAATACTTGCTCTGCCATTTTCTTTTTCTCTCTTTGTATCTGTTTCTGACGATCTCTCTGCCTCTTTCCTCCTAAAACCATTCCTTTCTCTTCTTTTCATTATTTACCAAAAGTAATATGACAATAAGAAACTGTATTTCAAAATCTGCTCTTGTGGTTTTATTTTACAATTAGTCTATACCAAACTGTTACTGTTTATATAGGTGGATGTCTTCATTTAGGTGTTTGGACAGAAAAATAGTTAGGAAATAGATATTTTGCTATAAAAGAGGCAATGAGGAATACATTCTATCTGGAAAAAAAATCTTTATCAACTACCCTGACTAGGAAATTTCTCAAAATTTAATAATAGATTTATAGTCTCTGTGTTTTATTGAGGAAAAATCATTGGAGAGTCGTCAGAATTATCTTTTGCCCACAGAAAGTTAGAAAAAATTTATAAATCATAAAAGTCAGCATTATTGGATCTCAAGGAAATTGCATTAAATCAAGATTACATATATTAAACATAAAGCATATCTATTATGTATTACAAGCCATATATTTCTATTTGTTCACATCTGTGAAATATAAATGAGATGGTGAAATGAATTAGTTATGAATCACTTCCTAGTGAATGAATGCTAATGTTAGAGTTATTGATTTTTTCCATGATTATTTTTTCCTTCAAATTCTGGAGAAAATATCCTTCAGTTCCAGTTTAGCCTTTTTATTATCTTATATTCTGTGAATGAACATTTGCATTATTGGGTGTTAATATATTAGACTATTACAAGTTACACTGAACACGTGTTCTAACCTTTACCTCTTAAGGCTTTTTTTTTTTAAGTATAGCTCATCCATTTAAAAACCAGTACATGAAACTAGTATCTTCTGGTTAAGAAACCTTAACAAGCTAAGAAGGTAGGACCAAAAGGAAAGTAACTGTAAGAATCGTGTGAGGTGTTTGATCTTACTTGTGGTGGTGTTCTCCTTTTGGCAACACTTGCCTAGTATCATACCAACACTTCCTCTTAAAAATCCTGACAATTTATGAATATTTTATAGCAATGTGAAATTACAAAGACAGTGAAAATTTGGGGGAATGCAATCTTGGATCAGAGGAAACTGCAGAGTAATTATCTGGGTGTTTGAGACCACTTTTCCCTTTGAAATGATTTCTGATTCAAAGAAAGCAGTAGCAATAAACTGAGAAGATGAGCAAAGATTTCTTCCCTGTCCAGGGACTTTGCGGGTCCACTTGAAACAAATGAGGGTAGAGTTTGTACATTTTATGAACTATTAATTGGGACTCTGAAAGACTCACACTGGAATTAAAACTGAAGCATAAATAGACCACTGTCACAAAAGACTAAAGCCTGGTTTCACATCATCTTAGTCTCCAGCTGGGAAAAGTGTTATGGGATTACTATGCAGAGAATAGAAGCCTGCCTCAAGGAACCATAAATCTGTGAAAGAAGATGACAACTGGAGCCTAAAATTCTTTTTTTTTAAATATAAATGAAGTGTGAATTTCAATAAAATAATCTTGGAGAATGCAGAGCGTTTTTAAAAAGAAAAGATCAAACTATAAAGTGAGATTTTTTTATAAGGAAATTTTAGACATGGACTTTAAAATATGACACAGATTAAAGATGGTGGCATGATAGGTGAGACAGAGACCTCCTCCTAAAACAACATATAATACAAAAATATAATTAATACAACTAATCCTGAAAGAACAACAGGAAACAAGGCTGCACCAGACTGCATACACCTGGAGAAAAGAGCAGACATCACAGAACTGTGACCTGGCAGTGCCCAAGCCATTCCCCCACACCAGCTCACTGGCGGGAGGAAGAGAAACCGACCAGGGATGGAGTGGAGGGCTGGGACTGCTGAACACCTAGCCCTGGAGATTACATACAAAGGAAAACCCATCAGGCTATCATCAGACTTCTAAGCAGAAACCTTACAGGCCAGAAGGGAATGGCATGATGCATTTAATGCAATGAACCAGAAGGGCCTCAGACCAATAATATTTTATCTGGCCAGATTATCATTTAAATTTGAAAGACAGATTAAAGAATTTCCAGGTAAGCAAAAGCTGAGAGAATTTAGCTCCCATAAACCATCTCTACAGTGTATTTTGGAGGGACTGCTATAGATGGAAGTGTATGGGATAGACAAAGAGTACAGAATATGATACCTAATACATAAAGAATGGAGGGGGAAGAAAAGGTGGGAAAAGAACAAAAAGAACCTTTAGACTGTGTTTGCAATAGACTCTTGGTAAAGAAGTTACCCTTGAACCTTTGGTAACCACAAATCTAAAGCCTACAGTGGCAATGAGTAGATACCTATCGATAATCACCCTAAATGTAAATGGTCTGAATGCACCAATCAAAAGACATAGAGTCACTGAATGGATAATAAACAAGGCCAAACTATATGCTGCCTAAAGAGACTCACTTCAAACCCAAAGACATACACATACTAAAAGTGAAGGGATGGAAAAAGATATTTTATGCAACTATTATGGGGAAAAAAGAAGGTGTTGCAGTACTTATATCAGAAAAAATAGACTTCAAAGCAAAGAAAGTCACAAGAGACAAAGAGATTACAAAACGATAAAGGGGTCAATCCAACAATAGGGTATAACCATTATAAATATCTATGCACCCAACACGTGAGCCCTACATATGTGAAAGAGATACTTACAGAATTAAAAGGGGAAATAGAATGTAGTGCATTCATACTAGGAGACTTCAACACTGCACTCATTCCAAAGGACAGATCAACAAGACAGAAAATAAGTAAGGAGACAGAGGCATTGAACAACACATTAGAACAAACGGACCTAACAGACATCTACAGAACTCTTTACCCAAAAGAAGCAGGATATGCATTTTTTTCAAGTGCACATGGAACATTTTCCAGAATAGACCACATACTAGGCCAAAAAAAGAGCCTCAGTAAATTACGAAAGATAGAAATTGTACCAACAAACTTCTCAGAGCATAAGGCTATAAAACTAGAAATAAACTGTACAAAAAAAGCAAAAAGGTTCACAAACACAGGGAGGCTTAATGACCTGCTCCTAAGTTATCAACTGATCAATGACCAAATTAAAACATGAATCAAGTAATACATGGAGACAAAGGAAAACAAGAACAAAACGCCCCAAATACTGTGGGATGCAGTGAAGGCAGTTCTAAGAGGGAAGTAGATAGCAATGCAGGCCTATTTAAAGAAGGAAGAACAATCCCAAGTGAATAGTCTAAATTCACCATTATTGAAACTCAAAAAAGAAGAATAAAATAAGCACAAATTCAGCAGAAGGAGGGCCATAATAAAGATCAGAGAAGAAAGAAAATTGAGAAGAATAAAACAATACAAAAAAAATTAATGAAACCAAGAGCTGGTTCTTTGAGAAAATAAACAAAATAGATAAACCCCTAGCAAGACTTATTGAGAAAAAAAGAGAATCTACACACATAAATAGAATCAGAAATGAGAAAGGAAAAATCACTACAGACACCACAGAAATACAAAGAGTTATTAGAGAATACTATGAAAATCTATATGCTAACAAACTGGAAAACCTGGAAGAAATGGACCACTTTCTAGAAAAATACAACTTTCCAAGAATGACTCAGGAAGGAACAGAAAATCTAAACAGACCAATTACCAGCAATGAAATTGAATCAGTAATCAAAAATCTGCCCAAGAACAAAACCTCTGGAACAGATGGCTTCACCAGTAAATTTTATCAGACATTTAGAGAAGACATAATACCCATTCTCCTTAAAGTTTTCCAAAAATTAAAAGAGGAGGGAATACTTCCAAACTCATTCTGTGAAGTCAGCATCACTCCTATAACAAAACCAGGCAAACACATCACAAAAAAAGAAAACTACAGACCAATATCCCTGATGAACATAGATGCAAAAATACTCAACAAAATATTAGCAAACCGAATTCAAAAATACATAACGAGGATCATATACCATGATCAAGTGAGATTCATCCCAGGGATGCAAGGATGGTACAACATTCGAAAATCCATCAACATCATACACCTCATCAACAAAAAGAAGGGCAGAAACCACTTGATTATCTCCAACGATGCTGAAAAGGCATTCAACAAAATTCAACATCCTTTCATGATAAAAACTCTCGACAAAATGGGTATAGATGGCAAGTACCTCAACATAATAAAGGCCATATATGACAAACACACAGCCAATATCATACTTAACAGTGAGAAGCTGAAAGCTTTTCCTCTAAGACTGGGAACAAGGCAAGGATGCCCACTCTCCCGGCTTTTACTGAACATAGTATTGGAGGTCTGAGCCACGGCAATCAGACAACACAAAGAAATAAAAGGCATCCATATTGGTAAGAAAGAAGTCAAACTGTCACTGTTTGCAGATGACATGATATTGTACATAAAAAACCCTAAAGACTCCACTCCAAAACTACCAGAATTAATATCTGAATTCAGCAAAGTTGCAGGATACAAAATTAATAAACAGAAATCTCTTGCATTCCTATACACTAATGATGAACTAGTAGAAAGAGAAATCAGGAAAACAATTCCATTCACAATTGCATGAAAAAGAATAAAATACCTAGGAATAAACCTAATGAAGGAAGTGAAAGACCTATACCCTGAAAACTACAAGACACTCCTGAGAGAAATTAAAGAGGATACTAATAAATGGAAATGAATCCCATGCTCTTGGGTAGGAATAATTAATATTGTTAAAAGGGCCATCCTGCCTAAAGCAATCTATAGATTCAATGCAATCTCTATCAAAATACCAACAGCATTCTTCAACAAACTGGAATAATTCTAAAATTCATGTGGAACCACAAAAGACCCGGAATAGCCAAAGCAATCCTGAGAAGGAATAATAAATCAGGGGGGATCTCGTTTCCCAATTTTAAGCTCTACAACAAAGCCACAGTACTCAAGACAATTTGGTACTGGCACAAGAACATACCCATAGACCAGTGGAACAGAATACATAGTCCAGATATTAACCCAAGCATATATGCTCTATTAATATATGGTAAAGGAGCCATGGATATACAATGGGAATATACAATGGGGAAATGACAGCCACTTCAACAGACGGTGTTGGCAAAACTGGACATCTACATGTAAGAGAATGAAACTGGATTATTGTCTAACTCCATACACAAAAGTAAACTTGAAATGGATAAAAGACCTGAATATAAGTCATGATTCCATAAAACTCTTAGAAGAAAAATAAGCAAAACTCTCTTGAATATAAACATGAGCAACTTCTTCATGAACATATCTCCACAGGCAAGAGAAACAAAAGCAAAAATGAACAAGTGGGACTATATCAAACTTTAGCTTCTGTATAGCAAAGGACACCATCAGTAGCACAAAAAGACATCCTACAATATGGGATAATATATTCACAAATGACATATCCGATAAGGGGTTGACATCCAAAATATTCAAAGAGCTCATACACTTCAACAAACAAAAAGCAAATAATCCAATTAAAAAGTGGCCAGAGTAGCTGAACAGACACTTCTCCAAGGAAGAAATTCAGATGGCCAACAGGCACATGATAAGATGCTCCACATCACTAGTCATCAGAGAAATGCAAATTAAAACCACAATGAGATATCACCTCACACCAGTTAGAATGGCCAACATCCAAAAGACAAACAACAAGAAATGTTGGTGAGGATGTGGAGAAAGGGGAGCCCTCCTACACTGCTAGTGTGAATGTAAATTAGTTCAAGCATTGTGGAAAGCAGTATGGAGGTTCCTCAAAAACTCAAAATAGAAATACCATTTGACCCAGGAATTGCACTCCTAGGAATTTACTCTAAAAATACAGGAGCCCAGTTTGAAAAAGACATATGCACCCCCATGTTTATTGCAGCACTATTTACAATAGCCAAGAAATGGAAGCAACCTAAATGTCCATCAGTAGATGAATGGATAAAGAAGAGGTGGTACATATACACAATGGAATATTATTCAGCCATAAGAAGAAAACATATCCTACCATTTGCAACAACATGGATTGAGCTAGAGGGTATTATGCTCAGTGAAATAAGCCAAGCTGAAAAAGACAAGTATCAAATGATTTCACTTATCTGTGGAGTATAAGAACAAAGGAAAAACTGAAGGAACAAAACAGCAGTACTACACTGATAGACAGTGACTGTAAGGGGGTCTGTATGTGATGGGGACTAGATAATGGAGGGAATCTAGTAACCACAATGTTCATATAAATGTATATTGATACCAAAAAAATGAAAATAGATAAAAATTAAAAATAAAATAAAATATCTATGACAAATAAATAGAAGCATTTAAGAAATGGCCAAGAAAATACTGGCAGAAATTAGAAACAAAAGGCAAGCAGATATTCTAAAAAAAAAAAAAAGAAAAAAGAAAATCTAGTATCTTACGAATGCAATAGATTTAACAGAAAATGAGAGAGTTATGAACCGAAAGATAGATTTATAAATAAAGTATAGAATGCCAAGTACATTGAAAATATAGAGATCACATGAGTTATATAGAACAAAATAAAAAGACTAACAAAAATGTAAATACTGTTGCAGAAGGGTTAAAATAGGATAGATAAATCTTAAAAGAAATGATGAGGAAGAAATTTCCAAAATAGGTACTAGAAGTCAAGTCACAAATTATTCAGGATACAAAGAATGCCACACTTAAGCTCATAGTTTGAAGTCCTCCCTCCATATTGCTCTTTCTGTTATATTTGTCCCATCTGCTTTTTCCTTCCTGTGTTTATTCATTTCTACCTTCTGTATTTTTTTTATTTAAAAAATATATACATTAGGTTTTTCTTTTAGACTTTACAATATACATTCTTGCTTTATTACAGAATTCCATGAGTTCATTTTATGTCATTTTACCTATAACACTGAAGACTTACAAGAATATATTTCCATTGATCCTAACCCATTAACTTTACTACTGTTGACCATTATTTTTCTCTTTCATATATTGTCCATTCGTGAGTTAATGGCTTGGTCGTCTGCATGTAACAAACAAATACCCAATGGGTAAAAAAAGATATATATCCCAAGAAGAAATGAGTCTGTTTCTACAAGAGGTTAGTTTGGCCAACATGTGAAATGGAAAACAAACTTCACAGAAAACTGTTCTGAGTATTTTTATTATTTGTATTTAAGCCTTCAATTATATTTTAAAGAAATTTAAAAGTGAGGAAAACAAGCTTTACATTTATGACTATTTCTGACTTTTGGTATTTCTCATGCTTTTGAATCCCTTGTGTTTATTCCTATACTGAAACCTCCTTTCTATTCATCTTTTCCAGGAGCCATATAACTCTTTCTTTAAATTCCTGGTGTCAAATATTTTAAGCTAGCAGGCTATATAGTCAATTCTTCTGGTTTTACTTTTTAACAAATGCAGCACTAAATAATATGTAAATGATTAGGCTTAGCTGTTTCCTAGTACTACTGTATTTATAAAAAATGTTGGCCAGCTGTGGGCCTTAATTAGCTGATCCTGACATTACATCTTTGAGCATATTTGTAGTTACTGTTTTAAAGTTTGTATCTGCTAATGCTGAGGTCCATGTCATATCTGAATCTATTTCTAATGACTGTTATTGTTTTCTTGCTGATGGGTCTCAAAGTTCTGCTTCTTCCCATTCATATATATATATTCTCTCTTTTTTAAAATTATGTTGGTCATTGTTGATACTATGTCGTTAAAGGTTGGGATTTTATTGTCTTTCATTAAAAGGTGGTGAATTCTGTTTTAGATGACTGGTATCTTTCAAGGAAATAGGGTTGATCCTCTTGAGGTTTATATTTGTTTTGCTAGTGGGAGTATAAACAGGCTTTGATACTGGTGTAGTACTACTGCTAAGGAAGCACTTTTGGGGAACTCAGGTGAATGTCTGGCCTGTTAAGTCTGATTTTACATTCTGGTTGGTGCATGCTTGTTTCTCAATTCATTGTAACTTGTGCAGTCTCTGTGGGACTCTCAGATACCTAGTAACTGTTCTGTACCAAGTCTTTCAGAGTCGCACCCTGTGCACACACAACTGAGTATTCATGGAATACTTTTTTGTTGTTTTGAAGAGGTAGTAAAGTGTTTATTATAAATTTTTTCACCCATAGGCTGTTACAATTTATAATTTAAAAAGCAATCCACTACAAAAAGAGAGGACAGGGGCCAAAAGACTGACACAGACAACTCCTGTGGAGGGGCAACCCAGGGGTCCAGGGTCTCTGTCCTCTTCCATGGCTAGGACCAACAGCAGCTTGGAAACCCAGGGCACTACCAGTCCCTGGCACAGCCCAGTGCACTAGCCTGTCCAGATGTGGCGGTGCCTGGAGGCACAGCCATTAGTAGTGTGTGCTCATCACCCAGTGGGATGCACACCCTACTCCCTTGACTCTCCCACTGCTGAGGCTGTACCCCATGACCACTCTGAGAATGAAGTTCCCCATATGCATATTTTTAAAGCTTCTATGTTCCTATGAAACATTACAAACACAGGTGGTTGGCCAATGAACTGTTATTTATCAATCATTTTTCTAGGACATAAAATCATATAACTCAACATTTCCATCATTACTAAACTGCACTGAAATCCTGGTAGGACTGCATATTAAAAATGTGGCTTGGGTTAAGCTACTTAAGGCCTCCAAGCTGTTTACCTTTTCAGATACCTAAAAAAGCTTACTGTAAAAGAGACTCATAAGGCTGTTGTAAGAATTCAATTAGACTATTCATGTTATATAGTCTGTGGTCCTGGCAAATAGCAACAGGAAGAATGCTACGACTATTATTTATATTATTTTTATGTTGTTTTTTTATGCATCTATGGTTGTTTATGTTTGATCTCTGATACAGGTAAATTGTTGTGCTACATCTGCTTAGGAATTCCTCAGAACCTATTTGGTGTGGGGATGGGGAGGACGCTACCCTTGGATCACATGATATTTAAATCTATATTTAAGATGGGAGATTTTATTTAATGTCACAAAATATCATTTTTCTTTTTCTGTCTGAAATTCCTATTGGTCTGATATAAGTATGACTTTAATAACTTGGATTCATTTATAAATTATAGGATGTTAGCTTCTCTTTAACTTAGAGTGACTATGTTAACATGATTAATATTGTAATGCCTTAGGCAAACTCCATCATTCTTTTTTTCCATTCACTCTAAAATTTATTGATTTACAGACACTAAAAAGTTACTACACATTATCATTCTCTTTGTAATATTTTCTACTAGATGGAAGCTGTATTAAGTAACCTTCCATACTTAGAAGTTTTTCAAACCTTTACTAAGTGCAAATGGCTAATTAATTCCACAATATATTTACAACTAAAGGAACTTACCATTACCAGCTCTAACACTGAATAAAAATCATGAGGGCAATATAGAATAATTCTAACAGTCAAGAAGTATCTCAGTTGAAACACATGTGAATTAGCTTGTAAATATGCTCATACAAATAAACACTTATTTAGGTGAACAACTTAAAGTCTATATCTCTATGTCAAAATTATATTCTCATATACATAAGTTCTGAATAATTCAGTAAGCTTGTCCTGAGAGTTTTGAGATATTTTACTCAGTTCTAATTTAAATGAAAAACTGTCACTTAAAATGAAGCAAAATCATACGTTGGATTAAATGACCTTTAAACCATATATAATTAAGTTTGAGTTAAAGTAATTCTCAACCTGGAATACTGTTCTAGGGATATATGAATACTCAGTTTCACAGATATTTTGGATTCAAATCTTCAATATAAAATCAGATCAGATAATTCAGCTCTGATGCATGTGAACTGCATTTATTAGATAATTATATTTTTCTTCAGATATTCAGTTAGTGAGAACATATAATTATGTGTCTACAACATCAGTGTGGTTCAGTTAGTCATTTATAAAGTTTCTAACTATATAATATTATATACATATTTATGTAAATATACATTGTTATATTAATATTAATACATATATGTACATAATATATATGTCTACATATCTATATTCACCTTATATATTATATAATAAATATCTATCATAGATGCATAAATTAATATGTATAATAGACATATTGATATTTATCATATATATGCATTAACATAGATATATTAGAGAAAGATAAAGAATTTAATAGATACTGAAGCAAAGAAAATTCAGAGAAACTATATTCCCACAGTTACAGCATTGTAGACATGGTTACAATTTTATAGAGGCTTTTTTTAACTTATGATTTTATAATCATTTAACCTATGTGTGCATGTGAATGAAGAGGGAGGGAGAGAGAGAAAGAAAGAGAGATTGTGAATTTAAATCAACTCATGTCTGCCTTTGTGGAACTTACATTCCTGCAGGGAAAATAGACATTAAAGAAACTAATACATTTACAACATTCAATTTTACAATATTGACATTTATAAAATTACATTATATTATTCAAAAATCATATAATTGATTTATTTATGTGATAGGCAAAAATATAACAACGTAAAGGGGAGTGTTACCCAGGGAGGTTGTATTTTATGGACAGTGGTCATTAAAGGCCTTTGGGATAAGAGTTGCTCAGGATGTTTAAGTTTGTCTGGGTGAAAAAGCCTTTGTGATAAAGGGTCATTTGTAACCTTTAAGAACGAAATGAGATAATGTCATTAGATTATCTGGGGAAGATTATCTCAAGAAGAAGTATCAAGTAGAAAGGCCTTATGATTGAAGTCTGATCGGTGCCTGCAAACACAAGCAAGGGGCAGTAGTGCCTGGAGTATAAGGAATGAAACCAAGTGGGAGCCTGTCTGGGGCAAGACTAGGTAGGGTTCTGTGGGCCATTTTTGTGAATGTGGAATTTACTTGGAAATAAGACGCCTTTGATGGGTCTTGAACAAAATGTCATTCTTTGATGTATATATAGTCTTAGTTCTCAACAATTAAATCATACTATTATTCCAAAAAACTTCTGATTATATTCATGTCAAAGTGTTTGATAAAATAAAATTATATTTACTTTGAAAGTATAATTAATGATTTCACAGATGAACTCAGATTTGTGAGAATAAATTTTACCTCTTGTTTTTTCCCATGCTTTTCAAGTTAGGTGTGTTAGGTTGTAAATTACACTTAGCATTACAAATATCCTACTAACATTCATGGATATAGCTTTAGACTACAAATCTGAAATGCCTTTTATCTAGAATTATTGTGATTCAAATATTAAGAAACATGAATGATGTGACATTATGAGAAACAAAAGTTTCAATAATCTGTCATTTTTTTCCTTTTTTCTTTTCTACATTTTTACTTCTTTAAACAATGAACTGCCCATTTAGTATTGTCTTTTTCAATGTGTGAATTTTTTCACTATTTTTGTGGGGGCATTAATTCACACATTTATCATATTTTTTATCTTTTCCTAATATACTTTAAGATCTTTAATTAAGGCATTCTTTTTTAGAGAAAACTTGAGCTGTAAGTGCAGAGCTCTCATGTACCTCTTCCCCCCAAAATTGTTTTCCCTGTTAATAGATTCTTGGATTCATGTGTTATATTTGTTACAATAGATAAGCAGTATTGGTACATTATTATTAACCAAAGTTTATAGCTTACATTACTGATCAGTCTTTCTGTCATATATTACGCATTTTTACAAATGTATAATGGCATGTATCCAATATTCAAAACCATATAGAATAGTTTCACTATCCTGAAAATCTCTTTTGCTCCCCTTATTCATCTCTCTCCTCCTTCTATCCCTCCTTACTCCCCACAACTACTGATCTTTATACTCTTTCCATAATTCTGCCTTTTCTAGAATATCATATAGTTGGTGTCATTCAGCATGAAGACTTTTAAGATTGGCTTAGTAATATGCATGTAGGTTTCTTCCATGGCTTTTCATGGTTTGATAGCTTATTTATTTGTAACCACTGAATAATATTCCATTATATGGATGTACAGTTTATCTATTCACCTACTAAAAGGCATCATGGTTTCTTGTAAGTTTTGGCAATTATGAATAAAGCTTCTGCAGTATTTGGGTGTGGACATGAGTTTTTAACTCATTTGAGTAAATACCAAGGAGTGGGATTGCTGGATCATATGGTCAGAACATATTTAGTTTTGTAAGAAACAACCAAACTGTCTTCAACAGTAGTTGTATTATTTTGCTCTCCCACCAGCAGTAAATGAGAGTTTCTGTAGCTACACATCTTCAACAATATTTGTTGTCATCACTGTCTTAGATTAGCCATTCTGAAAAGTGTGTAGTGGTTTCTCATGTTGTTTATATATATAATTATCTAATGATATATTATTCATCATTTTTCTAAAAGCCTTCTTTAGTGCCAGCACTATTCTAGAACTTAGTGTATGTAGAACTCCATAAGAAGGTCCTTACTCATTTTGGTGGGGAAAGGGGCATCAGGAAACAAGGAAATAACTAATATATTGTGATGTTATGTATTCTAATAGAGCATAACATTATTGGATCTAAGGCTTCACAGAATGATATAATCAAAATAATGATAAATAATGATAATCTATAAAGACAATAAGTCTTGGATAAGGAAAAAAATGCAAATAGATCTGTGGGAGACAGTCTTATAATTCAAAAGGAAGGGACTGTTAGGGTGCTGTGGGCTAGGATGTTAGCTGTGAAGAAGATGCCTAATGGTTATAATTTGAAAGGTTAGCTTAGAGATGTGATATGAGAAAGAGATAAATCAAGAGGTAATCCTAGATTTTGGGCCTGAGCCACTGGATGTGCGGTATTTATGGAGAGGAAGAAGGCCAACATACAAGGGATGGTGAACACTAAATGCAAGAGTTCCTTTTCCAATATGTTGAGGTTCTGTAAAGACTAAAAATTCAGCATAAAGTCACAACATTTATCCAACATTCAATTACTATTTCTCATTTTTCTCATACAGCCTACCATATTTATTGGAGTAACAGGACTAGCATACAACTGTATAATAGAAATTAAAATTATTTCACTGCTTGGGAAGAACAGAGGGATAAAGGAATTTAAAACTCTCTTTTTGTCTAGTTATTGACATCCCTTGCCAAGAGTGGTTTAATATTCAAATGCTTGAGGATAACAAAACCCTCCAGCATATCTGACACCTGAAGATGGAGCAACACATTTTCATCTTTGCATTTCTATTTCTCCTGTAAAGGCTCATTCACACTGTTTAAACACAGATGTCTCTTCAGTTAAAACTTGCCTGCACTCTATTTAACATAGTTATATATTTTCTGCCCAACTTTAATTCCTCTCTATCTGTGATTTACATTTTAACAAGATCATTCTGGCAGTTGCTGCTGGAGACTAGATAGGAGTTCCAAGAGTGAATGCATGGTCTCACAGTCCAGGCTGTTGGAGTGGTTGGCAGGTAAATATCGGGAACTGGCTCAATTTAATGATGATGCTACAGAGGTGGAGAGATTCAGTACGGTTTGTGTTCATTTGGGTGTGATAGTAAAGACAGGAAAAGAATAAAGGAACGATGACTCCCAGATTCTTGACTTTGAGAAAGAGGGTAAATGGAAGAAGCCTTTAGAGACACATTAAATTTTAAAGAATCTCCACAAAATGGGATTTATCACTCATTTGATAGCCATTTCACATTTAGAGGACAAATTGAAAAGCCATTTGATAAAAACAGCAAATACCTCGAATATTGATTGACTTTATAAAAATTTTTTCATGGATTATTCCTTTTTATTTTTCACTTATTTCTATCAATATATTTTATAAATAGAAATTAACATGTTTCATAGGTGTCCATATTATTTGTTCATAGCTTTTAGGTTTCTTAAAAAAATTATTGAGAGAGTATAAAAATATTATATACATTCCATTTTGACATTTTAATAGCTTTTATTTCTCATATTGGCTTTTAATTCAGCTTACATTAAATTTATATGATGCATGAAATTATATTAACTTTTTTCTTCAAAGTGATTTTAATGGGCCATTGTCTTGTAAGTCCTGGAGCATCTACCAGTTATATCAGAAATCCTCCAGCTGGTTTTCTGGAAATGAGACATCATGGCTTTTAAAAATAGTTGTAGTTGGTCACATGTATATTCAAATGCACTCATTTTAGGGGCAGATATTTCTGTTACATGTGTTAGTAACCTACTATAAATTAGTAATGTTTTTATGAAATTCAGTGTTTAAATATATGCTGAAACATGTATTAGAATATAAGTACATATAAATATATAAAACAGTATATGTTGAAAAGGTGCAAGAATGAATTAATGATATATATCTTGTTTCTCATATTTCTAATTGATTAATAGAAAAAAGTGATCTGGAGTATTACTTTCTTATTCATTTTTGCACTGACAATCCTTAACTACGTGCCATTTTTTGAGTGAATATTACTTTTAATCAACATTAAATGTGATATATTTAAAATACACTTAATGAAGAATATATACATATACATAATCATATACCTGTAAATTCCAGAGCATTCCAACTAAACATGTTTGTTTCACTTTAAATAAACATGTATTAGCTAAAACAAAAATCCACAGTCTGTAATGCTACAATTTCATCTATCACCCTGCTATATTATTACTAATACAGTTACTTTTGTCAATGTACAGTCTCTATGGGGAAATTTCTAATGACCTTTATTCTTTTCTCTTCTCTGAAAGAAGCAACCAGAGAAGGAGATAAGCATAATGCCTACTTTATTTGAATTCCTTCTGAGTATTCCCACTAGGCTTCACTACAGCAAACAGACCTACATTCTGCCAAGGTTTGGCTTTGCTTAAAGTCCTCTTCAGGACTGGATCTCTCCATATGTTTATTTATTATGTAATTCATGTATTTATTTACAAGTCCACCTTGGTATCCTTGAAGTCATTTCACTTAATTCCTTCTCCAATCTGACTATACACATGATGATCTTTCTTTCCTTATTCAGAGAATACTGATGAAACAGTTCGCTGTATTTGGACAAAACATACCCTCAGAGGTGTAACTATGAAATGTCTATAAGCTACTGTTAAAAACTATTCAATATCTTTTTTATCCTATGCAATAAATGTGCAAACTTTATAGCTAAAACTTTTTTATAGCAACATTTACAGTGGTGAAAAATTGGAAACAACTTTCTTGGACTTGTGACTTAATTTTCACATAACCATGACTTTATTGTTACCGTGCAGATTACTAAGGCATAATGTGTAGACTAACACACTTCAATTTTGGGTTTCTTTTTCCCATAAGAAATAAAGTTAGTAGCTTTATTTTCCATCAATTGCATTAAATATAATTACTCTTAAATAATATACTTACAAAGGCTTCTTTTCAATCAGACCTTTATAAACTTGTACCAAAAGGGCTTGTATTTCTGTGTACAATATCTAAACAAGTGTCATTATAACTTAAAAGCTTTGTGCTTTTTATGTACTTTAGTCTGAAACATTTACTGCTACTGTTACATTTTGCAATTACAGTGAAGTGAGGCAGAAAATAGCAGTTCAAAAAATGTATTCAAGTAATGAAGTCTGAACCATTAGTTTCAAGGCTGTTGTTATTTTAGTAAATATTTAATCTTCCTAGCAGCATGGGTTCCTAATTGATCTTTAAGTATTATTGTTCCTGGGCATTTCTAATCGACTTCTAATTGCTGTATTAAGGCAGTTAGTGAATAAAGTGTAATGGATGGTAGAGACCTTTACAGTACAATAAATCAACAGAATATAATAAAATTTAAAATTCATTTTTATCATTGAAATTTGAAACAATACACTAACATCTACATATATGCCCATCTCCTATTGAAAAGTTCCACCAAGATAAAGAAAAGTATAGGTAATCTATTCCATTTATGTCAAATTAGATGTCACATTGGGCAGTACATTTTAAGGTGAATTAAAAATCTCTTCTAAGAATAGTTCTTTTGGGTAGTTTCCATGTTCCTATGTATTTCATTTTAAGTGTTTTTTTAATCATTAAAAATCTCTACTTGTCTATATTTATGTGATAGGTGAACCACTTTCATTAATCTATGAGGAATTTATTGAGCAACTACAAAATATGCATGGTACCAACAATTAGAGAAATATAATCTAATATCCTTCACTTACTGCTAATAACAGTTACATAGATGCATGAAGATAACTCTTGCATCTCACGTAAGGTCCATTTCTATATGATCATTTGCCTTACATGCTTTAATTTCACCAGCTATTTCTCTGTGCATTACCCTCCAGTATATGCAGTTGTTACACTTATTAACACTCTTCAAATGTGATACCATGAGTGGATCACCATTTTGCAGAGGGTTTCTAACTATCGCAGTATTACAGGAACCCCTAGCTTATTCCAGATACAGTATTTCAAACAATAATATATTTAAAACTAGTTATTTTTTCTTTTGAGAAAGCAAGGCATATCTATGGATAAACACTGTTCCCCTATGCTCAGCCGGGAGGGGATCACCTCAGGGCATGAAGATTTTTTCAGAGATAAGCACATTATGGATTTATTCCAATTACAGCCATACTTCTGTATACTTAATGTAACTATCAGAAAGGAGATGTTTTGTTTTGTTTTGCTTTTTCTTGGGCTAAAATTTGTAAGGATAGAGTAGCTGGAACTATTTTGCTCCCACGTGTAAAATATCTACCTGAGAACAAACACAACAGAAGGGAAGAAACCTGAGGACACAACTAGGGTCACAGAGTTGTGGGTTTCTATCTGAGCTCCTGTATTCACGCTATCAGCAGATTATGAAGTAGTTGACTTCTCAATTCCATAAGTGAATCCACGAGTTTTCTTTTTTTCTTAAGAACCTTTTTTGGTTAGATTTTTGTCACATAAAACAGTTTATTTAATAAATAAATGGATAATGACATACAGTTTGTTCACAATGAAAGATGCAATTTTCTAAAGTACCTTGTTCTCAGGATCGGAAAGTAGAGGATTTTGTTTTCTTAGTTAGAAACTAAGAGATCCTACTCAAGGGGTAGCAAAATGTGTGACTATTGCAAACTTTGTTATTTCTTCTTGCTTAGATTATACACTTATTGATGCTAAAGGCTTTGATCATATCAGAGAAAATATTAAAGTGTTGGGGGGGAGTCAATAAAAACCTATAAATAAGAGAGAAAAATTGCAGCTGGCATATGTGAAATCAGAGACAGATTTTGTCCTCATGAAGAAGACATTATACCTGAAGTTAGTGAACCAAAATATTTGATAGAGAGGTTTGCACATTTTGTAGGTGAAGTTCTCTTTCTCCTTCTAACATTCAAGTTGGTGTAAAAATAAGCAGTGGAACTAGAAATAATATGAAATATACATGTATGAAGTCCATTTCAACTATGGTTCCTCAGCCAGAACTCCATTTTTAAGAATAAGCCACCAATCTGAGGGGTTTTTTTTGTTTCCACCTATTGGTGAGTTACACATATTTGTTTTTCCCTGTCTAATGAAATGGGTGAAAGTGGACAGAAGACACACACTTCCAGGTATAAGATAAATAAGTCCTGAGATGCAATGTATAGTGTGGTGACTACAGTAATAGTGTACTGTGTGTCTGAAAGATGCTAAGAGAGTAGAAAGTTCTCACCACAGGGGAAAAAACTGTAACTATGTGAGGTGATGGGTTCTAACTAAATTTACTGTGGTAATAATTTCAGAATATATACATGTATAAAATAATGTTACACACTTAAAACTAATACAGTGTTATATGACAATTACATATCAATAAAATGGGAAAAAAGAGTAAGCCATTAAGATGCAGCAAAAGACAGGAGGAAAACTATTCTTACTCTTTTAATGAAATGGGCAAAATGACAGTGGCCAAGGGAGCAGTCCTTAGCTCAGGCAAAACAGTGAGTAGAATACCAATACCTTTTATTTAAGGACAAAATCCTAAAGACATATAATACTCAAGGATGACAAAATTGAAGATTTGGCTACTACAACACAATGATTGGAAAAAAATGAAAATTGACTAAGTGACTACTGAAGTTTTTTAAGGAGTCACTATCTGTCAAACATAGGCTGGCATGATGGGTGACTGTTTTTGAAAATAAGGCAATACAGAAAGTAGACTAAGAGAGATTGAAAGAGAGGGTGCTGCTGTCATTCTCAGAGCCCAGTAGCCACCCTGCTCTTCCAGTCATGATTACAGAAATACAGAAACCCAGTCCCTGGCTCCTCCCTCAACATCATGCTGCGTTCAACTTATAACACATGAAACAAAAAATAGAAAAATAATGTAGCTTTTTCTATCAGCTATCTAAATTATCTATCTATCTATCATCTATCTATCTATCTATCTATCATCTATCTATCTATCTATCTTTATTTTCTTACCTATTTATTTTTGGTAGACCTTCCATCCTTGAATGGTTGAAAATTAGAGGAGCATCTAATATCTAAACATGGAGGAACCATAGAAATTCAAACATAAACTACTTGATTGACACCGAAACTAGAAAGGATGCACATATTTTACACATTGTTTTCATTGCTTCTTGAAGTAAAAGAGGTTCAAATATAATACATATCTCTAATACGAACAGTGTTACTACTTCAGATAAAATTTTTGTAAAGAAGTTCCATTTCCCAACATTTAAAAGATAATCTAAGTATGTTTAAGTATAAGATCAATCCTCCCCATTACTTTATTCGACTATTACCATATTTCATAACTAAACACATGTTTTAGCATATTGTAAACTACTGTGTTATTAAGTTATTATTGCTTGCTGGAAATAATCTTCTATTATGACATAACAGCATTAATAATATATATGACATACATTTTTAGAAAAAATGTAGTTTAGTGTGTGGTTTTCTTTGTAATTAATATTCACAAATTTAATTTGAATATATAAAAGGGCTTATAAAAGTAATTATTCTGTTTATTTTGTTAGGCATATTTGTTTTTGAATAATATTTTTTACTGATTTTATTTGCATTAATAATTGTGAGTAAATCATGTGATTCAAACTGTCAGTATTCACTTTAAAATAACATGCAGAAATCAGTTAATGATTATTTTTTCATTTCATTTGAGGTCACTAAATCTCTGAATTAGATTGTATCACACTATTTTCTTCTCTGAAAATGTGCATGGTAGTTAATTGCTAATGCCCTCTTCAGTGACATTTATATTTTTTCATACAAAAATAGATAATCAAAAGTTTCTAGGAGCATAACTGTATACTACTTGAATAAAAATTCTTTGTAGTATATTAACTAATTCAATAGATATTACTAGACTTCAATCAAGACTCATATTACCAGGTTAGAAATTCATTATTCTATTGCAGCTAACATAGTTCATGTGAAATTTAGGGAAACTCTGAATATCATAAGTCTGAAAGGATGATCTGGCGGTACCCATTGACTAATGGAGTCAGTATAAATCCAGTTTTCATTGAAATTGCTTATTAAATCTGATCAATTTCTAAAAGGTAATTTATTTCCTTATTTAGTTGTGATGAGAATAGTATCTACAGAACTTTTTAATTATTTAAAAATACACGCTGAATAAATGACTAAACTTCTTGATAATTTTCCTATTTAAGCCTGAGGGAAATTTCCAGTTACCATAAACCATGTAAATGCATTGATTGCTGTAGTTTGAAGTTTGTCTTTACACTTGGAGACTTGAAAGTCATAATACATTCAGACAGAAATAACAAAATCTTATCACTAATTTTTATAAAAAATAAGCTAATACAGATGTAATGTTGTGGGGGCACGAGGAGGGCAGTACAACTCAGAGAAGACAAGTAGTGATTCTATAGCATCTCACTACGCTGATGGACAGTGACTGTAATGGGGTTGGTGGGGGGGACCTGATGAAGGGGTAGTTTAATAACCATAATATTGCACATGTAATTGTAGATTAATGATAATAAAATAAATTATATTAAAAAATAAATAAATAAAAAAAAGAAAAAAAATAAGCTAATAATTTTGCCTCTAAAATATAGAATTTTGAAAGGACAAAAGTTAAAAAGAAGAAGGAAAGGATAGTTTCAGATTATAAGACTAGACATTAGAGACAATATATTATGACTCTAAATTGACAATATGTAACAGATATGGTAAGATGTTTTTCATTATTTCATAGAGAAAGTATAGATTTAACCCCTTAAAATAATTGGGATAGGGGAAAATATTTCCAAAATAGGAAGAAAACAATAATTTTCTGAGTAAGAATATATGTTATTTTTATACAATTAATTTAAGAAATGACAGTGAATCATTCAATTGGGAAATTTTTAAAATTTTTAATAGTTATTAAAAGCATGAACATTTTCTTTTTTTTAATTTTTAAATTTTTATTGAAGTATTATTGATATACAGTCTTGTATTGGTTCCAAATATGCAACATGGTGGTTCAGCAATTACCATATTATTAAATCCTCACCCAATGTACTGTGGTTACTACCTGACAACATAGAAAGATGTTGCAGAATCATTGACTACATTCTTCATACCTTACTACTATCCCTGTGACCAACTTATATTATGATTGAGAATGTTTGTGCCCTTTATCCCCTTCACTCTCCTCAACTACCCACCCAATAGCCAAGATATGGAAACAACATAAGTGTCCATCAATTGATGAATGGATAAAGAAATGGTACATATACAAAATGGAATATTATTCAGCCATAAAAAAAGAAATCCTTACATTTGCAAAGAACATTTTCTTTAGTGAAAAATTTCTCAGTGGAAATAAGTGAAATGAAATTGTAAACATTTTAATCAAATGATTGATTAATAAATACATAGATAATACACTTGATCTCCCCAAAATAACACCGAACTACTAATAAAACAAATCAATATTCACTGCAGTAAAGGAAAAAAAATAACCCTGTCATTCTTAGCATGTTATCAATAGGGCAAATTCAAAGTGGGATATTCATAGGACTTTGTGGTTTGGGTTTAAGTAGTTTAAGGTCAGCCTTTCAAGGTGGGGAATTGCTTGACTTTTGGTAAAATTAGGGATACTGTTTGTGATAGGATTGGAAGAGTGAGAAAAAGGTCTTGAAATTAATGTTGGTGAACAAACTAGTGTTTAATAAGTGAGATGTTTTTGGTAAATTATTGGTGAGAATTTCTTCAAGTAAATGGTAAAATTATTTATTGGTTGATGGTTTAACCTTTCTTGGGCATAGGTTTCCTGAAAGAAACAACTTAGTCACATTGATATGGGTGGCCTACACTCCTATCACAGAAATGTTAACAAAGACCATCTTGATTATTGATACTTATTATGTATCTAGTCTTGTTCTAAGTGCCTTTTAATTAATCAGAATCACAAATTTATAGATATGTTCTACTCTTAACCTCATTTTACAGATAAGTAAATTAAGGATCAGAAAGTTTAAATAACTTTAAACTCCAGGGTCAAACCACTACATTAGCATTTATACATTTATCTGTTAATGGTGTTTATCTCTGGGTGGAAATAGTTGAGAAAGTTGGGGAGGTTGAAGGAAGTTTGAGTAAACAGCTATTGTATTTGTTTTATTGTTGTTATTGCTAGCATTAAATGAAGTATAAAACTAACTGAGAGTGGGCATTGGTATGTTTTTTTCAAATTTTCACCTCAGGTCCTTGCACAAAAGTTAATTATCAGAATTGTTTCTTTTTATTTCAAATATTAATATGTCCATAATCAAGTGAATATATGGCTTAAAGAGGGTTTTGCTAATATAATGCTATTATAGTAACCCATACCATTTATGTACATTTTATTTTGAAAGTAACTGGAAATATATATATATATTTATACACATATATGTGTGTATATATATGTATTTCATTAGTTTATATATATATGTGTATATATATATATATATATATACACATATATATATATACCCTTGATATTTTGTTTGTCAAGTAGTAAAAGAGAATTTTTTCTACATGTTGGTATATGTAATAGATGTTTGATAAAGACTATATTTAAGAGTTAATTTTTGCAAATGTTATTGCAAATGTGTGGATTACTAGAATTTGAAGTAGGTCTGTAATTCTAATAATTTAAAACTGGAATTAACAATATAATGAATATATCTACATATTATGGAAAAAATAATAAGATATACAATATATTGTTGAAAAGTGCTTACATAGTAATAATAAAGAAAATGTAATTTAATGTTTTTCTAATCATGAGGGATATATTCTCTGAAAATCTCATGCATTATTTTCTCTAATATGTCTAAGTAAAATTGATCATAGATGTATTCTAGAGCTACAGCTCTTTGGTACAACTAGATTGAAATGTAATTGTCTGAAGAAATTAGAAGGGAGGGGTTTTAATTGGTAGGAAAGAGTAATTCAATTTCAAGAAAAGCAAAGGGATTGATCAGAAGCAGTTAAAATGATCCTTACAGTTTTTGAGGAATTACAAGAAGTCTGGGGTGCCTTCCTGTTTATTTCTTGAAGTACTGATTTCAAACAAGGGTATAAATGGAGCTGCCTAAAGGTAGATCACAGTGAACCTTGAACTATGGAGTTTAGACTTAACACTGCTTACAAAGAAGCTGTCTATCAATACTGAGCAAGAAGTTAAAATTATATCTGCCTTTTATAAATATTTAAGTATTATCTAAATCTGGTACTGTGAAGGATCAATTATAGTATGGGAAGTTTCATGGAGATCAATTAGAAGACATTTGAATCATTTTCATCAAGGGAAGTTAGGACTAAACAATATTCAAATCAAACTGACCAGAGTTTCTGATTATACCTCTGCCACCTAGTAACTGTAAAGGATTAAAATACACTAACAACATGAATAATATAGGATTATGTGAAATAACACTTGAAAATAATTTAGTGTGCATGCACACACACATGTCTGACTGAAATGCAATGCAGGGGATTCAACAGTCAGTTCACAGTTACGGTCATCAGTAATGGTTGTAAGGAGTAAAGAAAAGGTGGTTCTTGAATATTATAATGAGAGTTTCAGTTGGGTTAGTAGGTGGAAAACTGCTTTCTTCAAGTTAGAAAAGACAGAAAAGGACACAAGTTTCTGAAAAAAAATGCATGGCTTGGGAGCTGTCATTTTGCTGTGATAGCAAGAAAATGTGTAAAAAGAACTGCAGAAGGATTTGATGAGGGGTCAAGAGACCTATGATGGGACAAAAATGAAGAAGGGGAAAATGACAGGCATGAAAAGGTGTAGATACCAGGTGATTAACTATTAAACAGCTTATTAGCTATATGAATATGATGCCCCAAATTCCAGAAGAGAGAAAGGAGGTACTCACATATCTCTAACTTGTAGTCACTTTTGAAAATGCATATGTAGATGGGAAAGATGGCGACATGAGTACTGTGGTGGAAATCTCTTCCCCAAACCACATATATTTTGAAAATAGAGCAAATACAACTATTCCTAAAAGAGTGACCAGAAATAAAGTATACCAGCCAGTCTACATCTGGGAGAAGTCAACATCTCACAGAAAAAGAGCAAAGTAAAAAGCCGGTGGGACCTGAACACTCCCCTACCCCAGCTCACCAGCAGGAGGAAAAGAAGCAGAGTGGGGAGGGAATGGAAGCACCAGAATGCTAAATACCCAGCCCTAGAAATCTACCTCAGGAGCACAGACCCACATTGAATGGTTCTCTGGAGATTAGAGGGGCAGAAAAGCAAAGTCTGAGATTAAGACCGTGAACAGGTTCCCACAGCCAGCTGCCCTGGGACAAAAGAAAAGCAGGTGCTTTAAAAGTCTTAAAGGGGCAAGGGTTTAGAAGAAAGAACACGTGGACAAATCATCCTGACAAACTAAGCACAGCAGGCTAGAAACTTTCAGGAGCTTCAGGCACCCTATCCTACTGGTTTGCAACACAGCCCTGAGGCCCATCACTGTAATAAGCAGCCTGCCATTCCGTCCTCTGCACTGGCACCTATGTGCAAATTGGCTTTCCCCGCCATTGCTGCAGACCAGCTGAAGGGCAGCCCTGCCTACAGCAACTACACAGCTTAACGCAGAAGCTTCTCCCTGCATGTGGCTAACTGGCCCAGATGCAGAGGCTGCTCCCTGTGTGCAGTGGACCAGCACAAAAAGCAGAGACAGGTGCTGAGACCAGCATCCATGAAAGGGCTTTGCTCTCATGGCAGAAACATGCACCACTCACCTACAACGCCTGCCATCGCCCTAGGCCGTCCCAAGGGCTGCCCCACCCATGGCAGCTTAGGGGATTAAATGAGAAGCCACTCCCTGTGCATCGTTTACCAGCTAAAATAGTGAAGACAGGCACAGCAACTGGCAAAGAGGAAGGGACTTCATGTTCCCAGCTGACACCCATGCCACTTGCCAGCAACCACTGCCATCACTTCCGGACTATGAAAAGGCAGAAGAATCTTGTTCAATCCTATATCCCTAAACACCATAAAGAGGGCTTGATGAGACTGAAGTGACCAGTCATCCAGAAAAAGAATTAAAAATAAAAGTCGTAAACATGCTGATGGAGCTACAGAAAAATATTCAAGAGCTAAGGGACAAATTCAGGGTGGAGATAACTGAATTGAAACAAGCAATGGAGGGATTCAAAAGCAGATTAGATGAGGTGGAAGAGACAGTTAATGGAATAGATATCAGACCAGGAATACAGAGAAGCTGAAGCAGAGAGAAAAAAAGGATCTCTGGGAATGAAAGAATATTAAGAGAGCTGAGTGACCAATACAAACAGAACAATATTCATATTATAGGGGTACCAGAAGAAGAAGAGAGAAAAAAGGGATAGAAAGAGTCTTCAAAGCATAATTGCTGAAAACTTCCCCAATCTGGGGAAGGAAATAGTCTCTCAGGCCATGGAAGTACACAGTTCTCCCAACACAAGGGACCCAAGGAAGACAACACCAAGACACATAATAATTAAAGTAGCAAAGATCAAAGACAAGGACAGAGTATTAAAAGCAGTCAGAGAGGGAAAAAAGATCACCTACCAAGGAAAACTCATAAGGCTATCATCAAACTTCTCAGCAGAAACCTTACAGACCAGACGGGAGGGGCATTATATATTCAGTGCAATTAAACAGAAGGGCCTCAAACCAGTAATACACTACCCAGAAATATTATCATTCAAATTGGAAGGAGGTATTAAACAATTACCAGATAAGCAAAAATTCAGGAAATCTACCTCCCACAGACTATCTCTACAGTATATTTTAAAGGGACTGTTCTAGATGGAAGTGTGTCTAAGGCTAAATAGCTGTCACTAGAGAAAATAAAACCATAGCAAAGGAAGTAGACCAACTAAATAGTAACCAAATGCGAAATTAAATCAGCTACCCACAAAGTCAGTCAAGGGATACGGAAAGAGTACAAACATATAAAGGGTGGAGAAGGAAGAAAAAGAAGGTTGAGGAAAAAGTATCATCAGACTGTTTATAATAGCATAATGAGTGAGTTAAGATAGACTGCTAGATAGTAAAGAAGCTGCCTTGGAACCTTTGGTTACCACAAATCCAAAGCCTGCAATGGCAATAAGTGCATATCTATTGATAATCACCCTAAATGGATATGGTCTGAATGGAACAATCAAAAGACACAGAGATACAGAATGGATAAAAAAGTAAGATCCATCTACATGCTGCTGACAAGAGACTCACTTCAAACTCAAACACATACAGACTAAAAGTGAAGGGATGGAAAAAGATATTTCATGCAGACAATAGGGAGGAAAAATCAGGTGTTGCAGTACTTGTATCAGACAAAATAGAGAAAGTAACAAGAGACAAAGAAGGATATTACATAATGATAAAGGGGTCAGTCCAACAAGAGGTTATAACCATTATAAGTATCTATGCACCAAACACAGGAGCACCGACATATGTGAAAAAAATTCTAACAGAATTAAAGGGGGAAACATAATGAATGCATTCATTTTAGGAGACTTCAACACACCACTCACTCCAAAGGACAGATCAACCAGACAGAAAATAAGTAAGGAGACAGAGGCACTGAACAACACATTAGAACATATGGACCTAACAGATATCTATAGAACACTCTACCCAAAAGTGATGGAATACACATTCTTTTCAAGTGCACATGAAACATTTTCCAGAATAGACCACATACTAGGCCACAAGCAGAGCCTCAGTAAATTCAAAGAGATTGAAATTTTACCAACCAACTTCTAAGATCACAAAGGTTTGAAACTAGAAATAAATTGTACAAAGAAAACAAAAAGGCTCACAAAACATATGGAGGCTTAACAACATGCTTCTAAACAATCAATGGATCAATGACCAAATTAAAACAGAGATGAAGCAATATATGGAGACAATTGACAATGACAGATCAACAACCCAACTTCTGTGGGATGCAGCAAGACTGTTCTAAGAGGAAAGTGTACAGCAATCCAGGCCTATATTAAGAAGGAAAAACAATCCCAAATGAACTGTCTAAATTCAGAATTAGTGAATCTGGAAAAAGAACAAAAAAGGCCCAAAGTTAGTAGAAGGTAGTATATAATAAAGATCAGAGAAGAAATAAAATTGAGAAGAATAAAACAATAGAAAGAATTAATGAAAACAAGAGTTTGTTCTTTGAGAAAATAAAATAGATAAACCCTTACCCAGACTTACCAAGAAAAAAAGAGAATCTACACATATAAACAGAATCAGAAATGAGAAAGGAAAAATCACTACAGACACCACAGAAATACAAAGAACTGTTAGAGAATACTATGAAAAATTATACACTAACAAATTGGATAACCTAGAAGAAATGCACAACTTTCTAGAAAACATTCCAAGGCTGACCCAGGAGAAACACAAAATCTGAACAGACCATTACTAGCAATGAAATTGAATCAGTAATCAAAAAATTACCCAAGAATAAAACCCCCAGAACACATGGCTTCACTGCTGAATTTTATCCAACATTTAGAGAAAACATAATACACATTCTCCTTAAAGTTTTCCAAAAAATAGGAGAGGAGGGAGTATTTCCAAGCTTATTCTATGAAGCCAACATCACTCTAATACCAAAACCAGGCAAAGACACCACAAAAAAAGAAAATTACAGACCAATATCCCTGATGAACATAGATGCAAAATCACTGAACAAAATATTACCAAACAATTCAAAAATACATCAAGAGGATCATACATAATGATCAAGTGGGATTCATCTAAGGGATGCAAGAATGGTACAACATTCAAAAATCAAACATTATCCACTATACCAATAAAAAGAAGGACAAAAATCACATCATCTCCACAGATGCTGAAAAAGCATTTGACAAAATTCAACACCTATTCAAGATAAAAAGTCTCAAAAAATGTGTATAGTGGGCAAGTGCCTCAACATAATAAAGGGAATGTAATGATAAACCCAGTGAACATGATACTTAAAGTGAAAAGCTAAAAGCTTTTCCTCTAAGATCGGGAACAAGACAAAGATGCCCACTTTCCCTACTTATATTCAGCACGTACTGGAGGTCCTAGCCACAGCAATCAGACAACACAAAGAAGTAAATGCATTCAGATTTGTAAGGAAGAAATCAAACTGTCAGTGTTTGCAGATGACATGATATTGTACATAAAGAACCCTAAAGAATCCACTCCCAAACTACTAGAGCTATTATCTGAATTCAGCAAAGTTGCAGGATACAAAATTAATACATAGAAATCTGTTGCATTCCTATACACTAATGATGAGCAGGCAGAAATAGAAATAAGGAAAATAATTCCATCCACAATTGCATCAAAAAGAATAAAATACCTAGGAATAAACCTATCCAAGGAAGTGAGAGACCTATACCCTGAAAACTAAAAGACATTCTTGAGAGAAATTAAATAGGACACTATAAAGGGAAATTCATCCCATGTTCTTGTGTAGGAAGAATTAATATTGTCAAAATGGCCATCGTGCCTAAAGCAATCTACAGATTTCAATTCAATCCCTATCAAAATACCAAGAGCATTCTTCAACTAACTGGAACAAATAGTTCTAAAATTCATATGGAACCACAAAAGGCCCTGAATAGCTAAAGCAACCCTGAGAAGGAAAAATAAAGCAGGGGGATTACACTCCCCAACTTCAAGCTCTACTCCAAAATGACAGTAATCAAGATAATTTAGTACTGGCACAAGAACAGACCCATAGGCCTATGGAACAAAATGGAGAGTCCAGATATTAACCCAAGCATATATGCTCAATTAATATATGATAAAGGAGCCATGGATATATAATGGGGAAATCACAACAACAGCTTGTGTTGGCAAAACTGGACAGCTATATGTAAGAGAATGAAACAGGATTACTGTCTAACTCCATACACAAAATTAAACTAGAAATGGATCAAAGACCTGAATGTAAGTCAGGAAAACATAAACCTCTTAGAAGAAAACATAGGCAAAACTCTCTTGAATATAAACATGAGCAACTTTTTCATGGATATATCTACCCAGGCAAGGGAAACAAAAGCAAAAACGAACAAGTGGGACTATATCAAACTCAAAAGCTCCTGTACAGCAAAGGACACCATCAGTAGAACAGAAAGGCATCCTACAATATGAGAGAATATATTCATAAATCACATATCCGATAAGGGGTTGACATCCAAAATATATAAAGAGCTCACTTGCCTCCACAACCAAAAAGCAAATAACCCAATTAAAAAATGAACAGAGGATCTGGATAGACACTTCTACAAAGAAGAATTTTAGATGGCCAACAGGCACATGAAATGATGCTCCACATCGCTAATCATCAGAGAAATGCAGATTAAAACCACAATGAGATATCACTTCACACCAGTTCGGATGGCCAACATCCAAAACACAAACAACAACAAATGTTAGCGAGGATGTGGAGAAAAGGGAACCCTCCTACCCTGTTGGTGGGAATGTAAATTAGTTCAACCATTGTGGAAAGCAGTATGGAGGTTCCTCAAAAAACTCCAAATAGAAATACCATTTGACCCAGGAATTCCACTCCTAGGAATTTACCCTAAAAATGCATCAGCCCAGATTCAAAAAGACATATGCACCCCTATGTTTATCGCAGCACTCTTTACAATAGCCAAGAAATGGAAGCAAAAAAGGAGTATAATCCCCCTGCTTTATTTTTCCTTCTCAGGGTTGCTTTAGCTATTCAGGGCCTTTTGTGGTTCCATATGAATTTTAGCTTATGTTAACACAATGCAATTCATCTCAGCATATCATTTTATCACATCATTAACATGCTATTATGACTACCTGTTAAATTTTCACTTTGTTAATATTATCATCATGCAATTTAAAAAGTCTAAGTGTCTATCAATAGATGAATGGATAAAGAAGATGTGGTACAGTTGAATATTATTCAGCCATAAGAAAACAAATCCTACCATTTGTAACAACATGGATGGAACTACAGGATATTATTTATGCTCATCGAAATAAACCAGGTGTAGAAAGACAAGCACCAAATGATTTCACTCATCTGTGGAGTATAAGAACAAAGGAAAAACTGAAGGAACAAAACAGCAGCAGATTCACAGAACCCAAGAATGGACTGATAGTTATTAAAGGGAGAGGGACTGAGGTGTGGGTAGGTGGGAAGGGAAGGATAAGGGAATAAGGGGCATTATGATTAGCACACATAATGTAGGGAGGGCCACAGGGAAGGCAGTGTAGCACAGAGAAGACAAGTAGTGACTCTATAGCATCTTACTATGCTGATGGACAGTAGCTGTAATGGGGTATGTGGTGGGAACTTGATAATGGGGAGAATCTAGTAACCACAATGTTGCTCATGTGATTGTATATTAATGATACCATAATAAGAAAAAAAAAGAAAAGTTGAAAGAAAAAGAATTCATATGTAATAATATTGGATTAAAGTGGGAAATGTTTCAAATAGAGAATTTGCCACTCCTATCAATTTGACACATTTAAATAGAAAAAATAAGAGATTAGGTTCACAACATATTATTTCTACTAATGGAAAGATAATAATAGCTAAAACATGAAGAAGTTTGATATCCTAATGTGTGGCTTATTTTTAGGGAATCTTGGACAATATAATGTTTTTCTGTTAGACAATATATAAATCTAATTAAAGTTCTAATTAAATTAACAGAATAAATTTATATTTGAGGTATTTGACCTACCACATTTATAAAGAAGAATACATTTGTCATTTCCATATCTATTGACTCTTCCAGATACTAGGTATTATAATAGGGCCTAAATTATGGTTAAAATAAACAAGAAGAAAGCTTGTCTCTGTTGTCAGAATTCACCAATAAGACACAGGAAATTAACTCTATTGAATCAGAAACACCCACTGATTATTTGTTTAGGTCTAATTATAGAAATAGCTACCTTTTCAAATATAAATGATTTGTTCTTTAACATTTTTAATATTGAAGCAAATTGGATTAAGGGTTAAGTCAATGGCATTGATTGTTTTTTGCTACCAAAATGTTTAAACTAGAAGAGACATTGTTAAATTCTACCTCAATAAAATACTGAGGATTGGCAAAGCCTGTTCAATAAATAGAGCCCACAGGCTACTGTTGTGATCTTCTGGTTTTAAACATATTCCTGAGGCAATGTGTATTATTGAGAGTAAAATACAATTGGAACTAAAACATTTTTTCTTATTTAAAAAGTCTAAAAACCAGTGTCTCCATTCATTAAATTAAATTTACAGAAATCACTAGTCTAGAGATTGTATATGTGCTACAATGACTGTTGACCCTTTAGTTTAGCTTATGTTAACACAATGCAATTCATCTCAGCATATCATTTTATCACATCATTAACATGCTATTATGACTACCTGTTAAATTTTCACTTTGTTAATATTATCATCATGCATCATAGCTCCAATTCCTAAAAATAAATCATTGGGTCAAGGATGACTTACTAAACTATGATAAAATAAAACATAACTAATGCAGAATTTAATTGTAAATGTAAACAGTGAAGAAAACTTATGGGTAAATTCATTTTACAATCATCTTTGCCCTTTGAGAGCTCGGAGGGATCTTATGTTTCTTGTGCCCCTCACTGTGCTTCAAGCCCTTGACAACAGCTATGTTCAGAAAGTGCTCAGTGACATTTTACCAAAACACTCTTACCAAATTACAACCTTATTGTCTACCACAGTGTCATCCAGTGTGATTTTATAAAAGCTACAGACAATGGCTGTGACTCTGTTTTTACCTTTATAGGGATGTTTATTATAGTTATTCCAACTCTGTTCAGTTATTTAACATGAGGTTGAAAAAAAAGTATCTTCTAAGTTAAAAGTTGTCTGAACCAAGAAATACCACATTGGGTCTTTGCATTCGAAGCTGTTTGTTATTAGATGGAACCTTTTAGTCTTCTCTTGAGAAAGAGAGCAGTTATATTTTGTGTGCAGAAAGAAGTATAAGTTTAATATGAATATTTTTATACTGATTACCTTTACGACTTGATAAATGTCCTATTATTTCCTACTGGAGAGGATCTGAGATCACTCTTTATATTCACTGGAACTCAGGCATTCCTTAGAAGACATTATATGTGAAGTATTTGGGAAGAAGCTTTTATTACTAGTCACCACATTTTCTTTTTTCTGCCTCTCAGATCATAAAAGCATGTGTTATGTTGGAGCCTCTATGAGCCAAGGTCTCTGGGAGGCAATGATGATCAAGTCCTTGTGACAAATTAAGTGCATATGCACCAAACAGAAGTAAAATTCTGATGTTTTAAGCAACTGAAAATTTAATTTTAAGTCCTACAAATAATCCAAAATGATATCAATAATAAATTATATAGCATACTGGAAAAAATAGCAACTATTGAAAGAAACAGTAAAGTAAGCACCAGGTTGAATTTTAAGTTGCAGATAGGTATCAGGGTAGAGTTCCCTGCAAAGATTTAGAGTTATCTTTTAATAAAAACTAATATTCCTCTTTAAAAACTAATCAGAACATTCAACAATAAACAGAAATACTGCTTTGTAGAGCTAACTTAATAAATACTATCATTGAAAGCAGTGAAGAGACCAAGTCTAGATATATTATTTAAGTTGCAATCTATAAGGAAAAATCCACAAAACCTAGTATATCATACACAAAAATTCAGTCATAATGTAAGTTGGTTGTGTGGATGGAAATGCTGTATGGAGAATATAATCAATGATTCTGAAACATCTTTCTCTATTGACATATTAACTGCACTGGTTGGGGTGAGGACTTAATATGGGTAACTGTTGAATCACTCTGTTGTATTCTTGAAACCAATAGAATATTGTATATCAATTATACTTCAGAAATAAAAGGAAAGAAAATGTAAAACAAAATTTAAAATTGGTGGAACATATACTCAGGATAAAAAAGAATAAGTTGTTAGGAATTTATTTATTTTTTGTATTACTTATCTGCATTTAATATCACTGAGATACAATGGATTAAAGTAATTAAGTCTGAACCTTATTTTTCTAACAAATGATTTGTTTAGGATGGCACACCATTATTAGACACATATGTTAGGAAGAAGGGCTTAGTGACTTTTTATATGTTTATTGCTGAAAATGCATAATACAGGAAGAAGATTTTCATTTTAAATAATGTTAATTGTTAATGACAATTTTTAAGACACTAGAATGGAAAATAATATTACTGTAAATAATAATGGACTATCAACTACATAACAACAAGGAAGCATTTTCTACAAAATTAAATATACTGCACCTTAATTCTAAACTATTCTCTGACATATTCATAGAGAAAGTCTGGAAACCAAAAAAAGTTTCTTTATAATTATTCAGTGTAAAAGAACATTCTAAACACATGATCACTATTTAATTAATCCATCAGTATGCATCTCTTCAAATGTGCATTTGTAAACAAAAAGTGTGATGACTTCAGAAGAAAAGATGCATTTAGATTTTTTTAAATAAATATTTTTAAATTATTCATAAAATTGTTATTTTCAGCAAAAGCAGTTTCTGTGAGGTAAAGTAACTTCCCTCAGTTTATATCTTGGTAATATGTTCTGTACTATGAATAACCTCAATTGATCTATTCAGGACCACCTAGCTTTCTGAGATGTTTCATTTAAGAAAAATCATGTATTGCCACTCATTTGAACTTGAATATGCAAATATAGGATTTACATAGCATCCAGTTTAATTATGTATATCTGACCTTTACATTCACTTGATTCCTAATAAATTTTTGTTGGAGATGTAGTACTTACCCAATCTTTATTTATTTGAGATACTGAGCTTTATGAAAGAAAGCATAAGCAAAAATGAATTCAATTTCCTTGCTTTCACTTTTTCTCCACTCTGACCTAAAATTGCATAGGATTATTACATCTTTTACTCACAATTTAAATTTTTTCTCATTGGTTATTAAGCAGTCTAAATATATAGTGTTCAAGATTTTTCACAATAAAGTAATAATTTTTGTTCTCAAAATTTATTTTTCCTGCAAAAAAATCTTTACATAGTTCACATGTACTTAAAATGGGGTGCTTTTGCTTCTTGCAAAATGCTCCCCTTAAACTGGTCCAAATTCCCCCATTCATAGAGCACTGGCTCATGGCTTTGGTGTTCATTCTGCAAAGCCCAAGTAAACAAGTGCACATCTCCTGACTTACCCCATTTACCCCATTTCAGCTGCTCTCAGGGCCAAGACTGGATCAGACAAGCAACAGAGGACGCTCTCTGACGGTGAGCCACCTGACGAGGAGGTTTCCTGTACATACCAGGACTGGGCCTCTCTCTGGAGAAGGCCGGCTCTCTGCTCACATGGAGGTCACGGTGGGACACTCAGTCTGAACTCTCTTGGCTGCTTTGCTTACCTTCCCGGTAAGTGATTTGTGACCAGACCATAGTACCCATCATCCTAGCACAGTTGACTCCCTGACACGAGGTGACAAATCACCAATAATTGGGCTTGATAGTGGCATTCGGAGAGAGAAGGAAATTTTGATGATGTGGTTTCTGCTCAGCTTTTCAGGTTCTAGAACTATGGGCAGTGGGGATGGCAATAAAACAGAATCACCAACTTCTGCATTCAGGCTTTTCAATTTCTGTTGTCTTCCTATAGCTCTGCATTCAATTTGTCAAAGAACTTAGCTTTCCTGACAACAGAAAAAAAATCCACTTTTTGCTAAGAAGAACATTTATACATTTAATGATACTGAGTTTTTAAATATTTATCATTTACACTAGCTTTTAAAGACAAAAAAATGAAGTAATCCTTTATAAAGTCTATTTCATTGGTACAGGTTAAAATAAAAACAGAAGCAATAAATCAGCTGCATTTATTAGTTACCAGTCGAAAGTAAGTGTTTTAGTGTATTTTTCACTAATGAGAATATATTAATGAACAGAGTGATAACATATATAAAAACTTCAGCAGTATTAATTGCAAAAAAACTTTTTGCTCTGAATAAAAACATATAGAGAATTCCATCAACCACTTAATCACCATAATATTCTTGACCATCTTTTTGCTATAATAAGAAAATACAAAATAAGCAATTTTATTATCACAAACATTTTATAGTAATGATTCTTATTTAAAAAAATACCCTACACCATATATTCTGTGCAGCTCCCTGGCTCCTGTCTGCTGAGCCGTTCACCTCAGCAGGTGGTATTGAGGGTGTGGACAGACTTGTCTGAGGCTTCTTTCCAGAGACCCTCCCAAATCACAGGTCAGAAGACTACCTGGAAATGCAGAATTACGGTTTATCCCTGCAGAGGTTGGCTGTAGCCAGTGGGCGAAACATGTTAGCAGCGTCTGAGCCCGCGGTAATTATTTACACATGACCCGAGCTCTTCCGTTCTCCTCCTGTGCCGGAAAGTGCACACAAACCTCCCCCAACCCTTCCTCCAGGGTGGGGTGGTCAGACCCTGCTCCACCCTGTCCCCCATCCCTCTTCCACCGTGTCTGCATGCCACTCCTCAGGGATAATACCAGCAGCACTGGGGAAATGGTGTGCAGTGTCCAGTCTGAGTTCTGCGGCCCAAGTGCTTGGGTTTGAATTCCAGCTCTGGGTGGACCTTGGGTGAATGATGGCCATATGTGCTTCGGACAGAGTACAAGCGTCACCCTCCTAGGACGTGCCTTAAATCTATGTGCGAAGCTTATGGAAAGTGCACAAATAAGTATTAATGATTATCTTCAAAATGACAGCATGAAAACTCACCCGAATGGTAAGATTTGTATTCAAAGAGGAGTAGGAAAGAGTTGTAAGAAGGGGGTAAATAGCTAAGGATGAAAATTCTCTTGCTGCCTTGTCTGTGCAGGGCTGAGGCCCCAGCCTGCTGAGGTTCCACCACAGTGACAGGCGATCCTAGCAGCTCAGGGGTGGACACTGCATGGGTTTCTTTCTCTCTCACATCACAGTGTGTTTTGATGGCCGCTCTACCCCACAGCCCTCCTTTCTTCTGGATTCTAGGCTGAAGGACAGCCCCAGCCATGCTGGGGCTGGAGGAGGAGAACACCTTGCCTTTTCTGTGAAAACCTCTGTACAGAAATGGCATGTGTCATTTCCACCAACATTTCATTAGCCACAGCAAGTCAAATGGCCACCCCTGGCATTGGGGGAGGACAGTTCAGGCCTCTCACAGGGTGGGCAGCCGGTGACTGGGGAGAGAGCCCAGCCTGGGTGAGCAGGAGACCCACAGGCAGACTCTGGAGCTGGCCCATTTTCCCCAAGTCTCTGCTGACACCATCGTGAGTACTGACAGCCTCAACTAGAGATCTACACTGGCACCCCCATCCAGGTAATGGCGAAGCCATTGGAACGTACGATAAAGGGTTGAATATCTGGTGAAGAACACAAAGTGAACTTTCTAAGCTTTCAGCACATGCCAGTGTGTTCTGACAGTAATATCATTGAGCACCTCTAAATATTTATGATAGGAGTAGAAATTTTACTCCCACAGTTTATAAATACTTAGTATCCTGCTCTGGGTTAGGGGATGAGGACACAGAGTCATTGGTAACACAAGCTGCAGAGGCTGAAGGGGGCATTGCTCTTCAGAGTGCAGAGGAAGACACAGGACTGGGTGTCACAAGGAGCAAGAATCACGCACAGACAGGACCTTGCGGAGAAGATACACATGGCTACTTGCCCGGGCAGCAGGCCCAAGCATGTTCTGCCTGTGCTGGCATTGCCACCATGGTGAATTCCCCATGACTGGAAACACGTAGCTGATATCCAACAGCCAGAGAGCGCTGTCATCAGGCTGACCTGGCTTGCAATTCCCACTCGCTGCCACACCAACACAGTGGGTAGCACACGGAAACTACGCAGGTGCCCCAGGGACACGGGAGATACCCTGCCCTAAACTCTGCTGGAAGTGTGGCAAAGGAGACAGGTCTGCAAACGGGACCTGTGACATCCTCCACAGATGCCTCCAGAAGCAGGGTTCGAAGGGGCTGGGAAGCCTCAGTGGGAGAGAGTCTCTCGCCTTCACGAAGAGACTTAAATGCTATTATTTCTACACTCTGCAGTGGGGTGAATGGACCTCGTGAAACCTGCTGCTGTTCCCTAAGCAGATGTATCCGACTGTTCCATTTGGCCTCCTGTCTGCCTGTCTCACCCCTTACAGGTTGATCACAAGGGACTTGTCTTTGCCTTTATTTGCACCCAGGTGGCAATAACAACAGTGGTTATGGCACTTGTGTGAACACTACCACCAGCATCACACCACGTACCTCCTTACCACGCCTGGACCCCCATCCTACGGAGACAGAACGGTGCGCTGTGAGAACAGCCAGTGTCACTCACAGCCGCGGGGCTGGTGAGCGGAGGAGCAGGGTTTGAGCCCAGCCCGGCCGAGTCCCGGGGGCCGCCCCATCCCACAGGGGAGCACTAGGCTGATGGGGAGCTCGCTCGGCTGCTACGGCTCACAGGGCTCACTGCGGGGCCTCCGCTGACCTACTGGGGCCTCCTGGCCTCAGAGGCATCCCCGCTTCCTCACTGCTTGGAGGAGAACTTGTGTATTTTATGATGCGTGGTTTTGAGTCACCTTCATAAACCATGGGGATAGGTCAGAGAGGTCAGAGAGGTCACGGCCTCACGTAGAGGCCCTGCCAGCTAAGACGTCTGTGAGGGGTGGGGAGGCGGCCAGCCACTGAGAGTCCAGTTTTATCAATGCAGCTACTTTGCCTAAGAGGCAGGAAAAAGCTGAAATCAAACACAAAAGCGTATGTTTAATTACATCTTTAAAAGAAAACTTAATTGTTACTCAATTGTCCTTTTCTAATGACTTTCTAAAAGATAATTAAAAATATATACTCCCATGAATAAAAAAGAGCCCATCGTTTTCACACATTATAGTTCATGTGTTCGAGAATAATTGAATCTCTCTGTCAATTATGATTCCAGTAAATTATAGGAAAGATCCATTCTTATCCATGTGAATGGGAATTTAAGCTGGCATGGTTCAACGCTGCACAATTACTTTATCTAATAAATTTATGACCTTATAATGGGCTCTTACCAAAGCATTTTCCCCACCTAATTCATCACTTGGCTTGACCCACTTTCCAGGGACTTGACTTAAGGATTCCCTGGAAGCATGAATAGAGAATGCAGCCTAGCTGCCCTCCCCTGGACCCCAGCCCATGCACATACCTGCCTCTGGCCTGGTGGTGCCTCACACATGTGTCACACGGGAGCACCACCTGCTACCTCTGAGGGTCTGGGCTAGTGCAGAGTTATTTACAGAGCCCTTCACTCCAAGTCTTTGCGAGGCCCCCAGATTTCCTAGTGACTGTGGTCATACAGTCCACACTGAGGTCTGTAGTCAGTCCACCATCCCACACGGCATAAGGAAAGGACCCAGCCCTATTCTTCTCCACAGGGCGAATCTGTTTTCCCAGGGCCATCTGCCAAACAGCAGCCATTCTCTACTGATTTTAGTGCCACCTTTCAGTGCTGATATGCACCGGGGGGTGGGGAAAATGGAAGTTCCTATGGCCAGGATCCTCACCTGACCCTAAATTACTTGTTGATGTAATTGGCCTACTGCTCAGTAATGTGCCACCTGTGTGTGTTGTGTGCTACAGCCATATAAGTCCATGTTTTGATTTGGTTTCTATAAGACCAGGGGATTCAGCAGATGCATATGGGAAAGTAGCTGAGTGACAGCATGCTGCACACTCTTTGTGTGAATGGTGTTTATCATCCTCCTCCTCAGGATTCTCCTCTTCTCTTTTTGTCATTTATATTACCACATGCTTGCATATCTTAATGTGTTTTATCTCATTTAACCAATATAGTCACACTCTGAAGTTGGAATTGTCCTCCCCATTTTCCAGATGGGACCTTGTGGCTCAGGGGTAAAAGGATTTGCCCCAACATATACAGTAAGTGACAGCATCAGGTCTCTGACCCATATCATCAGAGCCTGAATGTTAACATTCTTTCATTGAACTGCCCTCCCTTCCACCACCTTCTAAGGCACTGTCCAGCCCTTAGCAGCTTGGTGGCCTCCCAGAGTCAAGGTTGATTACAGCTGCTAGCTCTCTATTGTCTTAGGCCAGGTCAACTCTTGCAACTCTTCGACCATTCTGTCATGCAAGCCCTGTCCTGACTTCAATCCTGGTCTTGTCAATACCAGAATAAGAAAGGCACCTATCCCGCGTGTTCCAGGAAATGTTATAAATGGTGTCACTGGAGGGAGGCTTCTTAAATCTCCCTAATAACCTGCATTTTGCTTTCTCTCCTTCTTTATCTGTCAGCATCATGAATATCTTCCACTCTTCGAGTGCTTTCTGGCTGCCAGCTTCACAGCCCCTTTAAAATAGTAATTTAACTTCAAAAGGAAACCTTAGCTTAGCATGTTTATTTGCACCTTTAAGTTGTGGGAGTTCAAATGCTGTGAGACCAAGATCAGTACTCATAGGATAAGCTACTTTCTAACCCTGGGCCAGAGCCAAGAACCAAGATCTTACTTTTCTTAGAAATAGAATCAGCAAAGTCACCTCTGGAAGCTGTAGCACTTTTAAAAGAATCTCAGGAAATAGCAGAGTGGGGGTGGCATGAATTGTGACAGCCAGATGTTGCAAGAGAAAAGATATATATATATATATATCTGATGTCTCTTCCTGTCTACACAGTCACATGTATAAAGAAAGGAATACTGACCATGGTTGAGAGTAGGTAGAAAGGAGAAAATAATAGCTATAGTAGGAAATAGGCAGGGTTCTCCTTCCGTGTTAATGGAACATGAGCACAAATAATGGTCATAAGATCATCTATCAGAATGTGGTGTGGGGGTGGAACTTCCAGCTAAAAATGGAATGGGGAAAACACATGGCCCATAAACCTATAAAAAACACCAAAATATTCCAGTTCTCTAGGAATCAAATGTATGAAAATAGCAATGGGATGCCAGATAGCATCATTGAAATGGCTTTTTTTTAAATGATAGTGTCTGGCCGTGGCAAGAATGCAAAGGAGGCAGTCTCCTGTGGCACTGGCAGAAACCTATGTGAATACAGCCTTTATGAGATGTGACTGTCATTCTTTCATTTAAAAACAAACAAGCATGCTTATTGAGCACATATTCTGTGCCAGACACTGTTCTAGGAGCTGTAGTACAGCAGTGAACAAAACTGACTTGTCCCTGCCTTCGTGGAGCTGACATTCTTGTGAGGGAGATTACAAACCCGTAAATCAGTAAACACATAGTGTGTCAGAGGGGATGAGTGTAGTGGAGATGGCAGGTGTATGGTGGGAGAGGGTGTGCTGTTTTATGTGGGTGAAAGGGAAGCCCTTGCTGAGGTGTTGACATTGGGGCAGAAGATCTGTGCAAAGTTAGACACAGAGCCAGGTGGACATCCTGAGGAAGAATGTTCCAGAAAAAATAAAGTTGTTGAAGTGGGGCAGTGCTTGGTGTGTGAGAACAGTGAGGAGCCCTGTGTGGCTGTAGTGAGGTGACCAAGGGTGAGTAGAGATAGAGAAGAGGAGATCCTCAGAGAGAGAGCAGAGATCACATCTCTGTTTCCATCTCTATCGCTATTGTTACCTCTATCTCCATTTTTTGAAAGGAGGTACAAATCCTTCCATTCTAAGAAGTTCTGCATTTTAAGAAGTAAATTAATTCTATGTGGACAGGCGTGTGAAGAAGGAATTTATCAGAGAGGGATAAAAAAATGAAACAGAACCAAGTGTATAATGGGATATCTGTAGTCACTAGGAATGATAGCAGAGAAGCACATTTCCAAGTTAGAAAGTAGAATGAAAATAGAGAACTTGATTACAAAATGGTACTAACAATAGTACCTCCCTGCTAGTGTTGCTGTGAATGTCACATATATAAAACACTTAGCAACATGCATCGTATTGTAGTAAGCGCTCAGTAAATGGTATTCATTGTGAAATGTATAAACATGGATATATTTTTTGATGGACTATTAAGTTAAAAAAATATAAGGTACCGAATATTGTATATAGTATGCTATTTTATAAGATGCATCCCCATATTTGAGTGGTTAACTTCGGGTGATAAGTTATGAGTGTATTTAGGTCTCTCTTCTATACTTAACCCATATTGCCTGATATTTCCTTGAGGAATGTGCATTACTTGGATAATTAACATTTTAAGTAGTGAGCTATGGAGGATCAGTGAGCAATTCTTCATAGAAAAAGGACCCATAGCAGAGGCACATGCTTTAATGCAGAGTCGGCTAAATTTCTAAGTCGCTTGTCCTAAATCAAATTTAAATGGACTCAGTTATTTATTTTTTTACTCGACCTTGGCCTGAACAATAATACTCATAAAAATCAAAGATCTGATAAATGATTTATACTTTCTGATACACATTAAGACAGCTTTCACACCCTTAGAAGAAAAGCTGCACTATCTTTGTATCACCTGGAATCATTTCACGTGCTGGTAGGACTCACGGTACCATGATTTGGAAGGCACGAATTTAGTGGTTACTGACGTTAGCTCTGATTCTACCTCCGTTTTAATTATGGGGAAATCACATCCCTTCTCTTTATCTCAGTTCCCTCACCCGTCAAATGAGGGCTTGAGATTCAGCGGAGGTTCTAAGAAGCCCTCGGAGGCCCACCGAGGATGGAGTAGGGAGGGGTTGAGCAGATGACGCAGGACGGACGCCCATCCCCACCTGGCCATCTCAGAGCAGCTCTACTCTACCTGCCTTGCTTTATTACCCTTCTGTGTCAGAGTTGAGGAAGGATTTCCAAGACTTAAAAAAACGACTTGAAATCATTGGTTTAGACTTTAAACGGTCTCTAAAGTAGACTTACAAGTGACAGATTTTGCCCTAGATTAAATCATTGTGCTGGGCTCTTTGGGGGACCAGAGCTGACTAGGACGCATCCCCAAGGGCTTAGTGGGAAGGGAATATATAAGACTGTGTCTTAGCCACCTTTGTAATCACAATACATATCTTCTAATTGCCACCAACAGATTAAATGAAGTCAGGAAAATGTGAACCATATTCAAGGCAGCCTTTTACAGAAATGAAATGTTTCTATAGGAAACCTTAGGAGTGAAAGCATGCTAATTCAAGTTGCCAGAGAAAGGCTTGGGATAGGGGGTGATATCAAAGGAGAGATCTGTTATTTGTGGAAGTGGAAAAGGGGGCATTCCAGGTACAGGAAATGGTAGGCAAAAGGCATGACCCCAAACTTGTATGTTTTTCATCACAGAACCATAGAATGTTAGAGCTGAGCTGGAAGGGTCCTTAGGATCCATTATATCCCATGTTTCCTCTTTTCAGAAAAAGAAACTAAGGCTCTGACAGGGGCAATGTCAGGCCAAAGGACATATTCTTCATTAGCTAAACCTAGAACTCCAGATCCTTGACTCTCAAACAGCAATCCTTCTCCTGGCAGAACATTTTATGTCATTTTCCATGGTGCACTAGTTCTTCAAAAACTCCCAAGAAAAATGTGTGATGTCATCAAATAAATTTGGAGCATTCTTCATGATCTACCCTCTTCTTGGAAATCATCGTATATATATATATATATAGGCAAATTCAAGGCTCTGACAAAGTCCTGTGATAGCGGGAGATTTTAAAGTGTATTTCAAACTTTCTCAAAATGATTTGACTGCAGAATTTCAGCTTTCTATAGTATTCATTTAATTCTTTTTAATATTCTATGTAGCTTACTTTAGGAAACCCTATACTAGACAATATCTCTTCCATTGAAAAGTCAGTATATTATGTATATGGAAAAATTTCTATAAGCAATTCTTATGGTCCATATTATTTTATTGATGATGGTCATATTAAGAAAATGGTTATCAAAGAGTGAGAAGGGAAGTTTCCCAGATTTCATGTGTTTCACTTCCTCCCCTCTTCCTTCTTCCCCTTCTCTCCTTCCTTTACCATCCTATGTTATTTTGCTTTTTTTTTTCTCTCACTTCTTACTGCCCTCTTCTATTTCTCTTTTAGCTTATTACTGCTTTCTTCCCATTATTTGTTCCCCAAAATGTGTTTTTTTGAGGAGCTACTATGTTCCTGATTTTGGACAATCTCTAATGAATTTTCCTGATCAGAAACTCTGCCTGTTTGGTAAGGGGATAGATGTGCAAACTGAGGTAACACAGAGTAGCTGGTGTTAGAATTAGAACACAGTGTGTTAGGTAATTGAGAGGTCTGTCTATGTGAGCCATGCAGGTTGATTAGACAGCTGGAAAGATGGAGAATGGGTTTTCCACGTGGAGACTGGGTGAGGAAGTAATTCTGTATGGCTGGAGAGTATGCTAAGGGGTGAAGCTAGAGAAATGACCTAGGGACGAAATATACAAAGTCTTGGAAGTCATATTAAGTCATCTGTGTTTTGATAATTGCTGATAGCGCTTAAGAAAATAAGTGACTTGATTAGGTCTAGGATTAAGAGAGACAAGGATGAGGGTGGAAGGAGGCGAGAGGGTGTCAGGTGGCCCTTTAGCAGGTGATGGTAATGGTTCAGATACAGACAGAAGAGGATCTTCTAGGTTAGGGCAGTGGTGGGGAAGTGGGTGCATTGGAGAAACCCTGTGATGGTGGTACAGGAGAGAGGGAGGGGAGGACTTGCTCCAAGGTTGTGAGGAGCTAGGCCTGCTCTCTAAATAGTGCTTCCAGAAACAGCAGGGTCTCAATTATCTCACCGTGGGCTGTGAAATTCTAAAAAAAAGTTCCCAAAACACAATTAAGTTTAATTTGCTTTAATTGAAAAATAAACACATGCCACGTACAGCACTCTCAAGAGGAGGAGAAAAGGCTCAAAAATGAAATGAGCATATGGGTGTGGTGGGCCCTAAATTATTGAAAATCCTGGAATAAGAATTGGTATTGAGTCAATGAATTCAGAGTTAAATTTAGGAAAGGCAAGTGGAGGAGTTCTCTCTAGGTATTGGTTTTCTTAATGTCTTTATCAGGTTGTTATGTTTCTTATTATTAAGAACATTATATGGCAATTGTGGAATAAAGGAAGGGGTGCTGAACTTGGAGGCAGACAATTTGGATTCGATTCCTTTTCCGTTACTTCGTGTGACCGTTGGTAAGTTGTTTTCATTTCTTAGCCTCAGTTTCCTCATCTACAAAACAGGGTTAGTAGTTCATATGATGCTGGATTCCTATAAGGATTCTGTAATTAATACACATGGGAGTTCTAAGTGCTGTTAAGAGATGGTGGAGACAGAGGAGGGGGATGAAGGAGGAGGAAAAGGTAGAGCAAGGTTTGAAGGAGGCAGTAGAAAGGAGGAAGAGGAAGAACACTGCCATGACTCTAGCTGACTCATTTGACCCCAGAGTATTTACTAAGAACCTTCTATGCTCAGTCTTGAGCTAGGCTGGGAAATAGAGTGTCCAGAAACGGCTGGGCCTTGCCTTTGTGGCATCTATATTCTAGCAATAAATATCCTCAGTTCTCGGTAGGCTGTAGATGGAGCCAAGGGGGGAGATTTGCTGAAGGGAGGTATTGGGGAAGCCTTGAGATAGGTTTTAGGAGCTCTTATCTCAGATGGGCCTTCTTCTCCCTTTTCGTGACCACTCTGCCTTCCCATTCACGTACAGATACTTTGACCCTGACTTAGGTTCTGCCAGTCTCATTGGGAAGAATCTGATACCTACATTCACATTGATGGTAGCTTGAAATGCAAACTCATAAAATGCCAGGTTCTTATAATATTGGCATCTTAGAATCATAGTTGTAGAATTTTAGGATGTATCAATTCTTGGAATCAGAGGGTCTTAGAATAGTAAAGCCACAAAGACAGAACCTCATAGACTCAAAGAATGTAATATGCATGGAATATAAAAATTGACTCTTAATACTACCAAATCTTAAAAATCATGGAATCATGAAATTAGAGTCTTTTAGAAGAGAATGGCATTTTATGGTTATCTGGTCCACCCTCATTCCTAATTCATAGAAAATACTAATATACCATTAGAAGGCAAACATTCTTGACAAGCTTTATATAGGACAAAGGTGACCATAAAGTAAAGGAAATATAATGCTTATAACACTAATGGTGACTATAGTGGCCAAGGGGCACTGATAGTAGAGGCAGGTGGAATTTCTGGACGTTATAAAGGCTCTTGTTGGCATGACCATGGGCTCTACTGACATCTGAAACAAACGCTTAGCATAAGTAACAAAGCTTGAAGCAAAATAGGATTTAATGACTTTGCTCATGGGCCAGCCCTGCTGTAATTATTCATGTTTGCCTATCTTAGCCACGCTGTCATTTTAGAAAATAGTCCCCTAAATATTGGTCTTCTTTCATCAATTGTAAGCTCCAGGAGGGTAGGAGTGATATATGGTTCTATATGGTGTTAAGATTTCTAGAAAAGTGTTTTGTGTAGCTGGGCCCCCAGGCATTCAGTCTTACTGCCTTTTCCCTCAGAGTTTACTCTTGTATACATGCGGTAAACTGTTGTTGATCTGTGTCCTTGTTATGTTTACTCTGAAGTATTGGCTTGTATTGCCAGGACTTTTTTTTTTGTTTAAAACCTGGCATCCATTTTGTGTTTAATTGTTTCCTGCACATCCTCTCACAGGACCTCAGATTCAGTGGCATATTTTGACAGGTGCAAGAAGAACCTGGCTCAAAGAAGTATGTACAGTGTGTAGAGCTCTTTGCTTTGTACCACAGAAGCTGCGTGTGTGTGTGCGTGTGCAAATGCGTGTGCCTGTGTTGTTCACATAAATGTGTGTTTGGATGTTTTTCTCATGAGTATACAATTGCATTTGAATGGCTGCATGGATTCCTATCTGCATTCACATGTGGATAAACTCAAACAGAAACGAATGCGCTTTTGAATAGGTTAGGTATGTAAATGATTATGTGGCTTTTGGCATATCTTTGTTAAGAATCTACTATGATTCTCACAATGAAGTAAGTGTTTTCATGTGTGCTAAGATATTTGATTTTACAACTATGAAGTAGTTGTAGGTATACCTTCTATTCTGAAGATGTGTCAACTAAGGTTCTTAGAATTGAAGCAGATCAGAGCAGGTTACTTGCAGTGGTGTCAGACTTTTTTTGCTTACGTTTTTGTTTTGACTGTTCTGGGGTATAAGTGCAAGTACTTATATACCCCATGTAGGTGTCCATGAATTTCATAATCTGCATGGATGTGTAAATATATGAATATGTAGGTAGTAAATATGTATGCACCAGCTGAAACCATATCATCCAGCAAAGTAAGTCTGTGTGGTTGGTCTTGGGGGCTGGGGGAATGTGGACTGTGTAAGATGTAGAAGGAGAGCATTCAAGAGATAGGGGATGGACAGCTGAGTATAAATTTGTCCACAGTGCTGACATGGCTATGTGCTTTACAAGCACTCTTTACCCCACGTTATTAATCCCTGAGAGCTTTTTTCAAAATAAATAATATCGAGGCCCAATGCAGAGCCACTGAATCTGATTTCCTTGGTAGGACTCTTGATTTGAAAAAGTCTCTCCGGCTGTTCTGAAGAGCACCCCCAACTAACAGCCTTCATCCAGAGCAGCGGTTCCCAAACGCCAGTGTGTGTCCCCATTTCGGGGACATTGATTGACAGGCAGGATCCCAGCTCCCGAGGCCCTGGAGCCTTACTTGGTACGTTCAGAGTCAGGACCCACAATCTTTTGAAAAGCAGCCAGGTATGTCCACAGCAGCTGCTCCTGAGACCACAGCTCGTGAAATGCTCACCAGGATGTTAAAGTGGACTTTCAAGGTGGGTGATGAGGGAGCAAAAGGAACCGAATGCTGGAAGTCAGCCATGATACCGAGACTTCAGGAGGAGAGAGGAAAGACTTGGGAGGAAAGAGCTGCAGGTGCGGCAGCAGAGGAAGGTAACAGAAGGCTGTTGGGCGGTCCCTTTGGGAGGTGCACGATGCCTCAAAATCCGCAAAGATTGTTTTCCCGTGTTCTTCTTACGTTGATGTGATTGACATTCGGGGTTACATGACTTTCTTAAAGTCACACAGGAGTGCAGCTGGGATTTGAACCCAGGTTTTCCTGCCACGTTCTTTCCCTCTCCTGTGCCTCCTCGCATGGTTTCTTGTGTTGAGGGTCTTTATCAGGCTACGGACCTGAACCCACAGAAATCCCAAGCAGTCTGACCTGACACCCAGCCAAGCCACATAAACATTATGAATTCACTGCATTGACTCTCTGAGGGGCTGAAATAGAACTCTGAAATTCTCCTTCACTTTTAATTAAAAAAAGATTTAGGCTAACCCTGGGTTCCCGGTTCTATTTAACTGCAACTGCTTTTAACCGTTGCTGTGTTTTTATTGTTGCAACTGTGACGCACCAATCCGTCTTCCGTGTAACGCTTCTTGGTTTCTGCTCCATCTGTTGAAGAGAAAACATTTGCAGAAATCTCTCGGCTTCTCTCCAAGGGCTGAAACTTCAGCTGTAGCAAGGATTGCACTGCAGGAAATGGAGCTGGCCATCGGTGAACTCGGGAAATTGACAAAAATCTGTTTCGAGTATCTTTCTGATAGTCATTTCTCCAAACTAAAGGGTCTCCCACGTGTCCAGCCAGTGCCGCTGTGCCCCGCCCCCATGCATCTAGGAGTATGCTGGGCGCCCCACATTTAGTTTTCTCCATTCAGCTTTAACAATGAAACCATCGATTCTGTTCTCATTTTTCTCTGTTCCCTATTTTAAGCTAGGTCCTGCACTTTTTTTTTTTAAATATTTCCTTATAAACAATCATTAGTTCTTAATAATAAGGACTATGTTTGGTGTGGAATGCACACTCAACTGGGAGTTAGAAGGCTCCAATTCAAGTCCTTCCTTTGCCATGTTTTAACCTAGGAAATCATTCAAACTCCCTGAGCCTGCATTTTCTGGGAAAGCCCGGGGATGTTCTGAGGATAAGATAGATTAATTTAAGCCCAAATGCTCTCCAAATTGTGAAATGCTGCTCTCATGCTATCCATATCCAGTCATGCTATTCGTTGGTCATCTCCTTTTGTTAGTTCATTCATTCACTGGCTTATTTATTAATGGGACGTTTGCTGGGTGAGCGTATACTCCAGCTCCTGCTTAGTTGTGGGTGAGGCTGACATGAAAAAGGCGAAGTCCATACCCTCCAAAAACCCGCAGGAAAACTACCTCAGTGTCAGCATAGAATCATGAATAGGTGTGGTTTCTTCTTCCTGGGGGATGACCTTGAACTGAATATTAAAGAAGAAGGGGTTTATGAGGTTTGGGATGGGGATAGGGCAGACAGCATTCTTGGTAAAGGGATTAGCTTGGGAAAAGTAACACAGGGGTAAAGCAGATTGGGGCATGCTGAGCACATCTGCAGGGAATCAAGAAAGCAAAGGCAGAGATGCTGGGAAGAGGCATGGAGAGTGAGACTGTGGGCGATAATGGAGTAAAGTGAAATAGCTAGTAGCTGACGTCTAGAGATGGAAGGGAGCCATTGATGGGCATAATCAAGAAAGTAGCCCAATGTGATAGTGTGATTTATAGGAAGAAGTTATACAGGTGACCCTCGAACAACATGGGTTTGAACTGCCTGGGTCCATTTATTTGCAGATTTTTTTCAATACATATATTGGGAAATGTTTTGGAGGTTGGTGACAATTTGAAAAAAACAATTTCTTTTCTCTGGCTTACTTTATTGTAAGAATACATTATCTGATACATATAATATACAAAATATGTGCTAATCAACTGTTTATGTTATTGGTAAGGCTTCTGGTTAACAGTAGGCTATTAGTTGTTGAGTTCTGGGAGTCAAAAGTTTTATGTGGATTCCCAGCTGTGCAGGGTGTCAGCGCCCCCAACCCCTGCATTGTTCAAGGCCCTTCAACTGTATTTGGTCTTCATCCCTGTTTCTGGAACAAAGATTCAAAAACCCATATAATTTCCTAAATGGTGAGCTCCATAAAGCTATCTTTTGTTATGTTAATGAGGCAACTTTCAGACTACACAGAAGTTTGGAGGCTTGTTGCCGTTCACCTCAAGCCTGTGAGTGGAGGGTTGCAACTTTGAGCCCCGTCCCATCCCCAGGAGGGGACTGTGGCTGCAGGTTGAATCGATCACCACTGGCTAAGGAGTTAATCAGTCATGCTTATGTAACAAGTCCTCTATAAAAAACAAAAGCACAGGGTTCCTAGAACTTCCAGGTTGGTGAACACATGGAGATTTGGGGAGGGTGGTGTGCTTGGACAAGGCCCTTTCCCCACCCTTTGCGCTATGCGTCTCTTCCATCTGGCTGTTCCTGACTTACACTGTTTTATAATAAACTGGTGATCTAGTGAGTAAGTAGGTTTCCTGAGTTGTGGGAGCCACTCTAGCAAATTAATCAAACCCAAGGAGGGGGCTGTGGGGACCTCTGATCTATAGCCAGTCGGTCAGAAGCACAGGTATTGGCGTCCTGAGTTGATGGGGGTGCTTGGTACCTCCAATGTGTAGTGGGTCAGTTAGGAGCACCGATGACAACCTGAGCTGGGGTGTGGCATCTGAAGTGTCGGAGGAGGGACAGTCTTGTAGGACTAAACCCTTAACCTGTGGAATCTGATCCTCTCTCCGGGCAGGTGGTGTTCAGAGACTTGCTTGTTGGTATGGAATTCCTGCCCTTGCGGCACTGAAGTGGATCTCAGAACACCAAAAGACCCAAAAATGGTAGCTGCTCTTGGGGAGGAAGAAATTTCCTCTGCCCCTTGAGGTTCTTCTATCTGGTCTAAGAATCAAATTGACATGAGACAGGTCAACAGAGGAAAAAAACAAGGTTTAATTATATACGTACTGGGAAGCCATAGACATGGCTTCCAAAGGCAGTCAGGGAGAATGAGGTATACATGTCATCCTGAACCAAGGGGAAGTGGATGGGGGTCTGGGACTTAAAAGGAAAAGGGAGGTAATTCACAGGAATATGAAGAGTGAATGTTTGGTAAACAAAATATTGATGGTCCCACTGAACTAGGTGGGGCACAGAGAGAAATTTTAACAGACTGTCACATTCCTTCTTGTCTATCACCCCTAGTTTACATTATAATATATATAGTCTACATTATAATATAGTTTACAATATAATATATCTATGGTCATAGCTCTCCTCTTGGAATAGATGGAGAGTTCCTCCATCTAAATTCTTTTTATGCAGTTGCTAAAGTACCTTCCTGAATCTTTGGGCCTTGATGGTGTATAGTTCAAAATATTCTGCATGTCAAAGTGGCACATCCTGGGGCAGCCTGTCTTTGACCCCTATGCTGCCTTTACCGAACACTTCACTGTGCCAGATACCGTGTTTAATGATTTACATTCATTCTTTCATTTAAGGCCCCCAAAATGAGATACTTGGAAGAGATACAGTTTGACTGATGTAGAGCTGAGGTCACAGAGTCGATGAGGCTTGGCTGCATTGATAGTGGGCCCCACATCTTGAGCCATCACCCAGATCTGCCTGCCTGTGGCCTCTGCTCTGCATCTCCTCACTTGGGAGTATCTGGTTAATTCTGGGAAGGACTGGGAAAGCGGGAGGGGCTGGCTGGACAAGTCACAAATTGTGGTTACTCCTGAGGGTAAGAAAATCCCTGAGAACTATAAAAAGTCACTCTGGTGGTCAAATTCAGACATAATTCCCAGCTATTTTCAGTGACATATTTTGAGGCAGGGAAGAGAGTCTATGTGGGTAAGTTCCTGATGCACCGAGGAGGGAGGGAGATGGGACTCTGGGAGGAGGTCAAGGCCCCCTGGTTTCTATTAGTTAACATAGACTGGTGAGTTCTTAGGAGATAGCTCACATTTCTGGATAATGTCATGGAAGCTGCCTTCCTTGGCAATCCACCAGAGGTAGAACCCCCAAGTGAAAAAGACCATAAAACCATCCATAAACTTTACTTTTTTGTCCTTCTGTAATTTCATTTTTTATAGCATTTTTAAAATCCTTGAAGGAAGAGCCATAGAATAAAAAACTCTTGGTCTGAAATGTCTCAGATTTTTAGCCTCTTTCTCAGTTTGTGAATGCCAGTGCCCACTCCCTTCAATTCCACCTCATTTTATCGCCACCATCTCTGCCTTTGGGGTTTCCTTTCTTTGCCATTCTCTTTCGGCCAAGTCTCATAGCTTGGTGGCTCTCAAATGTCAGTCTAAATGTACGGTGTCTAAATATGAAGGGCAATCTTATTTTGAGATCATGCCTTCTCTGTTTTATGTTACTGGGTAAAATGTGCTTTCTCTTATAAAACACTGGGAATAATAATTGCAATTTCTGTTTAGTTAAATGTCCTTTCCTTAGAACAAAAACACATTAATCACTTTGTGTTGCCTCAAAAAACTGATTTTAAAAATTTGACTTGTCTGTGGAGCCTGAAAGGCTGATGTCGATGCTATGGGTCACACAGAGGAAGTCTTGTTTCTCATTTGACATTTGATTCCAGAATGCTGTTATCATATCTTTGCACATCTCATCATCTCCTGTGATACCTTGATAACCTCTTGCCCATAGTAGGTCTTCATTCAGTGTGTGATAAGTGAGTGAATCTCCACGGAATCAACAACTGTATTGAGTATTTTTTCTATCTTCAAGGCTGCTTGATGTAGTGAAGCATGCCTGAGAGTATAAATAAATTTCAGTGGCTAGGAAGCTTACAATCAAGACTTCAGAGCCGAGTGAGCTTCGTGGTTAAGGGCTCAGATTCTGGAACCAGACTGCATAGGTGGGTGTAAGCCCTGGCTTCCCCACTAGCTGTAAAACCGGAGGCAGTTTCACTTACCAGTTTACTGCCTCACTTACCCTATCTATAAAGTGGGTGTAATAAAAGCCTTATCGAATTCTTGTGAAGATTACAGGAGTTTATCCAGGTAAAGTTTTAGATGAGTGAGGGATACCTAGGAAGGGGTCAGTTGATGTTAATTCTCATCATTAGGCTTGCCTTTCAGGCATGATGGGACAAGGAGCCCAGGCTGACTTAGGTCAGGAGACCAGGGTACAATTTCTTGCTCCACCACTGATCAGTTCGGTCAACTTGGAAGAATCATTGAACCTTTTTGTGTAAAACCAAGTTCAGAACTGACTATCATCCATGGGACTTTAGAGAAAGCTAATGAGCCTAGGATGCAGACATTGAAAAAAATCTCCATGAAGGAGGGACTTTTCAGGGATGAGCAGGATATTGCTGTGTAGAAGGCAGTGAGAAGTGTGGCCAAAAGAGGTGAAGTAGCCTGTGGGAAAGATGTGGAGCCACCTAGTTTGCTCTTTCTGAGAAGTTCTTTGAAGAATTAGTAAGACTGTTCTTTTCTTTTAGGGTGGGGGATATTGAAACTACTGCAGCTGACGGGATATTTTTTTTCATAGAGACACCCCAAAATAGAACGTCTATTCTCCCTAGGAACTCACTGTCATGATGAAGACCCTTCTTATAAGGGAGTTAGTGAAGAGATGAAACAAAAGTTGAAAATGGAATTAATGGAACTCAAGGTGTTAGTTAGAATGATGTTATTCAGGTTCTGGAATTGTTATCAAGGCTATGTAAGATGGGGTCAGTCTAGGAAGAGTTTCTGCATGACATGAGTGACTCAGACAGTGTGTGTGTGTGTGTGTGTGTGTGTGTGTGTGAACATTCGGTGAGGCAGCGGTTGTAGGTGCTTTTGGCCCTCTGGGTTTTACCTGTTGTCGGAGAATAGGTTGCCATCTATCTAGTACCTGTATCCAAGATGCGGCATGGAATCTTGCTGATTTTCAGAAGTTTGTTAATGATGCCTTTTGTTCATTTTTGTGCAGAGAAGAAATGAATGCTGGAACATTAAGGTTATGAGAAGAGGCTGGTCATGTGGGGGGCAGGCAGGATGTCTGAGGCTCTGTTTCTTTTTTTTTTATGTGCTCAGGGGATGTTGGTAAGCCACAGCAGGGGCTGAGTTAAAAAAAAATCAGGTGTAAATAGAGGATGCTGAATGGACGATCTTCCTGAGTACCGCCCCCCGAAGCAAAACCCAGGTGTTTGCACAATTGGATGGTGGCTGTGCCGTTTGAGGGTGAATGTGGTCAGGTTCAGAAGCTCAACACTGGGTGTCAGGTAAGCATCTTAACTAGAGCATCTTGGAAGTCCACCCTTCCACTCATACTTTCATCTGTTCTTGCAATGAGCAGGTGTGGAAAAGCTCTTCGTTGTATTAGAGGCTGTGGTTAAAACAAAAACGTAAATATGTATCTGCTGTAGAGGAGTTTAATCAATAGATGATATATGTTATGCACCTACTGTGTGTTAAACGCTGGTGATACACAAGTGAACAAGACTATATGGCCTTTACTTGGAAAGAGCTTACAGTTCTAGAGATAGATTAATATTTAGCAAATAGAGTGTAATATCAGAATGCTAGAATACGTGTATGTATATATATATATATTCCAAATAATAACAATGTATATTTATTGAGCATTTACTATGTGCAAGGCACAGTCAGTTTAACACGTACTGTCTCAAATAATTCTCCCTCCACCTTAAGTAGGTGGAATACAGTTATGATCCAAATCTTACCAGTAAGAAGATGAATTCAGGGTTGCCCAAGGACACAAAAAAACAAAGTGAGGTCATCTGACCCAGAGCCCCTCCTCAGTGCTTCTTCCCATCTGTCCCATCTCCCCAACATGCTGCCTGGTTCTGCAGGAAAGAGCAACTAACGGTTGGGATCTGAGATGAGGCTGAGGCAGGGAAGCTTAACCTGGGTAGCGTAGGTCTAGTAAGAGTTCACCAGGTGGATGCCTCTGGGAAGAGCATTCCAGGCTGTGGGAACAACAGATGCAAGCACACAGAGGTCTCAACCATCACAGACTGTTGAGGAATAATAATGCTTGGCCCTGGCAGATGGGCTGAGGACAGCCAGGGAGTCCAGGTGCGTGGGAAGGGTATTTCAGTGTCCCTGCACTGCACACCCTGGGCAGGTAACAGGTCTCAGATTTCTCTATCCACGCCATTGCTCACTTCTAGGGACTGAGTGAGGAGGAAAGATTCCCTGACCTGATCAGGAAACACCCTGCAGAGCTGGAGATAAAGGAGGAGGAGGCAGGTATTCTATGTGGGAAGAAGGGCTTCCTGGTTCAAGGGGCAGGGATGGCTTTCAAACAAGGTGCTGTGCAGGAGGAGGGAACATTTTGAAAAAGCCACATCCATAAAGTTAAATGTAAATGCAGTGAACATGGTTCAGTGCATGTGGATGGGTCGGGAGAGATGCTGCCTGGTGCCAGGCGTGGAATGGAGCAGTTGTTAAGTTCAGGGTTTATGGCTTGAAGAACGTGACCCATATAGCTAGCTTTCTCTTACTGATGTGTTTTTAATCGGATGCTCTTCTAAAATTCACCCTTCACTGACTCCATGTCTCATTCCCTGGAGGTAGTGTGGAGCAATCTGTTTGCATCTGCACTTTATACAGCTGTGGGTCCTCCCGTCACACCTGGCGGGTCACATCTTGGACCCAGCGCAACAGCCAAACTCTCATTGTGCTGAATGACCTGGAGGAAGCTCAGCTTGACACTGCACCCTAATAATAATAGGAAGCATTTAGTGCACTCTTCCTATGTTTCAGGCACTCTGCTAACTGCTTTATGTGCATTAATTGATTTGATCTAGGCAATAGCCCAATGTACTGTATTAATCCTTATTTCATAGATATGTAAATGGAAGTGAAGAGAAATAAAGCAATGTGCCAAGGTCACATAGTTTATCAATGGCAAATCCAGGATTTGAACTGAGCATGTCTCAGTTCCAGAACCTTGTACTTCATCTGTCCACTGTACCTCTTTCTTTATGCTGTGCATAGATTTTCCAGCACAAGCATAGGGGCAGTTTGGGGCAATGCTGTAATAATAGTCTTAGGAATAGAAATGAAGGTACTATCAGACCATCACAAATATGGGTGAGTTAATTTTGCTCACAGATCATGTGTCACCCATAGAGGAGTCTTACTGGTTGCATGTCTAGAGGTCTTTTAGGTGCTGAACATATTGACTCTGAGTCTAGCTCAAGGCCATGATGCAACTGCCTTGCATCACGGTTTCCATTTTGTAGATATATAGAAGGGAGGCTTAGACAGGTGATGTAATATGTCCAAGGTAACTATGGTAGTTGGCAGATTTGGGGTTCAAACGGGCTGAATCTGGCTCCAACATCCTTGTTCCTACATGGGAATTTGGCAGGCCATTTCCCTTCTCTTTGTCTCTGTTCCTTTGTCCCGAAAAGAAAGGAACTGGATTAGACCAATATTTCTGAAATGTTCGTCTCTCAGGTACCACCTTAACAATTTCTGCCCACCTTCTGTTCCATCTATACTACTTAATATTTTTCCTTACGTTAATCCACTTCTTATTTAAATGCATACATTTGGCAAAGGACACTTCATTTCAGTGCCGCTAATTTCTTTTTTTAAAAACATAAACATTGTGTGCACTAAATGGCTATACATTTAGTGAAACGATATGTAACTGTACAGATAACACAATGGAAACATCACAGTGTGATGATATTCTAGTTTCTAGTCCAGCTTATATATTCAGCTATACTCTTGCCTGCCCACGTCTCTAATCTTTAGGCCAGCCCACGTTAAAAGGAATATTTTTAAATGCTAGAGAGACACCGAAGACATAGTAGCACCAAAAATGAAGTCTTTCTCCTTAACTTAGTCCTGATTGAGGGAGAGTTGAAAAGGGGATTTTTTTTTCACTCTGTAAGTTAAAGTGACTTTATGAAAGACCAGGTCTCCACTTGAAGCTATGTCTCTTCCAGCCAATGTAGACAGCCCTCATTTTGTGAAATGCTGGCACTGGGATCTTTAGGGTCTTCCTACCTCTTGAATTCTTTAAGAACCCTTTAAGGGTCCTAGCATACTTAGGCATTCAGTTTGAGGGAAGTAGACTTGATCGAACGATCGAGCATAAGGTATGAGGCTAGACTGAGGCAGAAGAAGACAGTGAAAAGATTGCTGTTGCTAAGCTGTGTTCATCTCGAACCTTCTAGAAGGAAGGCTGGGATTGGAGTTTGTAAAATACCTAGTGCTGAAAGTTTGTTTCCAGAGCCACATCCTCCCATTCTGATCTTTTCATCCTTTTATCATTTCACTTTGATGCCTTAGCTCTTTACCCTCCACGGCCCTCCTCATGCTTCTTACCCACTTTTTTCTCCCTTGTTTGCCAGAAAATGAGAAGAACCGATGGCAACTTCAAAAGCTGTGTCTAATGAGGCTTTGCTTTTTAATAATTCTGTAGCAGGAATTAATGGGAATTAAGAAGAATCATGAGTTTACTGTGTCCCCATCATCGGCTGGGCATTTGGAATATTAAGTCCACTTCTCCCAACAACTCAGTGGAGGAAGCAAGGGTTCTGTCTCGTTTGACACATCAGAAAATGAGAGGCCAGTATGGAGAGACCGGTGACCTGATTAAGTCCCTCGGCTTCTGAGGCTTGTAGTGTCCACCTGTCTCAAATCCTGTGCTTGCTTTCTGTTGTAACATGACAAAGATTTGCCTGGTTGGGGAAGAGGAGGTTCTTGGACTGGGGACACTTCCCAGGCTGTCCCTATGCCCTGGGGGTGGGGCACATGACATACCTCTGGGCTCAGCCTTTCTTTGTTCCCTGATAGTGGGATGATGCTAATGAGACCCTACTCTGGGATTTGAGCCCCTTGGGGGCCAATTAACTTCTCTTTACTTCAGCTGCCAGGAACCTCAGAGCTAAATCCAGATCAATTAGCTCTTCTCAGGTGCCTGGAAGCATCTCTTCCTTCACTCATCTGAACTATTCTTTGTTCCATTTTTACTTTTTATTGTTCTGATTTATTTATTACTTAACTTTGTAATGTCACATTAGCTGTGTGTGGGGGTTGGTGGGGTATGAAATCTAAATAAATAAGTGAAATCACTTTAGTGTCTCCCCTGGAGAGGGAGAACAGCTCATGGGTCCTCTTCTGGATGGAAAAGCTGAGTTGTTCCTAAGCAGGTGGCTTGGGGAGTTGAATCCCTTCTAGAGCACAGATATGGCCCACTAACTGTTTTTGCCAATAAAGTTTTATTGGAACACAGCCATGCCCATTTTTTGACTTATTGTCTGTGGATGCTGCAGTGGCAGAGTTAAGTAATTGAAACATGGACAATATCGCCCATAAACCTACAATATTTACTAGCCTGAACCTTTAAAGAGAAAGTTGTCTATTCCTGGTCTAGAGGAAAACGAGCTTAGTAGGAGCTGCTGTCCAGGTGAGAAGGGAAGCTAAAGATTTCTTTATCTTCCCCCTTCATTTAGTGTCCCATTTTTCCTTTCTTTCCTAATGTCTCCTTCCTTTCCTTCCTTTTCTCTTCCCCACTCCTTCTCTTCTTCCCCCCTTCTTTCTCGATCTCCTCCTATTTTGAGCTGAAAGATTCCTTCTGGTCCAGTCTTTTCCATTTATGAAGAAGACACTGAACTCCAGAACCTGGACATGACTTCCAAGATAAGGCAGCCGGAGAGCGGCCACGGAGGGACTACCACGTCCCAGTTAGTGTTTTCCTCCCTGTGTCTTTCACTATGTACACAGAACACAGTTAGGAGCTAAGAGGAGACAAGAGATATAAAAGTACAGGAAAAGCATTTAGCATGGTGCCTGGCATATAGCAAATGAGCAGTGAAGCTTAGTTGAGTTCAAGAAAAGCCCAGTCTAATTGCAGAGGCAAAAAACATATATTCGCAGTCTGCATGCCATAAACTAGTCAGAGCCTTAGAGGTTGCTGTTTTTCAAGGCAGCAGTATATTTAGCCTGGAAAGCTTCCCCTGCACCTCAGCACCCCTGCCTGCATCATGGCCACGTCCGAGCCCTCTTTGAAACCCGGTACCTTAAACCAATATCCTATTTCAAAAGGGGTGGGAGCTGAGTCTCAGATGAGGAGTTAACCTGTCCAAGGTCACAGAGTAAAGTGGGGTCACCCAGAATTAGAACCGAGGTATCCTAGATTCCCAGTCAAATACTCTTTCCACTTCAGGATTCTGTTGAATAACTATGGGATGGCAGCATATGTTTTAAAGGATGAAGGATGGTTATATTCCCTCCAAGCTATAGGATTTGAGAAGGGCCTGATAGAGTCAGGAAAGCTTCCTAGAGGAGGCAGGGCTTAGGTGGTACAAAACGGGCAGAGAAAATTTTCTGCACCTATGCAACAGTGGTATATTTCTGAAAGCATTAGGACATTGGACATAATGTCTGATTTCTGGATCGAGTTCGAGGAGAGGCTTGGGTGTTGAATTCAGATATTTGGATTTGACCCTCTAAGCCAAGGGTCTCAAACAGACGCACCTGTTGGCACACGGCTGCGTTGTCTTTGACCCTCCCGGGCCGGGGGTGGGGGAGAGATCATCTGTCGATGCTTAAAAATGGAGAGATTTCATATAAAAATCTGGCTATCCTTCTGGCTTCTCCTGTGAAATCAAGTGACTTGGCTGCCTAGAGATATCATTCCTACATGGAAGTAGTCTGCTGGCCTAGACTGGGTCATGGGATGACAATTAGTTGCCATGCTCCTTTCTTAAACTATATACCTGGGTGCTTGCTTCCCTCGTGTCTGTGGTGTGGGCTCTGTGGGCTTTTGTGTTTGCACTCCTGAAGAAGGGGCAATGCACTAAAAATTCGTCATCATGGACATGATGAAATCAATGTTAGAGTCTGTTTATTTGCTCATCAAACATTTATTGAGCATTTAGTTTCTACAGGGCTTTAGAGGGGAAGAATTGAGTTCAGGAGATGAATTAGGAGGCTGGCTCAAGGGGTCAGGTGAGAGGCTGGATTCTGCTTAGGAACAGAGCCACTGTGATGGGGAAGCAGTTGGACCTTCTCCCCATTCCCATAATCCTCCTTTTAAACAGAAAGCTGTGCCATCCCATTTCTACAGGTACCTATCCTTTTAGGCTCTTTCCCCTGATTTCTTTTATATTATATCCATCTGAGAAGAGGGGGTCGTCCTCCTTCATTCTCCTATTCTCTCTTTCATCTTGTCAAATGACCACATCCCCTTTGGTCCTGATTCCCTGCAATTCAGCCCCTGCATACAGAGTAGCTGGTTCTGAACCTCTGAGGGTGGCCGAAAGGGGAGCGGACCTGGAGGAGCCAGGCTGGTGGCATTAATCTCACTGAGGTGCCTTTTCATATCAATACCACCGCTTTGTTCCCGCCTCTGCGTTTGACGGTGGCACTCCTGTTCCGTGCGCTCCCCGGCACACGTGTCCTTCCTGCACTTCGCTCCCACCCTCGCCATCCACCCTCTCCAGCAGGTCTCTGGCGTGTTCCCCGAAGGCTTCCAACGTCTCTCCAACTCTCACAGACAGCACAGGATGATCACTCTCAGAGTAACGAGGAGCTGAATGTGGGGACTTGACTTCACTGGAAAAGGTCCTTATGCTAAAACAGACCAAAATAAAAGCCTTATCAAAAAAAAACCAATGCCTTTAGGAGCAGGAGAGGATGCTTGGAGTCATAAAAATAGTACCAAGTGAAGACCTTATCGCTACTCTTGTTCTCTGCCATTAACTAGCTGTGGGACGTTGGGCAAGCCCTGGCATCCTTTTTCATAAAATGAAGCAGCTGGACTTGATTTTCTCTAAGGACCCTCAAACCTAAAATAGTTGTGAGTAGTAGGAGGACATTTCTGATGGGTTTTCTTCCCAGCTTTTGCAGGCCATGTGCTACCAGTAAGACATATTCATGTGCAAACCCATGACTTTTACCCATATGTTTCAGCCTTCTAAGAACTGCTTCCCTGGAGAGCAGGCAAGGCTCAGGTAACGCTCAACAGGAGAACTTTCTGACGGCCCGAGGTCTCTGTGGTTCTAAGGAAAGCCCTTTCCTCCCCTGTGGCTCGTCTGGAATCAGATAAGCATCAAGTCAAGTCATGCAATGTTAAGATTCCCCACTTCCTGGAGATAGAAGCCCAGACCAGATGGCACCTTTGGGCCACTCCTCACTGTAGGAAAGTGTTGACAATCTCCCAGAAGGCCGATTTTAGGTTTATAGATGTCAGTGACCTTGTCCCCTCTCCTAGCGTGATGCTTGGTACACAAAAGGTGTCCAGTAAGTAACTACTGAATTGAGTGAAAGTCACTGATATTTGATCACTGTTCAGTGATAGAATGCCTGAGTCAGAAGGGCCCTTAGAAATCATTTAAACCCTCAACTGTTTTCTACACAGACAAACTGAGTCCGTGGACAGCATGAGCCTCGTCCCGGGTCACTCACTGATTTAGGGGCCAAGCTGGGAGTGGAGCCTGGGCTTCCTGACTCCCCAGGCTGGTGCCTTCTTGCCCTCACCCCCTTGCACGGCATTCAGCACACCATCACTTGGCTCAGACAGTCCTCAGCTCACCATTTCCAGAGGCCCTTCTGGGTTTCGTGTAAATTATCTGAGCCTTCTGGGGGAGGTCCAGCCGCCGCCTCCCCTCCTCCTCCTCCCGGCTGGCTCTCCCTGTTGGTGTCTGTCAGCAGGACAGGATCATTTTCTCCCCACTCTCCAGCCGTGCACGGCCACCCCATCACTCACTCTAACAGACCCTGCTGAGCACCCATGGTGTATCTGGAAGCCATTTTCTGTTTGGAAGTCAGTGGCGGTCAGCCAACATTTCAGTAATATTTGCTTTCCTAAGGCTTAGACAAATCAAATCCATTCAGTTCCTCAGACTCGATCCCTCTTATCTGGCATAATTTCCCCTCACCCAAGGCAGGCCAAAAGTGAGCACAGGTCTCTTCCTCTCTCTCTCTCTCTCCCCCTCCTTCTCCCTCTTGATGTGTACATTTCTTTTTTATTTCACCAAGATGGAATCATAGCCCAAGGGAGTATTAAATTTGGAGTAAAGCTAAGAAAACATCAAAGCCAAACTGCCTGATTCTACAGGTGCTGAGACCAGTTTCCAGAGACATGGGGCTAACCATTACCCTGCTTTGCCTCTGCCGTGGTATTCGGACTGGGGCTGGAATTCAGGCATCCTGCCTCAGTCTAGTCCAGTGTCAGTTAAGCTACATGGCATCGTGTAATTTATCTTCCATCAATAACCCTGCTCCCAGCTTTACCACTGCTGATTGTCCTGAGGCTGGGGTCACATCCAAGAAGGAACAGGAGACTTGTGTGTGGACAATCTGGGACTCACTATTTCAACTCTCCGGAACTCAGTTTCCCTGCCTGTGAAGTGAGAACTCGGCTTCCCCATCGTGCTAAGTTTTTGTGGGGGTTGGATGAGGTAATGTGCCCCCCAAGTTCAAGAGTGCTAGATATATGCCCTTTCCTGATACTTGGTGTTGTCAGCCCTCCTCCTTGAACAGGAACTTTCCATTTTTCAAAGTCGTGTTTACTCTGTGATGAACATTAGAGGCATCCCGGCAAGGAAGCAGGGATGATGTTTTGGGGCAACAGATCTCTTTTAGGCACTCCCCCATTCATCTAACTGCCTACTGTGTGTTGGGCCCCAGTCCCAGCAGGAAGCAGACGCCTTCTTGGGATGCATTTGAAGCTGCCTCTGTCCAGTGTATATCAGCTAGAAATAGACCAGGCGTTTTTTTTGAGTTTCACAAAAATGGACCCTTTGGGTCAAAGGCTCCTTAATCTGCAAAACACAAGCTGTTTGCCTGACTGGAGGCCTCAGCAGACTTCCTAGGCTTGAAGGGGCTTTGGTATGGAAAATGGTTTGTGTTTTGAAGATTAAGGGTCCTTTCATCCAAAAGATGCATTTTTTTTCTCTTTTCCTCAAACTCCCAGTGAAACACCTTGTTCCTTTCTGGCTTAAACCTGCAAGCCTCCTTTCTTATGCATAGATGGATTAGGTAATGCTGCGTATTCACAGCTCAGGAGGAGAGCCCTTCGGTGAATACTTAGTGCCCCTTCCAGTATAGACCGATCAGCCCTACAAATGCATTAAAGTCATCTGGGAGTGTTTTAAGACTGCAGATTCTGGGATTTCATCTTTAGAATTTCTTATGAAGTCTGGAGGGGAATGTGCACTTTAAAAGCAGAAACTGCTTAGGACTCACAAGCTACACTAGCTTAAAGACACCTGGCATGGGGACCAGAGTCCCCAGCCCAGGAGCTGACCATGCAGTGTGGTGGTTAAAAGCCTAGACTTTGGAGAGACCTAGAATCAGATCTCAACTCTGACTCTTACCATCCATGATGTGACTTTGAACAAGTTGCTGAACTTCACTGACCTTCAGTTTCCTTGTCTACAAACGGGCCTAGTAATATTCCCTAGTGAGTCTGTTAACTGCCCCTCCACTCCTAGTGTGTCTGTTGATTATCCCTCCATACACATCACCAATTCAGTGGCTTTATACAACTGTTATTTATTGTTATAGATGATGCATCTGTTGGACAGCCAGGGGCCAGCTGCCTTAACCCATCCTCCGTGATCTGGGTGGGCTCTTCTTGCTCCTGCAGTTCAGCTGGGGCTTTGCTGTGAGCTTGGGTTGGCATATTAGCCAGACTGTCTGTTCCACATGTCTTCCATCCTCCTTCTGAAACACCAGTGATGTCCTCCTTGGGGTAATAACAAGAGGTTAAGCAGAAACCCACAAGGTCTCTTGCAATACAAGCTCAGAACTGGCACGCGATCCCTTCTGCCTCATTCTAATGACCAAAGGGAGGCACAAGGAGGAACCCAGATTCAAGGGAGTAGACTCTACCTCTTTAGTAGAAGAGCTAGAAAACTACATTGACACAGTGGGGTGATTTTAGAGAGCAGTCATGATTTGGAGACTTTAAAGCAATCTACTATGTTAATCCAATTGGTAGTTGAGGAAGTCAGCTGAAATGATGTTCGTAAAGTTCTTGTCACAGCTTCTGTCATACACTAAGTAAATGTTCGTAAAGTATTTTCATCGCAATCATTTATATAAGAAGGGCTGAAAAAATGGTGGCTAGCATGATTAAACCCAGAGTTCCCAAATCTGGCAGCACAGATAAGAAAACTGATGATTAGAGAGGCGATGAAGCTTTCCCTAAAACACATGGATGGGGCTAGTTGAGCCCTTAAAAATCAGACAGTACAAGGATTTGTATTTGGGATTTGAAGGACAACAGGAAGGACCCTGGTTCTCTGCCATGGGGATGCATAACATTCCAGCCATAATGTGGCATTTCCTAGAGTTAAGCAATAGCCTCAGATGGCCCCACACAACTCCCTCCTCTGCAGGAATGGAGGGTCTTACACTTTAGGGTACATAATATTCACCAGGAACATTTTCCGAAAATGCAGACGTGTGTTGAGAAATTGCTGTTATCTTTTAGGGCTCCATGTGCTGCTAGCAATAGAGAACCAAACTAGGACTGGATAACATTTAAAAATCAAAACAATAAAGGAAAACAAAATAACCCACTAGCTGTGAGACCATGGGTAAGATGCTGAACCTTTCTGGCCCCTGTTTCCTCTCCCATTAAATAGAAATAATCACCATACCTTCTTCAGAGGCTTGTTTTGAGGACTAAGTGAATTAGGTATGCTTTATTAAACAACGTTCTAGTGCTACCTAGCAGAATGTTAATTTTTCTGGAACGAGAGGTATAAATCTGTTAAAGGTAGCTCTGAATTCAAATGGGAGCTCAATCCCTTTGTAGCATGAAGTCTTGCTGGAATGCAAGGATGGAATGAGGAGTGACTTAGCAGTTTCCAAGCTGACCACCCAGAACCTATGCAGATGCTCAGATGTGTGTGTCCCCTGCTTTTTTCCTTGGGTTCTGTCATTGTCATGGACAAGCAGAGTTGTAGCAGTCCTGTTTAGCTCATCATTTAAAAAGGACCATATAAAGGAATGAAGACATTGCATGAAAGCTAACAAAGCCCAGGGAACTTCTATCCATATGGATCCACCGGGAACCTTTCAGCAGTTTTCATTAGTGACCTGTTGGAAACATCCATCTCGGGGTCAGCGCTTTTGTGAGTAAGTGCAGAAATTTAAGTTCAGATAAAGCTTTGGAGTTTGGTTTGCTCCACTGAGTATTAAGAATAATTAGCCCAGGGAAGAACTCACCGCCGTTAATGCAGCAGAACACTGTTTATTTATTGAGCAATTATATTTCACACCCTGGGTAGTGCCAGTGCCAGTTCCCTCCTTTGGCATCCCTTCTAACTCCAGGATCTGCAATGTGCCTCTGTAGGTGGAGTAAGCTTTTCTTCCTCATCTCTGTATCCCATGCAGCATCTAGTTTACTTATTTGCACATAATCAGTGGGTTTAAATGATTCCAGGCCTTTTGCTCACACCAGTTCGACTACCTGAGATGCCTTCTATTAAGTCCCTTTGCGTCCCTTCCACTGGGAAGTCAATACTTGAACCGTTAGAGCTCAAGTAACATCTCAGCACCCCTGCGAAGTCTTCAACTGGTTCTGTTGGAGTTACTTTTCCCCTCCTTTGTTCCAGCTATCTTTTGTTCAGGCCTGTGATAAAACTTAATCCATTGTTTGCATTTTGGGGTACATGGATTTATCTCCCTTACCAGTGTACAGCTCCCTAAAGCTATGGACACTCTTATTCTTTGATTCCCCAATGGCTGGTTCAGAGTTCGGCATCCCACCTCAACCCTAGACCCCAGCTGTTCTTTCAATTTGTACTAATTTCCTTTCTCTCTCATATTTTTCTTTTCTTCTTTAATTCTGTATCTGTCTTCTGAGTTTATAAATAAATATTCTATTCCTTCTAGGAAGAAAAAAATCCTCCATTGACTGTTCGCTTCCTTCTCTGGGGGAGAAAAAGGAGCTTTTTTGGATCTTTCCTCCTTTGCCAAGTACTCTACACTCTGTCTCCATTTATTCATGTCTCATTCATGCCTTAATCTCTTTCAGTGAATCTTCAGTTCCCTTCAAGGCATAGAAAACTGTCAGCCACCTCTGTATTCTTAAGTCCAATAGGCATCACTCTCTAGCTTTTTGAAACTCAAGACCCTTCTTTTAAATATTTCTGCTCCCTGGCCTTGTTGGCATTACCCTCTAGTGACTGCCCTCCTTCTCCTCTTACAGTCCTTTCTCACTGTATGTCACGGGGTTCTTGCCTTTTCTGCCTTCCTAAATATGAGCATCGTGCTGTGTTTGTTTCCATCACTCTTGCCTCACATGTATTCACTGGGTGTTCTTATCCACTTCCTGAGCTCTAACCACCACTAGTTCCTATTGGTTTACAAATACCTACCTCTAGTCCTGGCGTCGAGGATTCCACAGTCTGCTATAAATTCTGCCATGAATGGTGGGCACCTCAAACTCAACAGGTCCAAGAGGGAACTTGCCATCATTCACTTGAAATCCATTCCTTTTTCCTTATTGTTTATTTCATAAATGACACCATCATCAACGCCAATCATCAAACTGGACCTGGGAGTTATCATGACATCTTTTCTTTCCCCATCCCACCTATCCAGTCACCAAATCTCAGTAATTTTGCCTCTCTTTTATTTATGTTTTTTAACTTTCTGTCTTATGAAATACGAGATATCTTGTTCAGGCCATAGGTAAACTAGACTGTTGTGATAGCTTCCTCAAACTTGTCCTTGTCCTTATTAATTCTATCCACCACCCCTAGTTGGAGTGATCCACGTAAAATGAAAGTCTAATGTACAACTCCTCTGCTCAGAAGACTTCTGTGGCTCACAGTGATTCCACAGGCCTAATCCCAGTTCTTGCTTTGTTCAGTTCATTCTTTCAATAAATAACTGATTAAGTGCCTACTATTTGGTTGGTTCCAGATTCAGGGCATACACAGGAGGAGAGTTTCTCAATAAACTATTAGTCACGTGTAAAGATATGATTATAAAATAGGTGCCACTCCCTGCTTCAAAATTCCCATTGCAGTAACTCTGAAATGTTATAGATCTTATACTCACAGCACCCTCCCCATTCTTCTCTCTTGGCCTGAATGCGGGGCCCACATTTGTCATCTCCCAAGTGCCTTTTAATCTTCTAAGGCTTCCCTTGGATGTCATCACCAGGAAGCATTCTCAGAGACCCTAGCGTGGGGCTCTCTGCTCCACAGAACACAGAGAGGACCCTGTCTTTGTCCTGTTACATTCTGTTTAAATGACCTGTTTCTCCTACTGTGGACTGTGAGACCTAATTAAAATCGTAGGGACTCAACAAATATGTATTGAATTTTACCAGACTGGTCCAGAAAAGACATTCCGAAATGTTAATTTCACTTTCCATTTTGAAAGATCTGCAGAAACTGCTGATAATTCTGAGGAAAAGCTTAAAAAGCAGTTTTCCTGAATTTAGATCTTGCTTTCCTACATGAGGCTCTAAATGAAATATTTATGAAGAAAAGGGTGCCTTACATATCCTGTACTTATACTGTTAATTAAAACAACAATTGTATTTAGGATCCCCCAAAATCACAAAAATAAGTATTCCACATATTTCGGTTTTCTTTCAGATTGCCCTGACTTCCCTAGATTTGACATTCCCAGAAGTTTCACACCTCAGTTTGACTTATCAGCTATTCTCTTCGTTCACATTTTACAGTTAATTTGTGGTTGGTCATGATCGTCAAAACAGGAAAACTTCAATGAAGGATGATGCGATTTCATCGCTTCGTCTATTAAAGCACTGAATCATAGGACTTAGAACTCGCATAGGTTAAAATTAAATTCTCCCATTTTTAAATAGTGTGACCTAGAAAAATAACCATATTTTTAAAGAAGAGTCTTAGTTTTATCATCTGCAAAATGGAACCAGTGCTGTCTCTCTTGGGATTGTCCTGTGGATTTGATGTCCTGGAGCACAAGGAAGAGTCTGGCATAATATCTAGCACATAGTAGGTGTGCAGTAGTCTTTTTTTCCACCTTTCTTGATGAGTTTAAAATTAGTGTAAAGCATGGATCGCCTGCTGTAAAGTTGGGAAATGGGGATGGACATTGCAAAAAGAGGGAATAGCATAGCAAGGCAGAGAAGCATGAAAGTTTAGTGTGATCAGTCAGTGCAACTGGGGCAAAAATGCAGAGAGCAGGGTGAAATGAGGGTGGGACATGAGAAAGGGAAAGTAGGAAAAGACAAGAATATAAAGGATCATAAACAGTGTTGAATCCAAGACTCAGAGGTCAGGCAATCAACAGGGAATTGTTGAGTCTGTTTAATTAGGGGAGTGTCATGGCCACATCTGTATTTAGAAAAATCTCTCTGACAACTAGACTGCGTTAGGATGGAGGTGGCAGGGGGGCACATGAAGCAGCATGACAAGCAGGAAGATGATTGTAATGGTCCAAGTGGAGAGAGCCGTTGGTCGAATGACAGATACCAAGAGGGACCGAGCTTGGAAAAGTGTATAAAGGGGAGAAGAGAGGGTGCAGGATCACGCTGAAGTTTACAGGGAAGACAGGAGAAGGACAAAGTTGTCAGAAGAAGTAGATGAATATGAAAACAAATTAGATTGACAGGAGGTGGAGATGGTGGTGGTGGTGGACGTGGTAGAACACGAGGCAGGAAGAATTTAGGAAAAGTCTTAGATTTCCACAAGGCATGATTTGGGTGGCTGTGTGTTTCACTTGAGTAGGGGGTGCCAGGAGAAGGGGAAATTTGAGAGTAATGGTAGCTTTAGTTTGAGATGCTTTGAGTTTGACATGGCTATGAGATTTCCTAGAGATGTTGATTATGTGGCTGAAAATCATAAAGTACACAAATTATAATGAACACTCATTCCAGTGGCTTCTAGACATTTTTATAGTCACACCCATAATATCAGTAGAAATTTTTGACTATACGCTTCCCTGTGAATGTACGTTCGTAAATTACTTACACATAATACCTTCATTAGCTAATGTCACAATTCCCCAAAGTTCAATGTCCACTTGTAGCAAGGGTCAGCATTAAGAAAAGCATATGTCAATCCACATTTTACTTAGTTCTCTTGATCATCTTGAAATATTTTGGCCAGTTCTTGATAAGTCTGATGAGATCCTCGTTATTCTGGTTTGGTGTTGTAATGTGGCTGGTGTTCTGCCATTTTTCTTGCTCATGTTGATTCTTATTGTCAATCCATAGTTTCTTTGTAAGCCACGTGCACATTTTGTGAGAGTTGTTTTAGGTAAATCAGATGATTTTTAACTCCCTATCACTAGGCACAGGTAAACCCAAGACATCACAATACACTGAAAGTGAAGGACCGATGGAACCGGCTCTCCTAGCTGTTGGGTTCTCCGTCTTAACTCCAGTGCCACTGGTCACTTGTGACCATCTGGTATCTGAGCTGAATGTTGAAAGTAGATATTAAACAAACATGTACATTAGAAATTCTGACATCTACTCTAGCTCTGTGTACCATGGTCAGTAAATTCTAATTAGATGTCATTGGAATTTTACACTGAGCTGGGCATTAACTTGAGGGGAATCTTTACTTTGATCAAGCAGGATTTCAGAGAGTAGCATCAGCAAAACAGCCACTGGATTCTTGTCTCCCATTTTTAAAATGTGCTCTCAGATCAGGTTTCCCCTGACACTTGGATGAAAGTTAAGGCAAGTCCGTGATTTTTTCAGGTGACAGTCAACCATTTTTCTGCTCCCCTCTATTCCTCCTATACAGTTTTGGTTCAGTAATTAATGAGTCCAGTTCATTATAGTATAACAAATAAATCAAAGTTTATTTAAAGCAGAAACTTCACTCTTCCTCCAGATTGTCCTGTCTTTCCCCAGCTTACAGTTTGGCACTCTCGCTTTCGTCCTACTACCCTTTATCTTGACTTCCCCAGGGTGCAGGGTTTGGTCCAGGATAGAGAAGTGAGGAGGGAGCAGCGGTCTTCCTTGACTCGCACTTTTCTGACAACTTAGCATTAGTGCTCTGAGGGCTTGGCTGGTGTTGAGTGCTACCATTTTTCTCATGCAGCATTCTTGGGGCTATCTGGGGCTTCCCTTCTCTAGGATTGCTTAGTTGTGATTCCTTTGATGAAGGAAAATGTATCTCTTTTCCGCTGCTTGCTGACCACTCGTTCCTGGGACCCTCGGTAAACAGCAGGGCAGTTCCGGTTTCCTTGTGCCGGGACCTCTTTCCCTCCAGGTCGGGATGTGTTGAGATGGTCCTCTCCTGGTTTTCTTTTGCATGTGGCCCACCTCTGATCTGTGGGGGACTCATTCTTTTACACCTGAGCTAAGCAGTTACTTTCCACATTGCAGAAGCTCCTTCTCTGCCACCAGGTTTCAGCCTGTCCCTCTTCAGATTTCCCATTTTAGAAATATTTTTTTAGATTTCTCCGGTGTGAACCAGGCACTGATCCACCATGTTCCCCCAGCTTCCTGGGGACATCTGTCTTGTTCCAGGAGTGGTCTTGTTGAAGCTTGAGGTGAGAGGCTTCTGCCTGACTGTCCCGCTGAGTCGTTGGTGGAGGGGGTGAGAGGATTCACAGCACACTGTCAGCTCTCATTCAAATGCCATGCTTGACCCCAGCATCTGTCTCTGTGCCGTGATGTGGATGAGAGGTTAAGAATGCCCAAAATGCATTTTGGCCACCTTTTTGGTAAGCCCTGAACAGTGGTCATGAACCTCTTTTCAGAATATATCTATTGTCTTGGGCTTTGTCAGAAACCAAGACTAAAATAGTTGTATTTAAAATCCTATTTCTTATCGGAGTCCTAAGAAGTACTCAGGGTCCTATCATCGTCTGTATTTAATAGATGAGGAAACTGAGGCACAGAGGGGTTTATTGCCTGTTAATGGTCATCCCAGCTTTGTAGGTTTGTATCTTTTGTGAGAAGTCTTATCTGGAGACAGAGGTTTAGAAGTCAAAGCCTGGATGAGGTCATCAGGTTGACCCAGGCTCCGTGGGGAGGCACTGTGGGTGACCTCAGAGGTGGGGCTCAGCCCCAGGGCCCCAAGGGTGGGTTGGAGGGGGCATTCCCTCCCACCCTCTGACCCAGAATGTGGGCAACACCCAGCAATCCACGCAGAAAGCTCTAGAGGAGGAGCTTGGTGGCACTGTGGCTGGCTGGCCCTTCTCCCATCTTTCTCCTGCCTTTGCCGCTGGGATGTAAATACTTGCCAGTAGAGAATGAGCTCTGTGTGGGATGAATCTGACTCCCTTGTTAAGGCTGCAGGCTTATATATGCCACGGTTCAGGGAGGGGCCCACGTGCTGTCAGCCAAGGGTCCCAGAGCTCTCAATGCCACAGCCTGTGTCAGCAGCTCCACGTCCATCAGGGCTCCTCTTCGCAGGCGGCCTGTGACTCACAGGTCATTGGAGGTCAAGGGCAGCACTCAGAATAGAACTAGCCTCTCTTTCACAGGCTCTAAACCCCAGTGGCAGGAAATTCCACTTATGAATCTGTTGGAAAGACAGCAGTTCTGAAATGCAGTGTTAGACATCCAGGGCTGTCTATAGGATATGAGGACTGGGATATGTAGCTCTTGAGTGTGGGAGTTTTTATTAGTAATATGTTTATTGTCTGATTATTTAATTAATTTTGAAGGGAGAAAGTAAGTGGACAGTGGCTTAATCAAACAGTTGTGGTGGTGGTGAGCTGGGTCCCCCCATTGTTGATATAAATGTGGGGATGTTGGAGTGATCTTCTTGGGCAATGTCATAGAGCAGAAAAGGCTCATTCTAGCTGTACACTGTCCAATAAAAATGGAATACTGTCCACGTGTGCAATTTTAAAACTTTAGCAGCCACATTCCAATAATTGAAAGGGAACAGGTGAGAGGAATTGCAATATTTTAAACCCTATACATCCGAAATAGTAATATTTCAACATGTAATCAATATAAAACATCAGCGACCTATTTTAATTTTTCTTATGCTTATTAAGTCTTTGAAATCCAGTGGATGTGTCTTTTGTATTTACAGCACATCTTGATTTGGACTAGCCACATTTCATGAAGGACCTGGTAGCCACATGTGGTCAGTGGTTCCCAAATTGGACAGCACAGCCTCCCATTCTAGCTCTGCCATTTGCCAACTTTGGGCTTTTGGCCTAGTTACTTAACTTTTCCAAACCTCAGTTTCTCTCCTCTCATGTTTATAAAATGGGACCATAACCTGTCATGATGTTGTCACGAGGTTGCGCGTGTAAAGCAACTAACGCGGTTCCTGGCACACAGCAACTGCTCAGCTAATGCTTGATTCCTTCCCAAAATGGCTTTCATCACAGCTAAACTGTAAGCTCCCTGCGGGAGACTGGAAAACAACCTGGCCTTTGACTATGAAATGTAAACCAATGCTGACCCTCTCTCTTTCCCTTCCTTCCCCTGACATTTCTGCGAGGCGTTAGCACCGCTCACTCCTACACTCGTTCGGGTCTCTGCTCAAAAACCACTTTATCAGAGAGGCTTTTCCTGAACACCTCATAGGTAGAGCAGCGCTCCCCTCTCAGTCCCCTCTTCCCTGCTCTGAGGCTCCTTAGAGCACACCTCCCCCTCACGTACAGTTGCTGCTGGTGTGTTTACTCCTCCCAACTGCTCTGTCCACTATTTAATTTCCAGCTAAGTATGTTAATGGATGAATGAATGGATTCAGTGAGCACACACAATGCTTTGCTCTTTGGGAATAGCGCAGAAATGAAATCCACTTGGATGATGACGGAGAGAGAGACATGGGTGATCGAATGCCTCGTGGACCGTTTTCTCACTGAAGCCTCCGCCATCCTGTGTGCTCCCCTGGGCACCCAGACCATCACTCTGCCCTCTCCCCCACCAAGACTTCATCCCAGCAAGGGTGTCTGCTCTGCTTAATAAAACCTTCCTGCTATTTAAAGACCTGCTCAAATACCGCTTCTTCTATAGGATCCCTCCAGAAAACAATCTGTGTCCTCCATTCCTCCACTGGACTTTTTCTTCTGTTATCATATTTATGACCACACAGTTGATATTGGAATTCCTCACTCATGGCCGTGACCCCCTGCCCCCACCCCGACTGTTATGTTTCGATCTCTGGACAGCAGAATCTAATGTCAGCCAGGATGGGTGAAGGTTGGGTTGGGTATGTAGCGAAAAGTCTACAGGCTTTATTATAAGGTATACACAGTTAGAATTTTGAATCTGTAAATGTGGACAACAGGGAGTTAACAATGACAATGAGAATAGACCAAAATAGAGTAGGGGACAGGTAAGGAAATAGGGTCTATGTGTGGCCTCTTCTCTGAAACTGTTCTTGGGAAAACATTGAGCTTTGCATTTGGCCAAATCGTAAACATCCTGGACAAACATCTGCTACCTCTGACAAAGTAGCCGTTTGCCGAGGGAACAGCCTTGACCACCAGTTATGTAGAGTTAAATGCAGCCTACAGTAGCTTTAGGCAAAAGCAATTCTTTCAAAACAACTCATGGTAGCCCCCTTTTTGCTTCTGAAACCCCCAAGTGGTCATGCATTTGGAGCATGCATTTGAATTTCCTGCCAAATCTATGTTCCCGCATTGCAATCTCTTGAACCCCAAATAAAGGCAACCAATTGTTTTACAGCTTTGTTCTTTTTTTTTGGCCGACACAGCAAACACTTATGAGTTGTAAGCTTAGGAAAGTTGTTCACTGTCTTAAGTCTCAAGGGGTTCATCTGTTAAATGGGATAGCTGGACCCACCTCGTGGAAGAAACTTTTATTAATACCTAGTCTGTACTGGACACTTTGGCTAGTACCAAGAGAACAGACATTTTTAGATCCAAGCACACAGTAGGTGCTCAATAAATGTCAGTCATATGAACCTTATATTATCTCAAGTCTCTAGTATGGTTGGTGCAGAGATGGGCTTGTTTACAGTCATAGCATCTGTCATGACTTGACAACATTTAAGTAACATATGTACTATACTAGTTCTTGTTCTTGCTCAAGAAAATATCCCTTTCTATTAAAATGCACCTTACAGAAGCTTTCATTTTCATTTTTAGTGCTCTGTGGAATCTGGTGCTATTCTCAGGCGACAGAGATATATTCAGACTTTTTCCATGAGGTATCATCTTTCCTTGCTGAAATGTAGATTGTATCACAGGTCCCAATAACAAAGAAGCCATGTCTACCTTCTGCCCTGCCACGACAGTGTGTCAGAATGAAAACCAGGAGCTGGAAGATGAGACTAGCCCAGTCGGCCACTCAGGTCGTGATCTTGTAGAAAGAGTTGGATTAGAGCAGGGTTTCACTTTTGCACCATTGACATTTTTGGGTCCAGTACAACTTGTTGTGGGAGGCCATCCTGTGCCCTGTAGGATGGTTGGCAGCATCCGTGACATCTAGCCACTAGAGACTGGCAGCGGCCCCCTCAGTCGTGACAACGATGTCCTTTGGGGCGCAAAACTGGCTGTCGCTTGGGAAGTGCTGGATTAAATTTTTCAAATTTCAGCTGATTCTAGGACTATAGGCTGATGTCTCACTCTTACACACACACAGACACACATACGCGACCATTCCACGTGTAGTTCTGCTCCACTTTCGAAAGCTGCAGTGTTATGAGCCCTGTTTCTTTGCAGACAGTCTAACAGTCGAGCTGTCTAAGCTCCCACCCCGCACCCACTCACCATAGAAGCCATGTAGGAGGGCTTTATGGGTGACACGCTGGGATTTCAGTGTGCTGTCGCTCCCCACTGGGATCTCAAAACAAATGCCTCCACCTTCTGCTTGCCACTCAGGTGGGCTCTGGCAGACAGTTCTGGCAGCTGTACCTGTTACATTTCTGTGATCCACAGGCATGGCTTTGTTTTAGGTGCTGAACAAAACTTCAGTCCACAGCTTCTGCCAACCCACTCCCCTGCTCATGTGCCTCTCTCCTTCACCCCTGACAGCTGGGGCTTGTAGTGCCAAGCAGATTTTTGTGACTACTCATAATAAAATGGTGCAGGTGAGCCACAAGAGGGAAATATCCAAATGGGTAGGAAGTTTACACCTCTCTTTTGGATTTTCACTTTAGCTTTTCTATCGTCACATTTTCAGCTGGAAGAGTAGACAGATGAGGTACCATATTTGTTCTTGTTTATACATGGTTTTACACTTGTGGCTCCGGGTGGAAGGCGGTTCCCCACCTGTGGCAAGTTCCCTATGAATCTCGTGAGACCAAAGGAAGACAAGGGTGAGAGGTTGGGAAAAGGGTTTTTGATTTCTCATGGCTCAGTCTCTCACGGCATGCTCCGAAGTCCTCCCTCTCCAGCCTCTGTGCTCTCTCCACCTCCTCTCGCTTGGCTCCACTCTCCAGTGGAGGGACTCTGTCCACAGGTCCCTAGTGACTGGTGGGCACTTGACCAATCACATACCAGGAATGGAGGGGAGGAGAGAATGGCCACTAGTCTCCACCCCTTACCCCCACATCTCATTAGTGGCTCTGCTGTGGTAAACATCCCATTGTTTATGCAAATAGGCCCTTGTATGCATATCACTATCAAGGCCAGGTGAGAAGTTCTGGTTGAAGACTTCCATCTACCTAAAAACACTTGACAGAATGTTTGTGATCTCACCATTTGTATATAGTAGACATAAAAATATGAGATTGAGAGAGGACATGACTGTTCAGAGTCACACAGCTACACGTTTCCAGCCAGGTGTAGAAATGGCCTTTCAAAGGTTCTTGCCAGTTAAAGGCTCACCACCCAGTGAGCAAAACAGACACCTGAATAAATAAGTACAATAAAGGATAAATAACATACAGTTGTGTAAAGTGAGCAACCAGAGTGGAGAAAGGAACAACTAACACTTTTTGAGAGGAGTAGAAAAAGGAAATGACCTTTGAGGACCTGGCCTCAGCTGGCTACTGAAGGATAAATAGGACTTGGGGGGACAGTGGAGACAATCTGAGTACAGATAATCCCAGCAGGAAATAAGTGGACATGATCAGTATCAACATCCATCATTATCCTCACCATCATTGATGCCATTTATTGAGCACTTACAAAATGCCAGGCACCGGGTGGAGCACATTACATAAATGAGGTCATTTTGTACTCACACTGGATGCTATAGTTAAGCATATTTTACAGAGGAGGAAACTGAGACCCGGAGAAGTTAAATGACTTGCCTGAAATGATACTCTCTATGACAGAGGGAACCTGGATTAAAAGCTGCCTCTCCATATAGAGCAAGGTGAACTTTTCTAGAATAAGTAGTGTGGGGAACAGACAGAACACTGTTCAGCTAGTACATAGAATAATGACGGGATGATAAAAACACCACTTGTAAATTTTCCAAAAGCTTCTTGTGGCCTCTCTTCTCTCCTGCCACAAAAACCTCTACCTGAGTTTTCCCATAGTCTTAAGCATTTCTTCAACATTGCACCACCATGCCATGCTGCCACCTCCCAAAAAAGAGATGGGCAAGACCCCACCAAATCCCTTGGCGTTTAGTTTCCCTTCTGAACACCAGGGGACCTTGAGGCTCAGAGTCACCAACAGGGCAATTCTCTGGTTGTGTTTCCTTGGGGTGAAAGAGACATTCCACTGAGAATTGTAGAAGTGGACTCATAATGAGTGCCACTGACTCATTATCTGTAAGGCATCAGCCCCGACCATCATACTCATTCCATCCTAAGACTCTGTGCATTTATCTGATTATGCAGAAGCAAAGTGTGTACTCCAGCAGGTATGTCTGTGTGAGAGGAGAGGAAATAACTTCCCACTTATTGAGTATCTGAAATGAGAGGCAGATTATTTTTGAAGATACTAGCTCTTCGTCTGTTTTACACATGAGGAAACTGCATCCCTAAGAGGCTAAGCAGTTTGTACATGTTCACAAAACATGTGAACAGCAAAGTAGGAACATGAGCCCAAATCGCCATAGATGATCTCCATCTGTAACTTAGCCAGAAACTGTACTGGTTTTTGCAAACCTCAAAGACTCTGCTGATGGAAATAATATGAAGAACATATGTTAATAGCACTTTTTTCTTTTCCTTTGTCTTTCTCTCTTCCTTTTATTTTGTTTAATTTTTTTTACCCTTTTCTCTCTCCCTTCTTTGCTTCCTCCTTTCTTCCATTCTCTTTTTAAAATTCCTTCTCAGGACTCCACAGAATGGAGCAAGAATGAGAGGAAAAAGGCCGGCAGAAAAGCATGAACTGGAGATTTGTTGAGCTCCTCTACTTCCTGTTTGTATGGGGCCGTATCTCAGTGCAGCCCTCCCACCAGGAACCGGCTGGGACAGACCAACATGTCTCCAAGGAATTTGATTGGCTTATCTCAGACAGGGGGCCTTTCCACCACTCCAGGAGCTACCTATCCTTTGTGGAAAGACACCGGCAAGGATTTACAACCAGATATAAAATATACAGGTAAGATCTGGACTAAGCTAGTCCTTGCCTTCTTTGTCTTGCATACGTAGAGTGCTTTCCGGGCTCAGGCATGGGTATGGGCCTTGTACGGAAACGCGTCTGGGCCAAGGGATTCATGACATTTCAGCAGGCGGTTATTCACAGTCACCCTTTCCTTTTTCGTACTTTGCATGAAAGATTAACAATGACAAGGAAAAGAACAAATAGCTAATATTTACTGAGTGCTTACTATTATGCTGGGCATGGTGCTTAATACTTCATTTACACTATCTCATTTAAACCTTACCTTTGGAGGTAGATTCTGTTCTCTCCACTTTACAGATGACGTAGCTGATCTTCAGTAGGTGAAATTACTTGCCTACGGTCACACAGTCAGTAAGTGGTAGGAGTGGGGATTCCAACTCCTGTGTCCACAGTCCTATAATTTTCAGTGAACCACGTCAGGTGTACATAGAGTTGTTTTGTTAAGGCTATTAACACACCCAGTATCCTACTCCAAAATATTCACACACTTAGAAACAAGTAGGGACACTCAATGAACAACTTCTTTTTTTGAGCAGGTCTAAACTGGGTCTTGGCCCATTGGAATCCTAGTCATCCAAAAAGGACTTGGCCCAAAGTTCTTTCCTCATTGCAACCATCTTAGATTTTCCCATTGCACTCATTTACCCTCTCTTTGATATTTCCACAGCTCTCTACACTTATACCTCTTAGCTTTTGAACCATTTGGAATTAGAGTGTGTTCTTGTGTTTCTTTCTCACCTCACTGGAAATTCTTTGAAGGTCAGACTTACATATAATTTATTTCTGGATCCCTTGAGTGAGTTTTGTTCTGCCTTATACCATAAACACATGTTATGTGTTGTGGACTGAGTTGGGGAACGCAGAACACTCTCTAGAGGTGTAGCCTTTGTCTTAAGGTCAAGAAAGGTGGAGCAAACACTAACACCTCTGGGCCAATTATAATAGGAGAGCTTGGAAACTTGGTATTGGAAGAAAACCCCTGACCTTCAGCTGGGAAGGCATAGATTCAGGTCTTAAGTTTTCTATGTATTTGATGTAAAAATGTGCATGTCTCCTTTGAACATTTTGTGGCATTGTGAACAAGGATGAATGATTTAAGAAATCTCTACCAGCTGCAAAGACCTGTGATTCTATACTGAATATTCAAATCCTAGTTTGAAAGTTGACCCACTAAATGTTTGAGGTCTCACTTTCTGGGAGGCTAGGAGTGTGGCAAATAATCAGAGAGTAACTGGGGAAAGGTGCTCTGAGCATGATGAAAAGCAGGAACACAAAGGACAGTGACTATAGGGTGAGGAAGAAAAGGGAAAAGAGCACAAGAATTAGAAATAAGGGGTATTTTTTTCTTTCCAAAGAGAAGAATATCAGAGTTTCAAAAATTATTGATGATAATATTTTATAATAAGTATTAATAATAATGATTGAGTCAAAGGGCTACCCCTTGGGAGAATACCCAAGAATAATAGTTATCTATTTAATTTCAAATTTGGATCTTTAAGATAGTTTCTGGCAGAATATAGCCATTGCTATTTGTGAACATGTACAAACCAAATATGGGTACTCATTGATTACTCAACAGAACATGCCAATAGCTAAAATTCCTGATACTGGGAAACATGCAGGCTTGAGATACAGGATTTAGGGGAACAGAAGAAGTAGTGAAGATCCAAATGTCTTACTCTGTTTAGTCACGTAACAATAAAATCTTGGTTTTACATGTGGCTTTATTTTGCATTTGAGCCTCCTGAGGACACTTTAAAGTTGGATGAATGGGGTTCATATTTCCATTTTAAAGACCAGGAGATCAGTGACTTGAATTAAGTTATATAGTCAAAAAAAGATGGAGTCTGGACTGGAAACAAAGTCTGATTATAAGTCCATAACCACACTAATGAATATCATAGAAGTAACAGCATCCATTCATTGTTTACAAATGTTTCTTAGCAACTGTCTTATTCCTGACCCTGCACTAGACAACTGAGGATAAGTTGGCCTGAAGATAAGAAATAATGATATAACAAATGAGGGCTATAATTGGGTTTTATAAGGGAGCTATTGGGCATTTTAGATGATTAACATATGTGTGTGATTGCTGTTGAAATAGCCTACACTAAAATGGATATTCTGAGTGGAACCGCAGATCTATACTCTACAGTATCAACCTTTAATTGAACACTTATAATGTGCCATGAAGTGGGGGTGGGGGGGTCATTGAATTCTCACAGTCCTCTGTGAGGTGAGCAGTTCCTTGGCATCTTACATATGGGAAACCCAAGGTTTGGGGAGGATTTGAGTGTACTGCCCTCTCTCGTCTGTCTAGTAAGGAATGGAGCTCAGGTTCAAACACTGACCTACCAGATCCTAAAGTCATCTCTTCAACTACTATGCTGCACGGCTCCCGCAGTGGTGCCCAAATATAGGGTGTTTCAGAGCTCCGAAGGGCTCTTACAAACATTTTCCTCACAACCACTTTGTAAACGTTTTGAGGGTTGCCTTAGAGATGCTGAAAAGGGCAAGATTGCTAGTGATGTTGGGGCAAGACATTTGGATACTAACTCCAGCTCTCCAGGAGCTGCATGTTAGGCAAGCTTCTTCCTCTCCTGAGTCCCACTTTCTTTATCTGTCAAGTGATAGGCTTGATGTAGATCAGTGGTGTTCACCCTGTGCTCTTCCAAATTCTGAGGATTGATTAAAGAAGCCATAGTCTCTCTAGTGTGGGAAGACAGACAAGGGAGGATTCCCAGCCTTATGCAGCTCTTGTACAAGAGAAGGTGTGTTTCTTGTGCTTTTGTGTTCAGATTTCATGTATGCTTTTCTTTGAATTCGACTGCTAAGACAGTTTGCAGTCATCCACAAGCTCATTTCCAAGACCCATTTGAGCTCTAAAATGAAGTATAAGATTTAACCAAAGCCACATGGTTAATTAAATGATGGAGTTCAACCCAGAAATCAGACCCCTGGTCACCTAATTATTCCTCCCTTTCTTCATTTAATCCTCCAGTAATTATTAAGCACCTGCTACAGTTCCAGCCCTCTGTTTGGGGAAGATGATACAATGATGAATAAAACAAACATGGTCCCTGCTCTCATGGGAGAGACTGATGTTAATTCAACATATGTGTATGTGCACACACACATGTAATAAGCGTTACAAAGAAAAAAGTACAGGCTAGGCATAACTGGGAGATCATTGATACCATAAACATTGATTTGGAACCTATTATTTGCAAAGATTAGGTTATCTGCACATGGACATGCATGCAGATAGACACTCAGAGACATATGTGTGCATCCAGGCAAGGTTCAGGCCACAGCAAAAGCCAACCAGGACATGTTCATCCTGACATTTGTCAACTGACATTTTCTTTTTACATGTTGCACATGCAAACAGTAAACATGTTGAACCACTGAAGCATATCCACTGATAATTTCCTGTGTGACTTCCTGTGTGCTAACATAGACCTAGCACATTAAAAACTGGGCATTTGCATCATGAAAGAAAGTATTTACTACAGGATTGTGCCATATTATCTTATGTTAGAGAGCCGGCTATTTGAAATATCCTAGACCTCAAACTTTGACACCCCCACCCCCCGACTCCCTGCCCTGTATCCAGGCAGAACCCAGGATGATCTGGGAGCTTTAGAGGGTTAAGGCCATCTCCTTCCTCATGCATATGCACACAGAGGCTGGTTTCAGCTCATAGAACACGGTGGGGGGTCATTGCCACTGGCAACGATGAGAACCTTTCAAATGAAATCCCAGCAGAAGCCTTCTCTCATGTTGCTTCACAAGACAAGCAATAATGTGTGCACAAGCAGTGGTCTGTGTGCACGAGGCCCACACTGACACTCACAAGTCTAAGCTGACTCACAGAAGCTCAGGAAGTTTTCTGTTTGAATCTGCCACGCGTGCGGCACCTGCAGCATTGATCTTGAAGCCAAGGAGCCTGAGGGCTGGCCCAGCTTGCCTAACTCCTTCATGCGTGGTTTTGACCAATTAATGGCACTTCTTCTAGCTTCTGCTTCCTCGACTGTAAAATGGGAGTGTTAGTAATGTGGTCTCCAAGGTCTTTATCTTTTCTGAAATTCAGTGATTCCACAAAATACTGTCATTTGAAAATATAGCATGGGGCAGTGGAGAGGACTCTGAACTTGGAGACTAGAGACTCAGATGCTATTTATTTTGGAGCCACTTTCCAGCTTTCTCATCTGGGGCAAATTCTTCCATGCATCATTCATTCATTCATACATCCATTTATGTAGACTTGAACACCAGTCCTATGCTATAAGCTGTGTTAATGTGGTGATACAGACGTGACAAAGAGAAAAATCAATAAAATGAACCTTCCCCCTTCCTCCTCCCCCCACCCCCACCACACACAAGCCACAGTGTCTACCCCTTCTCCACCAAGTTCAGGGTTGGGGGTGGAGGATAGAGGAAAACAAGAGTCAGGAATGAACAGTGAACATTCTGTGGATAGGAATGAATAAATAAATGCTCAGGTACTCAATTTTCTCTTCCACAGAAAGGGATAATGATGTCTGCTTCCTTGCTAGGTCAAATGAGAGAAAGTTGGCATGACAATGCTTTGTAAAATTTTAATTTTCTTATATCTGGAATCCACATTTTTTTTCACCAAGGTTCTAAGTCATCATTTTAACACTATGATTGATGTTTCACTTTCTGTGAAGCCCATACATATATTAATAATTAAATCTGTGAGGGAAATACTATCATTGCCTATGTTATGAATGAGAAAACTAAGGGACCAGGAGAATAAGCACATTGTCCACGTCACCTATCTAGGAAGTCTGCAATGCTGGGAACTCAAAGAAGACCTCTTAGACTCCGCACATGAGCCCTCAACTCTAGGCTGTCATGCCTCTATCCAGTTCTTAGTTACCTGATTTATTACCAAATAATGAGAGCTTTTCCTTTGACCATGGGCAAGTTGCAACCTCCCTAAGGGTCAGTTTCCTCATCTGTAAAATGGAGATACTTTTAAATGCCTTTTGTGGTTGTGGTGAGAAATAACACAGGTATCGAACCTCTAGTGTGTAGAATTTTACAGGAGTTGCATACATTCCACTTCCTTCCATCTTGGAGGGCTGATTGCAGTACTAGAAATTATTTCTTTTCTTCTTAATATAATTTAAAAGTCAGTTTGACCCAAAGGTGTTTCCTAATGTTCCCCTTGCATTTTTCGGTGTTTTTTTTATTATAAAATTTTTTTTGTATCAGTAATATAAAATCACATGAGCAACATTGTGGTTACTAGATTCCCCCATTATCAAGTCCCCACCACATACCCCATTACAGTCTCTTGTCGATCAGCCTAGTAAGATGCTATAGAGTCACTACTTGTCTTCTCTGTGCTATACTGCCTTTCCCGTAACCCCCCTTTACATTATGTGTGCTAATCATAACACCCCTTATTCCTCTTCTCCCTCCCTTCCCACCCACCCTCCCCAGTCCCTTTCCCTTTGGTAACTGTTATTTCATTCTTGGGTTCTGTGAGTCTGCTGCTGTTTTGTTCTCTCAGTTTTTACTTTGTTCTTATGCTGCACAGATGAGTGAAATCATTTGGTAGTTGTCTTTGTCCGCCTGGCTTATTTCACTGAGCATAATACCCTCTAGCTCCATCCATGTTGTTGCAAATGGTAGGATTTGTTTTCTTCTTATGGCTGAATAATATTCCATTGTGTATATGTACCACCTCTTCTTTATCCATTCATCTACTGATGGACACTTAGGTTGCTTCCATTTCTTGGCTATTGTAATAGTGCTGCAACAAACATAGGGGTGCGTATGTCTTTTTCAAACTGGGCTGCTGCATCCTTAGGGAAAATTTCTAGGAGTAGAATTCCTGGGTCAAATGGTATTTCTATTTTGAGTTTTTTGAGGAACCTCCATACTGCCTTCCACAATGGTTGAACTAGTTTGCATTCCCACCAACAGTGTAGGAGGGTTCCCCTTTCTCTGCATCCTCACGGGCATTTGTTGTTCCTAGTCTTTTCTATGTTGGGCATCCTAACTGGTGTGAGGTAATATCTCATTGTAGTTTTAATTTGCATTTCCCTGATAATTAGCGATGTGGAGTATCTTTTCATGTGCCTGTTGGCCATCTGAATTTCTTCTTTGAAGAAGTGTCTGTTCATAACCTCTGCCCATTTTTTAATCAGGTTATTTGCTTTTTGAGTGTTGAGGTGCGTGAGTTCTTTATATATTTTGAATGTTAACCCCTTGTCGTATATGTCATTTACAAATATATTCTCCCATACTGTAGGAGGCCTTTTTGTTTTGCTGATGGTGTCCTTTGCTGTACAGAAGTTTTTTAGCATGATGTAGTCCCATTTGTTCAATTTTTATTTTGTTTCCCTTGCCCGAGGAGATGCATTCAGGAAAAAGTTGCTCATGTGTATATTCAAGAGATTTTTGCCTGTATTTTCTTCTAAGAGTTTAAGAGTTTTATGGTTTCATGACTTACATTCAAGTCTTTGATCCATTTTGAATTTACTTTTGTATATGGGGTTAGACAATAATCCTGTTTCATTCTCTTGCATGTAGCTGTCCAGTTTTGCCAACACCAGTTGTTGAAGAGGCTGTCATTTCCCCATTATATATCCATGGCTTCTTTATCGTATATTAATTGACTATGTATGCTTTGGTTTATATCTGGGCTCTCTAGTCTGTTCCATTGGCCTATGGGTCTGTTCTTGTGCCAGTACCAAATTGTCTTGATTACTGTGGCTTTGTATTAGAGCTTGAAGTTGGGGAGTGTAATCCCCCCCCCACTTTATTCTTCCTTCTCAGGATTGCTTTGGCTATTCGGGGTCTTTTGTTGTTCCATATGAAATTTAGAACTATTTGCTCTAGTTTGTGAAGAATACTGTTGGTATTTTGATAGGGATTGCATTGAATCTGTAGATTGCTTTAGGCAGGATGGCCATTTTGACAATATTAATTCTTCCTATCCATGAGCATGGGATGTGTTTCCATTTAATTGGTATCTTCTTTAATTTATCTCATGAGTGTCTTGTAGTTTTCAGGGTATAGGTCTTTAACTTCCTTGGTTAGGTTTATTCCTAGGTATTTTATTCTTTTGATGCAACTGTGAATGCAATTGTTTTCCTGATTTCTCTTTCTGCTAGTTCATCATTAGTGTATAGGAATGCAAGAGATTTCTGTGTATTAATTTTGTATCCTGAAACATTGCTGAATTCAGATATTAGTTCTAGTAGTTTTGGAATGGATTCTTTAGGATTTTTTTTTTATGTACAATATCATGTCATCAGCAAACAGTGACAGTGTGACTTCTTCCTTACCAATCTGGATGCCTTTTACTTCTTTGTGTTGGTTGTCTGATTGCCATGGCTAGGACCTCCAGAACTATGTTAAATAAAAGTGGGGAGAGTGGGCATCCTTGTCTTGTTCCTGATCTTAAAGGAAAAGCTTTCATCTTCTCTCATTTTTGTGTTTTACTTCCTGTTTATTTTTCCTGGACTTTGAGATCATCTGTAATTAACTTAGCAATTATGCTAGGGTGGATTTAATAGGAGAATTGTGGAACCGTTTGTAGGCTTTTGTTCTAGAGAGTCTGGGCAGAGGGGAGATGCTGATCCTGGTGGTCACTATGCCACAAGAGGTGATTTCATTTGAGTGGTTTTCCCTGCAGGTTGCAGAGCAAGCCATTTGTGGCTTATGGTACACCTTCCTTTGAGCCTTCGATAAGTGCCTAAAAGTTGAGTGTAAATCAAGTCTTGGTAAACCAAGTGGAATTGCCTGTCTTGCATACTTATTTCAGAGTTGCATGAATCTCAGTTCTAATACACTATCCTGAGGGTCCTTTCATGTATTTCACAAAAAAACTATGTGTAGTAGGTTTTGTGGTAAAGTTACTTCGCTAAATGAATGGGGCCAGGGGGTGGGTCGATGGTTCCACTGAGATGAGTGCGATGTGGTCCTTCTCCAGAACCATTTAAGAATGCCTCTGTATACTGGATGCTGTGGGCCTGACAGCCAATGATGTACAAGGTAGACTGGTCTCTGCCTTCAAGGAGCTTACAGACACGTGGTAGTGAGAGAGTAGTCTACCACTGCACCGGTGGATGCTTGTGGTTGAACTTGAAAGGAAGCCACCAGCCTCTGGATTCCAGATAGAATCTTGATATCACAAGATGCAAGGGCCGTATTTCTATTACTGTGGTGAAATTTAGTCTAAATCGGCATTTCTTAAAGTATATTACATGTTAACCCTACTTCAGTGTGATGTTGAAGTGTTCTCTAGAAAAAAAATCCCCGCCAAATAAATAATAATAATAATAATGATCAATTAATTGCTAACTTTGAAGCATAACATATACTAAGTGTCCAGCATGGATATAGTATATATAAATTATTCCAACTGATTGATCCTTACAGTAATCCTGTGCATTAGACATGCTATCATCTCCATTTATGTAACTTGTCCAAGGAAAGAGAGCTAATTTCAGAGTAGAGCAAGATATGTCCCTGGCAAGCAGATTCCAGGGCCTGCATGTCTAACTGTGCTATGTTGCCTCCCAAATGACATAAATATGTTTGTTTGGGAAACCACATAAAGTTACACAGGCTTGCTGCTCACAGGACTTTGCAAGATCTTTACTAGGCTATTTAACAATATTTGACCAAACCTCTTTGACCATATAACCTCTTTTTCTCAGAGGGGTTGGAATTCTGGAGAGTAGGTTTAAGGAGTTGCTGGTTCTACCTGGCCTTGGCAGCTCATGTTTTGCATCTCTGGACACCAGCCTGTATCAGAGCACCTGGTAACCTGGCACCTGCTGAGGATGCCACCCTCCCCATTGAGTTTTTGCTTTGAATGCTCGAGTCTATATCTGCCTCCTGGTTTATGATGAAAAGGAATGGAATTAGCAGCTGTGTCAAGTAATAGTCTTACCTTTTTTTTCTCTCTCTTTCTCTCCCTTTTCATTTTTTAAATTTCTGCTTTGCTATTTCTTATACCTAAATCTGGTGTCTACCCTGTGGTGTAGGGATAAAAACTTCAATAGAGGCCAGAACCACTGTTGATGGGAAAAGTAAGCTCTGGATTCAATATACAAAGAAGTGGCTGTACATTAGAATCACCTGCAAAGCTTTTAAGAAATACCAACGCCCGGGTCCTTCTTCAGATATTTGCCTTTCATTGGTCTAAGATCAAACATGAAAACCACTGACCTAGGGCAGTGGTTGTCAATCGGGGGCAATTTTGCTTCCTAAAGGGGGATGTTTTCCATTGTCCAGTTGGTTGTGAGGGTGCAGGGGTAGGGTGCTACTTGGCATCTAGTAAGTAGAGGTCCGGGATAGATGTCCTACATGAACAGCCAGCTGTCTGCAGCAAAGAGTTACCTGGTTCCCCTCCAGAAACTGCTCTGGAGCAAGTATTTTTGGAAAAAAGGAAAAGGGGTGGGGGAAGGATGTTAGAATCCATGGTGTTACATTTTGGACTTGGTGAATTTGAGTTGGAATGGTTGAAATACAGGCATGAGGGTAATGGCTGGGTTCCCAGAGGGTCTGGCTTCAGGACCAAAGGGAAAGGGATTTTCCATGTTGTCAGATGTGGCCTTGACCAGGGTGGCACTTGAAAGGGGAATCATTAAAAAAGTTGAATCAGTTTTTGCTTCCTGCTGCAGAGAGGCAGGGTTTTAGGGAAGCTGGCTCTCCACTCCAGCAAAACCAGTCTCCATTCCTCCAGGGCATGGTGGGTTTCTCCTCTGACTACAGTGGGCCTTAGGAAGTAAGATGCTTAGGCTCCGTTGTTACGGTCTGATACACATGATCTGTATCATTAAAAGCCAGCTTAGACCAAGTGTGTTCGCAGATACTTTGTATTCCTTATAGAGGATGTCCAGCGGGCTCAAAAGACGGTGAGAATGGGACAATGTCCCATGTTATAGTTGTCAGTTTCAGCCACGTACAGGTCAGATCGGCATCATTGGTGAGAGCTGATGCCCTGTACCCTCTTCCTACCTTATCTTTAATTTAATCCAAATTTCTCATCAAGGTCTTCCTGAATTGAGAAGGATGGCGAGGGATATTCAGCAAATGGGCCACTTGGTGTCAATTCAAAGACAATCTTCCGTGTTGATTATTTACAATTGGTCCTCCACTTCTAAGAACAATAGCTTTATTGCTACCAAATTGGTACCTTTAAAATACATTACCTCTTTACTCCCAGACCATTACTGAACTGACGTTCATGAGCTGCAAACCTTAGTTTGCTGCTGTGTCCGTAGAGCAACTGTCCAGCATTAGTTGGGAGCAGCGTCTGAAAATGGGTCGGTATATACCAGACTGACTGACACTGTGTCTTTACACTGACACAAAATATAGCCATGGTTATAACTGGGTAAGTCTGGAGGAGAATGGAGATGAGCTCTTGGGGCTTCTGATGCCGTGGTTCCAAATCTTGGCCAAGGAAGAATGAGAGGGACTGCTCTGAGGTACCTGCAGCTTACTCATTCCTTCAAAACCTGTTTACTGATCTCCAGACTCCTACGGCCCAGGATCTGCAGTGTTCCCTGGGGATCGGAAGAGGAAAGCCATGATTCCTGCCCTCCAGGAACTCATGATATCTTGGGGAAAACTGACTGAAAGGCAGAAAACCACAGTGCCTGTGCTAAGTTCCCAGATGGAGCAATACCCCGGGAGCCATGTTTGTGTGGCAGAGGGGGAGCTTCTCTTAGCATTGGGTTCCTGAAGGTGGGGGCTGATGGGAGGACAAGACAAGTCTAGGAAGGCATCCTGGAGGAAGGGGTATTGGATTCAGTCTTCAAGGAGGATTAGGATTTAATGAGAACACACTGAGGAGAAGAGCAGGGCTGGAGTAGCACCTACAAAGGTAAGGAGGCAGAAGAAAGCCAGAAATTATAAGCTCTTTGTGTGTGTGTATGTGTATTTTGAGTAGCAATGTTGTAGGACTTAGACTGGATAGCAGCTTGGAGCCAACAATGACAGGAAGTTGGGATGGCAAATTGATTTCAACCAACCTTCGAACTCCAGTTAATTGTCAGAGTATTACCGGACAGCTATTTGGAGCAGTGTTTTTTGTTTTTCATTTCTTGACCCTAACTCACACTAAAAAAATACATTTCACATTGACGCTCAATAAACCTACATATGAACACATGTGATTAAAACGAAAGTTCCTGGAAAAGAAATACTTATCTTACAACAAATGATGCATCCTCATGTTTTCTATTCTATTGCAATCTATCCCTTTCTGATTATTTTTCAAAATGATGATACCTTCCAGCTAAATTGACTTCAGCCTCCACTAATAGGGTGGGCCTCACAGTTTGAAAAACACTGATGGTGAGTCTATCTTGTGGTCTGTTTTAGCAGTTGGGTTAGCAGAGTTTGCCACAGGTTCAGTTTAAGCAGGTGAGAACCTGTGCCTTGCCTGACTGAGGGACAGGAAAACAGTGGAGAGTCTCAAACGCAAGACAGGCATGGTGCGGGATACAGTTAGAAAATATTGCTCTGGCTGCAGCCTGAGCAAATGCATGGAAGGGAGTAAGAAAGGTTCAAAGGCTGCGGCAGTAATTTAAGGGAGAGGAAGGGAGCACTGGAGCCAAGACAAAGGCAATAAAGATGGAGTTCATTAACTCCCAAGTACCACTCAGTGCCGCCAACAGAGCCTCTCCGGGCCTGCCAGTCAGGCAGCTCTCTTCCTGGGCTGCATCCTGCCCTGCCTGCCCGAGTCCCTTCTTGGCGCCTGTGGCAGGACGCATTTTCTTACGTAGAGTGGCAGAGCTGCTGGATATCTTTCTATCTCTTGGCATAAGGAACCGGAATGCAAGGCTTATGCCTCCAGGCAATGTCTTCATCTCTCAAGGCCTTCCTTCTGGGCATAAGAATGACTGGGTTTCACTAGCAGTGGATGCCCAGCCTGGCTTGGAGGAAGGCTTTGAGTCCCAGCCTTTATCTCCTCCTGATTTCTCTCTGCAAACCTTGGCGGAAACATGCAGGCCAGTATCTAAGCTTCTGTGAATCCTAAAACAGTCGCTCTAGCTTAGTGATGAAGAGCCAGGCTTTAGACTCAGGCAGACCTTGGTTTGAATCCTGGCTGCCTTGAAACTGGCTCTGCCACTTCCCTCCCAGGAGATCCTGAGTACATGACTTAAGCTTTCTGAGCCTCAGTTTCTGCATCTGCAAAATGGGGGTACACTCCACAGTTGTAAATATTTAAAAAAATAATATATGATTCCATTTGGCACAGAGCAAGTGCTTGAGGACTGGTAGCTAAAACAAATACGTTAAGCAATGATGCCTTGAAATTCAGCCACGGGGGCTCTGAGGCTTACAGTAGACCTCCAAGGACAGGATGGGTGCTGAGCCTGTGTGCTCTGTAGCTTAGGTGCCCTATGAAGACAGCCTATGCTGCAGTTTTAGACTAAGAGGACACTTGTTTGGAGGAATGATAGAGGAAGAGGACCAACAGGAGAAAGGTTTCTGGTGCCCTGATGCACGTGTGGCAGGAACCCAGAGGTGTATGCACTAACAAGGCCTTCACCTGTCATGCACTGATTCATGTAAACAGTACACGTCCCTTGATTTGCAAGCATCTCATTTATTATTCAGCCCAGGTGGTGGGAGCAGTCTGCGACATCTCATCTTCCCATCCCGCAGCACGGTGCCCGCCAGGTTGTGTCAGATGTGTAATGCTCAAGAAGACACTGGTCCCTCAGGGAGGGTTTTTTTACCCAAGCACTTTCCAGGAATCAGCAGCATTTTAGGGTGGGATGTGTTTGCAGGGCAGGAGAGTGGGTGGGGAACTCTGTTTCTTCTCAGATTGCAGGCTTGTTGTTCAGAGAAGGCCAGCAAAGGGGAGCCTCCATCTCTGGGCACTTGTGACAGCCTCTCTGTGACTCTAGGTTTTATATCACATTGATGGAGGGTGTGGTGAGGGTGAGAGAGGAGGAGATGACAAATGCCGTGGAAGTCTGTGCTGCTGAATGATTTGGGATTGCCTGTTTGGGAAGGAATTGCTCACCTGTGCATTAATTCAGCAAATGTTTGTTGAGTCCGTCCCATGTTGAGGAACTAGGTTGGCCTCTGGCGACTCTGAAGTGCTGCAGATCTGTGCCTGCGGGAGCACTGGTGGGTAGCAGGGGACAGACAGACAACAAGCAGTCAGATTCTTCCTCCTGTGAGGGCTGCTAGGGAAGAAGAGCAATAGGAGTAACAGTGGGAGAGGCACTGGAGTTGATGTTGCAAGATTAAGGAAGGCCTTCAAGAAGCAGGGCTGTTTTAAGCTGACATCTGAACAGTAGAAATTAGGCAAAGGAGGGTAGAGGGGTGTGTGTGCATGCGTGCATGAGTGCATCCATGTGTGTGTGTGTATGGTGTTTTGAAGTGGTGTCTATAAAGGGGCAGACTTGCTCTGGGGCCCACAAATAATTCAGTGTGAATGACAGGCAGAGAAAATGTTAGCATGCAAGCCAGGAAAGTCAGTGGGGGTCAGATCATGGAGCCCTGTGTAGGTGAAATGAAAAGCTTTGAACTTTATCCTAGGGGGGTGGCACCCACACTTCTTATTTCAAGATGCTCTTAACATCTCAGTTATGATTCCAGAAGACCAGAGAAATACTAATAATCCTGTTTATTAACTTGTTAGGTCCAAACAACTTAATGAACTATTTATGTCCCAACAAGTTTGTGGCCATTTGAAAAACAATACATGCAAATCTAAAGGGAAAGCAATGTTTCCGTTTTCTTTTTCAATAACCACAGTCACTCCATTCAAACCTCACAATCAGATACTGCCAACCTCACTCCCTGTGCCTCTTTTCTGCGGTACTGCTTTGTAATTGTACCAAGTGTCAAAAACCCACCTTAACAAAGATCTGCTGCCATTGGCAGGAATGTAGTGTGTTTTACTGTTGGAAAGGTGGACTTCCTCGGGTTAGTGGTTTCTGTGATGCCCAGTAAATGTAAGTGTCCCTCATTTCCCTCAAGCAGTTATAATATCCCACTGTGCACTGTGAGTTTGCCGTTTAGCATCTCACCGCACCATTTAGGAACCAGGTCCTAAGGACAATAGGGAGCTCTTTAGAGGATTTTTCCTGGAGGCAGAGCATGTTCAGGTTGTTGTCTTAGAAAGATCACTCCTGATAAAATGGAGAGAACGAATTAATGAGGGAAAGTCGGGAGAGGATGAAAAATCGATGGCAGGAAAAGAGAATGTGGCAGCTACTCAGGTGAGAGAGGAGAGTGTCTTGGACTAAAGTAGCATCAGTGGGGATTTGAAATATATTTTTAACATTTCTATTTTGAAATACTTATAGATTGGCAAGAAGTTGCAAAGATAGTACAGAAGTCTCATGTTCCATTCACCCAGTTTTCCCCAATGGATACATCTTACATAACAATAGTCCAATACCAAAGCAAGAGATTGACATTGATGCAATGGGTGTGTTCAATGCCATCTTACCTCATCATAGATTCATGTAACTGCCACTCAATCAAGATGCCACACAGCTCCATCACCACAGAGGTCCACTTGAATAATCCACCTCTTCCTTCTTCCCTACCATTCCTAAACCCTGACAGACACTGATTATGATTTTATCATTTCAACAATGTCATATAAATGCAATCATAACTTGAGGTACTTTAAGGAGAGGGAAGACTCAGGATTTGGATAATGGGTTGAAAGGGAGGGAAGACTCAACAAGCCAGGGACTTGCCCAGTCATCCTTGAGATGAATAACTGGATCTAGGTTAAATAGGAAAATGACAAGGAAGACATTGTTGACTTGGTCAACAGTGTGAGTCGTGGTGTTTCTCATCAAGGTAGGGAGCCCTGCAAGGGAAGGAGACCTTTTGGGGTTCTGCATGATGGACAATGATGAGTTAGTCTTGCAGTTGTTGAATTCAAACTAGTGGAACATCTTAACAGGGACTTGGTAAGCAGCTATGTACATGGTTCTGACCCTTAAAAGAGACAGCTTGGGTAATACCAAACTGTGGTATTCAAGTCCTGGGTTACTGATGGTAACTGTAGATATCCCTCCGGGATGTGCTCACTCACAGAGGGGCCTGTTTAGCATGTGCAGAGAAAGCATTGAGAAGCAGAGGAACAGCCAGTGGAAGAGGAGGAAACTTAGGGAAGTTTGGTACCATGGAAGTGAAAATAAATGCATGTTTAAAGAGGGAAGGTGTAGGTAATCAGGGGCCATGGTTTCTGATTTAGAACTTAAGTTACACACTCAGAATAGTCTTTCATGTTTAAAATCTTGACCTTGGCAAGAGATCTTTAAATGTAACACTGGGGACAGAAGCCAGATTACAGTAGGTTGAGAAGTAAGGGAGAAGCCAGCAGATAGACTTTTTTTTTTTAAAGAAGCAGAGCTATGAAAAAGCAAAGATATGAAATAAAGAGAAGGGTTCTTGTTGTTCTTTTGGTTTCTAAGGGAGGAGACCATTAACAGAGGGAGGGACAGATGCTGAGGGCCAGAGCGGGGTAACTTTGGATAAAGCAACTCCTGGAGAGGCAGGGAGGGAGAGGATAAGAGCATATGGTGGCAAAAGGAGGGACACCTTTCAGTTGAAATAGGAAGAAAGAAGGGAAAGAGAGGTGTGGATGTAGATAAATCTCTTGATGGTACTCGTGGGGATTTGAAGGAACTTCTGATGGCGTCTGATCTCTTTGTGAAGTAGGATGTGAAACCAGTCCCTGAGGAAGTTGGTCCTGGGGAGAGCCAAAAATAGCTTGTGTTTTGAAATTGTTAATCTGCAGGATTGAGAAGGGTCTGATTATGGAAACATAAAAGGATCACTAGGACGCAGTTGAGGCTCTGATAATGTTGGTGGCCACAAATCTATAACAGCTGTAAGTCTGTGCAGCTGGGATACAATTCTCCAAAGACCCAAACATTTTGAGGAAAGAGCATGAATAGCGGATGTGGGTTCAAACAGGGTAGGGTTTAGCAAGTGTATGAGATGGAAGGACAATTGGAAGGAGTGGAAAGTAAACACAGGATGTATCATTGGATCTAAATCAATCCAAAAGGGAGTAAAGACTATAGATAATTGATAAAGGGGAAGGAGATCCTCATGGGTCTAGAGGTCTTAAAGAAGGGGAGAAGGCCTTGGGATGGACTAGTCAGAGACAGAATGCTTTAATATAATATGTCAGAATGAGAAGGGTTTAGGGAGATTGCACATTCTAGGAAGAATCATGGCAGGAAGGAGGGTGGAAGAGGAAAGGGATGGAGATTGTTGAGATGGAGTAAGTCAAGGGGCTGAGAGGCCTAGGGTATTGGATGTTAGGTACATGAGGTGGAGACACAGTCTGAAAGTCTAGTGCTGAAGTGCTCACTTAACATTAACCTTGGAAGTTGGAACACAAGAAATGAAGAGGATGGGGTGGAGAGCTCTATCTACAACAGAAGATTTGCATTTGAGTCTTTTCCCTTTTCCATTAGACCTTTGAGTAATGATCAGTCCTCTCTGAGCCTCAATTTCCTGCTCCTTGAAGAGGAATTTACAATCTTTACCTCCCCCATGAAGTTGCCGAGTATGATGCACAGAAATCAAAGTGGAAGTCATTGTGCTCAGTAAACCCAATGCCTTTGTGTGAATATGGGCCCTATTGTCCTTTTACGGGCACCTGGACTTTGAATTCCTTCCACTGCTTTGATGGAAGATAGCACCTTGGTACCTAATAATTGCATTTGAATGGCCTGATTTCAGAATACCATTTTCCGATAACAAAATGAACAGTAGCTGTAATATTGGAGACGGACCGTTAGATCTGCTATCTTTTAGATGTCCGGAATAAATGTGCGAGGACAGTTGACCCAGAGAAATTGACCGATGAAAGGGTAACTTGTGCTTCACCGTAATGAGTTCAGTATTTTTTTGATTTATGAAAAGGCACTGGGCCACCCAAGCCTGGGTTGCTTGTTAGCAAAAAGGAAATCTGGATTGTATTGCATTTCCTGTAAGCACCAAGTTCTCATTCTCTAACAGCTTCAGTTCAACCTGCTTTTAAATTGTTATTATTATTATTAAGATGGGCAATGGAAGGAACTACTAGGTACAGGCTTTCCAAAGGTGAGTGTTCAGAAAGTGGTCCTTACAACAGAACTCCCATCCTTGATGTTGCAAGTTGGGCCGAAATAAATAAGATCATGGGGGGGATTTTCAAAACAGAATCCAGTTGGAATTCCTTCCAGAACCAAGAACAATGTTGAAAAATAAAACAAAGCACACAGAATAGAAGTAACAAACTAGTTTGATAGAATACTGACAGCTAAATACCCTAATTGCCTTATTAAGTCATTTGATCCTCACAACTCTATGTGATATGCAGCCACGACCTCTAACCGCATTACACAAATGAGGAAATGAAAGCTTACAGAATTATTTTGCCCAAGGTCACACAGCTGGGAGGTCACGTAACAGTGATTCAAACCCAGGCCATCTGGTTCCAGACTCTGCACTTAACCACTGACTCTACAGAGCACTGAGGTGTGGAAGGAGAGCAGCCCCGGACAAGGAGCCTGTGTCCTACTCCACTCTTGACGCTGAATTACCTGGTGACCCGCACAAATTCCCCTTTCCTAATAGTCCACCATTCTCGCTTTTCCTCCTTTGTGTTCTCCTCTTTCTTTCTTCTTTCCACTCCTCTTCTTCTTTCTATTCAGATACACCTCCCATAACGTAATGCTCTAAAATTCATAACTTTCCCATAGGAGGTAGGTAGCACTATCCCATTTTACAGATGAGAAAGCCAAAGGTTTGAGCAGCTAAATGATTTTTCCAGTGTACCCTATCTGGTAAGTGATGGGGCACTGACTTGTATCCCAACCTTCTGACCCATCTTTTCATACTCTTTTTAATGGTCTTACAACTTGCCCTTCTGTTTGCTGAGCCCCTTCTCATCACGGGTACTCAGTTGATGTACATCATTCATGCTGTTTGCCACCCTTTTTAAGGGAGAATGGAAAAGAATTTTGCAACATGCAGTACTTCACTGTGAACCTGCACAAGGAGTCCATAGGTGATTTTTGCAAGAAGACAAGATGGGCACATGGCGGTTTTCACACTGTATGGTTCCATGGGTCCCTTGGCTTCTCAGTGATTTCAGAAAATTAACTGTCATTGAGCGTCATCTCCTGACTCAGGGAACAAAGTAGCTTTTCAAAGATTGTTTTTTTTAAATTAGCAGATTGATGCGCTATCATTAAAACAACCAGCTCACCACACTTCACATTTAAGATGTTTTTGCTTTTGCTGATGGAGGATGGCAGAGAGAAGATGCATAGCTGTACCTAGTAGGCTGTTCTGTTTCAGTCTACTCCATAATTCTGTTCCTATTTTTTGGATCTTATTCTTTTGCCGAGTTCCACCCACCTACTTCTAGGAGACAAGGCCAGGTAAAAGACACCTTCAGATGTCTCAGCTTCCTCATCTGCTTGTTTCACTGGGTGCTGGATTTTGAGTAGTAACTGGGAAGCCTGTCTGTCAGAGAGAACCAGAGAAAGCAGCCCGTGGCACTGGACCAGCATCTATTATGTGCAGGAAGTGTGAGCCTATATAATACAGAGCCTGTACTGGGGTTCAGAGTTCTTCATAGGTCCAGAGAGGGAATTGGTAGTGTTACTGGAAGACTGACTTCTAGGTAAGAAGACATTTTTAATGGTCAGAGTTGCTAGGTGATGGGAGGGGGACACTGTGACAGAGCTGAAGGAGCCAGTACTCTCCTGTCACCAGAGCATTTATTAGCACAGTCTAACCAAAAGAGGTATAAGCACAAGTGGGAAATGGCTTCAGTGACCTTTGATACCCTTGACAACCCAAGGTTGCCCAGTGGTGCCTAAAAGGGATACTTTCCTGTCATTTGTCTGACTTCGGAGACAGCTCCTTTTTCTAATTTTCATATGGAGTCTGTTGTGTTAGTGAAGGCCCTGAGTGTCTGATTAACAATCTAGGGGACACATCTGCTATGTAACTGATGTTTTATCTAAGTCTTCTCAGTGGGTCTCTCCTCTTCCAGATGCCAATCAAATGCTGCTCTTCCACGCTCCCTGTGTATTCACACTCACTCCCATGTCTTCCATTATCCTCTACATTCTGACTCCAAGGACCTATTTTCAGCTTTCATCTCTCCTCCAAACTCCAGAATACTTTCACCCAGCTCCCAAATGGGTATTGCCCCTGGACAGTTTCATGAAATCTCAGAATCTTCATCTTCCCCATTCTTTACCAATCTGCTTCTCTCCCTGTGTTCTCTGTCTCAAATAATGGCACAGTCATCAGTCCAGGATCCAAGCCAGAAGGCTGGACAATATTCTTAAGCCAGGCCTCTTCCTTACCCAATGCTAATAATAGTAACATTAGTAACAATCACAAGTGATTTCATAGAAGCGCTATTTGAGTGCTTACCCTGTTTCAGACTCTGTGTTAACCACATTATATGGATGATGTTACTTAACCCTTCCACCAGCCTTGGAGTGTTCTGCTGTATCATAAACAGAGGAAAGGAGTAACTTGTCCAAGATTACACAGGTAGTAGGGGAAGAAGCTAGTAGGATTCATGACTCCACAGTCTGTGTGTTTCATCTCCTTGATATACTGCTGTCAGATCCAGCTAATAGCCATTCTCTCTCTCTCTTAACTTGTTTATGTCTTCATGTACTTTTCCCTATTCCAACTTCTCCTTTTCTCTCTTATTTCCCCATTACCTATTTCATAAGACATGCTCAGTAATGATTGTACATCCTTGTCATTTTTTTTATAAAGCCTGTATCACCATATATTTGTGTTCATTCATGTTCTATAGACATGTAATATATCTGTGTTCATTTAAATGTTACAACATGTACTAATATGTAATGTTAATTTTATACAAGCACAGATATTTGAAAAGATAGGAAAGAATGAATAAAAACACTTAAAAAATTTTTTAAATAGTTCATTGCTTAACAGTGTGTTTTTAGCAATTGTGGAGAGATGTAAACTCCAATGTCAAATAGTCTTTTTGATTGTTTTAATTTGGGGGGAGAAAATTGGCATATATGATTGTTTTCTGTTGATTTTTTACTTTGTCCTATGCTGAAGTGGTTACCTCAGAGATAAAGAAATATCAGCTCTGACATTTTCTTTTGCTTTTATTATTGGTCTTCTCTTCAATTGGTAGTTTCATGTAGGAAACTTTGAAAGCTATTTGTCCATTTTTGGAGGGTTGGTTTAGTTAAAATGGATAAAGAATTCACAAATCCCAATTGACCATGCACATGTAAACTGAAATAGGTTGCAGTGAGCTGAGAACAAAAAGATAAGCAAAGGCACTACTGCCCACACCCCTGGTCAGATATGTAAGAACTGCTTCTGACATCTCTCTGGTCCCATATTAAATAGTTACATTGTAGACCTGGGGTATCTGGATGACTCATTTCAAGTTTAATTTTGTATGTGGTGTGAGGTAAGGGTCAATGTTTTGTTTTGTTTTTCACAATATGAATATACATTTTTTCCAGTTTTATATTTTGAAGAGATACACCTTTTCCCATTAAATTGCCTTGACACCTTTCTTGAAAATCAATTGACTATTTATGTATGAATGCTTTATAATATTCCTTACATCAGTACTATACTTTCTTGATTATTGGTTGGAAATTTGACTGGAATTTTGTTGAGTCAATACATAAATTTGGAGAGAACTGACTTAACAACCTCAAATCTTCTGATCTATGAACATGGCTTATTGCTTCACTATGTAGATATTTAATTTTATTCAGTAGTATTTTGCAGTTATCAATGTGTAAGCCTTGTATATATTTCATCAAGCATATTCACATATTTGAATGCTATTGTAAATGAATTCAAATTTTTATTTTATATTTTAATATTTTCACTGCTAGTATATAGAAATGTGATAAAACTATATATTGTATTATCCAACCTTGCTATCTTCACTATTTACCCCTGGTAGCTTTTTTTGTAGATTCCTTGGGATTTTCTATATACATGATCACACTATCTGTGAAAAATTTTATGTCTTTTATTTCTTTGTCTTGCCTTATTGCACTAACAAGAACCTCTGGTAAAATGTTGAATACAAATGTTGTTACTTACCTAGTTACTGATTTAGAGGAGGAAAGCATTCTTTCTTTCACTACTAAGTATGATGTTAGCTGTAGGATTTTTTTGTGGAAGTTTTTTTTTTTTACCTGTTTATGTTTTATCTGCCTCATGTAAGTTTTTAACCAAATTTGGGGAGTCCAGCTATTATTTTATTAGATATTTTTCTTCTTTACCCTCCCTTCTTCTATTGGAACTCCCATTACATGTGTCTTGGGCTATTTGTCAGACATATTTCTGAGGTGCAGTTCATTTTTTTCAACTTTTTATTCTCTGTTTATTTGATTGTGTAATTTCTTAGGCTCTATCTTCAAATTTACTGTTTTCTGCCATCACAAGTATTCTGTTGTGCCTATGTTAGGAATTTTTAAATGTTAATTGCTCTGCTTTACAACTCTAGAATTTCCTATATATATATAGTTTACATTTATCTGTTTTGTTTCCCTGTAACTTACTGTTTCCTTAATTTCCCTTAATCTTCTAAATGTATATTTTTTAATTTTTACAACATACTTAGAATTGCAGCTTTGAAGTCTTTGGTCAGTCCAACATCACGGTTTATTTGGAGTTAGTTTATGGTTTTTTTTTCCTTTTTATGAATTACATTTCTTTTTTTTTCCTTTGCAAGTATGGTAATTTTTTATTCAAACCTGGACATTGTAAATAATATGATGCGGTATATTTGGATTATGCTGTATTTTTTCTGAATATTGTGTTTGTTGTACTAGCATGCAACTAACTTGCCTGCACTCACTGCTGGCTGCGAAATTTGTCTCAGCTCTGATATTCAGGCACTGATATTCCTGCTTTATTTTCATGAATCTCAACACTGCTTTTTCAGTTTGGTCTCCCACAAGTCTCTGTGCCTATTCAGTATTATGGTCAGCCAAACATCTGGGGAGAGATTATACTCCAATTTGGAGGATCTCTCTCCCTCCTTCTCTCTGGTTTCTTGTTTCCGATGATTCTCCCCCTACCTCCTTAATTTTCAGCTGTTCTACTTACCTTTGGATTTGTCTTTTGAAACTTCCAGCGCACAAGGATTCAACCTTTGCCACCCACAGGATGCACATTTGGGGTCTGCATTCAGTTTCTAAAGAGCAGCAAGTGTACTGATCTTTCCCTGTGCAGTTCTGTAACTCAGGGGTAGATTCTTCTCTGTTGTCTTCTTTCTCTTTCATCAGGCCCCCTTGGGTCTCCCCTACACAGGTATAGCTGAGCCATTAGCAAGTGATTTGGGCAGTTTTTAACTCAGATTTTAGTTCTCACCCCTTTTGTAGGTCTCTTGATAATGTTCTCTTGCTCTATTGTTCCTGACCTCTGTTCTCTTTCGGTCTGAGCCTGTGAGGTTGCAGATTTCTACCACTGTTTTTTGCTTTGGGGCTGGGGGGTACCCTCAGGCCAGAAAGCCAGACACTTGCAGTTCTTAACTTTTCCAGTTGCTCTTTTTCAAGAATTAACTCTCCCGTGGCTTCTGTCTGCTTTGAGGTGTTTTCTATTATCTTTAAATAATTGTTATTGTTTTTCTTTAACTTACCTGGTTTTTATAATTGTTATCTGTGAGAGGTTTTGCTTGACCACTTTCCTCTGATGCCTCTACCAGAAGTTCTTGATTTGCTTGTTAAAGAATTGCTGTAGGTGAATTGATCAGTAGGGGAAACCAGAGTGCAAAGCTCGAACCAATGAAAAATCCATCAGAAATCTTCAAGCAGGAGTTAGCAATGGCTTGCACTAGTGACTGTAGTGGAGTTTATGAGAAATCATCAAATTCAGGAAGTTTAAGATGAAGGGACTGTGCCAAGCCATGTGACTGATCAAGGGTGGAAATCACCATAGTCTTCTGACTTATGTCAGTGGGTTATTGGTCAATGCATGGGTTCCTTGAGGTTTCGGACCTGGTGAGAGCTTTGAATAACTGTTGAAGCACTCAGCTCTCTTTAGACATTATCTGTGGTATCCAGGTTCTGTATGAGGTTATGTCCTTAAGGAGGTTTCTCTGCCAGATTAATGAAGGATCTTGAACATCTCTCTTCTCATGTTTCACATAACAAATGGGTTATCAAAGACATCTGTTGCTGATCTACCCTTTCTGCCCTCTTTTTTCCATTCCTTATTAGCTTCCCTCAGTCCCCTTACTACAACAGTCTTCTAATTAAGTGTACCTCTTACACAGAACAATCAGACATCACAGATTTCCTAAAGATCAGACCACACTTTTCCTCTTCTCTGTTGTCTTCAGTGGCTTCCAGTACTTACAGATATACAATCCAAATACTCTAGTTTCATCTTCCAGTTCTTGCCTCACTATTCTGTTTCTTTACAAAGCTCAGGCGACATCCAGTTACTTATCACCCCCTGAAATACATTCCCACTGCCCTACCTCTGTGCCTCTCCTTATCCCATTCTTTTGCTCTTTCTCCTTCCTCTCCATTCTCTGCCTTTTGAAACTGAATTCAGACTTTAAGAATTGGTTTAAATGACACCTCCTAGTTGTGCATTCACTTCTTTTCATTTGATTCAGATATTTCCACTGAGCAGCTACAGTGTGCCAGGCACTGTGCTGTATACCAAGGCTGAGTAAGCCTTTTCCCACCACTAACTAAAGATATCACCAACACATGGTATCGATCCTATTTAATTAAGATATACCACTTGTCACCTCCAAAGCCTATTTCGCCCAGCCTTTACCTATGAATTAAACACAGCAGGCACTCAGTGGTTGTTTCTTAATTAAATGGGTACTGAAAGACATTATTTTGCTTTCTGTGTTGTATTTTTGCTACTCTTTTCCACCTCTCGTCACAAGGAATCTGTTCGTTGATGAGGTCAAGGTCCATGTCCTAGCATCCATTCTTTCACCAAAACATTTAGCATTATATTTTGCATGCATCAGGTCAAAAATTTATGTCTGAGCAATGGAAAACTATCAAAAAAAAGGGAAAAATTACTGAGTGGTGGATGTTGCCTCTTATATATTCGACGTCTAAGAGTCATGTGCTGATGACATCATTCACAGCGAATGATTTACAGAAAGCTACTGTGAGGTTGGAGTTATTTGTCCTCCTTAAATGAATCTCTTCAGGTGAGGTGAGAAGAAAGAAGGGTGGTGGGAGGAAGTCCTTGCCCACAAATAGACCAGACGTTTAACAACCACCCACCCATCTGTTCTGGTTCAGCAATGTGATATGTAAACGTTGGCTCAAAGACAAGATACATTTTTGCTTGGCCCATAGTGAGTTTTTAAAAGGAATTATGGTTCCTTTGATTAAAAAAAAAAAAAGGAGATTTCAGGAAAAAGTCCAGATAACAGGTTTTTGTTTGTTTGTTTGAATTGATCAGTCTGGTCAGCCTTTGCCATCATCTCTGTAGATTGCCAGTGGGCTGAAGTTGTGGCATAGCTGCTCCTTTAAGATATGGATAGTAATCAGACTTTACCACTAAAATAGGGCAATAGGTGCATATGCACTTGAGCATTATTTCCACGGCCTTGGAAGCTTTTAGGATTTTGATTCCCTAGGTTACTTGTATTGCCTAATTTATATGTGCATTTCTCTGATCTTCAGAGAAGCAGTCCAGTATAGCAGTGTTGTCACCAGTCCATTCACCAATTTACTGGTGTTTGATTCACCATAGATGTTTGACTCTACTGTCTCCGCTGATGAGGTATTTGCAGTTCAGAGAAGTTGGTGAACTTGTCCCAGGTAACATAGACAATGATGACAAGAGCTAGGATTCAAATCTTGAGCTGTTTACTTCCAGAAGAGTATGTGAAATAAAAATAAAAAATGTCAACCATGTCTGATCATGGATATAAGGTAATTTCATCTTGCAATGATATATTAAGAATGTTATTCAATAACTGTTCCTTGGAACCAGGTCTTATGATGGAACACTCTCAAAGGGAGAGCTTAAAGCACCATGTGAATTATTTAAAACTAAAGTGCTCTGTACCCTGTAAACTGAGCATTTGGAATAATCCATTGGGTCCCCAGAGAGGAGAGATAAATCAGATGAGATCTGCAAGGTGGGCTTATTTTTCCCCCCACCTATCTCACATTTCTCTCGACCTTTGATTTCCTCAAGGTTAAATAATCCAAGACTAGTTGGCTATTTGGGGGAAAAAAAATGCAGCCAACCACATGCTAGTACAGTGTTTGAAGAATCTTTATGCCTGGAAAAGGACTCAAAGTATATCTAACACTTCTCATTTTCTAATGAACAAACTGAGATAAATGTGGTTAGATGGCTTGATCAAAATTATGTATGACAGACGCATGCTAGAACTCCCTGCCCGGTGAGGTCCCTCTGTTCTCTTGTGTGTGGCCTCTTATAGCAGGTCTGATGATCTCTGATTCTTTCAAAATACCAAACAACACTCTTCTGGCATTTAAAATCAGAGTTGCATCATCAATTATCTTGTCTACCAGCTGCATTAGACTTTCTATATGCAAAGGCCAAACCCTTTAGTCTTCCTACTTCTAGCGCACAGTAGGCATGCATTAAATGTGTCACTCTGTTAAAAATGATGATGGTGATGAGACTGTCGATGCCTTCAGTTATGCAGAGGATATAAAATTTATGGTGGGAAAAGTTGCCGATGATAGCAATGTTGGCGACCACAGAGATCAGTGATGGCGATTTTGCTGGTGAAAAAATAACAGTATCTCCAGCACGTTATGATGCTAATGTCCACACGAAAGGTGATGAAGATCCCAACAATGATTTTGAAGGTGCTGCTCATTGGAGCAGGATGACAAGTATTACTCTATTTCCAGGTTGCTCTGCTTTTTGCCCAAGAGTGTGTGTGTGTGTGTGCATTTCTGTCTGAACCCATTTGGTTCTCCTTTGTAGTATGAGCTAGATCCCAGTTCCTAAGGAAAGGAGTTAGCAACATACCACAGCTGAAGACTCAGAAGAGCTCTGCTGGAGCCTCTGGCATAGTGGTGTTTCTTCTGAACACCACACAGCGCTGCTGAGGCCTCAGAAATTCACTGGGGACACAAGAGGGCCTGATGGATGGTCAGGGGAGGAGGGGGAAAAAAAAGAGAGAGAATGGATAAATAGAAAGAATGCAGAGATATAAAGTCTTGGAGCCAGAAGGCCTGAGCTTGAAGTTCTCTCCAGGGTCTTAATCCCCAAGTCCAAAACTTTGGCACTCAGATGAGTAATTAGATTAAGGTTAGGAAGATGCCTCTGGAGTCAGAAATCTCTAAATTGGAATTGTGCCTCTACCACTTATTAGCTATGTGCACGTTGGGTGAATCAGTTAACTGCTCTGCGCTTCAGTGCTACCCTATCTATAAAATGGGGACATTCTTATTTAATTTCCCACTGGTGAGGGTTAAACGCAGATAAGTGCCTGATGCATGCATGCACTTACCTCATTTCTTTGATGCCACTCCTGTCCCTGTTCTGTTTTGCACAGGCAGAGTCTTCTGCTCTAGCCCACGAGAACCAGGATGGTCTTGCTCACTGGCTTCTTCCATGTCTAGATTTTAGTGATTCTGTAGAATTTTTTTCATGCCTGCAAGAACTTGATTAGTATGCGAAGGAGTGGCCAGTCCACTCCTCACTGCAGCAGGAGCCAGAGTGGAGCTGAAGGCCTTGAGAATCGTGCGAGGCATTTCTCAATGGCAGGCAAAATGAACCTGGGACAAGCTAAGCTTTGCTTGTTTCAAAAACTCTGCCATAAATTAACATAAAGATGCTCTTTTTCCTCACCAGCCGGAGGACAGGCACGTCTCAGTAGGCAATTAATCTTGGCTGATCTATATTAAATATTTATCTGCTGAAATGAGCTCAGTATTATAGTGGTATTTTTCATTAGAGGACTTTATCATTTCCAAAGAGATTTCCATGCGCCGGCTCCCTTGTACCTATTAAACCCAAATTTCCAGTGGAATGACACATCTTTCTTGGCGGCGACCTTTTCTCTCTCTAACAAGCAGCTGATATGTTAGAATTTACAGGCCGATAAATACTTTTATTGAGAAGGAAGGAGTGGAGCCATCCAGTATTTGCTTTTCTAACAAAACAAAACAAAAACAAAACCCGAAGACAGGCTGGGGAATGTGGAAATCAGCTCCCCTTTTCAGGAGCAGGTGGTGAGGGGGCAAGAGTTTTGAGATTTGCTCTTGAAAAAGCCCTGAGGAAAGGGTGAGGGAGATTTGCTTTGGAAATCGTCATAATTCCTTGCATTTGAATAGGATCTTTTACATTCATTTCCATTATCTCATTTGATCCTCACACCCAACCCAAGAAAAATATCTGATTATCTCCATTTGAGAAATGGAGCTCCAAAGGTTAAATGCTTTTGTCAGACTCAGAGCTGGGGCTCCGCTGGGAGGGGAGCTCTCCTCCTACCATGGATTGTTCAGGACGCTTGCCTGGACCACACTACCTCCCACAGGGAGAAGAGAGAAATGCAGCTCCATTAGCTGTCTCTGAACACGAAATTTGATATTCAAGTCACCCCGTGGTTGTGTGCAATCCCAGGGTCAGCCTCCGTTTAAATCGTGCCTCTTTAAGCATGGGCATTTCCAAGGGTAACTAGAAAAGGAAAAGTGGTGAGAAGTGAATGAAAAGGAGAATCAAGACGGGGGAGAAAGGAGAGGAAAAGAAGAGAATTGGGGACAGGCTTCTCAAACAAGAATGTGTATTCAGATCAGCTCAGCATCTTATTAAAAATGTAGATTTGGATTCAGCAGGTCTGGAGTGCAGCCTGGGATTCCGAATTTCCAACACGCTCGCAGAGGACACACATGCTGTTGGTCCGAGGGTTACAATTTAAGCAGCAGAGTGCTGAGAAACAGGCCTGTTGGAAATACGAGGGATAATAGTATGAGGTGCCCGTGTAGCCGTTGGCCAGGAAGATCTAAAGCTAGGGAAGGGTTGTTCCATTTCACTTCACCTGTCCCCATTTTTTGTTTTTTTAATCCTAAGGCTAAACGTTTTCCCGTGGAAGTAGCAGGACCTTCGGTGGTCTTTTGGTTCAGTGATTCCTAAACGTCTCCCTGCAGCGTAACCACCTGGAGGCCTCACTGATCCACGTTGCTGGACCCACTCACAGAGCTTCTGATGCAGTAGGCCAAGGGTTTTTGCATTTCTAGCAAGTTTCTGGGTGAGGTGGATGGACTGCCCGAGGACCTTGAAGCCCACTGCTTTGTTTCAACCCTTTCATTTTAGATATCAGAGGAGGCCCAGGAGAGGGAATGTGCTTCACTTTCAGTGACAGGTCAGTGAGGGGCAGACTGAAGCCTCAGGCTATTAACTTGGAGGCCAGTGCCCTTTGTGCTTTCCCACGGCTGGCCATCCTTGGTCAGGTCCTGTCAGCATCTTCTGTTCTGCAAAAGGTTTACGAGGACACTAAGAAGTGGCAATCGGCAAGCAGGCCGACCAGGGCGGTTGGGTGTGATTAATGTAACATTGGGGCTTTTGTGTCTGCAAGACACATGGAAACTGGCGTCCGTGAGAGGTAATCATCCCCTGGCTCTCTCCCCTCTGACCAGCTATTATTCTCCCCATGGTTTTGCTCAACAGGAACATGACTTCTGGGCAAAATTAGATTTGGCGTTTCCCCTTTCAGAGTCCCTTTCTCTCTCTTCCAGTGGTTACAGCTCCTGGCATTATTTATTCAAGTTTTCTTAAATCTTTTCGATAACAATGAGTGGAAATGGGCTTATTCCTTGGTTTCTCTCTTTTTTTGTCACTCATTTTGCTTCTTCCTCCCCCTTTTCTCTTTTATGTTCTTCCTTCCCTCTCTCTAGCCATCCTCCCCTCTATCCTTCCTTTCCTGGAATAACTGGATGTCTGAGACCCTCAGACATCAAGTCCAACTTCCTTGTCGCCCAGGTGGAAAACCAAGGTCTAGAAAGTCTCATTCCTGCATTGCTGGGCCTTCTAGAAGGGGCATGACAGGATCTCAGCCCTGCTGAGCTGCAGGCTAGGGTTGTACCCACCTGTCTTGGTTCCTTCCCCCCGTGGATCTCAACCGCTTTCCATCTCAGCTCCATTATTGAGTTGACTGTACTCCTCAGCCATGACATCTCTTCTACACATAGTAATTCGCAGACAAGGTATGGGTGGGGGTGAAAGGCCTTGTCCAGACCATTCAAACCCTTACAGGATGTTGGGGAAACAACACTTCCTTATCTTACTGATAAAAGTATAAGTTGTTATTTTTAAAAATTCAAGATATCTGACCCTATGGTTCTGGATTTCCACTTAAGGAGTCATCTTCAAGAAATACAGTATGTACGGAGGATCATTTACAATGATATTTACTGCATCTTTGTTGACCAGCCAGAAAAGAATTAACAGTGGAAACAACCTGATTATCTATCGATAAGAATTGTTCAGATAAATTAAGGCACATCTTTATAATACTACAAAACCACTCCAAAGAAAGGAGACAATCTGTGTGTACTGATCATGAAAAAAACCTACGATATATTGTCAAGTGAAAAATAAGGCAAGTTGCATCTACTCATAGGACCCAATTTCACTGAAATAAAGTTTATGTGTCTATAGATACTAGATTATATAAGCAGAAGTAAGAGAAAAGTGAAATGCCCAAAGATATATAATAAACTAGTAGAACAATGAGTGATTTTCAATATGTTTCAAAAAAACTCCCTTCACAGACTTCATCTTTCCTGGCAATGCTGATTTATTCCCACTTGCCTGTAGGAAATTGCACACTGCCTTAATCTCTTGCTCTCTTTCTCTCTCTCTGTCTCTCCTCTCCCACGCCCACCCACCCTTTGCTGTTCGTACACGCTGCGTAAGTGATGTTTGAGTACTTGCATCAGTGCTGAAAGACCCACAGAAGAAAAGCGCTGGTTTCCCGGTAGATCTTCCGCAAGGCGGGCTGATTGATTGCAGATTGCAACCAGCTCCAACTTTCTGTCCCAAATGACAAATGACATGCTCTTAAAAACAGAATAAAATATCCCATATGAGGAGAAGTATCTCTGCCAGACCAGGCATGAAAGGCAGTGAGCAATGAGAACTGTGTGTAATTCCTGACCTATCGGTTGCCTGTCTCATTTCTACACTCAGGGAACCAGTGTAAAGCTGGATCGGTTTGGCTGGGCTCCTTGGCTTGACACACAAGGTCCCTCCGCCATCCATCCCAACACCACAATTACCCCATTGGCTTCCTTTTCTGCACCTCTGTGCTGGCGGCTTCGAGTATGTCCCCATTTCCTAGACGTGCAACTTGGTGGCTTTATTCACATTCCTCCATAGGTTGAAATACTACACAGTCTTCAAAACCTGCCTGAATGTTTCCTCCTCTGAGAAGTCCTCTTTCATACACCCCTGCTCTTTCCGAATTGAACACTTGCTCGATGATTAGTTATTTGATGTTGCCTTGTACTACACTCGGTTGGCACCAGTTCTTCACACCAGGCTGTTCTTGAGGACAGCCAACTTGTCTTTCTTTTTCTTTGTCTCCTGACTGCCTCGTACTTAGTAGATGTTCAATGAACAAAATAAAGAATGAATGGAGGGGAAAAATGATTAGGGAATACATTGAATAGTGAGCTTCCTGGTTTGGTTTGGCCCACTAAATAATTACCGTTAAATCCCAATTGGGCTTAATTAATACTAGGAATTTTACTTGTGCTGTCACTGTCTAAAATGACTGCATCCTTTCTCTTTCTTTATATGTTGTTATATACCCGTAGCTCTAACATTGATTTTCTAAACACTTGCCTGGATCCCAAAAAGTCTCTCCTGAGATCATCTACCATTTTCCTTATGCTTGACATTTTATTTTATTGTCATCTTTTCGAAATTATAACCAAGACCGTTACCCTCTTTGTGCACGTAGCATTTTTCTTCCTTCGAATTATTTCCTTAGGGTAGGTTCCCAGGAGAAGGATTATTAGGTCAAAGCATATGAACATCCATATAAGCCTCATTAATTCTGAACCCACGAATTCAGAATTGGTGCTTATTTGGGCAGGTAGCAAGCTTTCTTTTACTCTCTCTTTGAAAGGAATATCACCATATAATAAATTGGCATAAACACAATTTCCAGGGCCTTATTGACAATATTTCATGCAAGCATTTCAAGCTTTCTTGTAGGCATCTTTGTGTTGCATATGGAATTGATATGTTAATTATAATTTATTCTCATCAGGTCGTTAGTGCAGGCCTTCAGCGATCAATGCTTGCTTACCTAATTTCCACCTGTTTCTGTACAACTGATGTGAATGAGGCACTGGCCACCGCCGAAGAGTCTGTCCTCCCCCTCCCCGCTCCCTGCTGCTTTCATCTGATACACACACGTATTAAGCACCTATTACTTGCTGGGTTATCTTTGGTGCTAAAGACTATAGCCCCTTCTCTCTAGGAGCTCCAGTCTCCAAAGGGAGGCAGGCAGGTAGGTAGACGCAGTGCAGCCTGGTGGGTCGGAAATGGTGGATGTGTGGACAGGACACTGTGCTAGCACCTCAGGGGCACCTCACACAGTGAGGGGCCAGGACAAAAATCCCATTAATCATTCAAGCTGAGTTAAGTTCCCAAGGAGGGGGAGCTTACCCACCAAACCCTTTAAATGGGAACATGTGTTACAGTTACTCCATGTACTAGGTGATGGTGTTTTCAAATACCCAGTTACTCAGCCTTTTCATTAATTCAGACTGAAATTTACCCCAAACAGTCTGAATTTGTGTTTAATTTTATGTATTTCCTTCGTCTGCAAAGAACATTAGGGAGAACCTAGGAAAATGAGAGTTCTAAGCTGGGCTCTGTTATTGATTTGCTCTGAGCCCTAAGCACATTGATGTGTCTGAACCTTAGATTTCTCATCAATAAAATGGAACTAGAGTATTATATGTGGTTATTTAGTTGGGGTATTATGAGTATAAACAAGTCCATTGACATAAAAATGCTTTAAATTAAAAAAAGAAAAGATGCAAGGTAAATGGATTTGTCTTATTTACTCAGTTCCTACAGGGCCTCCCTTAGTCCCTCATCCATCTCTTCGTTTGCAGCTCCCCATTCGACCGAAGTCACAAATGCAATCCACAGAACGTGAAAATGGCTCTCTAATAAGCTCTGTATGAGGCCCGAAAAAAAATGCCAAACAAAATCAGCAAACAGTCCGTCAGGGAGGCAGCACTGCTTCTAAGTGTGTAGGGAATGGTACGCTGCTCAGAAAAATTAGGCTCTAAATACAGCCGGTGCCGTCTGTGCAGCAGGGCTGTGGACAGGGGCGCAGGGAGGTAAGAGGAATCCATAGGAGGACTGGAGCTGAGACTCAGGGAAGTCGGGGTCCTGGAAGGGACATGAGATGTCATCCAGTACAAACCCAGAGTGGTAGGTACAGAAGGTCCCAGAGACGGAGAGGAGCAAGGACAAGAGCGGTCTACCTCACCCAAGCACTGGGGAGAGGAATGGTGGGCAGAGCGCATGGCTGGGGGTGTAGAGCCACTGATTCTTCCTGGAGGAGCATCAGTCCTGAGGAGGGCAGGAGTTGCCAGTTACTGGAACGTTCTCCCCACCCCCTGCTTTACTGAGATAAAATAAACAACTACATACTGTGTATACCTGAGGTGTACAACATGAGGCTTTGATACATGTATACATCATGAAATGATTACCCATCAAGCTAATTAAGTTATCTGTCACCTCCTAGAGTTACCATTTTTTGTTTGGTGATGACAATGAATATTTACTTTCCTAGCAATTTCAAATATACAACACAGTATTATGAACTCTTGTCACTGGGCCGAACATTAAGGTCTGCAGGATGTGTGTATCCCGTGTAACTGAAACTTTATTCCCTTAGCCAACATTTCCTCATTTCCCCTCTCCCCAAACCCTGGCCGCCACCATTCTACTCTCTGCTTCTATGGAAGTTCTTTTAAGCAGAGGTTGGGAACATGTCACACAGAGGAATTTCAAACAAGGGCCCTGGGGAGTGAGGAGTGGGAGGTGGGGTGGGCTTTCATTGAAAGGATCTTCAAGGCCTTCGTCATAGATCCCATACTTTCCGCCTTGAGATTCCCAGGATACTTAAATGTCTGGGAACCATCCTCATTTTCTGAAAACTTACAACCTTGTTATTCTAGCTAACAACACAAGACACCTAATTCTGACCATCGGGCACTCCTCAGACATCTGTGTGAATCTGTACCACTCAACTGGGACCTTTTCAGTGACTTTGGGGTTTTCCTCCAGTTCTGTCATGGTGGCTCTTCTCTTGCAGTCAGTGGTATCTAACAACTGTTCACAATGCGTACCATGTGTACCCTTCTACCTCTACAGAAGCTCTGATTATTAGTATTTCCCACTTTCCATGGTGGACCTAGTCCTGCCATCAAAGCTACCACCAGGTTGATGTGACTAAACATGGAGTTAGGACAAGAGCCATGCAAGCAGCTTTCACGAGCCGGTAGAGCTGGTTTCTGCACGCCGGTGCCTGGGACTACATTCTGAGCTTCTTTCATTGAGGTTTTGTTGCACCTAGGCTATTGGAGAGGGTGATATATTGGGAGGAGGAGGGAAGGATATGGAGACAAGGAAAAGTAAAAACAGGAAACAGTACAAATGTCCTGAAGCAGCTGAATGAATAAACAAAGTGGTGCATCCACAGGTAATTATAGAGGAGATTAAGCAGGAAACAGATATGTTTGTATAGCTGCTTTGGAGAGCAGTTGGGCGGTACCTGTATCATTTAAAACGGGCAAATCCTTTGATCCCACAATACCCTCTCTTAGTACCTTCCCTAGAAAACACACACACATATACTGGGAGGTATCGACCAGGCTATTTATTGCTAGATGATTTGTAAAATAATAGTGAAAGTATTAGAAGTGGCCTAGATGTCCATCAGTAGGCTAGCATATAAATACATTGTGGTTTATTGATAGCGTCAAATACTCTGAAGTAATTAAAAAGGATAAAGCATAACCATTTTTATAGACATATAACTTCTATAGGGGATTTTGTTGGGATGAAAAAGCAATTTACAGAACAACCCACATAGTAGGGTTCCCCATATATACTAAACACACAAACTCACACACACAAAGCAATACTTTATATTTTTGAAGATTATATTTACATTTACATGTAAATGTAAAAGAAAAATCAGGAAAGGTTTTAGCATGATAATGGCTGTTACCTATAATTAGAACCTTTCTTAAAACAAAGAAACAGCATTCACATATTGCTTGGATAATTAAACATAAATGCACTGTCATTAGGAAATATTATGATGGAATCTTATGGACCTTGTTTTGGATGTGTTTAGGAAAGTACCCAATTAAGATTACTTTGATAGATATTACAGTGAAATGAGACCTCGAGTAAAGATGTTTTGTCTGGCTGCCACGAAGGGAAACATGAAAGAGGAGAGAATAAGGTAGTGAGCAAGAAAAGATCACTGATAAGGAGATAGAGGAGACAAGGGATAGAGAAAAAATGAGAAGGAACAAACACTGATGGAGCGGAGGGATGAGGCAGGAGTCCGTGAGAGGTCAGACACGGAGGACGTCGAGGGGGTCTGGAGCTATTGGCGCTGTTTGTGGCTTCTCTTCTAGGGAAGCCAGGGCTACATCACACCCTTACCAGGTAATGGGCTTGATTTCGAAATACCTTAGTGCCTGTGCCGCATAGAATGTGGCCACTGGTAGAGTGTGCTCCATCAAGATACGTGCCCAGAGATTCACGACTCTTGCCTGGAGATTTATGCATCCAGGAAAGACTTAGACAGATAGCACTGCAGGTGTGACTGAGGACTTGCTCCTCAGGAGGTTGAGGAAGATCTCATGGTATGGGTGGACCTGGTCACAAGCATCCGCTATGTTGCACTGGACCTGCCACCAACGTGTCCATTTCAGGATTAGGCTTGGAGGGTCCATCATAAGGGCTGTGCATGAAGCCTCCCCACCTCTCTTTTTGACACCTTAGAATCATTTAAACTCATCAGCCAGAATAGAGTGCCTCCATGGTCCTATTTGACTCAGCACTTACACAAGTAACTATATAGTGTTTGGGGTATTATGCTGAAATAAACAGAATGAGGTTAGAACTCCAAAGGTGCAATCTCAGAGTCTGGTGGGAGTGAGGAATAGCTGCATAACCAAGGTAGAAGAAAATAGCAAGGGATTAGAGATGATTTGCTGTGAACGGATTGCAATGTTTCCTCATTGATTGGAAGGGCTCCTATTCATTTGAAGTTGAACTTTTATAAGCCCAAAGTATTTATTATAAGAAAAAATGAATTTTCTTTTTAGATGTGTGTAATGAACTCCAGCCATCTATCAGGAATCAAGTAATGAAATCTGAATGGTACACAAAGTCTGGAGTCAGGCAAATTGGAGTTCAAATCGCAGCTCTAGTTTTACTTATGAGTGACCTTGAGCAAATTGCTTTCCTGTCTGAGCCTCCATTTTCTTGTATATAAATGGAGATAGGATTTCATCACAGGGTGATTATGAGCATTAAATAATGTAATTACACAACATATATAGCACAGTGTATGTGTTTGTATATGTATTTTATAGACATGTATTATATATGTAAATGTATACATATGTTAGAATATACACTACATATGTAATATGTATACATAAATGTGTGTATAGGTATTTGTATATATGTGTAGTGTGTGTGTGTAAATATATATATCTACACATAAAATTTAGAATACCTTCCAAGGCAAGAGCTGAATTCACTCTGTGATTTGGACCTCTCCGGATGCTTTATGATCATGACAAAATTGCTTATTTCTCTGAGTTTCTTAATTTGTAGCATGAGTGTGCATTTGAATCTGTGCGTATTTTTTCCTTTGGGCCCTGGGGCTGACCTGTGAGGAAGGCAGGGCTAGACTGCCCCTCCCAGCTTACAGAGAAGGACACCAGAGCAGAGCAAGTTGGAGGGACTTCCTCAGGGTTACCCAGAAAAAGAGCATGTGTTCCTCCAGCTCTGTACATGGTCTCTCTCAGTCAGGGCCAGCTGGGATCCAGTCCGGGGAAATGAGTCCAGCCCTGTCCAGCTATATCCATTGGCAGAAGCACACGGGCTTGCAAAGTTTCTCTTTCTCTAATCTCCACCAAATCTGTCTCTTAGTCACCATGGTGGAACCATTTAGCTCTGTCTACTCCCCATTTTGTTTTTTCTACTAGAGTCTGCTTCTCCCTTAGGTGCCCTGACATCCTAGTGTCCTGCTTTCCAGGGATGGATCACTCAAGGCCAGAAGGTGGACCCTGGCTTTTCCCTCCACCATCAGTCCCTGAGATGTGCTGCTTCTGTGTGCTGGGAAACACCTGCCATTCAGAGAACACAGTGTAGAGAGAAGGGGTCAGGGGTTTCCTTGGCTGGGCAATCTGGTGAATGACTCAGGATTACAGAATGGGATTGACTCAGTTGTGTAAAGTTGCCAATTGCATTCTCTCTGTTTTTAGCATCCTAGGCTTCTATAATCTGTATCTAGGGCTAGGCATCTAGTACCATCCTGTTGGGAGTTTGAATTTTGATTGTGTCAACTCTTTGTGAGGTGCTGAGAAGACAGAGGTGGGGTGACTTGTCCTTGGGAAGCTGTCCATCCAAGGAAATATAAGCAATGGACAAAGGGAATGAAATTGTTGCAAAGAGATTAGGTCTAGCTGAATGACCTTGAACAAGTAACATGACCTCTCTGAGCCTGGTATTTTTGCATCTTTGTCATGCCTTTTTGGCCAAAATGGTAGTAGAGGGAGATAATTAAAACATGTGGCTCAGAGTAGGTGGTCAATAATTTGTAACTATAATGAGTACTGGGAGATCATCATAAAGGACCCATTCAGGCTGAAGAGGCAGCATGGCTGTCAGAGATCTGGGAGGGTTCCTGGCAGAAGTAATGCTGCTGGGCCTTGCACGATGAGTTGAGGAGAGTGGACAAACCTTGGCATGCTTTTTACCCACTCCCATCCCTCCCTCTGTGCTGTTTCCTATCCAGCCTCCATGCGTCACTCACGTGGCTACCCACCCCTGGAATTCCTTACCACTTTTCTTTGCTCACTCAAATCCTCGCTACCCATAAAACCCAGCAAAAGTCTGCCCTTCCAGCTGCCCATCTGAACTTCTCTGGCCTCATTTTGGCTTCAGATTAAGAATAACCCAGGGTTCACACTCATTTGTTCGCATATTGTTTCAAAGAATGGTAATAAGTATTGCCAGAGACTTCAGGGAAGTGTTATTCCAATCTCTGATTGTATAGATGGCTAACCAAGTCCCAAAAATGAGAAACACACAGCTTGCTCAAGTTCATAAACTGATGACAGAGCCAGACTTGGATCCTGGATGCATTCTGTTTTCCAGGGTTTTCTGAGTATTACCCCTTTAAGTAGATCATCTATTTCTGGAGTGCCTGGTATTTTCTATTCCCCGTGGAGTGGGTGCTGACATCTGCTACCACTGTTCCTAGGAAACCACAGGGCCCTGAAGCCCCTGCTGTGGGTCTGATTCCAGCACTGCTCTGTGGAGGTGACTGGCAGTTTTATATGCACTTTCCTCCCTAGCATATTCTCTGACCTAACGACTTCCTCTAAGGACCAAGGACCTGCAAAACTTCACTTGTTTTATGTTCAGTTTTACTTATAAACACGAGTAAATGTAACATAAATGCAGACTACCCTGGGTCACTGAATGAAGAAGAGAGGGAGTTAGTGCAGAAGAACATGCATGGAGAAGCGTCTGCCTCTGCAGTGGAGCTGTCTGATCTGTTTGGCCACTAGGGAAGCTGGTCTCTCATGCCTGCTGCTAAGGCAGAAAATGGTGTGGGAAGGAAAAGCCTGGAATTGGCAAGTTCACCACACACAGGACCTGTGTGCGCTTTGGGCTGCCCCCACATTGTGCCTGGGAAGCTGCTTTCTCCTTCTTGGAGCTGGCTTGCTGGACTTTGCCGGGGGTGGCCTGAGCTTTCCCCACAGCATCCTGGGAGGCGGCAGTTTATTCTGTTCTCACGAACTTGGCACACGTCACTCTCCCTCGCATTTCAACATGGACTTCTGGGTTAGTTCCCTCAACAAGATGTCATGCTGAAGTTCACTCTATGAATATGTGACACATGTATACGTATAATATGTGCAATACTTAACATATATATAGTGACCTTTTAAAAGTGAATTCTCCCAGTTTTTTATTTTGAAAATTATTTTTGAAATAGTTCCAAAAAACACAAAAATTTCAAAAAATTTTAATAATGAAAGAAAAGGGAAACCAGCAACTGTATCTATCCCCTTTACCTAGATGTGAATCATTAATGATTAGCAGCATCTGTTTTCTCTCCATTTGTCTCCCTGAAATAATAGCAATTCAGACATGGTGCCACTCCCCCTACAATATTTTGGCACACTTCTTCTAGGAATAAGGGTGCACATAAATAATAAATATAAATTTATTAATATAAATAATACATCCTCCTATAAATAATAAATCCATAAATTTTGTAGTAAATAATCATACCACTAAAACCCCTTAGAAAGTTAACTCTAGTTCCATGCTAATCTAATAACTAGTATGTATTTATTCAAACAGTCTCAGTATTCTCTAATCAAAGTTCACACACAGCACTTTTCTTTGGTCTCTCTGATCTCTTTTAATATAAAATTGCCTACCACAGCCTTTATTTATTATGGTTGCAGTGACACTGACCTTGTGAAGAATCCAGAGCAATATGCACAGATTTGTCCGTTTCCTCGTGGAGTTTAACTTACCCCTCTGTCCCCTGTACTTCCTATAAACTGGAAGTTAGGTATAGGCTCTTGATTACATTCAGGATACACCTTTTTGGCCAGAATACTTCGTGGGGGACATGGTGAGGGATCCGGCCCTCAGGGCCAGGGTTCTTCTGTTTCCTCTCATGGCAATCACCTTCTCCACTATGTGTGGGCTCCTGGACACAAATGCTTCAGGCATTTGGGTGTCCCTGAGGTGGCTCCCAAAGAGGGAACAGAGTGAATTCTGCCCCAGAACAGGAGTCACTTGAGTTCCCAGATTGTAAATAGTTTTTGACATCTCTGTGATCCTGAACACCTGTCCATTCCTTTGTATATCCACCAGTGCTACCTGTCCGGATCTACTGGACATAATATCTCACTTGCCACAGCCTTCAGCAGGACATGTCGTTCCTCCACATACGTCCCCAGTATGAATTCCCATTCACCCTTTCCCCAAAGAGTGTGCCATTTTCTGTAAATACTTGCACTGAGGGTCTGCCGCAGGCTAAGTTCTGGGATGACACAGTAAGCAGAGCTCTTCTGGTGGTCTCTGATGTGGCAGAGCTTAGATACTAGTTTTCTCTACTGGATTGGATTCCTTGAGAGGGAGAACTGGTCTTTTTCACTGTTAAGTCCCTAGCCCACAGCAAAGAGTTGCTGGGCAAACCATGTTGACCGTCAGCTGGGCAGCCTGAGAACATCTCCGTCTACCCCCTTGTCCTCACTCAAGACTGATCAAAGTCATGGGCTCTGACTGGAAAATATGTTCCAGGATGGGGCCGTAGAGCAGAGGTCCTGATCGGCCTGTTCTGGGAAATGGTCTCCTGTGCTCCCTTCTGCTTGGTGCTGACACACATATACTGTCCTTGAAATGGAACTGGAAGCTTAAGACAAGGTTCCCCTGTGGAGTAGAGGTGGGGACAGGTGGCCTTCAGACCAGCTGTTCGTGCTGATCTGGTTCAAAAACAACTTCCCGTCCAGGGACCAGCTGGATTCACTTGGGCCGAGAATAGAGGCACTACTGGTGACAAAGGCGGCATTCTTTGGGAAGAGTTCCCCATCTGGGGCAGAGTGCATAGGTCCCTGTGTCCCCTGGCGACATACTCTCTGAACACCACCCACTTAATACCACCCTCGGCAGCTGGTGTCCACGGACTGAATACATGTGTGAGAGTCCTTGAGTCTCTCACCTTACAATGTCTTCTGGTATCTATCTTCCTCATGAGCTACGCTGTTCTGCCCCTTCCAGTGACGTGGTCTGTGTGAAGGGTGTCTCCCCCACCTCCTGCCAGGTGTGTGGCTTCCCGTGGTGGCGGTCCTCCAGCTCCCATTGCCCCTGGTCCTCCTGCCAGCATTCTGCCTTATCCCTGACGATGGCGGGGTTGGGCCGACTTCAGCTGATGCATAAGAAAGATGGCCTGAGCTGCCCACAATCACTCCCTACCCAGTCCCTCCAGAGGGCTATCTTTCTCCCTCTCCCTGTCACTCTCCAGGTAAATAGAGTCTTCACTTCCTCCAGGAAAACCTCCAATACAATGCATTCAAGCCCGTCTTCTGCCTGGCTCCCCCATTACCAGCCACATCTAGTACCAGAGCCATTACCACATCCATTACCAAAGCGCTACCTCCTTCCGGTCTTTTCTCAGTGACAGCGACCTGACCATCCTACTTGAAATTGCATCCCTTTGAAATTGCCAGCACTTCCAGTCCCCCTTACCCTGTTCACCTTTCCTTTTATCCATGGTATTTATTTACTTCCTATTTTCCTTGCTTAAAACATTTACTTATTTTTGTGTGTCTCCTGCTAGGAAAGCAGTTTCACAAGGGAAGGGTCTGTGAGTGTTTTGTTCATTGATACATCTCAAGTGCTTAAATAGCGTCTAGTGCTTAATAAGTATTTACTGCGTGAGTATATGCATGAATGAATGAATGGAACAAATGAAGGAATGAATGGTGCAGCACAGTAGAGAGAGCACAGAGTTAAGTTCACGCGTACCTGGAGTCTCTTCCTGGCCTGGATCTTTTTGACTCTGTGATCTCGCTGTCATGTCACCTTCAGAGATTCCATTTCTACATTTTAAAAACTGGAGTAAATGAAAATCTCTACCCATTAGGCAGCTTTGCAGATTAAACTCGGGTATATGAAATGTGCCTTGCAAACTGGAAGGCACTGTATACACGTTAGCTTACAGTGGGGGAGGAATAAAAAAAGGAAGGAAAAAAGGAATGGAAAGAAACATGAATTGCAAGTGACCGGAAGGGGATTCTGGGAGCGAACTCCCACAGTCCCAGTGCAAAGCACTGGAGGGGATAAGACACCAGTGAAAATGAAGTGAAAGAAACTCAGGCTTAAAATACTTCATGCCCCTGAGGAAAGGGAGAGTGAATCATTCCACAGTTGTTTACAAGGAATCTAGAAATTGCAAAGTCACTGCATTTAGACTTGAACTGGTATTGATAATTTCACCGTGTTCGATGGGGACAAACCCCCCGTGGAAAAGAAATTGTAATTCAGGGTCCTGAGAGGCTCAGATGCCTGCTTTGGAAATGCAGAGGAGGGAAGGATGTGATGATAGATTAGTATCCTCTATGCACACCTTTCTGTAGCTAGCCCTTTACACACCCTTTCTCTAGCAAGAGACTTATGGATGAAGGAGAGTTATGATCCCATTGTGCAGGAAACAAGCCCAGAGCATTTATGTGACTAGTGCAAAGTCACACAGCTGATTAGAAGCAGAGTTGGGACTTGAACCCCCTGTTGACTTCATTTCCAGACCTGTCCTCCTCCTCCTCCTCCACTTTAGTGACTCTTGTATTTTGCTTTGAGATGAAGGTGTTAGGGAAGTTGCCATAAATGAAGTAGGATTTTATTTTGGTTTTAATAGATGGGGTTTGGACAGGTGAATTCTTTCATGTGTTCAACAAATATTTATTGAGCACCTACTGAGTGCCGGGCACAGTTAACAGGCTCATGCAGGGAACCATCCAACGAGTGAGACAATGTCATTGTCCGTCTGGAATTTTTGTTGTTGTTGGGAGAGGGCCGAAGCCTGGAGAGCGTGGTGAAATATAATAAGGTGTAAACAAATGGATGAAATAACTGCAGATAGGGACACAATGGTCTTAATTAAATGAAGACTGGGTAATGGGCTGGGAGCTGGTTTAGCTGTGGGGGTCAGAGATTGCCCCTCTGAGCTGTTTGCTTTGAGCAGAAGTTTGGGAGAAGGGCACCTTCTGCAGGGTACAAGTCACTGAGGGCCAGGCATCCCAGCATATTTGAGGGCTGAGAAAGGCCATGGTAGTTGGGGTGCAATCAATGGAAAAAGAATGGGAGAAGGTGAAGGTGGAGGTAAGCTGAGGTCAGTTCACATATGTGATGGTGGAGAGTTTAAAACACGTTCTTTACTCAGCTTCTCTCCTGTCCATCCTCCTTGTTCACTTGGATCGGCCTTCTCAGTGCCTGTGCTGGATTCTTCTCTCTTCCATCTCCAGATATTTGCAGCACCTCAGGTCTGAGTCCTGGTGCCTCTTCTCTGTGTTTACCAGAGGCTTGATGATGTCATCTCTTCTTACTTGTTCAACTGGCTTTATAGAATCTATCCTAACAACTCACATTTAGATCCCCAGCCTAGACTCTCCCTTGAACTCAACTCATACACCCCACTATTGAATGGCCTTCTTAAATGTGTCCTATCAGAGTCTGAATTCTTGGCTTCTCCTTTCAAATGTGCTTCCTTACCAACCCAGCTATTTCTACCCCCTACCCAAAATATCTATGGTTCTTCTCTTCACATTCTGCACTAGCAAATCCCATAGATTTTTACTTACAAAGTCCATCTCCAGGATTCCTGCCCCCTTGACTGGTATCACCCTCCTGCAGGCTGCTGTCAGCATTCATCTGGACCAGAGCCATGGCTACCTCGTGCTTCACTTCTTCCAGCTGTGTCCTCTTCCCACCCTCAGCTCTTCTCCACAAAGCCACCAGAGTGATCTTTCTGAAACCTGACTCATTCTGTCACCCTTCTCAGACCCCTCCAGCGGCTTTTCATTACACTTAATGAAAAATCTAAGTTCTCCCCATGCTCAACCAGACCTCCTTCATGTAGCCCCTGCTGCCTCTCCAAAGTTACCATTTCCTTCTGTCATTTGTCAGATACTCCAAGTCCGCTCCCAGCATTGGACACTTTGCAGTCGCTTTTCCCTTTGCCTGGGGCAGAGCTAAGCCTCCTCTATTTACTTCACTCAGATCTCCGGTTGTATGTCTCTTTATTAGAAAATTTTCCACTGCCCCCATATAAAACGAGCCCTCTCTATTCCTGTTGCTTTCTGTCTCTTTACCTTGTTTTATTTTTCCATGAGACTTACCAGTGTCAGCATTCCATTACATATGCATCGGTTTGTCGACTGACTTGCTCTCCTACTAGAATGTGGGCTTTACAAGAGCAGCACCTTGCCTGATGCCTGTCTTTTTCACTGCTGTATCTCCTGCATTTAGAAGACTGCCTTCAACATAGTAGGTGCTCAGAAAATATTGGCCAGATGAATGAATAGCTGGGAAGTAAAGGAGTCAACTGATCATGAGAGAGACATGCTCACTCCTTCCTCAGTTATTTCAGAACCTACTATATGCCAGGTCTTGAGCTAGGGGCTGAGAATACCCTGAACGAGCCACCTTTAGCTCCTCTCTCACACAGAATGCATCACGTAGCAGGGACAGAAAGAAGCAACTGGCGATTTTAGTACTAGGTAATGCATATTTTGACTGGGAAAGTGCAAAGTGTTATTGGTGACTAAGAATGAACCTGATAAACAAGGGAAGACGTTTTCCAGCAGAGAATACTACAGGAAGGTGGGAGGTCCTGGTAGTCACAGCAGGTTTGTGTACTTGTTGGAACTTAATAAAAAATAAACCTGTGTATCTGCCAGGGCCAGGGAACAATTAGGAGTTAGAAGCTGGTACAGACAGTAGGCGAGCCAGGTTCTGGAATGTGTTCTGCTCAGAACTTAGAGGTCTGGACTGCAGTTTAGGTAGTGGCTAGTCTCTGAACATAAGGGGAAAAAATGTAAGGAAAAGATGAAGGTGCGTGAGATTAGTTATGAATGGGTCCACAGAACAGCTCTGTTTGACTGGAGTTAGGATAGAGTCATAGAGGAAGGGGCTGGGAATGTGAAGTTTAACTCTGATCATGAGGAATCTTGAACAGGAATCCAGAAGGTTTGCTATTTATTTTGTGGATAGTGGGGACTCAATGACGGCTTCCCAACAAAGTGGAGGAGGCAGCGTGAGCCAGCCCACTCTTTGAGAAGGTAATTTTGGCTGTAATGTCGAGGGAGAATTGTAGGATCATCCCGGTGGAAGCAGGGGAGCCCGGGGGTGGCATTTGCACCTCCATGTGTCTTGGCTAAGAACCTTGTTTCATTTAATCCCATGAGTCTTTTCCTGCAGATCTCTGGACTTGCCGGAGGGCTACTGATTGGAAAAGTGAAAAATGAAAGTACTAAGGTGTTAAGGATTAATTCCAAAATTCCTCACTTCTGAGGCTTAAATTGCCACCTCTGCCTATGTGTGGAACAGGGCACAGGAATAAATAGAAACAGGAAGTCACTGAAGACATGGGCAGTTTGGAAATAGGGTCCTAAGGTAACATGCCAGACTCCAGGCCTGAGTGTTGGCAGCAAAACAATCCAATTGGGAGGGGAGTTGCCTAAAAACATGAGTTTCTTAATATAGAAAGGAGAGAACATCTATTCATAAACTGCCTTGATTTATTTAGGAATTATTTATTGGGTACTTTGATGAGTTCCAGGAATGTACTAGAGCTGAGAAAAATAGAGCTGACTTGTCTACTGGAGGGGTGGGACAATAAAATCACCACGAAAATACAGAATTGTTGGCTGTTCGGCAGTCTAGGCAACAGAGCTGGCTAGGGGAGTCAGGGAGAGTGTCCTGGAGAAGTCACCTTCTGGCTGAGGCCCTGTAGGTGGGAAGGAGTTTGCTAGAGGGAATGGAGAAGGTTGTCTAAAGAAGAGGAGGCCTCAGAGGCCCTGTGGTCCTGAGGTTTTCAATTTCACTCCATGGGAAGGTCATCTGGGAGCCTGTAATGAAGGCAGGCAGTTACTCCGATTTGCTAAGTGTAAGTGAGCTCTTGTTTCTGAGCTTCTTGTTTAACATGGAGTCCCCCCGAATCCTGATATAGGTGGCCTCTGGACCTTGTTTCACAGAGCACAGACAGAATCTGGGTCGGATAGTTTTCAAACTGAGCTCCTCAGCCTGAATGCTAGGGCGGTGACAGGAGGAGACAGACCTCAGGACCATCCCCGTTCCCAGGGAAGTCCCGCTTAAATCTAACTTAACCTACTTTGCAGAATATGTCGTGGGGTATTATTATTTGTGTTCTCCCTAGAAAAATGCAAGTTCTTTGTCCACATGGTTCAATTCTGTAGCCCTGGCACCTAAAACGGAGACAGAATCATGGTAGAATCTCCAAAGCAAACAAACAAATACTTTCTTGGAAGAATGAGTTAATGAAACAAATGTTTTGTGTCCAAACAGAAAGACAAAGGCCACCGGTCCAGTCTAGCTGTTCCATGTATGGGGGGAAAAGTGAGATCCAAAGGGGACTTACTGTCTATGGTAGGCTCACTTGTTGAAGTAGATAGTAGACTTACAATGCTTTTGCTCAAAAAAGTCCAGTGCTTCTTCCTCTGGACCCTACGTCAGCCTTTAAGGAGGCCAAAATATTAGCAGCACTTTGCTGAAAATGGAAGGGGTAAGTTAGAAATACAACTTCATATAAATTCATGGACCTGAAATTCACAGTAGGTAATTAGCTTGCTAGACAGAACCTTGGATTGAAAGTAATCACTAGTCAGATCTGGTGTGCACACAGTGTGACTGAGAGAGATCTAATTGAGATTTTTGAGCTCAGTTTCTTCATCCGTACAATGGAGATGATAATAACCACCTCCTGTGAGTATTAATGCAAAGCACCCGGTCCATATGAGGTGGCCAACCCATATTTACCCACAGGCACATGGATCTGAAGGACCAAGCATGCCCAGTGTTGGAAAATAGATGTTATTTGTGGCTGAGTCTGTGGACTTACGTGGATGAGGGTGTGCACGTGAGAGAGGAGCTGGCGCTCTTCGGCAAAGTCCCTCATGAGCTTGCAGGAGAATGGCTGCCAGGCAGTGGCTGCCGTCGATGTGGCCACTGAAATGTCTTTACACCCAAGAAAAATAACATGTGCTGACCATTTGTGAGGACACCAAATAGAGGAACTGGAGAATCATTTGATGGAGAGGAACCATTTTTATGTCCTTTAGAGGAAAGAACAGAATTAAAAATTTGAATCTAAGGATGGCCACAGGCTAGACCAAGAGTCTGGCATTTCCCAGTGTGTTTTGGAGTCTCATCCAGTGAACTCAGAGCTAAAAAAAAAAAAAAGTGGGTGAAGTAGGTAGTCTCTTCCTTAAGTATCATCTGTCACCCCAGTGCCTGTGTGAGGCTAGCGTCCCTGTCTGTGGTGACAGCATGACTAGTTCCCTACTGAAGCATTTGCAGTCCACCTGAACACTCAGAAGACAGTTCCTGATATTCCACACACACGGTTTCTTCCCAAAACTCATAGAGTCTCCTAGGCTGTAAACACAGCAACAGCAATGCTTTCCAGTCACCTCGCGGCTCTGACTTGTGCGTCTCTGACACTGTTCTGCGGATTCTGCCCTGACATCTTCGGACATCTCCCTGCTTCCCAGAACAGCCTGTTCTGTTCCAATGAGACCTGACGGTCAGAAAGAGCTTGCTTTATTGGGGTGGCTTTCCCTTACCTTCGCCTCTTCCTGGCCACTCCACCTTTAGCTCTGGGAGCCATGTTTTCATAGCCTTACGACTCACGGGGCTCCGCCAAAGAGGAGAGTTGATGGTACCATCCTTCTTCCCGTGGTGTTTGGGCAAATACCTCTGAGAAGCCTTAGACCCTCGCCACCAAATGGTGTTTTTCTTCCTCACTGCATATATGAAGTCATTTACCTTGTTTAATCATAAATGCCACGTGAAACATGTTTGTTTTTTTAACTCAGGTGTGATCTGGACATTTTCTAAAAACATCGGTTCCTTTGAATATGTATTTAAGTAATGACTTTACTACTTAGGCCTGAAGGTGCTCTAAGTAAGCTGTGTGGGAAAACATCCTTGTTTCCTGATTTGCTTTGGCCCAGTAGTTTTAAAATATTTTTAGGGCAAGGGAATCCTTTTGTTAAAAAAACACACATATTTTACTGATCTGTCTCAGTAGCTCAATCTCTAAGTCTTTGATGGGGCATCCTTGATTATTTCCTTAAAATATATTATTTGACTGGCTGGGTCAATGGGTTAAATCAAGGTCAGCAAACTTTTTCTGTAAAGGGACAGACAGTAAGTATTTTAGTCTTTGTGGGCCCCTGGTCTCTGTTGCAACTAAGAAACTCTGCTATTGTAGTACAAGATACCCCACAGGCAGCATGTAAACAAATGAGTGTCCCTGTGTTGCAATAAAACTTTATTTACAAAACAGGTAGTGGGATAAATTTGGTCTGTGGCTCTATATTGTTGGCTGACCCTAGAGTCAAATTATGTTTAAGGATTTCGGTACATTTAAGTTGATGATGACTTGAGATCCCTAATTCCTGACTTTAGACCAGAAATTCAGTGAATGTGTATTGAATGAGTTGAAGAAAAAGATATTTCCTAATTAGTTTAAAACAGGGACAGGAAAGCTTTTTATGTAGGGATGTGAAAGAAGGATCTAGTTGGGAAGGTGGATTTAGGGGAAGGCTCTGAGATGGAAGCATGCTTGTTAATACTAAAATATTTTAACAAGAAAGAAATTGGTAATTCAGTGCAATGTTACCTGCTGGGGAAGTTGTTCATTTTTCTCCTAAAGAGATGCACTGTGGGCAGAGGGAAATGAGCAGAGGTCTTGGTGTGCAAGACCTGGATTTTATAATGAGCTCTGCTATTGACAGCTGTGTGTCCCCGGAAGATCATCTCCCCTCTCAGAGTCTCTGTGTTGCCATCTAAGGATTGAAGGCAATACGAAGATGTTCTCTATGATCCCTTGGAGCTCTCAAAATTTTGTGGTCCGAAAGAGAAAATTCACATAATTGCAATGTTGAATGGGATTTATGATAATTGGAAAATAATTGCTGCTTCAAACTTTTGTTCATCTATATTTAGTTATGAGTCATGCTTTCACAATAGATGCTTTGGAAATAAGCAGAGAGACAAATTGAGTAAACAGAATTTTAAATATTTTATTTATATGCAGTTTGTGTAATCCCTGGAGCCCATGAGCATATTAAGATCATTTAAAATATCCATTAAAAGTTATGTGTTATGTGACAAACTCCCCTTTTAGAATGCCTTGCCAAGGGATAAATAGCTAACATTTATTGAGTAGCTACTAGTGCCAGATTAATTGCATTCATTATGCCTAATCCTTCCAGCAACCCTGCAAGGTTAAGTACCGGGATTCTTACGCACGGAAAGAAGATCGGAGAGGCTGAGGCATCTGCAGAGGACTGCTCTGCTAATGAGTGCTGTACACTCATCCCAAGCCAGCCTTTCTGACTGCAGTCTGTGCTTCTCAAGGACGCCATGATATCTATCTTTGCGGAAGGACCTGTTTTGTGTCCCTCTTTGGGGTGCTCAGTGGAATGAGTTGTTTGCTTTCCCTTGATGTCCTGTATTTTGTTCTTCTGCAGAGCATTGCCCATGCTCTTGGCAAGGTGGTTTGGGAGAATTTTAACACCTTTCCTCCACTGGCATGATGCCAGATGGTCAGAGGAGGGGGCAGCGAGGCACAGGGAAGACCCAGGCAGAGAATCGTGGCGTCTGAGCTTCTGGCCCAGCTCTGGCGTGGGTTTGCCCTCCCTGGTCTGGGCCTCATTGTCTCCCCTTTTGACGGGAATGGCAATACTCCCCCTCTTCCAGCTTGTCAGGAGGATAATGTGTATGGTGACAGGGCTTTGTCAAGGCCCAAGCACACCACAGACCCCACAAAAATGGAGATAATGGGATGGGACCGTGGATGAGGAAACAGGACACTGGATCTGAGATCAGGAACCTAGATTCTCGTCCCTCTTGCCACCGATGCTGCTGTGGCCTTGGGCAAGCCCCTTCCCCTTCTCTGGGCCTCAGGGTCCTCATTTGTAAAATAACAGCAATGTCCTTGGATGATCACTTCAAAAGCCCTTCCATCCCTGTTTTGGATTTAGTGTGGTGTCGAGGTGGTTCAGGTGACCGAGGGCATCTCAGGAAACTGGCCACTCAGAGTAAAATAAAGAAAATGCATTCTAAGCTGCTTTCCCCACAATGAATTCCATAACCTCTGTTGGGCTCCCTGCGCCCAGTCCCGGGATGTTCTGTGAAGAATTCTACCTGCTTGTCAGGGAATGGTCCATTTATATGAAAGCTTGACCATTCCAAGTGTGCTTGTTGTGTTTCTGTTCTTCCCTCTCAACTTTCTGCTAAGTGAGAACAGCTCCATTTCAAGAAGCTGCTGCTGGATAAGTTGCCCTGTTTTCTCTGAACTTTATTCCCATGAGAGCCCTCAGAACTGCTGCTGGGGTTGGTATAAGAATAAAACGCCATTACCTAAGTGAATACACTTTCAAAAATAGAAAAGCTCATGTACAAATCGTGAGCAAGGATTATTTTATTCTCTACAGTTAAGTCAGTGTCTTCACCTGTAATTATAATAAAACTTTCTAATCATGTTTTCCGATATTTTTGTTTGTTGGTGGTTTTTTATTTTTTGTTGTTGACTCTTCCTCTCCTTATCCCTACTTGTTAAGTAAGATGCAGGATTTCCCCTTCACACCTGTCCTTGGGCTCACCTTTCCCTGAGCTGGCTGGGGACCATGGGGAGAGGCTGAGAACGGTAGGCAAGAGAATGTGCTCTCTCTCTCTCTTTTTCTTTCTCTCTCAGCTCAGTGATTTCATCTCCTCACTCTCCTCCTCTGTGATTCTTCTTGTTCATCTCTGGGGATAATTTTCTGCTAACAGTAATGGAAGTGGTCCCACATTCCCCCACCCCCATCACCCAGACACTCAGAGACTTGTTTTTATTTCACTTCCAAATTTAGCTAATGCAATCAATGGGATAAGCCACCTAGGAATAAACAAATGCAAACATCCCGTAACTGTAATCAGTTATGCTTTCAACAAACATTTACTGGGGTGCAGTGCCTATAAAATATTCTAAACTCTATTCTTGGATTAGGTCACAACACTAGAGTTACGTATTTAGAGGATAATGTTTGACTCTCAGAGGAAATTGCTTTACTGAATGATGATGCTTTTGACACATGCACTAGGCTACATGGAGCCAATCGAACATTGGTATATCACATACCAGTATCAACTACATGCATCTCTGTATGAGAAACTATGGGAGATGTTTGCATGTTATTGTAGCATCTAGAAAATGTGTGCCTCTCCAACAACTTTGAACAACAATTGCTCTGTTATCTTCTACACTGTATGGCTCTTTTGGTCGTGATTCCCTTTTTCCTTTGGCTGCAAGGAAGATCAGAAACATTTGTAATCCACTTCTGTAAAGTCAGATCCTTACAGGATTAAGTTTGCATGCTAATTTTAACCCAAATGTCCTTTTATTTTCTTCCCTTTCTTTTTTCCATTTTTCTGTATTTCTAAGTCTATACAGTATGTGTGTTTCTGAAAACCACCTCCAACTATTTCTGCTATGAGGTCAGAGTCAAGTGAAAAAAAAAGCTGCAAAACATGCTCTGTAAAGCAGAGTAAAGCAACACTTCACTTCAGAGTGAAGCCTTGATCTAGAAAACAATGGCGGGAACTCATGTTTCTCCAGCACTTCTACGGACCCAGTACTGCGGGAAGCTCTTTCCTCACAACCCCAAGAAGTAGAAATTACCATCTCCCATTTAAGATATAATGAAAGAAAAAAGAAAATTTTATGCAATATAAACATTACTATAAGTGCACCCAATGCAAATAATAATAATCATACAGAGAGCAGCTTCAATTGCCCATACCCTGTTGTAATTTACAAACTTTTCTGACCATTATTTCAGCTGGGGGAGATGCATGGTTTTAGTTCTCATTGCATATGAGAGGGATTTTATAAACTGTTGGTCCATTTCTTAAATTCAAGCCCACTCCTTTTAACATAGTTCACAAGGATCAAACCACCTATCCTCAAAGTCCTACCCACAAGTAACCTTAAAAAGAACATGTTTCTTCTCCCAGCCCACCATCCATCCACTGTCACCTGGTTTCCCACTGGGGCCTCTCATATAACCATAGCAACAATGATAATATTGATAATAACTTTAACATTTTATTGAAGGCTTATCATGTTCTAGGCGCTGTGTTGCATGATTTAGTGGAATCCTAAACCCACTCCTGTAAGATAGATAGGCTTCCCGTGGATTACATCTGCATTCTATATAGAGTGTAAGCAAACTCATTCACAATTTCACAGCTAATTGGTGGCAGTCAGGTTTTAACCCAAGACTTCTACCTGCAGATCCCAGGCTGAGAGATACAGAGCCTACGGTCATCTAATACAGTCAGCTTATTTCATTTCCCAGGAGAGTAAGCCCTTCCCAAGGGCACAGAACCAGTTCTCTTGCCTCAGTCTTTTTTCCTTCTTCAGCACTACCTCACACGCAGTGTGTGTGTGTGTGTGTGTGTGTGTGTGTGTGTGTGTGTGTGTGTGTTTATGTGTAGGAAAGCAGAAGGCTATTGAAGACAATGAGGGAGAATTCCTGTAACAGCAGTGCTTTGCTGTAAAAAGAGAGCGTTGGGCTGTGGTTTTCTTTCCAGCCTCATCCTAAATCCTGCAAACCTGGCCCCGGTCTTCAGCCATCCTGTGCCTGTTATAACCCGCCTCTCGCCTCCCGCTCCTCCAGTGAGATGGGCCTTGCTGCAGCCACCCGTGCCTTCCATCCAGGATCCTTTTTTAATCTCAGTCTAATTGGTTTGCCTGCCCTGCTGGGATGCTTAATTGGGCATAAGCATATTCCACGGATCCTGTGCCATTGTGAGTTCTGCCTTCTCCTCCAAGGGGAATTTGCTTGCTCTGTGGGCTCAGAAGGAAAGATTTATTTTATGTTGTGCTCAGTTCACTGAGAATTTACATGAAATTGTTCCTGGGCCCGCAGAGCAGTTAGACAACATTACAACCAAGGCTTTCCACTTGCCTTTCTTTACTTTTTTTTAAGTGGCATGTGGCTGTGGAAAGGGTGCTACATTTGGAGTTATGATACCTAAAGCCCTGATGTCAGCCCTGCCAGTCATTTGCTGTGTGATCTCTAGCAAATAATATCTTTGAGGTTTAGTTTTCCTATCCATGAATTGAGTGAGCTGGATTTGATGATTTCTGTGAAAGGGGTCAGAGTGATGCTTTTAGAACAGGGGCCATACTGCCTGTGGGCCAAATCCCACCTGCCTTTTGGTTTTATAAATAAAGTTTAGTGGAACACAGCCATGTATTATCTATGGCTGCTCACACTGCAAAGATAGAGCTGAGTAGTTGCGATCCTCCCTTCGCCTCCATTTTTGCACATGGAGCTTCCTGAAATGCCCTTTCCCTGTCTTTGGACAAATCCTATGTTACCTTCAAGATTCTACTTGTACAGGATACCTATGGCTGCAAAGCCTAAAATATTTACTATCTGGCCCTTATCAGAAGAAAAGATTTGACTACTCCTTTTTGAATGTAAATCAGATTATGCCATTGCTTAGACCATTTTTTGACTTTCTATATTCCTTAGGGTTTAAAAATAAGTCTTCATGAAATATAACATAGCCTTTTTAGATCTGTGCCCTTTTTAGATCTGCAGCCCCCTCCCCAGCTCCTCCTCCAGACTGCGTTAGAGACCCTCCCTGTCTGATCCCTCTGATTAAAATTACCATTGCAAATAGCAGGCCATAGTTTAATAGCTTTCCTAAACATCCAGTTTTATCCAGTAAAATGGAACAGTCTTAGGACTAGGAACTCTGTCCGTGGTGCTGAAGGTCATGCCTGACCCAGAGTCAGTGCTTCCCAGTGACACCCCCAGTTTTCCAGCTCTTCTCGGGGAGCCTGCACTGTGCTCATCAGGTCACAGACATCCCCCCACTTGGGCTTCGCAGCCATCATGTGAGGGAGGAGCCAGGTTCTCAGCATCAGCTTCCTCCCTAGTTTTTTCACCAAAGCAGCGCAGATGGTGGGCCTTGGGTGTATAGCTTGTGAACAGGAAGACTGTGGAGGCTGTTAAAAAAAAAAAGCAAAAGGAATTGAATCATGGGTTTGTAATTTTGTGGTGGTGGTGGCATTATTCCTTTGCATCAATACTGGTTTTATGGTTCCTATACTACCTCTCAATATCTATATTAAAAGAGTGATTTTAAGAATCAGAATACCAGCTTTCTGTTCCCAGCTCTACCACTAACTAGCTGTGTGACGTTTGACACACTGCTTAACCTCTCTGTGTGTAAATGTTACTTTTGAGGAACATAGCTGTATTTACATGAAAAAAGTAGTAACCCAAGGCCATAAATTATAAATAAAAGAGGTGTATGTATATATGCACACACACGTGTAACTATGTACTTATAATGTATGTTTATATGTGTATATAAAATTTCATAATTGCATATATATAATTTTATAAATTTCAAGAATAAGTTGCTGAGGCAATTTCTTTTTCCCTTAGAAATATCTGACATTTCTCATTGCCTTTTATTAGTCATCTATTGCTGAGTAACAAATTGCCCTGCAACTTGGTAGCTTAGTAGCTTAATACAACCGTATTTATTATCTCCCAGTTTCTGTGGGTCAGGGACCTGGGTGTGGCTTAGCTGGATGACCTTGCTCTCACCGGGGAGAGTTAGTCATTTCAAGGCTCATTTGGGAAGGGTGTGCTTCCCAGCTCACACAGTGTTAGGAGCCGCTTCTTGTGAAGTCTCAGTTCCTCAGAAGCATTTGGCTGGAAGCTTTCCTCGGCTCCTTGCCATGTGGATCTCTCCATAGAGCATCTCATCACACAGCAGTGAGCAAGAGGGACACACACACACACACACACACACACACACACACACACACACAGAGGCCAGGCAAAATGGAAGTCGCAATATTTTGTAACCTAACCGTGAAAGTAACATTCCATAGCTTTCACATTCCTGTTATTAGGAGCAAGTCACTGGGTCCAGTCCAGCCCACACTCCAGGGAAGGGGATAAAACACAGGGAAGAGTGAACACCAGGGTGTGGGGACCATGGGGAGCCATGTCACATGTTACCTACTACACCTACAAAATTCTCCTCAGTGGGCTCGCAAGTCTCCTGCCCTGTCCCCATACCTGGCCACCCCGCTGCTCCATCTCACCTCCTGTCATTTACCCTTCTTCATACACCTCCCTTCCTGTTCAGCCCTTCCCATGAGGTACTCTATATGCCCTGCCACTCGCTCTGCCCCTGCCCATGTGGACAGTTGTGTGTGGTTTTTTTTAACATATTTCTGTTTATCTCAGTTGAACTTCAACTGTAGTTCAGATATGATCCCCCCTGTGAAGCTTTCCCTGGGGACCTGATTGACAATAAACAGGAAATATTTTCCCCGCCAAGTGTATAACTTCTTAAGGACATGATACTGTGACTGTGATGTGTCTGCCCCCCTTCCTGTAGACATCACACCCCGCACTTAGTAGGTGCCTTGTGAAGGTTCATTGAGAGCAGCTGATTAACTTAATAGGTACCTATGATGGGAAGGTACTGAGCTGACTTTATTTAGAATTTGAACTATGTTATGAGTTATGGACAGAGATTCCTTAAGTATACACAGACTATAAACTCTGAGGCTTAGGAAAGCATTTTTCAGACTGTTTCTTCTGCATTAGGAGTCAGACTCAACCACGGAATTACAGGGTGTATTCTGGCATGATTCCCACCCTGTTCTGCTTCTTCATGCTCCATGCCCCTTTGTTCATTCATCTCTCCCATCTTGGGGTAGGAGAGAGACCTTTTCATTAAATGCTGGTTTCCATCATTTATCTAGGCTGACCTTACAACCCTCTTGGCCAATATGTTTTTCTCCGGGGACCTTGAGCTTGTAACTCAGGCAGGTCAGAGAGCTGGTGGTTCCAGGGAGAGCTTCATCTTTGGTAGTAAGGGAGGTCATTATTAAAGCAAAGGCAGCCTGAACGAAGGCCCTTTAAATTTCTACTTGTATTCAGTTTGCATGCTCCTTGTTCATTGTTCTTGAACCTTTAATGATTTACATGTCTGGAAATTTGCGAGGAAATAAAGTTATAAAACTATCTTTCACATTAGATTAGTGCCTGGCAGCTTCTAAAGATATTTTCACACACTGTGTTCCATGTAATCTGTGCACCAGAGATAGAAAATAGATACTATTAATTGGATTTTACAGATAAGGAAACGTAGGTGCAAAGAAGTGGCATACTCTACCCAAGACTGCACCACATAGTTTACAGGAGGCAGAGTGAGACCCTGAATCGGACTTCCAAGTTCAATCCCCTTAGTCTTGATCTACTCTATCATTAGTGAAGGGAAAATTGGAAATTTCTCCACATGATCTTTAGAACATAGCTTAATTTCTTCCAAATAGTAGATTCTTCCAATGAGCGCATGTTAAATTTTTGCATAAAATGGAGCTCTGGGCCACTTTATTTGATCTTGGCATCGTCTAGAACAGGTCCCAAGCTGCTTTGCTCCTTAGGTCTGGCCCATTGTTATATAGCCTGCCTGCCTTCCCCCCTCCTTCCCTTCTATCCATTCATTTGTTTATTTAGTCATCCAGCTGGCATTCTTATGAATCCTACTATGTTACATGTACCAGGTACCTAAGAAAATTCCATCTCTATGGTGTCATTCCCAAATAGTGAGAGAGATGGCTAAGCAACTAGACAACAGGGGTTTTTTGTATCCTTCATATGCTCTGTAAGCAGCATGACACAAGCAGTGCTCAATACATATTTGTTGGCCGAAGAGGATTGAGAGCTCCAGGTCTAAGTACCATCTGACAAATATTAAAAATAATTGTTGTTTTTCTCTTACCTAAGGAGAAATGCCTGGATGGGACGGCTGGGTGGACTCTCTGGCTTGGGGACAGAGGTATAAGCTGAGGGATTTCGCTCCTTTCTCCTGTTCAGGGAGTTTGCCCGTTGGAAGGTGAGGAATACAGCCATTGAGAGGAGAGACCTGGTCCGTCATCCAGTGCCCCTGATGCCGGAGTTTCAAAGGAGCATCCGCCTGCTTGGCAGGAGACCCACCACCCAGCAGTTCATCGATACCATCATCAAAAAGTACGGCACCCACCTTCTCATCTCTGCCACCTTGGGAGGTAGGTCGGCAGCCACTGGTCCCTAGTTTTGTGATAACTTCAAGTCTGGGTTGGAGGGGAGGGCGGAATTCCCTAGGATCAAAGCTAACGTAACATCTCTGCCATTGTACATCACTCGAAGCCTATACTGCCAGGTAAGCCAAATTGTCTTGGTTGTGATCCTATCAGTGCAGTTGACGCCATTCTCTGGGGTGGTCTAACTTGACAGTTTACTAACTTTGAAGAAAATACAGTTTCGCCTTGGAATTAGCTCAGTTCATTGGGAATGTTTAATCATATCATGCCTTTGGAATGTAGTCTAATCTGGGGAAATAATTAAACTTCAGGTGTTGTTTAGAGAATTGCTTTTATTTAAGGCTGCTTTTGGGACTGATAACTTGAGGTTATCATTTTATACCCTGCTGTCATTTGTATCTTACATGAGCTTGGAGCCGGTTAGGAGGAAAGCATACCACCTGTTCCACCCTTCTCAGCCTAACCCATCCCTCCTCATCAAGTCCAATCAATCTCTAAGGGAATAAGAAGACAGGAGGATAAGAGGGAGAAACAAAATGCAAAACAAAAGGAAATGGGAGCAGTTAGTGCATTTAGATGATTCTGGGTCATGCCTGCATACATCATTTCGTATTATTAGCTACAATCCCTTGGACATCAGTTTTCTCCCACGATGGCCAGGTCCACTGAACTGGGAAAGCCTCTTTGGTGGTGGAGCACCATGGGCCACCTGTTCAGGGAGCTTGGAGTTTATACGGTGCACTTAGATATGACCCATCCCAACTAAACAAGATCGGTGAAATGATGGAGGCAGGGTGGGGGGACTGAGGTATACCAGTTGATCTCCTTCAGAGGAAGGGTGAATCCTACAAGCTGGAGTGGTTAGTACACACACTTCATGGAGAAAGTAACAGGTTAGCTCGAGAGGAGTTGGCTAGGCAGAAGGAAGATGGTGCAGCTTTCTAAGCTGAATACACAGTGTACATGTCAAGGAAGACCAGATTAAGAATTTGGTGCTGTGGGGGAAGTGGGAGACTGGTTGGGTAAATTCACTCATTCTTACCATCATCAGCTGCCACTACCATTGAGTATTTGCCCACAATAGGCATCGTATGTTGTTTTTAGTTCTCAGAAACTGCAATTAGGTCAAATTATCTCCATTTTAAAGATAAAGAAGCTGAGACTCAGAAGATCTATGGCTAATAAGTGACAAAGCTCAGGGTTTTTTTTTAAATTCAGTTTATTTAAACTAAAAACAAAACAGTTCACCTTAACTTTTTAACTTAGGCTACTCCTTTGTCCACAAAGCCTGCATTATTTTTGACCCCACATCAGATATCCTTTTAAACAACTCATTCTCCCGCTGGCCCACCCACTCCCCAAACCACCAGCCAGCAAATATTTGTTGACTGGTGCTAGTCAGATATTAAGCAGAACTTTGAATGTTAAATCATGTAGTACAGATTCTATTTCCCATGAAGGGAAATGAAATCACTTCTACATTGGGTGTTGCATTAACACATACCCTTTTCTTTGACCTCCTCCCACCTCCCATTTCACTTGGAAAAAAAAAAATTGCAACCCATCCAGTTCTTCCATTAGAAGCTGTGTTTTGTCCAAGTCCCTGGAAGTCCCAAGTAACAAAGACCTTTCTTTTGCAGTGAAATATATTTTTAATTTCTCCAAGGCAAGGTGGTGAATTATTCACAGAGCCTTGTCCTCTCCTGTTTTTACAGCGCAACATTTTAAAATATGCAAAGCTTTGGATTGAGTTCTGGTGTTGGACGGCAAGCCCTAAATGTTCCCTCCATTCCTCAACATGGACGAGTGGGGAGAGAGAAGGGGAAAAGATTTACTGGTGATTGAACGCAATGTGCCAGATGCTGTATGAGGTCCTTTTACATCATCATTTCATTCATTCATTGGTAGAAACGTACTTCTTAAGAGCCTCGTCCTGCAGTGGGAGAGAAGGCTGTGGTAAGCTGTAGGGAAAGAAAGGGCAGGCTCTGCAGTTTGATCACAGGGGTTCCAATCCTGCCTCCTTTTCTCCCTTGTTTTGTGTCATCTTGGCACTGAGGATGCCCACGTCTCTAAACCTCAGTTTCCTCTTTTATAAATAGAAATAATAATAGCACTTCCTTCATGTTGTGATGATTAAATAAAAGGATATCTTAGCACAGTGTTTGGCAATTAACAAATCATTGCTATTGTTGTTGTTGTTATTGTTATTCCTATAATGAATGCCATTATTGGGGTGAGAAGCCTGGGGACTCAGGATTAATGCCCATTCCTGCCACTCTAGATGAACAGGAGACATTGAGAAATTCACTTTCCTATCCAGATATCAGTTTTACATCTCAATACAAAGAGGTGCAGAAAATTTTATTCACTACATTGTTTTCCTAAGAAGAACACCATGTTCATTTAGGAGAAATGCTCTGATAAGCTGTTTGAGGTGTCAGGTGAGTTCCTAAGGGCATATTCAAACAACAAAAGATGATTCTTAAACTGTCGCATGTAGGACAAGTAAATGAATCTGTTTGGCTCCTGAGGGAGAAGGAAGAGAAAGGATAGGGAGTTAGAAGGAGGAGGTGGAAATGGTGGGAGGGCTGATGTTTAAGACATTTCCACGGGATCCTCAAATTTTGGTGAAATTGATTAAACTCAAAGTACTTAGTGGGGGTGATTTTCTCATGGAGGGTGGTGAAGGGAAATATTTTGGGTTTGGAATGACACAAAGGAAAACAGGATAGCAGTTTCCCTTAGTCCCTCAGAGGATCATATTTAGGGCCAAAGAAAGCACCTTGGAGTCTGGATATCTATGTGATATGTATGATTAAGTTTGCATGTGTGTGTGAGAATGCACTCTTACCTGCATAGACAGATGTGTACAAATGCCTACCTATGCCTGGATGTAAGTTCATCTATATGCAGGCATACATACATAGGCAATGTGTACATGCAGACACAGGGACTCATGCATGTGAATTCAGGTTACATATATATGTGTATATGTGAGCTTGCACAGGTATGTGTGCATATGGCATGGAAATCGTCTTATGCATGAGGCTCATAATGTATGTTTGTGTGTATATTCATTATTCCACACCCTGCCTTTTGGGAGATATCCCCTTGACCAAGAGGAAGGTTGAGAATAAAGTCACAGGGACTCCGAAGGAAAGGATGAGGGATGTCCTAAAGTCCAGGCATCCCTAGCCCCCATCTGGGAGCAGTATCCCCTAGTGACTTAAAGGGAAAGCAGTCAGCTCCCACGTCATCTCCCATTGCCTGTGGGTCTGAGTCCCACTTTGTTCCCCTCTGAAAAATAGTGCTGCAAAGAGTAAGGCAAAGCCCCTGGAGGACGGAGACTGAGTAAAGGCCTGTGTGGGGTGAAGAGGCAATTTGCAGGAATGCCCAAATGGGAAAGCAACTCTAAACAGAACATTCTCTTAATAAACAAGAAATTAAGTCTTAATAATGCAGCAAGAAGCCCATTAACCCCTCTTGATCTAAGGTTTGCTTCTGTCAGTTTTCAGTCCAAAGGGAACTGGGCTGGTTTCACCTTCTCTTTCACAGGCCCCTTGGAGAGCCTGAGCTGACACTTGGAATATTTATTTCCTCTGCCTCCTGGCACTAACTTCTAGCATATTCACTTACTTAATCATTTATCTCTCCTCCCATATATCTATCCAGCTATCCATTCAGTCGTCTAGCCACCCATCCATCCATCTACCCATGTAACCATTGAATGACAGCTGAACATCTGCTCTTCATCTGACCCAGGAAATGCATTGGAAACATTACAAAGGAAAATCAGATAGAGCTCTTGCTCTCCAAGGCCACCACCCACTGCCTCTGGAGCTCAAAGTCTAATTATATATAAAGTCACTGTTGAACCACATCTACTCAGGTCACTATGGAGTCCAGTGGATGGAGGCTCATGTCCTCCTGCATTACTTATGTAAGCTTCATGGGAAAATGCAAACATGAGTGTCTTATTCTAGGGCGTGGAAACCAGAGGTCAATTTCTGTGATGATGAATCTTCTTACTGGGAGACTGCAGTTTAGTAATTGAGGCAGATATGTCAACAATACACACTGTAGAGCTGGATCACTTCCATATTTATTCATTCACCCATAAAAACCTTCAACAGTTGCTAAGCATGTAATACATGCCTGTATTGTGCTGGGCAATGAGGACGAAATGATGGAAGACTTTTACATACTCCTTGACTTCACAGTACTTCTCCTCTACAGAAAGAGATAGGCTGTTGAATAATCACCAGGAAAAGTGACAGGTGACACATTGGAGAAATGAAAGAGCCTGTAGGAACACATGGGTAGAGTTCTTAATCTAGTTTAAATAAAGAGTGGGGGACTCAGGGAAGGCTTCCCAGAAGAGATGCTGTCTTTGGTGACACCTGAGAGAGGAGTAAAAGGTAGCCAGGAGAAGACAGAAAAGCAGAGGCCCAACAAGGAGAAAAAATGGTGTGCACTCGTGCAGGATAGAGCATGCAGAGAAAGTGGCAAGAAATGCAGCTGGAGAGACCAGATCTTCACTGCCGGGTGTATATACTATCAACAGGGATGTGGGCACCCTTCTCCAGGGCTGCGGTCTACTCTGGGTATCCCTCTACCTTCACTCGTCATCTGGCATATTGAGGTGATCCCCTCCTGTCTCTGTCTCCCCAGACCAGCATTGTCCAACAGAAAAAGAATATGAACCACAAATGCCATTTCATATTTTTTCACAACTACAATTGTAAATTTTAGAGAGAAAAAGAGGGAGAATCAAGTTAACAGTGTATTTTATTTAACCTAACATATCCCAAATATTTCAACATGTAATCAATAGAATAAATTGTTGGTGAGGAATTTTCTTTTTCTTTTCTTTTTCATTTCCCAGATCTTGGAATTCTACTATGTGGTTTACACATATAGCATGTTCAGTCTGGACTAGCCACATTTCAATGGGCACTCTGGCCAGTGGCTCCCTACTGGACAGCATGCTTGTCACTCAGTGACTCTAGAATGAGGACAATATCCTATTCATTTGTCACCCCCAGTGCCTGCCAAAGTGCTCAGCACACACAAGATGCTTAGTGCCTGCATGCTGAGCTAAACTGAATGGCCAAGCTAGAGAGTGATAGAGGGAAGGTGACCACATCTCTCCTGGAGTGAGGGTGGGGTTTGAGAAAGCTCACCGAGAAGGTGATGCCTTAGCGGGTTTTGACGAGTGTTTAGGAGTCCTTCAGGTAAAGAACAGAGGAGGATGAGTAAGAGAAAAGGACATTTGGATTGGGCTTAGAAAGCTGGATAGGATTTCAACAGTCAGACATTTAAGGAGGGACAGAATGGCAGTTCAAGCAGAGAAACGAGTTTGAGGAAAAGCCTGGGAGGGAAATTGGCAAGAACAAATCATGGAGGCAGAAGGAATGGTTTGGCAGGAATGTATGGAGGGAGACAGCCCTGAAAAGACAGACTGGAGTCTGCATGTGGAGAACTCTGAATAACTGAATGGAACTGTGTTCTAGAAGCAGTCATGGAGGGACTGAGGCAGAGAAAATCTGCGGGTCAGAACCCACTTCCTAGGAGAACCACTGTCCTGTAAGCAAATTGTTTTCTCTTTAACTCCAAAGGTCATCATCATTCTAAATACATCTCATTTATTTTCGATGTCAGGCTTTTGTCCTCAGGGAATATCGATAGTGTTCGTACTCCAACCGTCCTCTTACTGGGTTGATTAGATGTATGGATAAATCTCATACAATTGATATTTTGCAGTAATCCAATCATGGTAGTGAACAGTCACTCCCATAGTGCTTGCTATATGCCAGGCAGAGTTCAGGCCCTTAATGTAATTAATGAATTTACTTCATTCACCCTATGAGGTAAGTACAATTAAGACCCCCAGTTTTGCCCGTGGAGAAACTGAAGCATCAGGGAGGGTGAGGAACTTGCTCAGACAGCTAGTGCCAATCCAGGAGGTCTGCCTTTTACTACTACTCTGGGTGATTTTGATTGCTGCAATAAACTGGACACTAATATAAGGACCTTACAAGTATTAATTGATTAATTTTTCTGAATAGCTCTATGGAATAGATGCTATTCTTCTCCTATTTTTTTAATGAATAAATTGAGGAACAGAAAGGTTAATAAACATCCCCAAGTTCACAGTTAGTAGATGGTGAAACCAGATGTACAGTGATTGGATCTATTTAGTAGGCATTTCTGGACCCTCGTTTCTGAAGTTCTGGTGATACACCTTGTCACTCAAAATAAAAGGCACCATAAGTTAGTACTGTTAGTAATCTATCCATGTATTTTTAAGGAAAACATTATGCAAGAAAAGATATGTTTATATTTTCGTCTCTCTCTCTCTCTCTCTCTAATCTCCCTCCCTCCAAATACCTAACTTGTCATCTCCCATTTCCCCCGGACGGAACTTCTTCTCCACTGCACTCTCAGAAGCACAGCGCCTGGCGTATGTAGGCATCTAAGAATATTTATTGAGTGAATGAAAAAAATGTATTATTTACTTACTATCTGCTGTATGCCGAGCACTGGACTTTGTACAAGGGATAAAGCACTGGTTAATATAGGTAATGTCTGACTTCAGAGAGATGATAGTTGAGTTTTTCCTCTCTCCGTAGGCACAAGTTTTCACTATATGTATCTGTCATTATGTCTTATTTATCATCTGTATCTAATCTACCTCTTTAGCTATCCCTCCATCCAGTCATCCATCTGTCTAATCTATCTCTCTAGCTGTTATCTATCTATCATCCTCTCTTCAGCTATCCCATTAATTTGTCCATCTGTCCATCTGCCTAGGAAGGGGTAGGTGAAGGAGAAGAAGAAAGGAAAGGTGGAAGGAAGGAGGGAAGGAGGAGGGGGAAGAGGTAAGAAGAGGAAAGAGGAACTAGTGATAATGAGGCATCACAAGGAACGGAGGGGAAGGGATCATCTATGGCAAATCCATCATTTTACAGGTGAGACTGTGCCTCAGAGAGGAGGTGAGTTTGTTAGAGATGATGCTGGCGAGAACTGTGAAGTAGATTTGTAGGGGTTGGACTTGACATAGTTGAAAAAACTAAGTTTTTCCACGATCCTCATCCATCCTAATGGAGCTTGGCACTTACAGCCACCTCTGCACTGTTGCTCTTTCGCTGTGCTTTTCGCTTTTCAGAGGCAGAAGAAAATTTGGTCAAAATTAGTAGGAGGTTCAAGGCTATTTTCATCATCAAGACCCTGGAGCCTTTCCACCTACCCCAAAGCTTGACAGACTGCCTGAACTTCCCTTTTCCATGCAGGGGAGGAGGCCTTGACCATGTACATGGACAAAAGTCGCCTCGACAGGAAGTCAGGGAATGCTACTCAAAGTGTTGAAGCTCTGCACCAGCTTGCATCGTCCTACTTTGTCGACCGTGATGGCACCATGAGAAGGCTCCATGAGATCCAGATATCAACTGGAGCAATCAAGGTGTGGCCTGAGGGTGGGTTGGGTGGTAGGGCCTTAAGACAACAGCCCAGGTATTCTGCAAATTGAAGGGCAGATACAATCCCTGGCTTCATACCCATGGAGCTAACAGTGCCCCTGCCAACTACTCTGACAGATGTTGCCAAGTGCCCTTGCGCCTGGTCATCAGGGTGACCCTAGGTCCTGATTTCCTGGGGCAGCCCTGGCCATGGTCGTGGCATAATCATCAACTATCTTCTCATTCACTCTCAGAGTTCTCCTGTGTGGATGATTTTCAGGTTCTGTTTCTAGGTGAAGAAGCAGGCTACACTGAGTAAATGATTTTCACAAGGTCACCGAGCTAGCAAGAGCCAGATTACTGATGCCTAGATCAGTAATTTTGTAAACACCTGCGTTTTTCATCTGCTTCACCCCTTCTCCTGTTTTACAGATTGGAAAACTGAGGATCCAAGAGTTAAAGACTTATTCAGAGTTAAACAATTAGGGCACCCTAACAGGGACTTGAACACTACTCTTTAGACCAGGGGCCAATGAGTATTTTCTGTAAAAAGCCAGATAATAAATATTTCAGGCTTTGCAATTCATATCGTCTCTGTTGTGACAATTCAACGCTGCAGCTGTAGTGCAGACATCAGCTGTGGACAGTATGTAAACAAATGGGTGTGGCTGTGTTCCAATAAAACTTTATTTACAAAACAGGCAGTCTGGCACGTGCTGACCTATGCTTCTCTACACCAGCACTGCCCACTACACCCTTCCAAGGTGATGGGAACGCCCTATATCTGTGCAGGCCAAGACAGCAGCCACTAGTCACGTGGGGCTATAGAGCGCTTGAAGTGTGGTCACTGAGGAACTCAGTCTGTAAGTGTATTTCATTTTAATTAATTTTAATTTAAATAGCCACATTGACTAGTGCAGCTCTAGACTTTCAATGCCTCAGAGAACAAGAATTTTAACAAAACAAAACAAAATAGATTCCATCTTAAATGCAACCAATTCAGAAATTACCTTTATAAAGACAATGAGGGAGGACATTTTTGATATAAAGTTCTTTTCAGGGTTTCCGTGCAGATGTTTTTCATCTCAAGTTTTCTTAAACCAGATTATACCTGCATTTTACTACTCAGTCTTCAGTCTGATCTCTTCTGAATAAAATGCAGACCTCACTTTATATTAAAATTTTCACACATATGTTTGGGAAAAAAGTGGGGAGGTGGGGGCTAGCATCAAGGGAGGCCTAGGAGTATGAGTCAGCAATGACCAAGGGAAGAGAAAAATGCGGGAGGGAGAGCATTCTGGAGGAGAGAGACAGGAAAAAAAGAAGTAAATCAGGTTGACAAAGAGTCAGCTATCTGAGAAGAACTGCCTGTATTGGGGGCATTACGTTGTTAGGACACTCGGCAAGAGAGACAGATCTTGATGAAGCCATCAGAGTCAGAGGAAAGCAAAGCGTTGGTTTTCACTATCACCAAATGGTTCTCTCCCTGCTGGATAGGATGCAGGATTGAGACACTGAAACTAATCTTTTATGCACCCTGGAAATGCAGCCTGCCTCCTTCCAAGGACTTTCTCAGAGCAGTTGCCCAGAGGCCGCTCAAGAAGCCATGGTTACAGTGGCACTGTCTTCTATACTCAGTCTGGGACTTGGATTATTCTTGCCATTTCTTGACACTACCTGAAGACCCAGCTGGCTGGAATTGCCTCCCTGCCAGCAATGAGACTAGCCACTGACCCAGGTGGGGAAGTTTTGCCCCTGGTTTTCTTCCCCAGGATATCTCTGGCAAAATGAATTGGTAGTTTTGAGTCTCATTCAATAAAAACTCTGCTATTATTTTGTAGAAAAAAGAATATATTATTTAAAAAAGAAAAGCCCAAAGCCTAGTAGTTCTCCATTTATATACTGTTTCCTAAGTGCTAAACCCTTCAAAAATATAAACTCTTTATGTATGGAGGTGGATAAGAGGATTACTCACATTTTCTAGGTAGGGAAGTTGAGGCTGAGTTAGGGCAAGTTACTGATGCAAGATTTCCCAGCTGGAAACGGCCCCGTTTGGCATTTGGAGATTCAAGTGGCTGTCTCCCATGCCATCCTTCCCTGTGACAGTGGGTGCTGTGTCTTTATGGCTGGATACAAACCTCAAAACAGCCCTGCACGTGATTGTGTTACATAATGGGAAGCGGAGACTAAAAGTATGAAGAAACCTCTTTTCATCGTAAACCGTTCTTATTTCCAAGTTATCTTTTTGAGCACCTGTCCCCCTCTTGTCCGCACCTTAGGTATTCCCAATATCCTGCAAATCCACCGCCCCAGGACTGGGGTGTTTTGTTCTGTCGTGGTACTGATTGTGCCCAAAAGCAATGCCTTTTTGGAAACTGGAGATTCTTTTATAGTTCTTGCCTGATAATAATGCATATGGACTCATTAAAATTTATAAAGATTTTTGGTGGTAAGATGCCCATTTCTGAACACACACGCCATGTGTCAGGCACTTAAACTCATCCTGTCTCGTCTCACATCCTTCCTGGGAGGCATTTACCAGCTTCAAGTTCCAGAAGCTTAAAGAAGTTAAATGACTTTCTTAGGTCATCCAGAAAATAAATGACACAGCCAGGACTGAGCAGTGATTCTCCTGGCCTCAAAGCCCATGCTTTGGGATATACTACAGTGCTTCAGCCTGTTCACTCCACCAGTACTTAAAATGACCTTGGGAAGTGAAAACCAGGAATGGCTCTGGTCTGTGTGCTCGATGGCTCTGCTACCCCAACATCCGTTTGGTGATAGCTGGGCATGGGCAAGGCGTGCAGGAAGTGGTCACTGGCTCAGGCCAGAGGACTTTGCCAGCTTTGCTCTGTGGGGGCTGACTCTGAGGGTCTGTCCCAGACAAGAGCACTGGTCTCACATCTGTCACCCTTGATGTCCGTTCCAGGTCACAGAGACACGCACTGGGCCTCTGGGCTGTAACAGCTATGACAATCTGGACTCTGTGAGTTCCGTCCTTCTGCAAAGCACGGAGAGCAAACTGCATCTTCAAGGTAGGGTGCCTGTGGAAGTGGTGAGACGGGGGGCTCGGGATTCTTAGGAGGTATGATGTGGAGGGAGAACAAAGGAGATGAAAGATAGAGGCACCAATGAAAACTACAAGTAGGGAAATGAAGACACTATGACGTGATTACTTTTTAAAAATTTTAACACACACAGGACATTAAACTCATGGTTATTAATTAGTTTTCAGATATAAAGTATGGAAATGTGAGCTTTATCTGATTATTTTGATGAAAATGTCTAAAGAGTGTTATTTATAGATGCTCTAAATCTAATATATATTAAAGTTTCATATCACATCGTCTGCATTTCCTACATTATTGTGTTTGATTTTCAATGTATTTTGGCAAGTGTTATTTGAATTCCAAGAACTATAGGGCATTTTATAGACATTTTGGTTCTGTGTAATCTTCTTTCTCCTTATTTGTTAATGATTTGTACTCTTCAGTATATTCATATACACACCTGTGTGTGTATGTGTGTGTGCTCTGAGCAGGGTTTACAAATGAGCATACTCAGTGTTGGTTCATTGTTTACTCAGTGTTTTAGGGGGATAGATAGTCTTAGGCACTGGTAGGGAGAATGCAGCAATTATGGGATTAATTTGTTTATATGTATATTTGTATTTGTTTAATGTCTTACATGTCAGGTGCTCCATGTATACTCATGAACTTAAAGAAAATATGCCCTTTAAAATAGTAACTTTACCTTTATCAATTCATCATAAAGAGGAGAGGAGATTATAGGGAAAACGTTGATAAGGCTTTAATACAGATTGTCCTTTTAAAAAACATAATTTATACTAAGTGAATTATATAGCATCCATACATCATATTAGACAGGTACTAAAATGTTGTTTATAAGAACTTCCAAGAATATGTGGAAATTATTTGATATAATGTTAATTTAAAAGTGGATAGTTTCTGATTGAATGCATGCCATGATCTTAACAATGTAAAAAGATAAGGAAAAATAATATTGCAAGGAGATATGCCAAAATGTTAAGAGAGCTTACCTCTGGATGGTTAGGTGACAGATGATTTATTTTAGGCTTCCAGTTCTTTGTCTAACTTTCCCCAAATGATCATGTATTAACTTTATAGTCAGAAAAAAAAATGACATGTTTTAACTTTGAACAGACTAAAAATGTGACCTTCTAGAAAGGTATGTGATAAAGGTGATTCTGAATGTCAGTGGGAGGAAAGTTAGGTTGAGATTGGCAGGTAGAGTTAAGCAGAGCCTAATACGACTTTTATATTCTGGTTCCTTGGCAACTCTTTGATCCATGCTCCTGTTATAGAAGATGGTTAGAAATGGTTCAGGGAGGGTTTGCTAATGTCACTTGGGAGCAATGAATGAAAAATCCCTCAGGGAAATGCAGGCCAAGAAAGTGGCTAGTGTTAAAACACAACAAAACAAACCTTCCATTAGTTGAAGAATAACCCGGCCCCCTTTAGTAGAGAAGAGTGGGCACAGGGGTTTGGCAATACCTGGTAAGAAGTAAATATGAAAGATGGATCTGCACTGGTCGTGCCAGGATTTTCACCTTATCAGTGCCTTTGATACCTACAGCTGTCACCTTATGAAAAGAGAGCAGGACTTGAACCCAGGATGTTTGGCTTTGGTTTGCATTTGATAACCCTGCTATGTGTGTTGGTGGAGATAGATGTGAGTTCTAATTGGAGTACATTTAGAAGGGATTAACAGGATGTTAATAGGACGTTTAGAAGCTGATTTACCGTGAACCCAATGGGCTTCTTCACCTTCTAGAATTCATTTTCTCAGTAAGTGACTATAGTATAAACTTTAGAGCTCCACAACCCAGGACTGCCATTAGTTACACTATCAGAAGTATGTTATCCACAAAAAAGGAGATGACAGCCTTATCCTGTTCTAGACTGTTCAAAACACACTTGGAGGATTGAGTCCAAGTCTGGACATCACACTTCAGGAGGGACATTAAGAAACTGCAGTCTGCCTTAAGGAGGCTGTGTTATAATAAACAGCTAAAGAAGGCTGACTTGGAGCAAAAGGGTTTGTATTTCAGAAAAGATAATCAAATTCATTAATATGGATAAAATGGACCAAATCTGATCTACTGTAGGGGAATTATAAGGATCCCAGCTTTTAACTGGGATAAATAGTTCTTAGTTTAAACTCAACATAAAACAGACTTTCTAATGCACATTCATGTCCAAACCTAGAATGTAGTGACTTTCTGTTATCAGAGAGCTCTGAGTAGATGATGTTTGGTAGGAATGTTATGGAGATTATTTAATCAATATTCCATTGGGTTGAGCAATTGAAGTAGGTGGTCTTTAAGTCCTTCTCAATACTGATTCTAGGGTTTTATGAAGGTGATGAATCACCAAATCTTTTTTCAGGCTGTGAGCCAAATCTGATGCTAAAACCTGGGCATGTCAGCCCACATCAGTTCAACTCAGTTCAGTATTTTTTTCGAGAACCCATGTTGGCATTGAGCTAGGCACAAGGTTATAGAAGTGAACAAAACAGACAGTTTCTGCCCCAAGGAAATAAACACTCTATCAGAGAAGTGGGCTTAAGCAAACACTAATAGGCATAATGGGTTTTAATGGAGAGAAATTATGAGGGTTTTATGGTACCAGATAGTATGGGGACTTATATTCTTAGGGAGTCAGGGAGATTTTCCTGCTAAAAAGATGCATATAGGATGAGATCTGAAGGATGAAGAGGAGGGTAGGGGCGTGCATATGGAGGCAGACAGAGGAGTCTTAGTGAAAGGGCATTCAAGGAAATGGAAGATTTTAAGAGATTAGAGCAAAGACATCAATGGTGAGAAAGACAAATAGTCCTTCAAATCCTGGAAGGCCTCTGAAGCATGTTAATGAGTCCAACAATCATTTGAGAATAGTGGGCACCACGGAAGGGTTTTTAAGAAGAAAGTAGCAGGAAAAGATTGGTATTTTGGCAGATCTCTCTGGCTGTTGTGTGGTTAATTAGATAACAGTAGATTTGAAGTGGGTTAGGGGCTATTGCAGTACTCCAGATGTCACAGAGTTAGACCATGGGGGTAGCAGGTGGGGTGGAGAGAAACAGACCCATTTTAGAGTTACTTAGGAGGCGTCATGACCAGGATTTAGTGAAAAAACCGTGAAGAATTTAAGTAATTGGGTGAGTGGAGTTTGGGGATGAGACAGAGAAGATGGATAGCAAAGTACACATGAGTCAAGGTAATATGTAATCTAATAGAGATAATAAAGGTAATGCATACTACTATAGAGATTCAGGAAAGGGAGTAATTCTGTCTAGATAGGGAAGTCATAAAAAATTCTATCTGTGGCAGAATTATATTGTCTTGGTGGAAGATAAAACAAAAAAACTTAAATGTAAGGCAGAAAAACATGTCATGACATCTTTATAGGCTGATATTTATTCAATAGGACATAAAAAGTACCATATATAAAGAAAAAGATCTATTGAATTGGACCACATTAAAGTCAAAATTTCTGTTCATCAGAAGCTGCTATTCATAGAATGAAAATGCAAGCAGCAGAGTAGAGGGAAACAGGTGTGACAAATATATCTGACAAAGAACTCTTGTACAAAATACATAAATAACTCCTAACATCAGTGAGAAAAAGGCAGACAATACAGTAAGACTAGAACATGGGTAAAAGACATGAACAGGCAGTTTACAAACAAGAATATCAAAATGGCAAATAAACATATGAAAAAATTAACTGCTCTAGTCCTCAGAAAGAGTATCTTCAAACCCCAATTCAGTATCATAACACACCGGTCAGACTGTCTCAAGTGAAAAAAACAATGTGGATCAGTGGGGACTTAACATGCATTGCTCAGGGAGAATAAATTAGTACAGTCACTTTAGAAAACCCTTTTGTCAGTATCGACTGAAAACTCAATATGTCCTCACCCTACGGCCCTGCAATTACAATTCCCAGGAATAGGTCCAACAGAAATGTGACCACTGTTCACCAGAAGACACAAATGTTCATAGCAGCTTTATGCAAAATAGCCCCCAATTGGAAATAGCCCCAAATGCCCATAAACAAGAGAGTGGATAAATAAGTTATCACACAATACATAATGGGCTACAATACAGAAATGAGAAAGAGTAAGCTACCCTTTTATGCATCAATATGAAAGAATCTCATGAACATAGCACTGAGTAAAAGCAGCCAAAACACAAAAGAGAACAAGCTGTGTGATTCCGTTCCTATACAGATCAAAAAAGAAATACTTTGTTTTGGAAGTCTAGAGATCATTAACCTTAGGGGAAGGGGAAGGGGGAAGTGGCTGGAGAGAGATGGGCAAGGTTTCTGGAGGTACTGGTTATGCTGTATCTCTTGATTTAGGTGGCAGCACATGGATGCGTTTACTTTGCAAAAATTCGTAGAGCTGTGCACACATGATTTATAGGTATATATTTCTGGGTATATAATATTCGCTTATTAAAAATTTATTTAATAATGGGCTCCATCTTGACATCCTCTGCAAAGAGAAAACGAATAAAGCAGAGACATAAGCAGGAGGTGGCCAGTGCAGCTATAAGCAGCTGCCTTGACTCCGGGTACAGGAGCCAGAAATAACAATCGATGTTATTTATTCAGTGCTTCCTTCTGTGCCAGGGACTACTGATTTATTTTTATTATATTTATTTGTTTTTGTTTATTTTTAACTTACATGTATTTGTATTATATAATGGTATTTATTAACATTTTACTCTTTGAATCATTCCTATGAGGAAGGCATAAACAACAGCCTTCTTCTATAGGTAAGGCAACAGGTTGAGGGAGCTTATTCAGTAAGTGATTGAACTTGAATTTGAACTTTGACAGCCCGACTTCAGAGCTTCTTCTCAAAATGGTGTTGCTGTCTATTCCTCTCCTAATTCTTGTGAATGAGGCTGTGAGGGAGATTCTGTAGAGGTTTATTTTAGTAGATGAAGGCTCATGACATTGGCCTTATAGGGTTTCATGAAATGTTCACAAAACAGGGCAAAGAGGTAGTAAGGAATAGAAAAAAGAAAGAGGAGGATGGGAGGAGACTAGAAATGAGAAAGAATGGATCATGGAAGTGGTCAAGGCTCTTAGTAGTCAGAACAGCAACAGTAGTAATGATGCTAATGGCATAATGATGACTTCTTATTTTTATGCTTCTCTCTCCAAGAAGCCCATTGAGTGTTTTACTGACATTGTCATGTAATTTAATCTAGTATCCATCTGGTGAGGTATACAGAGAGCAGAGTGCTGCCTTAGTAGCTCGGTGATGTGGAAAAGGATGCAGAGAGAATATTTTGCTGAAAGCTAGGAATGATCCAAAAATCTGTTCACTCGCACTTTCACTCATTCATTTAGCAGTATTTGTTGAAACCAGGTATATGTCAGATATTGTTTTGAGAACTGGATGTATAGCAGTGAATGTGCCAAGTCTCAGTCATTTGGGAGTTTATATTTAGTGTGTGGGTTTTGGGGGGAGCAGACAAAAAACAAGTAAACCAAGAGATCTATTTTCTGTACCATCAGAGACATAGTGAGGGAACAGGTCATGTGGAAGTTTGTAGAAAAGGAAAAGGCTTTAGATTTTACTCTAGATGACATGAGAAGGCATTGCAAACTTGGGCAGTCGCCTACCTTGACCTGACTTACAGTTTAAAAGATTCACTGTGATTGTTATGTAGGAAAGTCTGTAAAGGGCACAAATAACATACGAGAAACAGTGAGGAGGCTCTCGTGTTAATCACGGCAAGAGAAAATGGCAGCCTGGACCGTGATCATGGTGACTGAGGGTTGTGAGAACTGATTGGGTTATGAATATATTTTAAAGTAGTGCTGACAGCATTTGGTGATGGACTGAGAAGTAGTTGGGAGGGGAAATGAGAAGGGAAGGCTAATCCTGAAGTTTTACCTGAGCAACTGCAATGAAGGAATTACCTTCCTGACAAGACTTAGACGGTGGGAGGAGTCTGTTTTGATAGGACATGAGAAATTGAGTTTGAACCTAAGTTTGGAAAGTCTATTATATATGCAAGTGTAGATATTGAGTGGGCATTTGGAAAGTCAAGGGAGAGAACCAGGGAAGTAAATTAGCATAGAGGTGGTACTTAATGATGTAAGACTGGATCATATTGCCTTGGGAGAGAAGGTAGGTAGAGAAAAGAAGCAATCCAGTTATTAAAACATGGGGAATTCAATATTAAAGGGTTGGGATGATAGGAGGATGATGAGGAATAGCATGATAAAAAGGAAGCTTAGAAGTGGCCAGGGAGGTGGAAAGGAGGCAAGTGAGTGTCATATCCTGGAAGCCAAGTGAAGAATGTTTTCCAAAACAGAGAAAGTGGTCAACTGTGTCAAATGCTGCCAATAGATAATTAAGATCACAGCTGACCTTGACAAGACATGATGACAGCTTGAGGAAATGAGTTCAAGAGAGAATGGGAAGACAGGAAGTGAGGTCAGGGGATATACAGCAAGCGCTACCGAAGAGGATTGCCGTAAGAGGCACAAAAGCAGAAGGTGATGTGGAGTCAATGAACTTTTTTTGATATACAGAAGCAACAAAATACTTATATGCTGATGGGAATGGTTATTCAGGGAGGGGTGATTCTGCAAGCAAGAGGAGTTATTTTAGGGTCAAAGTCGAGCAGGCAGCCCATATAAGGGTCTTGTGTGTGACTGGAATTCTTTGCCTTAGGTAGGAGCACCTGCCAGTTCATCCAGGGTGAATGGAGGGTAGAGAGGATCTATGGGCCCAGGGATAGATACAATTCATAGGTGGGATAATGGGGACAGTTTCTTGAACTTTACTTCTGATCACTTTTTATATATTTAAGTTGCATAATTTTTCAGATCTTAATTATCTCTGACATGTAGAATGTTTTTTACAACTGATGGTGTGTCCTAGTTTAATTGGCAGGGTGTATTTTTCATAGTGTACATAAAACAATGGTGTGTTTAATGATGAATGGCTTGTTTTTATAATGAATGGTGAGTTTTAAATGAATTTGAGATTCAGTGCCATGTGATACTTTTCTTAATGAAAATGGTCACTAGCTTATTCCCAGTTCCCCAAAGAGAAAGATGGAAGGGAGCAAGATAAAGATCTGTAACAGATGGGAGTCCAGGCAGTGAGAGGATACAGGCGGAAAGACTGATCACCTGCTCTCTGCACCCCAGACAGGACCACCTGAGATGGCTGTGTTTTGAGAGCCTCCTCCTAATACTCCCATTCAAGTGGTCCATTACACTTGCTCACCTCAAAGAGCTCCTCCTCCTCCTTCCCCCTTCTTTCCTTCTCTGTCTGCTTGAAACCTCAGCTCCTTCCAGACTGGGTTCTATTTCTTATCATGCACTCACAAAATCCTCATGCCTTAAAGGACCTCCCTTCTGGGTTTTACTGCATTCGGTCCATCTTGTAGTCCCCAACATGAATATCACCTCAGCGGGAAGCCTGTCCTGGCTCAGCCCCTCCCCTCATTGCAGAGATCAACAGACCAATCACCTTGACTCTGCACCCTCCCGCCAGCCCACCCCCACCAGCAGCCAGTGTGGTCTTCAAATCAAGTCAAATGCTGCCATCCCTCCTTAAAACCCATCCAAAGCCTCTAGAGAGTTTGATTTGTAGTTCAGACTTCTTAATTTGGCACCAAGCATCATAATCAAACCCAAGCCTGTCTTCTTGGCTTTGTCTTCCTCTACCATCTTGCACATACTCATTCCCTTACTCGAGGCCTATGGAATTTCTTACCTTTCACTACAGACAACTTTTAACATTTTTATTGTGTATTACTTTGCACCTGTACACACCACCTCTCCCATTCCTAGATTCCACCTCTCCCAGGAAAGCTGCTTACCGCTCTGCCCAGGTGATTAGGCATCCTGCCCACCTTCCTCCCTGGGACTTGTCATACGAGAGCACGATCGTCCTGTTATGAACCTGACTTCCCAGCTGACGTGTAAATTCCCCATTGGTAGGGACCAACTCTGTCTCTAGCATAATACAGAGAAGCTGGTACATAAGGGGCTCAGAGGATATTTATTAATGGATTTACAAATGAATGAATAATTAAATGAATCAATCGCCCAGCTCATAGTGAGCTCCTCTTTCTCTGAACTCTTCTACTTCTCATTTCACATCATACTGGATCCGGTTCAACCTAATGGCCATTTCCTAAGAGCCTACTGTCTACCAGCCACTGTGCCAGCTTGCATGGACAGCACTCCTCAGAAGTGCTCCTGCCTCTTCTGCATCAGATCTTATACATCTTTCAGCAGAAGTCATGCTGCTTAATCTTCCAAATGCCACTTCCTCCGAAAAGCCTCTTTTAAGACCTCTTTTATGGTGTGATTTCTTTTTTTATTCACCTTGCAACCTATTCACTTGTGTTTGGATTTTATCTCTTCTATTAGAGTAGAGGATAGGTTTTTTTGGAAAAAGGGATTTTGCCTTGCCAACTTCATTCGTCATCTTGTTCAGTGGAGCCATGGACACAGGAACTCAATACATATTGGCCCGGTTGGTTGCTTGTATATGATTGGTGCTAACGGGACAAGAGAAGGGAGTGGATTAGGATGGGGTGACGGCGGGGGTGGGGGGCGCGGAGGAAGAAGGGAGAGTGGGTAGAAGGGAAAAGAAGGCAGAGGAGAGGGAGAGGAAGAGAGGAAGGGGACAGAGGGAGGAAATAGAGGAAAAGGAGAGGGACGAGGAGGAGGAGGAGGCAGCTGAGGAAGAGAAGTAGCTTCCACAGGCCTTTCTGAGTAGCAAGGCATCATAAACGGAGTGAAGATGATTATTTTCAAAATAATCATAGTAGAACGAGAGGAACTCTTAGACAGTGTGCTTATAGCCATTAGCCAGGTTATCCTTCCCGCCAACTGAGAGAGGGGATCACACCCTCCATTGTACAGATGAAGGATTGAGACTCAAAGAGGTGAAATCACTCCCCAAAGGTCTCCTGGCTTTTGTTTCCTAGTTGCCTAGGAAACTTCTCTTAGGGAGCTCTGAGTCGGCACAGCACATCCTCGGTGTGGGTAGGATGGGACCAAGTCCCTGCCTGGATACAGTAGTAGAAGAAAGATGGCAGGACAAGATTAGGTCTCCTTTTCCTAAAGGCCCTCCTCTCCCACACTCCGTCACCCCATGTGACCTTGGGACCCCAGGGTGGAACGCTGAGTGATGTCGACAGTGCCTGCTCTGATCAGCAGCTCTGGGATGAGTCCTCCTCGTTAGACGTAGTCCAGGGTCATGGGCAACGGCTCGTGACCTAAGGCCTTCTTGCCTGATGAGCAGGCCGGGAGGCACCACAGGGAAACCATGTGTCTGCCTGCCTGTGGCTCTGCCTCTACAGGCTGCTGAATAAAAGAGAAGTGTCTCAGGACAAAGGGGATTGCTGACTTCCACCCAGTCGGCTTCTTCCCAATATTGGTTTTCCTGTCTGAGCCTAGGAGCGCTCTGTTCTCTGCCTTGCGAGAAGTGGAGTACCTCTTAAGAAGTGGATTGAAGATACCAATTAAAGATTCAATCGGGAAACAAAGAAAATGGGGAGGATCAGGAGAGTGGATCTGACAGTGATAAGGCCTCGGACTAGTTAATTGAGTCTCAGAGCTTCTTGAGGTCTTCTAATCTGCAAAACGGGAAAGAAAGCACCTCTGCTTCAGAGCCACTGTTCTGCATTTAATTGGAAAACATGTAGACAGCAGCCAACCTGAAAACCAATACATCTGCTATAAAGTAATCAACACAGGTCATTCTCATGTGCCGAGTATAGAGTTTATTTCTTTATATTACTATTCATGTAAACCTTAACCCAGACCCATTTTCCAGATTTGACCATCAAGGTTCACAGAAGTCAAGTTCACTACCTCGTGGGTGCCAGTGCAGGAGCCTGGGGCCAGGGGCAGTCATGGCGGTGCTCTTAGACCGTCCGCCCTATTGTTTCTCAACCTGGAACACATGCATCACACCCGTGCTTTTTATTAGAGCCCTTTCTGTGCACTTATAGGTTCGGCTACTTTCTTTCGAAAGTCTGGGATTTTCCTAAGACTTTCTGCCTCCTTGTGTGTATGTGTGCCATTTGCATAGCTGTTCTCATACTCTCAAAGGATCCAGAGCCAGGAAAGATCAGAGGCCTCTAGAACAGATGATTATTGAGGCCTTGCAGCATTCCAGGGGCATCTGACTACAAAACGTGCTGCCTCTGACCAGGTCAAATCTGGAATCATTCGGTGACTCAAGACTCAGACTTGCACAGAGAGAGGTGGAAATTCTGATGGGATTTCAGCTGATGTTGAGAGAAGGGATGTCAGACGACTTGTCTCTTGGCACTGTAGCCATGTGGGATCTCTACCTTGCAGAGAGACGCGTGGCTGAGTATGCAGCAAGCGTGGAAAGCCCACTGGTAAATGGTCCATGCAGTGATGGTCTGCTTTACCAACGGTGTCCCACTCAATTCCTCGTTGATCGCATTGATTGTGCCGCAACCAGGCATCAGGATGCTCAAAACCTAAACAAATCACCCATGAAAGTGAATTTATTGACTCCATGTAGATAGGGTGCCTGTTTATTTTTTTAAGATTATTAAGTCAATCCTTATTTTTTCCTCACAATTTGTGTTAGTCAGAATTAAGCTCTCCTTGGGCACAGCAGACAGCTTCCATGGGCCTCGGTTATTTCTCTAGATACATTCTACCTTGTGTTATGTGCAGAATTGTATGTAGTTGCTATTAAATTTGTAATTAAGATCTCTGAGAGAAGAAGCCATATCCTTTTTTGAAGGACTCATAGAAGGTGCTCAGTATTTACTGATCTGAATTCATTTGAATTGTCAAATCAGTTTAGTTTTAATCTGAGCTTTTTTATTGTGGTGAAATACATATGATATAAACTTTAATGTGTTAACCATTTTAAAATGCATTCTTCAGCGGCATTAAGTATATTCACAATGTTATGCACCTATCATCACTATCATCCAGAACTCTTACATCATCCCAGATGGAAATTCCGTATCCATTAAGCAGTCATTCCCCATTCCTGCCTTCCTCCAGCCCCTGGCAACTCCTAATCTGCTGTCTCAATGAATTGGCCCATTCGGGATATTTCATAAAACTGGAATAATACAATATGTGGGTTTGGGGGGCCTGCCTTCCTTCATTTAATAAAATGTTTTCAAGGTCCATCCATGTTGTAGCACGTATCAGTACTTCATTCTTCAGGCTGAATTAATATTCCATTGTATGACAGATTACAGTTTGTTTATCCTTTCACAGTTTGAGGGACATTTAGGTTGTCTTCATTCTTTGACTGCTGTGAATAGTGCCACTATGGACCTTTGTGTACAAGTTGTTGTTTGAATACGTGTCTACAATTCGTTTGGGTTTATACCTGAAAAATGGAATTTCTGGATCATATGGTAATTAGTATTTTTTAAAAAAAGGTGTGGCACAAAAATAAATTTATTTGTGATAGATTCCATGACTGTATTGCTCCCTTCCTCTGAGAAGACTGCATAGAGCAGTGCATTGCACTGAAGCTGGTGATGCTGTCCTGTGGGATGTATACTTCCCGTCTAGTTGATACTGGACGTGGCCATGTGATTCACTTTTGCCAGTAGAATGCGGGAGGACGTAGTGCATGCCTCATTGTAGCAAACACTTCAAGAGACACTGTCTGGCTTGGATTTTGCTCTTTTCCCTCTGTCATGAGAAAGGCATACACCTGAGAAAAGCTGCTCTGTCAGTCTCAATCCGAAATGCAGATATCTGGTGCAGAGCCAAAGCCTAGCCAACATGAAACATGGGCAAGAAATAAACTTTGGTGGTTGTAAGACACTGGAGTTTTGAGGTTATTTGTTACCATGCAGTAACTTAGGAAAAACTCAATATTCCTGAAACACTGGATTAAACAACATAAACCACACTACACTTACTTACTGCAGGACTTCTCTGTGCCTTAACTGTGCTAATGTGTATTATGAGTCTCAAGAGGTGGACTGAAGAGTTCCTTGAGTGTGTTTGATCTGTGTGCATTTGCAGATTTATGATTCTGGGGCATACAACATGGCAAATGCTGGAAAATACATACCATTTGGGATCAATCTTGTCCAACTCTCTGAACTCCTTTATTGCTATAAAAGTAGAGGGGTCTTCTTTTTACCTTCTACTGAAACTTGTGTCTATTTTATTGTAATGGTGCATTTATGCATCTTGTTCTCCCACTCAACTGGAGCTCCCTGAGGTCAGACCCTGTGTCTTATTCATTTTCTATATCTCTAGCATTTAGCACAACACCTGGTTCAGTGAACTGGTGGGTGAAAAGACTTTCCTAATAGTTGCTGAATTGAGCTGCTTTATTTTTGCACACCGAGTATGATCTAGCCCTGTGCTTCATATCTTGGAAAAAATGCAAAGAAATACAAGAAACAGTTACAGTCCTCAAGAACCATAGTTCGTGGCAATAGATCCAGAACAAAATGTGTGCTGGAATTAGTGGTCAAGACGTTCAACATCATCGTTCTCTTATGATGTCTTTTGTATCTGTGTTGTTTTTTACTCAGCTGTTTCTGTGTGCCTGTCTCTTTCACTACTGAGTTGAAGTTAAAATAGCTTCAGGTTGGGAAAGATGATCGTGAAGGATGGCTCTAGAGAGGGGGAGCATGCTAAGCATTCAGCAGAGAACCACGGTACCCTCTGAAACACATTGTCTAAATACACCTTCATCCAAACACCTGTACTGGGAGCCCACTAATGTGCTAGAAGACAGGGAAATGGGAGAGGAATGAAGCACTGCCTTACAATCAAGGAGCTCACAGACCAGGAGGAACATAAACATAACATAATGTGATGTGATAGTGTCCTGTTAGAATTTGAGATATATGTAAGGTACTCTTGGTGGCCAGCAGAGGGAATGCCTGAGATTGTCAAAGGCCTCCAGGGAAAGCAATAAAAAACAGGGTGAAGATAGGGAATGAATTAGTTGAGTAACTAATCATGTACTAAGCCCTTCATATGTGTTATATGATTGATTTTGTTATCCAATTCTTTGAGATATAAATTGCGTACAGAAAAATTCACCTTCTGAGGTGAACAGCTCTATGAATTTGAAAGACATATACAATCCTGTAATCAAGATACCACCACAATCCAGATATAACATTGCACTTAATTTTTACACTGGACCTACAATGGAAGCTTTAATGAGGAAACTGAGAATCAAAGAAGTTAAGCCTCTTAGTTTTAACTTCCCAAGGTCATGCATGCAGTTAGTAAGAGCTGGATCCCAGGTTGGAACAGGAGAGAACTGGGCAAATTTGGAGGAGACAGAGGCAGTCGTATGGTGGAATGTGGCAAAGAAAGGAAAATAGATTAGGGAGGAACTTGGAGACATGAGCTGATCTAGGGATCAGGTAATATAGATACACAGGGGACAGATTTGGTTTTTATCATGAATTCTATGAAGAAGCATATATTTGAATTGAATCAACCTCTTCTTAAGGCTTCAATTGTATCCTCATGTTGAAATTTTATGAAATTGAATTTTAAAAATATATTAGCCTCCTTTTCCTTGGTGATTTCATGGTTTTAGACCACATTATTTTTTTTCAAACTTAAAATTGTCATGTATTAGTCCCCTTTCTCCCAACTGCTTTTGCCAGTATAAATCCTCCTCTGTTTTTATTCATTCATTTATTATCTATCCTCCTCACTAAAAGGTAAGTTCCATGGAAGCAAGGATTTTGTTTCTAGTTCCTTGCCCTTTTGGAGAGCCTAGAAGAGTACCTGGCACATCAGAGATGCCTAATTGATATTTGCTTAAAAAATGAATGAACAACAGCAGAGAGTAGATTCATAGAAAATCAAGGTTGAAAGAATTTTAGAGGTCAACTAGAATAGGGGTTGGCAGACTCTTTCTGTATAAAGTGCTGGATAAATGTTTTAGACTCTATGGGCCACACAAAGTCTCTGCTGCAACCACTCACCTCTTTCGATGTAAAAGCAGCTAGAGGTACTACTTAAATCTGTGTGGCCGTGTTTCAATAAAATTAATTTACAAAAATAGGCTGCAGGTCAGCTTGGCCCATGAACCATAAACCATACCAACTCTTGCATCTTCCAGTGTAGACTAGGTTATGTCGTGCAAACAATCCCTGAACCTCAGTAAATGCTCATTTCTTACTGATGCTACATCGTGGTCACAAGTCAATTGTGATTCTGCTTCTCTGGTGACATCTGCATGGAACATTGTGTCCTTATGGTAATTGGGAAAAAGAAATTGACAAACCTACGTAGGTTCTTCTGGGTTTTCTGTGGCACATGTCACTTGCACTCACATTTCCTTGGCTAGAATATGTCACGTGAACCCCTCTGAGTTCCGAGCATGGGGGGTTGATTTTTTCAAAGGAAGGATGCTGCAGGGAGAAGCACTAACTATGAGTTAATGATAACCCAGTTTACCACACGCCGTTTGGACCTTGGGTTCTTTAGACCACACCTACCATGTCAGCTTTCAAATCCTGCTTGTACATTCCCAATGATGAGAGTCTTCTACCTACTAAGGCAACCTGTTCCAGTGCTCAAAACTTCAGATTGTTAAGAAGGTTTCAGTTTTATTGTGCTGAACTTCATTTTCCTGTATATTTCATTGAAGGGCTCCAAGTCTACTCCTTCAGATGCCACAGGATAGATGATGCTACTTGAGAATACAAAAGCTTACTCCATCCAGAAGAGAGCCAGAACCCACCCACTTTTCCCCCAGGTAGCTGCCTTTCTTCATTTCCCAGAGTGCAAACGACCCGTCACAGAAACAGGGCTGAACTTCTGAATGAGATCATAGCCTTTTCGCCCTTTCTGCACAGTTTCACCCTGTGAATTATCGTCTTATTTTCATTCCACTCCAATGAGCTGTCAGCGATGGATACTGTAATTCACAGCAATAGAAACACAAACAGATGGGTAATTGACCTGCATGTCTTCATTACACTGGAGTTCAGAATGGCTGTTGGAGCCATAAAGTCCTTTATCTGCCAGTCTAAAATCCCCGGGCTTTCACAAGGAAGGGGATCAGTCTGACTTTTTGCAAAAGGTACAGTCCTTTTGTTTGTCCCACTTCATGCTTTTCAGAAATGGACAGAATTTGACAAGCAGAACTTAGCAGGTACAAGACAACAGCTGGGACTCCAGTGGAGCTCAGTTATCTACAGGGGGCCACATTCTGATGCAAGAGCAGATAGAAAGAATATTTCTGTTCAACCAAAATAGAACCAGTGTGTTTCCCTCTTCTTCCTAGCACTATAATAGATCGTTCATTTAATATCTAACGAAATAGGTCAGAAAAGAGTAATTTCTTCAAAAATGCTACTATATTAGGTAATTAGGATATAGAATAAAAGTAAAACAGTGGAAAAAAATAAGGAAGATATATGGTTCTTCCCTTTGAACAAGACTTAGATTGACCCAAGGTATTCACTCACTGATCCATCTTTGCTCAAGGTATGCCCTCTGCTTGGAACACAATGGCTGCTCTTTATCTATTTAGACCATGCTCATGTTTCAGGACTCTCCCCACATCCCACATACATCACAAAGTCTTTCATAATTACTGTCTCCAGGCTTATTTTCTTTCATCTTCATAATAGATCACTGATTCATTCAATGTTTGAAATACATTTATTAAAAATGTACTGTATACCAGGCATAATGCTACATTTTATGTTTTAATTATTAATTAAGGCCTTTATCTCTTGTACTTGGATTTTGCTCTTGAGTTTCGAATCTCCAAGAAGCCCCTCTGTGTCCCTAGAATGTAGGAAGCGTCTCCTCCAACAATTCCCCATGTACTATTTATTGAAAGAAGGAAGAAGAGACTAAGAGTTTCTAACAGCAAAAGACCAGGATCAGCCAGAAATGAAGGATGAACTACAATCTCTAGATCTTAGGGGCACCTTTAGGTTTGTTGATTGGGTCTTCTTCTCCAGGCATTAAATGTTCCCTAGCTCACAGAGGGCAGTCCACCTGAACTAGGTGCCTGCTTTGGACAGCAATATTGACATAATTAGAGATCTCCAGGAAGCCATTGTCGGGGTCCCCTGAAATTCTTCTGTTACATTAATGATCCCCAAGGGTTGAATCTCAGTAATGCAGTAAGCCCTCATTTCTATTTCTGAATCTTAGGTATACTCCCTGTCCCTAATGGACAAGTATCCTTGATCCTTCTTGCTATAAGAAATACTGTTGCTCTTCAGTTGGTCAGAATGTAAACTGGTGGAAAGAAGTTATGGTAATTCCTCAAAAAACTAAAAATCAAAATACCATATGATCCAGCAATTTCACTTCTCGGAATTTACTCAAAGGAAACAAAATCACTGATTTGAAAAGATAGGTGCACCCCTGTGTTTATTGATACATTATTTACAGTAGCCAAGATTTGGAAGTAACTGAAGTGTCCATCTATCCATGAATGGATAAAGAAGATGTGGTACACATATACAATGGAATATTATTCAGCCAAAAAAGAGAGAGAAAGAAATCTGCCATTTGCAACGACATAAATAGACCTAGAGGGGATTATGCTAAGTAAAATAAGCCAGGCAGAGAAAGACAAATACCATATGGTTTCACTTATTGGTGGAATCTAAAAAAATAAAGCAAAACAAAACCAACAAACAAAACAGAAATAGACTCATAGATGCCTAGAAAACTGGTGGTTATCATTGGGGAAGGGTTGGGGTGGAAGGATGGAGTAGATGAAGGGGATACAGAGGCACAAAATCTCAATTATAACATAAATTAGTCATGGGCATGAAAGCACAGCACAGAGAATAGTCAATAATATTGTAATATTTGTGTTGACAGAGAGCCACTACACTAACTGGGGTGAGCATTTAATAATGTAGATAACTGTCGAATCACTGTTGTATACTTGAAACCAGTATAATATTGCATATGAACTACACTTCAATTAAAAAAAAGAAATACTGTTCCTCTGATGAGCTGACAGATCTCTACTCAGTTTCATTCTTCTCTTTGGAGTTTTCATCTTCTCTGAGGCACTAGAACTTTTCTCTAGGGAACTTGGAAGCAAACAAACAAAGATGAACCTTTAAAGGAAGGTGATGGCAGTGCTGGTTCTCAGCTGGAAGGAGTTCTGTTGCCGCGCCCTTTGCACATGCTGTTTGCACTTTCTAACTGTTCTCCTGTGGATTGTTCATGCCCTAATTCCTGTGGGCCCATCAGGTCTCAGCCTGAAGGCTGCTTCTGCTAGGAGAGCGTCTTGCACCACCCCCACTGCACGCCGGGTTAGGTGCTCTTCCTCTTGGCTTCCCGAGCAGCCTTGTGCCCTGGTAGAGCGCTGGTGTCACTGCTTCCAAGCAGCTTGTTGACACATCCGTCTACTTGACTGCACCGTGAGCTGTGCAAGGCCAGGGAGCTGCCTACCTTACCCACCCAGGTATCCATGGCTTGGTGCCTGGCACATGGTAAGGCTTGAGCAACATGTGTGGGAAGAAGGGAAGGGAGAGGGAGGGAAGAAAAGAAGGAAAGATGGAGGAAGGAAGGAGGAAAACTGAAGTACAAACAATGGAATAATGAAGACCTGTAGTAATGACTATAATTCTATTAAGAGAAAACGCTCTCTTGGCATGTATCCTACTGACCCAAATGAGGCTACTCAAGGAGGATTTTCTAAGACAGGCTCAATTTAGTCCAGGTAATGGATTATGTTCTGATATGGTGGAAGTGAAGGATCGTAGCACTTACTGAACACTTAATTATGCTAATGTCTTAGTCTGCTAGGGCCATTGTAACAAAATACCATAGACTGGGTGACTTAAACAACAGACATTTATTTCTTACAGTTCTGGAGGCTGGGAAGTCTAAGATCAAGGTGTTGCAGATTTGGTGTCTGGTAAAGGCATGCTCCTGGCCTGCAGACCACTGTGCTCTCACTCTGTGCTCACGTGACTGTTCCTGGGTGGGTGCTCATGGGGGGAGAGAGAGAGAGGGAGAGAGGAAGAAGGGGGTGCCCAGGCATGCACATCCGACAGCATTCAAGCTTTCCTGTCTTCTCCTCTTATAAGGGCATTAATCCTATCATGGGGGCCCCACCTTCATGGCCTCATCTAAACCTAATCATCTCCCAGAGACCCCACATCTAACACCACCACTTTGGGGTTAGGGTTTCAACCTACAACTTTCGGGAGAACACAAACATTCAGTCCATAAAGCCAGGTTCTGGCTTAAGTGATGTTTATTCCTTTTCTCTCCTCGTTTGCTCCTCGCAACCATCCCAGAGGTGGTCATTGGGATTTTAACTTGAAGGGCATGAAAACTGAGTTTCAGAGAGCCTAAGACAGCCCCAGAGGCCACTCAGTGCCAGAGCTACCCCAGGGACTCTAAGCCAGAAGTTTGCCTCATTTTCCACACTTGCCTGCAGAAGAGCTGGAAGGCCCCTGAGGTTTCAGAGCTCAGCCAGAACTCCTGGGTGTGAGTCCTGAGTCTGTTCCTCTATTTGCAGAGCCTTGGGCAGGTCGTCTTGCTTTTCTATTCTAACATTCTCAAAGCTTTTAAGGACAACTTTCTTTTCAGTTGGTATGAGAAAGAGGCTAGTTCATTCCTTCAACAGACAAGTGCCTGGAGCTCCACTGGGTTTGGCCTTAATTGATACTCTGGGAGGGGGGTGTCTGTGGCGGACAGACAAGACCCTCACCCCCATAGAGCCCACTGTCTAATGGGGAGGTAGAAAAAGACGTGTAAGATACTTTCAGCCAGCGACTAATCCTTGGAGCAAGACAGAAGTGGCGATTTAATTTGGGTTATCTGGGAAGGTTGGGATTATAGGAGAAGGAAGCCGTGCAGAGAAAGAGAATATTTTAGGCCCAGCAAAGGATGAGTGCAGAGAGTATTGAGTAAGAAGTGAAATGGAGGGACTGCAAGAAAGGGCAGGATGCCTGGTGTGTCCTGAAAATAGAGACTATTAGAGGAAGAGGAAGGAAGGAGGCAAGGAAATAGAGATATGCTTTCATATGACAGAGAGGAGAAATAATATCTCAGACACAAGGACCATATGCAGAGCACAAACAACATTGTGAGACGTCTGTGTGAAGGTGAGGTGGGGGGAAGGACTGAGGAAGATGGGGCCAAAATCAGGAAAAGAGAAGGAAGCTGACGTGGGTGCTCCCCCATCTCCATTGCCCACTCACTCTGCAGAGCAGCAAAATACTGCATTTTAAAGTAACAGGATTTTTTTTTTAATGTATGGTGAGATTGGGGCAGGGAGGAAAAATATTGCATATATGTTCAGCAGGGGTGAGTCAGTGTTCCAAGGAAACTCTCTCAAGTATTGCCTTCCCGGGTTTTGTGAGCCAAAATTTATATGCTCAGCAATAATGGTGGCCTTTTTCTCTCATTTTCTCAGGTTTTCCTGTGTGTGTGTGTGTGTGTGTGTGTGTGTCTTTGGGAACTGTGGGGACAGAATATTCCATCCCAGCCGGCAGCTGTATATCTTTCAAACTGGTTCCACAGGCCAAATCCCCCTCCACATTATTTATGACTCCCATTGAGGCCAGCAGGATTCAGGCGCCGATCTAGCAGGTCAGCAATGAGCCTCTTTGTTGGACACAGGTCATCAGGAGACAACTGGCGCTGACTGCTGTGTGAACCTCCGCTGCCGTAGAAATGGTTATGTAACTTTCAACAGTAATGACATTTTGCAGAAAAGTGCTTTTTAATTGCTATGTCTTCATTATTCTCTTTCAAAATTGCCCAGGAGATTCTGCCTCAGAGACAGCTCGGCATGTTCTGAGTTTCCATTTTTAAAGAGCAATCAGTTTTGTGTTTCAGCTGCTCCCAGAAACCCCCCACCCCAAACTTCAACTGTTTTCAGTTGCATTAAATGGGGTAGGTAATACTGCCTTTTGTATCCTTGCCAAACGGAGAAATGATTTGACGCAATTTTCTAAAAATGTTCTCCCCAAATTCCTTTTGGGCTGGGATCAAGAATAGCATATTTTATCCCCTATAAAAGGGAGAAAGAAAATGATGAGCAAGCTAGAAAAATAGGACTGAGAGTACAGTCTGTAGAGCTCCAACAGAAACTTAACCCCGATCCATAGACTCAGATGCCCATAGGGGATTGGGATGAGCTAAAAATAAATTTTGCTCTGGAAGTGAAAATGGTGATACAGATAAAATGACTCAGTAATGCCTACTCTGAAAGAATTGTAGACTTGGCTTAGAAGGGACTTTCCTGCTTGATTTGTTTTGCCCCATCTTTTGGTATTTGTACCTCACCCCAAGTAAGCCCTTCTGAGCCATCTGTCTAACTCCTATGACCCCTCGTTCATCGGTGGGGAGCTCCCCAGTCTTGCAGGAGACCACTGCTCAAGCTGTACCGCTCTGTCTGGTAGAATGCCTTCCAGGCCCAGTGACACAGGATCCAGCTCCTGAAGCCCTCCCACCAGCACTGGTTCAACCGGCACAGAATTCTAAACCCTACTTCTTGTGAAATCTCTTCTGATATCTAGAGAATGCCTTCTGAGTATTTTCTTCTGATTAAATGCCCACAGCTTGTTCATTTATTCTAAGGTCCTGTTGAAACGTTTAAGAACTTCAATCAGAGGCGTGACATCTTCCTCACCATCAGCAGCATCAGCAGCATCAAAAATAGGAATAAATGACATTTATTGTTTGCTTGCTATGTGCCAGGACTTGTTTTTAGACAATTTTCAGGAATCCGTTCCCTTAATCCTCTCAACAACCTTCTCATGTAGATATTAAAAATACCTTGATTTTACAGAAGAGAAAATGGAGCCTTAGACAGGCTGAATAACTTGCTTGAGATGTTTTAGTAGTAAGCAGAGGAGCCTGATTCTAGCAATGCCCAGGGTTTTAAATACCTGATAATGGTTCCTTGCCATAAGGCATCCTGGAGGCACAGTCTCCTTTCCCACAATGCCCCTCTGAACATAGTCTTTTTTAGCTGCCATATGGAGGCAGGTTGAAATCATCAGGCTTAAAAAAATAATAATTTGAAGGTAAGAGAAGGAAAGATAAACATCTAGAAACAACTGTGAAGTAGAGAGTGAGAGCGATGCTGAGCTTATTCAGCAAATCCCTGATGAGTAGGATTAGGAGGTGTCCCTGAAGCATGAAAGAGAAAGAAATTTAATCCAAATAATACAGCTCTAATACAGTGGGTAGTAAAACCATTACCCCCGTATGCACTGGTGGCTCAAACTTTTAGGAGCTCCAAATGAGGCAGAGAGAAATGCTTCAGGTGAAAGTGCCTTAATGAACTAAGGCCAGAGCTGTCCTTCTGGGCATCGTGGGAAGCAGCCTGCTGAGCTGACATCCCAAGGGAGCAGGATGAATGCTCATGCCCAGATAAATCCTTCTCCATCCCTGGCTCTCAGGATTAAGACTTTGACTAGTCAGGTATAGAGGAAAGGTCATGAGATATGGTCAAGTGTGTTCAGTTGATAACCATGGGTTAGTCACGTCCCCTCAGTGGGCCTTGGCTGCTTCATCTTTGGAGCAAAGAGGAGAAAATTCTCGGTGGCCTCTTCACTAATTATTTTTATGATACATAGCCTTATTAAGTTGTACCACTCTCCTTCTATCACTTTTACCCTTGAAATTGGCCACAGGATAAAGTCCAAATTCTTCAGTATATTAATAAAGCCCTTTGCACTCTGGCATCTATCTGCTCCTTTTCTAAAACTGGTTCTCCTACAGCACCGCACCACCACCCATCCAAATCTACTTCGCCAGCGGCAGCGCCCAGCTGTGGGACATCTTTGTCCTTGCTATTCCCTACTAGGATTGCTTCCTGTTCTTTTTACATGATCTCTCATTCACCTTTCCGCCAGCCCAAGTACCATCTCCTCCACAAAGGTCTTCTCTGCTACCCAAGCAGTGTTATTTGCAGTCTTCTGCTGTCCAGTTGCCTCACGTGGCCATCTCTGCTGCAGGTCTATGAAGCTGTGTTCTGATGATGTGTGTCCATGTCTATCCCTGCTGATTATATCTAAGCTCCCTAAGGGCAAGATCGTGTCTTTTTTTAATCTCTATAGACCTAGTGCCTGATTCAGGACTTGTGCTTCATAAATAGGGTTCCTAAATATTTGAAGATAGGAAAAGGGAAGAAATAAGAGGAAAACAATAATCTTTTGCTTTCAGTAAGGCGTTTCTCCCCAAATGGAAACAGTAGGTACCAGATCTGGCTTGAGTTTCAGTTTTAATGTAACAGAATAGAGTGTGCATTTCAGAGATGGCCAAGATCGTGACTTGGGAATTTTAAGTAGAAGTGATGTCGCCCAATTGTGCCCTGTCTGGATCGACGCAGGCCCAGAAATATTTTGGTTACAGTGCACAGAGAGAAAGCTAGCAGCTTCAGATGCCTACGTGTCACCTTTCAGAACTGTTAATGAAACACTTTTTTTTCACCTTTTGTTTTCCCCTCCTTGCTCTTCTCAAACAGGTCTTCAGATAATCTTCCCTCAGTATCTGCAAGAGAAGTTTGTCCAGTCGGCTTTGAGCTACATCATGTGCAACGGCGAGGGCGAGTATGTGTGCCAGGACAGCCAGTGTCGATGCCAGTGCGCAGAAGAGTTCCCGCAGTGCAACTGCCCACTCACCGACATCCAGATCATGGAGTACACGCTGGCCGGCATGGCCAAGTCCTGGGCTGAAGCTTATAAAGACCTGGAGAACTCAGGTAGAGAGCCTCAGTACTACTGCATGTGTGGCCCAGGGCCAGGTCTAGACAAGAACTGTGTAGCTGGGATGGGGATCACTGCGAGGGACCCCCACTCTTTCACTTCAGAGGGTCCAGAACCAGGTCTAACAGCTGTCATAGAGTAGACACTCAATACATCTCCACTGAGAGGAATAACAAACAGCATTACTGAGTTTGTACTCCTGTGCTATATAGACTCTGTTGGACCCGGAAACAGAGTAATGCCACCCCATGCATAGGAAGCCTCTGCAGAATGGAGAGTCAGAGGTATCTGTACTGATTACTGAATCCGTGTAGGTGTGCACACATGTCTATCTGGCTCTCTAAATGAACACATATGTGTGTAAATACATATATGTGTATATACACATATATGTAGATATCGACACAGAAATAAATAGCCAAAGAATTCACAGACTGTCAAAGTTGGAAGTCACTTTTCAGGCAACTTAGCTGTTCCCTGCTTTTCATGGTTAAGAAAAATGAATTTCAGGGAAGGAAAGTCAGTCACCCAAGGCCACAAAGTAGATAAGGGTCAGAGTTGGATCTCTGCCTTCATGGAGCTTCTAGTTCATGGGAAAGCTAAGCATTAGTCATATAACCATGCAAATACTTGCAACAGTTCTGGTATGTGTGTAAAGAATGAGAAGAGCTGGAGGTTGATGGGGTCAGGAGGGTCAAGAAAGGCCTCCTGGGAAGGAGTCTTTGATGGTGGTGCAGAAGTCAGAGTGTGAGCCCAGGTGGCCCAATGGGAGGCCATCACAATGTGCCTTCAGGAGAGATGACTGGGAGGTAGTAGGTGTAGGCAGTAGGTGGCGTAGGTGGTAAATATGGGAATTACGCAGTGATGCTGAGATATTTAGAAGCAAAAGTTAGCAGGGCTTGATATGAGATTGGCTTTGAAAGTTGAAAACAAGGGTATGAGGTCAGATCTGAGAACTTCTTTTAGGTATGTTTCTCAGACAATTTGATGGATGTTCCTGCCATTTTCTGAGTTAGAATAGCTGGCAGGTTTGGAAAGAAGACTGTACTCAGTCCCAGGAAAAGTTGGGAACCCTTGAGACTTCTAAGAAGAGAAGCTAGCTACCCAGATACTTGGTATATGATACATGCTCAGATTAACTGTTAAGGAAATGGACATATGTATAGAGCATTACTGTTTTTAAAACAACTTTGTATTCCTTAAATCTATTACAACAACTGCATTAAAGTAAATAATGACATTTGTGTATCACAGAGGAGGGACGGCGCTGATCCCAGCGTTTTCCCGAGGGTGACATCATTAGTAAATGAGGGTCACTAATGGAATCCCTGATTCCAAATCCAGTGCTCATAGCAGCTTTTGTCATTTATTAATTCTGCTTCACCCCCAGGCCTCAGTTCCCTCATCTAATAAATGAGAGGACATATTTGTGTTTTTAATATTTGAATTTATTTAAATCTTTAGCCAAGAAATCCTTTGATCAAACAGAATCATACCTTGGAGCCACTGTGTACCACAGGTAAAAGCCAAGCTCTGCTGGGCTGTGTTTGAAAACCACTGGTTTGCAATGAACTCTAAGCCCCCAGCCCACTCTGGGAGTGCCTGGTGCTTGAGTCTGCTCTCACAGGGTCGTGCAGCTCGAATGGAGCTGTGGATGCCTTATGAGCCTCTACTCATTAGTCCATTTAAAATCCTGGGAATTCATAAAAGAGAGGGTCACGTTGGAAATGTATTATGATAATTATTTGGCCATAACACAAGAAGCGTTTGATAAAATGCTTTTGTGGAGAGACTCTACTGGTGGCTAATAAAAAGCAGGGCAGGGGCGGGGCAGAGGCTGTGTGCACAAGCAGTAGAGATCTTTAGCACATAATCCTTATTCCCAGGGAAGAGAAGCCACTTTGGGTGAGGGATGGGTGAGGAAACGCAGAAGAAGCCGGACAGTAAGCTGAAGAGGCCATGGAAATGAGTCACGTGTCATGCTTTCTCCACACAAGAGCACACATGCACTCTAGATATTCTGTACTTATCCATTTGAAATGGTTTTACCCATTAAGGCAAACCCATTCATAGTTACATGTATATGTGGCCCATTCATGTGTATTTTCCTTGTCTGCGTTTTCAGCCCATGGCCTTAGTGACACAGCACCAGGTAATTTGGAGGGATTAATGACTGGTCACAGGTAAAGGCCATTGATTCCCTCATGACTCAAGTGGTGGTGGTCAGATAGGACCTAGTTTACACCCACAAATGAGTCTATACTTCTTTTACTGGGAGGGAACCCTTCTACTTTCAGTCAAGAAAATTAAGTCATTTTAGCTTTTAGGTTATATATTCCTATATATTCCTGAATCTGACCCAAATTCAGGTTCACTGAAAGGAGCATTCACCTTCAATGTTCAAGCCCTCTACAATATGAGCTGCAAGTCTTCCATGGCGGGAAGGTGGGCTGGCTAAAGCAGCCCAGAGTCCTTAGGGCCAGTCTCTTGCCTCCAGCCAGCTCTCTGAATGTATCAGTCAATGCAGTCATGTATTACCCTGTCAGCCTTATGCTACTATCCACTGAGCACTTTCTGTATATCAAGACACAGTCCTATGTCACTATTCCAAGGCTTAGATTAGATGCTGTTATACCTGTTTGATGGTTGGGAGTCAAGATGCAGCTGTAACTCATGCGTGTCTGACAGTGATGAGGTGCCTGAGGTTTTCCGGGAGTCAGAGCCTCCTATTTGCAGCAGCTTTCTTTTTTTGTGTTTTTTTTTTCCAATACACTGATCTTTGTTGTGATGAGAGTAACTGCAATGTGCTAATAAGTAAGAGCATAGGATTGAGAGCCAGTCTAGAGTTCTAATTCTACCACTTACTGGCTCTGTGGTCTTGCTAAGTTAATTAACATCTCTGTGTCCTAGTTTCTATAAAAGGGGACACTGAAAGGACCATCTTGTTGGTTTGCTGTCAAATCATTTGTACCTATTAGGCATTTAAGACTGAGCCTGGTGCTTATTGAGAGCTATGTAGGGTTTATTTATTTTTAATGAAATGAGTGCCTAATATACCCAAAATTTCCTTTTAGGTTTTATATTAAGTTGCAGATTTCATACACACACACACACACACACACACACACACACACACACACGCACATATGCAGAATAGTTACATGTATATGTATGTATATATATATATATATATATGTAAAATCCAACCTAATTTTCCCAATAGTTGAGGGGGCTTTGTGGGGGGTAAATGTTACACTGGAAACAGCAGCTCAGGTCACTCATGGGCTGTTCTCCCTTCAGAAAATCATTTTCCCACTGTGGGCTTCAGTTTCCCTACATGTAGAACAAGAAAGCTGACCTAGATCATTTCTAAGGGTGTTTCAAGTTGTAGCACATGCCGACACTCTGAAGCTCAGCCTCACAAACTGAGGCAGAATCCTGCACCCAGAAGAGCCAAGAGTTTGTCCCCATCTCTTCAGCTGGAGTTCACTAAGCGTGGCTTGCAGTAAGCGGTGCCCGCCTGCAACCTCCAAGGAGCCTGGATCACACAGTGGGGAAGTGGAGGGTTTCAGCTCTGTCTCAAACCTGCAGATACCATCAAAGAGAATGTTTCAGTTGGTGCTAATATGCCTTTAACACCCCTCTATCACTTGCTTCTTTCTCAGATTTCCAAGTGAGAGCAGGCACAGGGGTTTGATCATTTAGCAGGCAACAGGGTCTGGCTAGAACTTATTATTTGCCTCATATTTATTTTCACACTTTTATTCTTCTAGCTCCCATTCCACTGAAAGCATGTGATAGTGGGTTTCTAATGTAGAATTGGGTAAATATTTGGTTTAATTGATTCAAAGAAAATATTAAGTAATTGTGAGTACAAGAGACATGGGAATATTACAGTATAAAGTTAGAATTGAGATGACAGGAGCTTGGGAAGCCCTGTCTTCAACAAGGACGCAGGGTGCAGATTCACTCCTGCAGTAGCAAAGGAGAAGAGACCTCTCTGGAAGGGCAGTGGTCTTTGCACTGCCCCGTAGGAGCAGAGCAGACTAGAGTGGTGTGCTGGGGCCCCCAACAAGTCCGCTTTTTTTGCAGGCCTGCTTTATTGGTAGGTGGGGCTAGACATTTGGGGTAGCCTCCGATGGGGACTGTCATGCTCAGCCTCTCCCTTGGCCCTTGTCTCTTGCTAGATGAGTTCAAATCGTTTATGAAGCGTCTCCCCAGCAACCACTTCCTGACCATCGGGAGCATCCATCAGCACTGGGGCAACGACTGGGACCTGCAGAACCGCTACAAGCTCCTGCAGAGTGCCACGGAGGCCCAGAGGCAGAAGCTCCAGCGCACCGCCCGCAAGCTCTTCGGCCTCAGTGTCCGCTGCCGTCACAACCCCAACCACCAGCTGCCCAGAGAGAGGTAAGTGCTGCCACCTGCCCCGGCTTCTGCAGGCTCAGACCCACTGCTAGCTTATTTCACTGTTGCAGAGGCAAACACAAGGCGGATGGGGCTTTTGGAGGTGGCAAGGGAGGCCTTATGTGGTCCAGGCCAATGGTCTTCTGGCTCATCTCTGGCTTTGCGCCTCCTGGTTCCAGCTGCTGGATTTCTCCGTGTTTCCTGAATATACCCTGAATGTTCAGCCTCTGTGCTCTGTGTCTGACTGAAGAAGGGAACCAATAGCCCTAACTATTCCATGACATTATTCTGGTTGCTTAAAATGGATTATCTATATAATTTTTAAATTGCTTGGCATAGCAGATTTTAGCATCCCCATCTTAATGGTGAAAAAACTGGGTTAATTAATTTATCAATCAGCTGTTTATGAAGGGCTTTTGATCAGGGCCTGGAGTAGAGGGAGCAAAAAGGGCACCTCCCACGAAAGCTGTAAGGAGGCACTCCCTCGCCATCGCAGGGCCCTCACCTAAGGGCAGCGCACCAAGAGGCCTCTGTGACCTCACCGCAGCCCCAGCCCTGCCCACCTTGTACAGTGTCTTCTGATGGATGGCAGAGGTGAACCAGACAGACAGGGCCCACGTCCCCACAGAATGTAGGGTTACGCTCAGGAACCCCCGTGGAATGAGCTGGGTCTCCCGGCCAGGTCTTTCAGACTCCATTCTCCAGGGCACTGGTGAGCTGCGTCTGGGGTTTTCTGCGGTGGTGCCTCTAGCGTTTCCATGAAGGCATCCCAGGAGGGCAAGAAGGCAGCCTGGAGGCTGTCCATCCTGCTTCAATTAGAGCAACCATGCTCATCCGTTTCATATTGGGGGGTTCTGCACTGAATTTTATTCCTAGAGATCCCTTCTTAAAAAGACTGAGGCTAGGTCACAGTCACTTAACAGATGCTGTGTCAGCCATGTATTTATATACATGATAGCTACCCCATTGCGCAGATCACAAAACTGAAGCTCAGAGAGGTCCAGTAATTGGTCTAAAACTACAGTGTAAGCTAATGGTTCTCAACTGGAGGCCATTCTGTCCCCAGGGAACATTTATAACTTTCTGAAGACATTTTTTGAGTGTCAGAATGGATGTGGGGGTTCTACTGTACAGGGCAGTCCACACAACAAAGAATGATCTGGCTGAGGTCTGGAAACCCTGACGTAAGAGGAAGCGGCAAGATGCCCCCTTGACTCTGTGACTCTAAATACTATGTTCTTAGTCACCCAGCTCTACAGGCACTCAAATGAAAAGCCCCTGTACTCTCTTAAGAAGTCTCCTTCCACCCCAACCCATTCATGCACTCATCTTCCTCTCATTTTTCTAGACTCAGAGCAAATGCCGCCTCCTCCCAGTCTTTCCTGACTGTGCCGGCCAATACAGAGGCTCCTTATTTTAAGACCCCTTAATCTAAAACACCTGCTCCAGTCTGCATATTTCCTCTATTTCCCCATTATGAAACCTCCTCCTTTTACATTTGCCTCTGCTCATCTCTGTTTTTCCCCATTCCCTCCTAGTCCATTGCTTTGCACTTGGTTTGTGGTAATTATTTTGCAAATCAAATAGAATTTCTCCTGGCAGTGGCTTGCTTGTTACAGAATCAGGGACTAGGAAAGACGTCCATCCCGTAATGTTCTCCTCGTCATCTGCAGCAGTGCCACCATGAGGGGGTATCTAAAGCAGGTGCCATTTAGATCCACTAGGCATCTGTCATGTGACCTGCATTGGGCACTGGGGGAGATTCGGAAACGAACCCAGTGAACGGTGCTGCGAGCAACGTCTTGGAGGAAGAGTTCTGTTGGCAGTCAGGAAAAAGTCCCCATTTATATAAGTTTGGTAGGGCTGTCATAGCAAAGTGCTACAGTCTGAGTGGTTTAAACAACAGGAATTCATTTTCTCACAGCTCTGGAGGCCTGAAGTCTGAGACTGAGGTGTAGGCAGGGTTGGCTTCTTCTGAGCCCTCTCTCCTTGGCTTGTATGGGCCATCTTTCCCCTGTGTCTTCACGTGGCTTTCCCACTGTGTGTGTCTGTGTTCCAGTCCTCTCTCCTCATAAGGACAGTGGTCCTGTTGGGTTACGGCCCACCTCAATGACCTCATAACCTCCTTAAAAATCCTCTCTCCAGTCACAGTCACAGTCTGAGGTACTAGGCATGAAGATGTGAGCTTACAAATTTTGGGGGCTATAACTCAGCCCAGAACACCATGAGAAGTGGCTTCTGAACAGATCTTTAGGTGCAGAACCTGTGTGCATCCCCAGGATTGACCACACTGGGCACCGATCTGGTGGAGAAGGGTAATATTTAACAATGACCAGCCCTTAAATAGATGTATCTGTCACTTTTGCTGATGGTCACCTCAGAGAATAAAGCATAATGGTGGCAGTGTCTATGTGTGGGGTGTCCAAAGGCCCAAAGACACTGGGCAGACATTTATTAAAGATGAGAATGGCCAGTATGCAGAGCACAGAGCGCCAGCAGTATGTCACATCTGGGGAAGACTCAGTGCGCTCCAAAGGGCAGTAGTTGGACAGGTGTCAGGAGGGAGGGAGAAGCAACAAGAAGAGGCAATTGGGCAGGACACCAGACACATTCAGGGGGCTGGACTCAAGATCATGCCCTACCATTAAGCAAGCTGTGTGACCTTCAACAAGTCACATCACTATTCTGAGCATAGATGTCCACATTTGTGAACAGCTGCTCCTCCTGTGCAGGGTAGACAGCTGAGAATGTCCTGCCGCCCCTGACCGGGACCTTCGAAGAACAAACTCACCGCACTGCCTTCTCTCCTTCTGAGATGAGAACCACACCATAACCTCCCTCCTACACTCTCACCTGGAGAGGATGTCAAGAATTCCACCACAGCAGGGCACTCTGTATGTTCATTTCACGAGTACTGAATGCTGGGTACCAGGGGTGCAGGACCCCGAAACTCAGCTCTGTGCTGATTCCTCAGAAGCCTTCCCGGGAGAGCCGGGCCTCCTTGCTGGCTTCCTGGCATCTGGATCAGGGGCTTTAATGAGTGCCGCTCACACCAGTAGGCAGGCCACCTCCCCACCATGGAGCAGTGTCAGACAGTGGTCCCATACCAGAGACTCTGGGCCACAAAATGGACCTAGCTGTGGCCCTAAATCAACTCTGGAGCCTGGACAGAAAGCAAGACACATGAGATACATCTCCTGTAGGCACAGGAAAGAGGTCAGGTTCAGTAGTCAACTCAGCAAGCACTTTCGGAGAGCTTATCCAGTGTCAGGCTCTGGAGGCGCCAAGGTAAGACCCAGCCCCGTGCAAGGCTCAGTGCTGGTTGGGATGAGGGCACCAACCTACCAATGGGGAGTCACACCCAACCAAATATTTATTGATGCCCATGATGTGGTAGGTTCTTTGCGGGGGGGCGGGCGGGGGGGGGTCCCAGGGTACCATGGACCCTGTGCAGGAGCAGGCCCTAGTGTCAGGCCACGGTACTGCAGTTGGACCAGTGGAGAGAAGGTGTGGATTGTTTCCCTACTAGGAGATCCTCACCTTGATCAGTTAAAAAGAGGGACAGATTCAGTGACTACTATTACCAGACACTGAGACTTAGCAAACATTGGTTTTCTTATCTGTAAAATTGGCATAATTCTTCCTCCTGCCTCAGAGGGTCTCTATCTGATGGTTTACCTGAGATGGTGTGTCTGGAAGCACTTTTGTAAACTTATGAGTGCACTACGAAAGGGGGCCATGCAAGCAGGGTGAAATTTGAAATCAAAGTTATCAGGAAGAGAACAGAGCTGTGTTTAGGTCCCAAGGCAACATTTAAGAGTTCACACTTTTAAATCATTTATGATGCACCTGGTGCTGTCCTACACATTTTCAACTTATTTGATCATCACAGACTCTTTATCTGGTAGCACTAACTCATCCCATTTTATGAATGGGAAGGTTAAGGCACAGAAACATTAATTGGCTTGCTGAGGATTATACAGCATGTAAGAGGCAGGGTCCATTCCTGGAACCTCTGTGCTGTTCTACTCATGCCCGAGACAAGATGATCTAAGGTATTCGGGTCACCCGTCTAGACTATAAACTGTATTGGAATGGAAATCACCTCTTACTGCAAAGGAGAGAAAGCAGAGCAAGAGGAAGGAAAGGGAGGTAGAAAGGAAAAAAAGAGGAAGGTAGATAGGAAAAGAGGGAGGGGAGGTAGGGAGAGAAAAAAGCAGCACAAAATTAGCTTGGACAACGCTGAATTCAGCTGGCTTTCTGTACAATTCCATCAATGTTTACTGACCACCTGGTCTCCCAGCCCTATTCCAGAAACTGGAAGGCATTTAAAGATACAAGCAACGGGGCTTGTCCTCAAAGCATTAGAATCTAGCCTCAGGGTGTGATTTTGAAAAAGACACAGGTTTGAACCAGAGGACCTGACTTCCAGTTCTGGCTCTGCCCTGCATGGGGCCTGGTTAAATCCACAATGGGTTTGTAGCAGCTACTCCAGAGAACACTGAGTGCAAATGTGTGCCCTGAGGGGCGGGTTACAAGTTGAGTAGGACATAGTTTGCACATCACCTTTAACTATAGCAGATCTTTTTCTTCTCCTTGCTCCTCTCGGGTGTGACTCCACTAATCTTTCTTTTCAGTAAATGTTCACATCCCATCTCCCTCCACAGGTTTCACACAGGCTTTGCCTGGAATGTACCTCACTGCAGTAACTTCTATGTATCCTTAGATCTCATCTCAAATGGCTGTGTTCCTTTGCATCAGAAGGCTGTGCTGGGACCTATTTTATATGCTTTTCTAGCATCCTGACTTTCCAAGTGAAGTTCAAATCTCAGCATCCCATTATACCTAAGTTTATCTATTTATTAATGCCTCTCTCTTCCGTGTGACCATCAGCTCTCTGCATGCACCTGTACCCATGTTCATCGCTGTATCATCATAGCTTCCTAGCATGGTGATCGGTATACCACAGCTATTCAAAAAACTTGTTTCAATTATGGACAAATAAATTATTTTCTACTGAGAATGGAGTCCCCAGGGCATGTTGACACAATATTTTTTAATTGTGTGCCATTGCCAGATAAATAATCTATGGATTTTCCACATATATAGTATGTGGTTAGATTGCCTTCCTCATTCATAAATGAAGAAACTAAGGCCAAAGGGAGTTAAGTGACTTGTTCAAGGTCACTCAAGGGGTCTGGGGACCCTCCGATTGTGACAGTCCAGACAGTATGCTAAAGTAGAAGCTGCAAATGGAGACTGTCTTCAACTGACCTGGATGAAGTCCTGAAAGTATCTCTTGCTGTCAGTCTATTACCTTGGGAAATGTACCCCACTGGGGATAAAAAAGGACAAACATAGACACTTCCCAGACTCTATTTAAATTCAATAAGATGAAGCAAAATTCCTAGCATCCAGCAGGTGCTTAATGTCAGTGTGATTTGATGCTTCTTCCCTATACCCTATCACCTGATTTTTATAGCAGTTACAGAATTTTGAGGCAAAGTAGATGCATGGAACTTGTTCTTGAGGGCAAGTAGCATGATTATTGGCATTTTCCATAACTCGTGGTCATTGGTTTATTTTTATTTCTCATATTCACATGGCCTTGACCCAGCAGTCGGGCCTTAGCCAAGCCAATGTAATCCTGCATTGCTGAGATGAAAATCTCCTGTGAGCATCTACCTCAGGCTGCAATCCTGGGGCCATAGCTTCTGAACCCACGTCAGCTTTTAACATATTTCCTGCTCAATTCAGTGTTTAATTGGTGTCTGTGGAAAGATCTGGCCACCAAGATAATCATTATCTCTATTATGATGACCCTAAATATCCATGCTGGTTTCGATTCTTTTCTCTGAACCCTCTCCTTACTTGCCTCTGGATTTAATCTCCATAGACTCCTGCAGTTGGGGCAGAGGGATATGACTTCTTATATTTTATTGAACCGAAGTCAGTTTCAGTTTATTAGAGTGACAGTTCCTGCTCTGCCACTTATTAGATATGTGTGACCTCCAAAAATCTCCAAACCTACCTGAACCCTCTGTTTCCTCATCTGTATGATCAGGATAATAAGAATAACTACCCCATGGAGTTGGTGTCCTTGTCAATTTATATGATATATGTCAAAACTCTTTCTAAGCTGTAAAGAAATGTACAGATACAGTATTAATATAATCAGAAGCACAGCAGTAGTAGAGGCTAGATATTTAATGAACACACTGTTTCTGCTTCCAACATATGGATATTTCCATTAGAGAAGATAAAACATGAGCTCGACAAAATGTAATAGTATAGTAGAGAGGCAATGGAATTTAAGATACTTAAGACTTCAGACTCTGGAGTCTGACAGGCCCAGGTGTGTGACTGCCATTTACTAACAATATAACCTTGGCGCAGCATTACAGTATCTCAGCCTCGTTTTTCTAATTGATATGGTGGAGATAAAATTAATGCCTAACATTAGAAAATCCGCCAAAGAACATATATGCTACTGATAGCACCTAGGAAGAAGTCAAAGCCCAAGGCTCCTTGTCAAACAAAGACCAATAATTTTTCAGTTAATTAATTGAAAAAGTTAAAATAGGGAATTCTAAAATGCATACATGCTGCACATATATATAAACACGTTATTTTAACTTAAAATATATAAATGTGTACTCCTTGGCTAGCCCTTTCAAGTAAGGCCAAAATCTTGAGGGCATTGATGTATTCCATTTAACATTTTACTGGCTGTCTTGCATAAGCCACACCTATGATTATGTAATAGTTCCAACTGTAGTCTATTCAAAGTGAAGCAATAGTTTAAAGTCTTTTAAGAAACCATATAAATGTTTGTAGATCTTTATGAACCCTCCTAATCTTTTTCAGGTACTTCCTCTTTATTCAAATTGATGGCAATTTTTTCAGCAACTAGTCTTCCTAGAATCTTTCCACAGAACTCAAATTAGTTTCCACAGAGAAAGCTCAGACTTCATTGGTTTATTTGACTTTTATTTCCATGATTTAAGGCTAGCAAATAAATACAACCTGCAAAGCAGAAGGAGGTTCGGGAACAAAAGAGAACTGACTTTTGGTAAGTGTACTTGTTAACTTGTTACTTGGAGGGAGCAGAAGTATGTGGGCTTTGTAGGAACTCAGCCAACCCGCCATGAGTATTCAGTGTGCTGCGACCACCACACACTCCGAGAGCTGTGTGTCAAGTCACTTATATGGAGGTCGATTATACAAGCTTGTCCTGAAACAGAAGCTTATTCCTACTAACTTGCCACTATTAATGGAGCAATTGGTCATAGAATAAGAAAAAAAAATGATAATAATAACTAACATGTAATGACCATTTATTTTGTACCAGCCTCAGTTTTAAATGCCTTACATATATTTACTCATGGCGTCCTTGTAACAACCCTATAAAACAGATTCTGTTGTGCTTCTCATTGTATAAACAGAGTTTGAATTGTAGCAAAGGTCAGAGAGAAATAGATCCCTGTTGGAAAGACTGGAGAATCCCCTTCCTCATTGCTGGATTACTCTATTCACTCCTTAAATTTCAACTCAAACTCCCATTTCTTAGGGATGCTTGCCCTGACACACTGGGCCATTTTGCACTGTCCTGCAGTGTGTCTTTACTACATTTTTTTCTAACATTTGGCACATATTCAACTGTGTGTTTGATCCCTGACTTCCCCTACTTGACCACAGATTCCATGAGGGCAGCGACTCTTTTTATTGCTCATCAGTGTAGCCCTCCATCCCCCACAGGGACAGGTAAAGTCACACAATGACGCAGCATTTGCTGAACTGAAGTGAGGGAACATTTGAGGTGGCAGTTGAGGGATGATGATGCTTTGAACTTGGGATGGAGAGGATAGTTTTCCATTCCAGAGAACAACATAACACTTATGAAGAATGGAATGTGAGGTTGATTTCATCCAGAAATGAGAAATGAGAAATCAGAGTGAGCACATAAATCAAGATGGAATACATGGGCTTTGGAACCAGACAGTGTGGTGTTAAATCCCAGTGAGCTGTGTATTCAGCATCCTCTGTCCTTAAACGTTGTCATCTGTAAAATGCGGATAGTAACAGTACTTTCTACACAGACTTATTGTGAGGATTACCCAAGATATGTGCAGTGTTTTTAGCATGTAGTAGGTGGTCAACAAATACTAGTTCTTAGGGTAACTGTCCTTATTGAATAAGATGAGAGTAGTGTGTTGAGATGAAATTATGGAGGGACAGAGTACCTAGCTGTGGGGTTTGTGTGTTATCATTTAGGTGATGAGCGGCCATTGGGAAAATTAATTAGAAGGACTGCCATGATTTAGTAAATCCTCTCTGGTGCCATTTGAAATCTGAACAAGAGAATCAATGGAATCTCTCTCCCAGGTGTAAAAGGATTCAGTATTTCTTCCCTGTGTTGCCATGAGCTTTACCACAGGACATAGAGCATAGTCCTCAAATTGGAGTGGGTATCACCATCACCTGGAAGGCTTTTTGAACACAGATTGCTGGGCCCCAGCCCCACAGTTTCAGATTCAGTAGGTCTGGGATGCGTTCTAAGTCCTAGGTGACACTGCTGTGCCGGTCTGGGGACCACACTAACTTGGATTCGCATAGTCCCTCTCTGCTGTAAATATGGAGTCACTTCACTATAGGTGCACTTGGTAGCAATCAAGCTAAAGTGAATTCCCCTAACTGATTCCTACATCTGTCATGATGGAGAAAAAGGAGGTAGTAGTATCTGTGATTAAGTATGTGGAATGCTGAATTAAAAAGAAAACAACTAAGTAGGGAACGGGTCATGTGCATGTTTTTTCAAACTTACTTGGCCAAAGAACCCCTCTTGAAGTTTGAAGAAACTTCTGGGTTGCCTAGTAGCCAGCCTTGGAAAAGAGTGGTTTACAGCAGATTAAGAGGCAGTGGTCCGGCTTGTTTTGCATGGTACCACAGGTTGGGATTTCCCCCCTGTCAGTATATCCTCATCCTTCAGCTAGTCGTCTTTGAGTTGAGTTTCTAACACCTTCTGCTTAAGCAGATGCTAATGGCTTTGTATCCCAGCAGGTACCACTCCTGCTGAGAGGTGGCATGACTGCTAACCAGCAGCAGCCAAAATAACAGCAGGAAGATACTCAGTTTCTGGTATAATTAGGAAATAAATTTACCCCATTTGGCTTAGGGACATTGCTAACCTTACAAAGTCAACTATTACTAAGGCAGATTTTTGGTTTTTTTTGGCAAAGGGCTTCCACACCAATGATCTTCTCTGATCCTTACAATAACCTATAGTATAATAATAACCTTACTAACCTAGGGGAGCCACAGCAAGGATGAGTCTCCCCACTTACAGGTGAGAAAACTAAGGCTCCCAGAAATTAATGACTGGCCCAACATTATGAAATAATATTCCTTCTTCTGTTGCCATTCTGCATAGGCATAGTTCTTTGTTCTTGTCAAAGAATATTTACATTATATTTATACTGAATTTTCATTCATTCATTCATTCAACAAATACTTAGTGCCTATGAAGTGCCAGGAATGATGCAAGTGTAGTAGAGTGGTGAATGGGTCAGAGTACCACTGTTCACAGAGAACTTGGAATCCGGCAGATAAATTAAAACTGGCACAGGACCAGCCCTGCACGCATGCTGTACCTTAGGAATCTGAGGCTCAGGGAGGCTAAATGACCTAAAATTATGAAATCATAAAATGTCATAACTGTCAGGGAACCTAAAAGGTCATCTAATCTATTCCTGTCATTTTATAAAAGAGCAAAATGAAACAGAGTGGTGAAATGTCTTGGCCAGAGCAACTGCATTAGTTATAGTTACTCTAACTATATTAGAGGCTTAAAGCAACACACATTTATTCTCTTACAGTTTCCGTAGATCATGAGCATGGTACAGCTGCTTACATCTCTTAAGACAGAAATCAGTGGTGAGGTTTTGGGGAAGAACCCACTTCTAAGCTCATTCAGTTCCTTGTGGTTGTAGAACTGAGGTCACCATTTCCCTGCTGTTTGTTGGACAGGGTTTGCTCAGAGCTCCTAGAGGTTATTCCCTGGCCCTTGCACATGGACCCCCTCTATCTTCAAAGGAACAAAGGTGCAGCCAGTCCTTCCCATGCTCAGGATTTCTCAGGTTCTCTTTCTGCCAACAGCCAGAGAAAACTTGTTTTTAAAGGGACACATCTGATTAGATTAGGCCTGCTTAAATAATCTCCTTATATTTAGGTCAACTGTGCTAAATAACAGAACACAATCATGGCACTGATAGCTTATCATAGTCACAGGTCCTGGGGATTACAGCCTGGAATTGTGGGGAGAGAGGGGGCATTTTTAGGATTCTTCCTAGTACAGTAACACAGCTTGATAGTGTTAGAATGGGGAAGAGATATTCTACATTCTCTTTAGGGCTCATGGTAGATTGTAGTTTGAATATCTGCTCCTATATATCAAACTGACCAACTTAAGGGCTTAGAGCACCAATCATTACATTATGTTCATGAATTTATGTCAGAATTGGTTGGGCAGTTCTACTGTTCCACATGGAGTTGACTTGAACTCCCTTGTTGGTTATTCATCTAGAAGCTTGGGCTGGAACTTCCCTCACATGTCAGGTGCCTTAGCAGAAACTCAGAAGGCCGGGCTCAGCTGGGAAGCTGTCCCCCAATCCTTGTCCAGGGTCTCCCCACGTCGCCACTGAAGCAGGGTGGTCAGATGGCTTGTCAGTGGCCTCAGAGCTCCCACAGAGGATTTTCCCAAAGACAGGAGGCAGAGCTGCTAGTCTTGAGATCTGAGTCCATAAACGGTGTGCATCACTTCTGCCTTATTGTATTGATCAAAGGAGCGGTGGAATCTGCCCAGATTCAAGGGGAGGGAACACAGATCTTTTGTCTATGGGAGGAGTGTCATAATAGTGCATTTTTCACTTGTTGTAATACATTTTAGTACAGAGGGAATGCACTCTGTTCAGAGATCTTGTGAAGAAACATTGTGTAATACAAAATTGCCATTTAGAACATTTGTCAATCAAGATTGTTGTTTAGAAGATTTAAGGTTGAAGCACCGTGCTACATGCTTCAACTGAGGTGCAAGTTTTGTTGTTTTGTTTTCTGGGAAGCTGGTTAAAGGGAGAGAATGTTCCATAATATTTATTATTTCATGGGTATATGTATAGTGTAGGTACAGAAATGGGAAGGAAGAGAATTCTTCCAGTTGCAGAGTATTCTAATTATGGAGCAATTCCAAGTATGTGTTCTGGAACTGGGGGACTAACTACAGGAAACAGCCATGGGACTCCCTGTGAGACAGACCTGGGCTAAAACTCCACTGACTACCTGACCTCCACAAACACCTTTCTGACCGCTGGACCATAGTGACATTCTGTGCCTCCTGGAATTAAAATCAGTTCTGAGACAGTTTTCAATAATCCTTGAGAAATGTGACTGCCTCCTTTGCCCTAGTGCAGTCACCTGGGTAAAATGCCGTCAGTCTTTTGGGAGAGGCTGGGGGAAAGAACAGTGTTCCTGTATGGCAGGGTGTGAGACCTTTCCCCACGGGGAAGATTCTGGTTCTCAGCTTCCAGGGACTACTTGTGTGACCTCAAGCAAGTCACATAACCTCTCTGGGCTCTGTTTCCTTGGACCTGGCCTTGTCTAAGTATCATTCAGCCCCAGAATTCTGGAAATCTGTCACTCTAAAGCCACAGACAGTGCCCCTTGGAGTAAATTGCTACTTTGATAATCCCCAACCTACTGATTTTTTTTGTGTATGTGTGTGTGTTTGGGGATAGAGGCAGGGAGAGGGTGGTGATTTGGTGACAAGGACCTATTCTGAGTATGTATTAAACTGTCCTATTAAGGAAGAGGTACAAGCCCACAAATAACCCCGGGCTAGCTCAGGGCAGCTGGCTGTCAATCACAAAAGTCTACAAGTGCCCTCCCAACCACAGGGCAATAAAGCTTTTGTCTTTGGCATTTCTTTTCTATTTGGGGCAGGGGGGTAAAAACAGGCAGGCAGTGGTGCCCACCCCCGCAGGAATCCAGGGATATACAGTATGGGTGAGGGGCAGCGAGATGCATGCTGGCAGCTAAGCTTCACCGTGATGTGCAAGGTTTGTTCAAACCAACACTACTAGGCGCATCTCCATTCCCTTCCCTGCTTATCATTCTGCATTGTAGCAAGTAGGGCAATTGACTCACTCAGCTGACGTAAGGCAAGAAAATAAGCATCTCCAGACCTTTTTCTGTTGTTTTTAGTTTTTTTTTTCCTTCTTCTTCCTCCCTTGGGCTCAGAAGTAGCTTCCTGTTCAGAATAGAATCTAGAGAGGCTCAGAGGGTGAGTCAGAAATAGAACTAAGTTCTTACAATGTCTGTGGATAGCTCTTTATCCTCCTTCGGTGCCACTTCCCCGTTTTCCTCCCCAAACTCCCCCCTCCAAGTCAGCCAACAAACTCACACATGGCTGAGCTATAATCCTAGTGACGTGACAACACACTGGTGCCCTTCAGTAAGTCACGTCTCCTCTCTGAGCTTAGTTTTTCATATCATTGTAAGGCGATGCATGATACCCTCTCAAGCCACCTCATGCCACAGAAAAACTGGGATCATAAAAAACAGAGAATGAAACAGAAGAGCTTTAGAAAGTTTAAAAGTATAGAAAGGAAAAGTATCACTCCCTTATAGCATTATTCTGATTATCTTAAAGGACAGTGTTTTGCGGAAGTGTTTTATTTATATAGTACAGACGTACAGAAAGGGAGAATATCGTTAAGTGTACAGCAAGACTGGATTTTCACAGAATGAATTCATGAGTGTGACCAGCAACACCACGTAAAAACACTGGGCTTGTCAGCCCTGAAGAACCCCCCGTGCGTCCTCTGCTGTGCACTACCAGCCTTTTCTCCCAGGGAATCACTCTTCTCATTGCTATGCCCACTGTGGCTCAGTTTTGCCTCTCTTTATACTGTATACCTACTTTCATGGAGACTTCTAGTTTTCCAAATTTGCTGGGCCAGTGTTCTCTCCTGCCGGTCGCATAGGAGAGCTTCAGGTGCTCTACATCCTCACCCATACTTAGTGTCTGCTGTCTTTTTTATTTTTATTTTCAATTTGATTGTAGCCATCCTGCTGCAGTGGCATCTCCTTGCGATTTTAACTGGCATTGTCCTGGTGACCAAAGTCATGGCGCTGGCTTTGTTCCAACGATGAAGTGCAGTTTCACGGGCTCACTGGTCTTTTGAGTAGCCTCTGTTATGACGTGCCTGTTCATACCATTCACCTGTTTTCCCTGTAGGTTATCCGACTTTTTCTTACCGCTTTGTAGTTTTTTGTTTCTGTTTTTGTTTTTCTGGGAGAAATCCCATTTATTAATCAGTTTAGGGAGACCCTTCTCAGGAAAACAGAAATTGTGAGTAACTGCATCAGCTCTGATTTAAAAAGACCCAGGAAGGTGTGGCAAACCTCAGGTGGCCTAAAATGCCTTTGACGAGCCCAGCATCCAGTCAGCATAGGAGGCGTGTATGTGATATATAAATCCAGTCTTTGATTGGCTGACATTATAGCAAATATAGTCTCTAGCTAAGGGTTGTCTTTTTACTCTTGGGTTGGAATCTTTTGATGAATATATTTTTATTTTAATAAATCCCTATTAATCATTTTTTCTTTTACTGTGAGCTGTTTTAAGGAATCTTTGCCCCCCTCAGATATAATAACGACGCTCCCCTGTTGTTCTTCCTCTAAAAGATATTTTGTTGATATAGGTATTTATTATTATTACTATTTTATTTTTTACTTTTAGATCTGTAATCTACTTGTCAATGATTCAGGGGCACAGAAGAGATTGTGTGTCAAGAAGAGGTTTTAGTGCTGCTACTTAATATCGATATTCAGCTGACCTAGTGACAGGTATTGAATTCCTTCCCTGGAGTCTTAAATCTGTAATTACTTATTTTGAAGGGACCATTTTGTATCTGAGCTCAAGAGGAACACAGTAGTTGGTTTTCATGAGAGGTAGTGTGCACATACACACATCATCTTAACCTGCTGCTCTGAAGGACTGTAATATTGCTCCATTCTGTAGTTGCAAAAACTGGAGCTTAGAAAGGACAAGTGATTAGCTCAAGGTTAAATAATGAATAGCAGAGCTATGATTCAATACCCAGTCTTTTCTGACTCTAAAGCCCACATCTAGCTCACTCTTCAAGCATCATAGTGACAGCATTCTGGAGACTGTGAGTAACCAGTGAGACTAGGATATTAAGCTGTAATCAACTGGGCTGTTCTAGTAACTGAGGAGAATATTTTTACCTGAAACATTTATAAAACAGTTATGTTTTGCCATCAGTAACAATAATGGTTAATGGTCAGTTGTGACTTCCCTTTGCTGCAAACCTCCCAGGAACTTTGAGTATCTGACTCCAGCTCTGAAGAGGAGGTATAAGGTAGGCATTACTTGGTCCATTTGACAGATGAGGAAGCTGAGGATCAAAGAGGGGAAGTGTATTACTTATCCAAGGTCAAACAGCAAGGTCAAATATCCAAGGCCAAGTAGTGGTAGAGCAGGGTCCAGCCTGTAATTGACTCCTCCGCCTATGCTCACCCACCTCCCTGGCCAGATCACTGATCGAGGTGACCATTGTACTTCAGGGTTATGTCCACTTGACCTGATTAACCCCTTCTGACTTCCTAGCCTTTTGGTCTGAGTCTCATTTTCCTGCCTGACAACTGCCATGGAGGAATGAAGCATTCTTGCAGCCCCCAACCTGGGAGCTTCCTGTTGCCTTTCTTAGTCTTTGTGTCAGCTGAAAGAAGGCTTCTGGATCCTTCTTTCACTTGCCTCTAGCACATCCATGCCCCAGAGAAAAATGCTGAGTTTGAATATGCAGCGGATGCTGCCTGTCGCCTCCTTCCAGACACAGAATTGTGTAATTGCAAAAACTGTTTCATAATCCTCCCCAATTAAGTTCCTGACAACTTAATTTCAAAGGCTCCCTTGGATTTTTGCATTCCTGCTCTCCCCATCCCTCCTCCTACCCTCTACCTCTGCCCTCTGCAAAGACCTACTGCCTTCACTGTACAATTCCAAACTAGAGCACCTTCATCATGACAAGGGGTCACAGAAGGTTTTTGGTTTTTTTTGGTCTTTCCTTCTTGTTGTCAGCTGTTCAATGAGGCTCTGACATCATGTGAAGAACTGAGAGAAGAAGGGAAAAGAGTAAGTTTTTAAGACAATGAGAGAAACTCCAAGAGGGGGTGATGAAAAGCTAAATATTTCTCTGAGAAAATGATTAACACAGAGTGGGTCTGATAGCCAGTTATCACTCATACAAGCACATCCACACACCGAGGCTTCTTCCCGCTGAGCCCCGAGCATTCTGACACCACTGATGTATTTGCCTGGAATCAGCATGCCCTGTAACACGCACATACACATGTGTGCACGCACACGCTCACACAGAATCATACACGGCGCAGCCAGAACACAGTTCATCATCAGAAACCTAAAACAACTGCTTGTCTTCCCAGTCTGTGGCCTGCAGGGTGCACATTTCACGGAGTCTCACAGAATCACTCAGACACCATTATAATGTCAAAGAAACGCCAAGGAAGCAGCACAGGGCATAATAAAAAAATATTTCAGAACTCCAATTCTTCTTCTTTTTTCATTTCCTCTCCACTTTTAAATAAACACTCCTGGTAGGCAAATGGGAGGTATGGATTATAGTTTTCTATTTTCCTAGATCTGGTTTCCCCTCTCTCTCCTTGGCACTCGATCTATATGATCTTCCCTAAAATGTCACTGGCCCAGCACTGCATTCCTGTCTTGGGCAAAACCTCCAATTAAAATCAGCAGGGCGTTTGCTTGAATTAGGAATTCCAGCCAGGGCCCCCTACCCGGGTAGTTCTGAACGGGAGATGTGTGCCTTTGAAGGCACTGATGGGAAGCCCTGGGTGGCACAGCCTCTGCCCTCCAAATGACGAGCAACTCCAGCTGTGTCACTGGGAGACCTGTCAGGTCGCCAGAAAATCCTGGAAGAGGCAAAGACAAAGCCTGCAGGGGAGCAGTGGAGGTGCCCCCATGGCCCAGAGCCCAGCCTCTCTTCCAGTCTGGGTTTTAGAGGGTAGGGGAAGTACAGCAGAGAATGGAGGGAACACTGGGTTTGCATCCAGAAATCCTGAGTTCTGGTCTGCTTCGTCCATGCTGTGTGACCATGGAAAAGTCACAGTCCCTCCCTTGCCTTCAACACCACCTCAGTAGAATGGAAATCACAAAGGAGTTCTATCTCATGGGGTTGATGTGAGCCTAAAGGGATAACTGCCGTGATACACAAGGACTCAAGAAACAGAAATATGCTGATTTGGATGTAGTGGAGTTCAGCTTTGGTTGCAAACAGAAGATGCTCTGGATCCCCAGGGACCAAGAAAAGCATTTTAAAGCTTGGTCCTGAGTGGGACACACAGACTGCCTTGCAGGGGGGCTGTGTCGGTCCTTTGTGGGACCCTCCCTTCCAGAGCCAACCTCTTAAGCCACTCCTCTGTTGCCAGGGTTGAGACAGGCTGTCACCCACTAGCCTGGGACATGGTATTGATAGATCACGGTCCCTCCCACCCTGGTCCCCAACTTCTCCTTGAGCCCTTGTCGGTGAGCTCCAATTATCTGTGAATGGAGGAGAGGGATCCTGGCAGGTCCAGAGGAAGCAAGGAATGTGATAATAGGCCCTTTACACACTCAAACTTTCAGTATTTTTCCATTATTTCAATTTATTTCTCTTCTTGTATCCTGCTTCTTTCTTGCTTGCTTCATTGCTCTAATTTTACATTATGGGACACAGCAGAAAGGGCGCCGATGGTGGAGTTAGAGAGCCTGGTGCGTGAATGTGGTGGTGGAACTTGGTGATCTCAGACAAGGTATCTCTTTCCTTGGGGCCTCAGTGTCTCCATCTATAGTGCAAGCGGCTTGGGAGGGCCTCTAGCACCTTCCCGGGTGCACAGTGAGTTCTCGGTAGCCATAAGGCACTGATGCCTTTGGCTGGTTTAGGCTGCTGCCTACAATCAAGTATTGCAGGGGTTCTGAATACCAGTGATTATTAACCAGAGCTCTCGCTGGAGATGGAGAAGGTACAGGCAATAAATCTGACTTACGGGGAGTCTTCACTCTTGGAAGTTGCTTCTGTTAAGAACAAATACACACAAAACTGGAATGAAAGACTTGTTTTTCTGGTTTTACCTTTCTCCTCAAAACGAAGTATTAAAGAGCAAAGGAAGGTTCCCTGACTTTGGGAATGAAGGCTCCCTGGTAACGCTGCTCCCCCTGTGTGACATCCCACCCCCTGCCTCTTCATAAAAGGCTAACTTTGCCCTCAGATGGCCCATCCAGAGACCACGCTCCTTGGATCTATCTGCGAGTTCCAGCAAATGAAGGCTTGGCTGAGTTCTTCCTTTCTGCCTTATCCCCTCTAATTTCATCCCGTCCCATTCCCCTCCTCCAGGTGGTTCCTTCTGCACTTCTCCATCTGCTCATCTAGGTCACGCTCCCCGACCATCTCCAACACCAGGGCCATTGCTCCTGTCTTACCAGCCTTCCCCATGCTCTACCTTGCTCTTCCATTTTCTCTTTCCTCTTTCCCTGGGCCTTGCACTCCCTGCACCCCGCCTCCCTGCAGCCACCTCCCTCTAACTCCTCTCGCTGTATCATTAATGCCTTCTTTGATACAGCCCACAACCTCGTGATTATTCTGAGGTCAGGAGATGCAGGTGCCATGCAGCTCGCTAACGCGCCTCAGAGGGCCTCTGTCCCCAATCCCTTCTGCTCGACAGGGCTGGAATCCTAATTTGCCACTGGTCCCTTTGCTTATTGCACCATCACCATGAACTTTCATCTTTTTCTTTCCCCCACGGAGGATTCTGAGAGTTCATCCACAATGAGCCATTGATTCAAGGAGTGGGGGCTACTGTCCCCACAAAGGGTCCCAATGATGACACACGAGAAAGGGGGCGCTCTGCGGGGTTATAGAATGCCTTGCAGATGGGAACAGAGGAGCTCTAAATGGGGTACTGTCCTGTCATTTGGAGAGGGAGTGACAGGGGCAAGTGTGGGCCATTTGAAAGAGGCATTTTGAAATAACGCTCTCATCAGATGGAACCACGCAACCAGGGACGTGTAGCGGGTCCCTGCAGCTCACAAAAATTTCAAATGACTCATAGCCAATATTCAGTCAATGTTCTGCTTTGGGAGGTGGGAGCTGCCTAGCTCATTATTATTCCAGCTCCGTTTCCTGAGGGCTGGGCCTGCTGCTGTTCTCCAGGCTGTAATAGGATTGGTCTCACCAAGCAGACTGGGGAGGTCTGTTGCTGTGTGGGTGGATGGTATCGAACACTAATACAGCAGTCCAGAGTGGGGAAGAGAAGTTGCTTTTCTTTTTTTTTTTTTAATGAAAAGTGAGAAGGAAAATATTAACTTTGTTCATTCATTCATTCACTCATTCATTCATTCAGCAAACATTAATAGGGCAGGTGCGGGGCTAGATGCTCAGGGAAGGAGGGATCTTCCCTTTCAAGCCTCAGAGCTCTGGAGGGGAGACTGACAAGGAAACCAGGGGTTTCAACACAGTGTTGTGAGAGAGGTTTTATTGCCAGGAGCAAATTTTAAAGGCAGAGCAGTTTGGAGGAGCACCCTAATTACTCCCCCATTTTCTCTCAGCTCATAAGCAACTCATTTAAAGCAAAGCATTCTGGGAAGCTGTTTCAACAGTATCCGTTTTCAAATGTCCCACGGAATGAAATGGTTTCCCTCCAAGTCCAAAGAGATAATGAAATCCCGAGAGTGTCTCAATACCTTCAAAGGATTGAATAGCTTATTCTTTGGAATAAGAGTACTTATTTATTACCTTTGGTCTATGCCAGGCTCTGTGCTAAATGCTTTAAAATATATGATCTCACTCAATCCTCTCACCTGCCATATGGGGTGGGCTTTATTAATCTCATTTTAGATATGGATACCGAGGCTTGAAGACACAGTGTGACTTGCTCCTGGGTGCAGAACTGAGCTTTGAATTCAGTGCTGCTGGGGCCGATGCACATGCTTTCGATGTGAAGCTCTCCTGCCCACCTCATGGTTCCCAGGCCTGGCGAGCGTGGTTCGGCAGTGGAGATGATAAGAACAGATGGATTGCAACACGGCCTGTACGATGCAAAAGGGCTTCTGCTTCCAGCTGCCCAGAGTGGGAATCAGTAACCACTGCCACCATCAGTATATTACAGTATATAACAGCCTTAAGAAAGGCTTTCTTGTCTCTTGCTTGACACATAATGAGAAAAGCCATAGCTGTGAGCCAGGAGACTTCCCTATTCACTCACTGCACGACTTTTGAGTCCATTGTTTCTCCTCTGAGCTTCTCTTGCCATGTCTGTAAAATGGAGCTGAGGCTCCCTTTGCAAGAATAACAAGAACTAACTTTTATCGAGCCCTTAATACCTACCAAGTTTGGGGCTAAGCCTTCACATAAAAATTCATGTAATCCTCACAACAGCCCTATGTGTAGGGATGATTAGGAAGGTGAAGGAAACTGCCGAGCGTTACCTCAGCTCATAAGTGCGGAAGTCAGGATTTTAAACAATCTCTGACTAGCCTCATGTCCCAAGCTATTTTCAGGGTATTGTTGTGAGGCTCAAGTGAGAAAATGGGAGTGAATGTGCCCTGTGCAGGGCAAAAAGTGCTAGACATACATAAGGGATTATTTGTAGCACAGAAGACAGCCAAGAGATGACTCACCCAGCAATAAGGAAGGATGAGAGGCTGCTAAGCTCACTGCCTTACATGTTTTTACTATTCTTCTGTTGCTTATCTGATGGAATATCTGTTTTCATTGGAATGTCATAGTGGCTGAAATCTGGGGACAGGCTTGGGTAGCGTTTATACGTTGAGGGGCAGTGGGAAGGGACACCTAGAGATATGTGTTATCACAGAAATTCCACTGAACTGATGGTTTGGTACTCTGGCAAAATGGGGAAGTTGCATCTTTCCTACATGTTTTGAAAAGCTACTGTGAAGATCATGTAAGATCATACATATGGAAGCACTAAGTGATCTCTAGAGATAGTATAAAATGTAATTAGTTTTTGTGGAAGTTGTTGAATGTTAACATAACCTCAAGGGAGGAGTCTGTGAAGGGGGATCGCCCATTTGACACAGAGTAAAAGAAATGACCCCTAAGTTCTCTATTGCTGATTTTTTACAATCGGTTGTCAACTCTGCAGCGGTGTTTTGATTTTTGACACTTGAATTTCCTGACTCAAACTTCTTTGGGGCCAATGTATGATGGAATCGTAGAGTTGGAAGGACCCCAAAGAACATTTTCTCCAACCCCTTCACTTTATAGATGAGGACACTGAACATTAGGAGGGTAATATACAATGCCATATAGCTGGTCTGTGACATTACAAGGGATTACAGTATAATTCTTATAATTTATATTCAGTGCTCTTTCTATGATAACTGCTCTTCCCAATCCTCTCACTTTCTGGGCAGCTCCACTTTGTAATATTGGTTGGATAACCACAGTCCACCCATAGTTAACTTTCTCCATTTTTCCCTCTATCCTCCAGGACAATTCAGCAGTGGCTTGCACGGGTCCAGTCGCTTCTTTACTGCAATGAGAACGGGTTTTGGGGGACCTTCCTGGAGAGCCAGAGGAGCTGCGTGTGCCATGGCAGCACCACGCTGTGCCAGCGCCCCATCCCCTGCATCATAGGCGGGAACAACAGCTGTGCCATGTGCAGCCTGGCCAACATCTCACTCTGCGGCTCCTGCAACAAGGGCTACAAGCTGTACCGAGGTCGCTGCGAACCACAGAACGTGGACTCGGAGCGGAGTGAGCAGTTCATCAGCTTCGAGACAGACCTGGACTTCCAGGACCTGGAGTTGAAGTACCTGTTGCAGAAGATGGACTCGCGCCTCTACGTCCACACCACCTTCATCAGCAACGAGATCCGCCTTGACACTTTCTTTGATCCCCGGTGGCGCAAGCGCATGTCCCTCACTCTCAAGAGCAACAAGAACCGCATGGACTTCATCCACATGGTGATCGGCATGTCCATGCGCATCTGTCAGATGCGCAACAGCAGCCTGGACCCCATGTTCTTTGTCTATGTCAACCCCTTCAGCGGGAGCCACTCGGAGGGCTGGAACATGCCCTTCGGGGAATTTGGCTACCCGCGCTGGGAGAAGATCCGTCTCCAAAACAGCCAGTGCTACAACTGGACTCTCTTGCTGGGCAATCGGTGGAAAACGTTTTTCGAGACGGTCCACATCTACCTACGTAGTCGGACTCGGCTACCTACCCTACTGCGTAATGAGACTGGCCAGGGCCCTGTGGACCTGTCCGACCCCTCCAAGAGGCAGTTCTACATCAAGATCTCAGATGTGCAGGTGTTCGGGTACAGCCTGAGGTTCAACGCGGACCTCCTTCGAAGTGCAGTGCAGCAGGTCAACCAGTCCTACACACAAGGCGGCCAGTTCTATTCCTCTTCGTCCGTGATGCTCCTCTTGTTGGATATTCGGGACCGAATTAATCGCCTGGCCCCTCCTGTAGCCCCGGGGAAACCCCAGCTGGACTTGTTCTCCTGTATGCTGAAACACCGCCTGAAACTGACTAACAGCGAGATCATCAGGGTGAACCACGCCTTGGACCTCTACAACACCGAGATCCTCAAACAGTCGGACCAGATGACAGCCAAACTCTGTTAACCTGGGACTCCTTGCCATGGACTTTCTCTTTTGTTGTACAAACATAACAGAACAAAGCAAAGCAAAAGAAAACAAACAAAAATTTGTAAAATGTAATATTCAAAGAAGGAAAATCTTCATTCGTTGGAAACCGAAACGTTCTAGCAACTGTATAAAACCCTTGGGCATGTTGTTATTTCTATACTCTGTCATGAAGAAGGGTCTCATACTTTTGAGGCGCTTGGAGGGAGTGGCTTCTTAGGCCTCAGGTGCTGTCTTGAGGGGGGAAAAGGGGAGAGCATATGCAATGAATTGTAAAGATCTCTGCTGTGCAGGTGCTAAGATTAAACACTAAAAAGAAAGAGAGATATATGTAATGTACAACCGACACTGCCATTTTTCCTTGTGGGAGGAAATGGACATAGATAAAGAAGATATTTCTTCGGTTATAATTTCTTCCCTCTTTATGCTTCGTTCCTTGTGGTTCTTTGACTCTTCTCACACATGGGTGGGGATGCTATGACGGTGCTGTCTTACCCATACAGCTTTCTTTCATTCTGAAAAAACAGAAAATAATTGAAGCTGGACAATAAATAGGTGGGATTGGGGACAGAAGCATAAATGCAACGCAGGGTACTGAAATAGTGAAGAACCTTAGGTATCACCCATCAAACTACTTGATTTAGCTTGTGAAATAGGGTCAGAGAGAAGTGGCATGCCCGTGGCTACACAGTCACTGCCTGAATAAGGCCTGAACCCCGCCTGCTGATTCCCTTGGCGGTGCTGCTCTTGCTAAACCACAGTGGTCACTTTTGTGTTTTCTCCTCCAGCCAAACTGCCAACGGACAAAGTTTTTTTTCAGTCAGTCTCAGATTGTTCTGATAGCTTTCACTGTCTTGATCAAGAAGCCCTATTTTCTCCAAAAAGAAAGAGTGTCAGATTTCTTAGAAATGCCTTGCATAGTAAATTTGAGTTTGAATAAAAATAACCAAAATAAAATGAAACAAGGCAGGCTCTAATATTCCCCAAGTAAATATGTTAAAAAAAAAAAAGATCCCTTGATTAACTCTAAATACACATACATATACACACAAATGAACTAACACATCATTTCTTTGGCAACTATGAAAGCTGAGAAGGCTTGTGTGGGGACTTGGGAGTTAAATTGAAAGGAGAGACTCAAGAGAGAAAATTCATTTCAAACCACTCCGGGAGAGGATTTGGGGCACATATCTCTTCTTTGTCTCCAGGAACTCTATGTTTATCTTTTTGCTAAGGGGGTACTTTGCTAGAGTTGCTTCTAAGCATCCAGATCTTTTCTGTATTGGCAGAGAAACATATCAGAGTTTCAGGATTGGAAGAGAAAATAGAACGCCTCAGGTCTGAACTTCTGCCCAATGCAAATCTCCTCTTTACCATCCTAGGGAGATCACCATTGTTCACTGACTGCACCATGCCAGGGACAGGGAGCTAATTAGCTCTATCTTCTGCATTCCTTGAATTCCTCTTTAATTGAAGGGGAGCAATAGTGCTCATTCTTAGCTTGTGTTGTAAAAAACACCTGATTATTAGCTATTTCTTCCATACCTTAACCAGTTTTTGGCATACCTCTCTTCCAATGGTTCCAGTTCTGGTATATGCTTTTCTCTCTCATGTTAATGCTATCCTAGATGTAATACAAAGACCTATCTCAGGGGTCACCAGAGTTTGTGATAATATGACTCAAAGAGAACAACCATCCCCAGTATAATTTATTTTAAGATGAAAGGGGGAGAGGGTGTCATTGCACAAGAGGTAAAAGAATTCCTAGTTTATTTAAGTGTGTGTTTGGGGGAAGGATTCTTTTTTTTTCCATAGTGGTAAATTCCAACTTTAATGTTTTAGTTTTTAGTATGAACTAGTGTGTATTTTGGTAAAAACTTTAACACTTTATGTGCACTTCACAGTAACAGTTTTTTGGACCTCAGATTTTGAGAAGATTCTGTGTTCATTTAGATTAGAAATTCTTCATGCCAGAGGGCACACACCTATCCATCAAGCACAAGATTTTACAGATAAATCACCAAACATCTCTTCAAAATGTAGTAGATGAATGAGGAGTGTCAGAAATATGAACATTTATAAGGAAATTGTCCATGCTTTGGTGCCACTCACAAATTAATGCAAAATACAGACATGTGAACCAATTTAAAAATAAGCAATAATTACAGCACACCATGATGAGTGTTATTGTGGGGTCAGGCCCGCAGAGAGCAGCCCTGAATCAGTTATTAACTGTGTTCATGGTTGGTGGAGGCTTTATATGGGCATGTTCATTCTGAGTTTTGAAAATGAGTAAGAATGTGGGCAAATAGCAAGGAGTAGAAGGGCCAAAAGTACAGAGAAGGCAAAAACACAAAGGTATAAATATGAATGGTGTCTCTGAGAATCAGTTAAAATTATAGCTTTAAAAAGGTGTCATTTAAAATGGCAAGCTAACAAAGGAGACTAAAGATTTTGACTCTACATGTGATGAAAAATCATCCATAATCTTTATAACCTGAAGAATGACTGTAAGACTTACCATCTCTTGGTTGCTTCTCTTCTTTTTCCCTTTCATTTCCCTTCCAAGCACTTCTCAAGCCTCAAAATGTAATACCCTTTGTATCTGCATAGGGCTTTACAGATTAGTGGGCAATCTTCATATGCACCGTGCTACTTAATCCTTATCAGACTTCCATTAGGCCCTTCAACCTGAGTACTTTCCTAGACTTCACCAACTGCGTGTATATACGCAAAGCCTCTTCCCTTCATCTTGAAAATACTAACTCCGTCACTTGATATTACAAAGAGAATACAGCAATGTCTAATGATTAGAAAGGTCAAGGAAGTAGAGAAATGTTCAAGGGTAGAGAAGGACTCAAAGTATTTATTCAAAGTTGAAAGAAAAATACTTTACTATAAAAGTACACAAAGTTCTGTGGATTTCCTAATGTCCCCTGCTTGGGTCTGGCCCTTTGAGCTAACAAGGTTCCCCTCCAGCTGTGAGAAAGAAAAGCCTGAAGCCTTCAAGTGAGATTTTAATTCAATTAGTGTCTTACCAATTTGATGCAGCAACCAAGGACCTATGGTGTCTGATTAATATGCTGATGCAAAGGCAAAAGAGTGAACAGAATGCCCATTTGGATACGGCCTGGCAGCAAAGCGTGGCATTGCTATGGAAACCACAGAAGGCCATTAATTAGCCTTCAAATAAAACCACTGGAAAATTCTGGACCCTGGCATATCTGCCCCCTTCAAAGGGGAGGGCAAGAAGAGGTCAAAGTAACAGCAAGGCTCCCTTCGGTAATTAGAATCATAGCTGCACAGAGACTATGTGTCACCAAGTGGAAGAAAGATTGGGAAGTAAGATAAATTGACACAATAAGAGAAAAGAGGCTCTGGGATTATTCAAGTCCAAGAATATAATTTTAAATGTGGAGCATCTTGTTGGATTGTCTATGTTGATAAAATTACCTCAGTGACAAACATTTTCTCCTGCTCTCTGCTCTATGGAGAGAAAGTGAGAGAATAATATGGATCCACTAGATGGTAATAAATGATCAAGGCAAGAGATCACAGAGTCAAAGGGTGAGGAGGGATTTACCCCTAAAATAATAGCTACAGAGTATATAATTTTCTGATTAATAGGGGCAATCTTTTAAAAAACTAACAATGCAGAAAAGGAGAAAAAGGAATCATTAAAATGGCTGGACACATAAACAGACATAATAACAAAACTTACTACAGGTAATCACAATAAATGTAATTGGACAAAACTGGTTGGTAAAAAGACAGGGGTGGTCTGACTACAAGTTGTAAAATTAAAAAATGAAGGGAGAGAGTTTGAAAATAAAAGGATGAACAAAGATCTACTAGGAAAATACTAACTAAAAGGAAGCTGATGGAGCTCTCTTAAGAACAGCCGAAATAGATTTTAAAGCAAAAGACATCATCAGGGTTGAAATTGGTCAACTTAGCTGGGAAAGTGGAAAGAGTGGGCACAGAGCTATAGACTCAGGTCTAAATAGGGGTCATTAAGGATCAAGAAAAAAACCTTCAGCGAAGAGAAGTTAGACTCAAAGTCATTCGACGAGTTCTGAACACTGACTATGATCACATAGTTCCCTTTTCACTATCTTAAGCATATGTTGGTCTAGAATCACATGGCAAGTTAATGTAGTTCATACAGAAGAATCCTGCCCTCAAGGAAGGCAGTTTTTAACATAAACATCTTGGTGGAATTGGCAGTTATGGTCACTTTAATAAAACCCAACATATACTAAATCCCAAACTTATTAAGTTGATATATTCTAATAGATATATATTGTAAGTGCTGACTAAAAGAGAGGTCTTTAAACTGGAAAGTGATGAGCTTGGGTAAAGGATAAGCAGGGATGCACTGATAAGGACTGCATCAGCAGTGGGTAGAGTCTAGTGCACTGAAGCTAGTACAGTGGTGTATGAAGTTTGAAGGAGAGAGTGCCTTAGTGAATTCTGTCTCCTGTAACAAAATAACATAGGCTGGGTGGCTTAGACAACAAACATTTGTTTCCCACAGTTCTGGAGGCTGGGAAGTCCAAGACCAGGGCACCAGCAGACTTGGTATCTGGTGATGTTCCACTTTCTGGTACACAGAGGGCTCTCTCCCTACTGTGTCCTCACATGGCAGAAGGCGCAAGAGCTCTCTCTAGAGTCTCTTTTATGACACATCCCATTCACGAGGGCTCCACCCTGTGACCTGATCACTTTTCTACCTCCTAATTCCATCATCCAGGAGGTTAGGATTTCAACATGTGAATTTTGGGGGGTGGGGGACAAAAGCTTTAGTCTATAATAATATTAAATCAGTAAAAGAAAAACAACTATTAAATAGCTTGGAATAAACAAATAAGCTTCGTGAGTTGCACAGTGAATTGCTCTCTGAGTTGAGTATCTGACCTCCATTCTCAAACTTCCTTGATTGGTAGGTGTCCCCCAGACCTGTATGGGCTCCACCTAGGAGCTGGTATTTCCCTAAAAGTGGACCAGAAGCCTCTGCCACAGTCAAGGTTTCACAGTCTTAATAAAATATTTAAATGGGGCCATTCACTCCAAAAAGAAAATAACTTTGATAGCCACTTAAAATGAAAACTTCAGAGTTGATGATAAAGAGAAAGAAAGGATACCCCAGCTGTAGGTCTAAATTTCCATATTGATGTCACCAGAGATGGGTATGCTTTCCCTGTCAGGTGGTCTCTACAAGCCTTAACCAGGGACTGAAGCCTGGTCTGGCTGCCACAAGCACACATGAGTGAGGACATAGTAATGCTTTTATAACTTAGGGGATGATTATCAACCCTGCCAAGGGATTAATTATATTGTATTAATTGTATAGCACATAATTATAATTTAATAATGTCACCTAATATTTTGTTAGTACACAAAAGGATGCTGAGCTTATAGCCTACACCCAGGAGCTGGGTTTTCCTGAATTGTTAGGCACCAATAGAACCAGGATCAGAACTCAAATTTCCCAATTTTCAGGTTTGGTGATTAACCATTACACTCAACATTGTTCCTGACATGACAAAATAACTGGCAGCATAGTGCTTTGGCTGAGAACACAGACCTGGGGATAGGAAATAGTGATTAGAGCTCAGCTGCTTACCACCTATGTGACTTGACTGAAATATTTAGCTGCTCTGAGCTTCAATTCCTTCTGTAAGGATGAGGTTCTTCAAATAGGTCCTCTTTAATATGGTTGTTATGAGAATTAAGTACATGTAAAGAGCCTACCTAACAGTGACTGGCATATAAGAAGTCTATCTGTTACATAAATAACATACATAAAAATATAATTTACATATATGCATGCAACTTAATAATCTTAATAAGAAAGCTCAAATCAATTGAGCTCATTTCCCAGGCCAAGCACTATAGTAAGAACTGATGCAGCTATCTCATTCAACTTCACGGCAGCCCAGTGAGGTGGGTCTAATTATCACTTCAGTTTACACATGAAGAAATTGAGCCTTAGAAAGATGACATAACTTGCCTGTGGCCACAGAGCTGGTCAGTCTCCACGAATGGGCCTCCTAACTCTGCCACAGTTTCCCAGTTAAGTATAAATAACTGGTCTAACAAAGTCACCTATAAGAATAAACCAGACCTAAAAGGCACCTCATTAATACAGGAATTTATTAAATTCCTCTGTGAGTCAGAGCCGAGGGTATCCAGATAGCATCAAGCATACCGACTCCTAGAATCACAGAGCTCCAGCAGGAACCCAAGAGGAATGGGCTGCCTAGGACAGGTTTTCCATCTGGAGTAGCAGGATCTGACTGAGAACTTAGAGGCATTTATTACTCCTGAAAAACCTCAGGGAAGCCTGCTAGCTTCAGGTAGGGCCACCACTCTTTGGGCAGAGTGCTACTGTCTTGTGGATTACTTTTTGGGGAAAGAACAGTGCTAAAGGAGTTAGATTGGCAGGTGGGGAACCAGCATGAAAACCACAGTCTGTTTCCCACAGCTATCCCACAGAGAGGAGCCCTTTGACCTCCAGTGGGGCTAATTCCCACATTTTAACAGCATGGGTGGAGCTGGAACCAGTTATCTAGGTCTCCTGAAACCCCATCCAGTATAAACTTCCATAGATTGAGAGCATCTTTAGGCTGCGTGGGGAGGGTGGAGGGTGACTTCCACAAACAGCAGGTGGGGCTCTGAGCAGATACCCTCATTTTTCTTTGCTCAACTTCCTGCTGTTCCCCTACATTCTCAAACTATCTGCATCTCCCCGACACCAGAAGTCCCAGAATTGCCACCCTTGGCCATAACATGCAAATCAATTTTCTTTTTCTTAGGGTGGTACAAGGCTTCATTGACAGAAAACAGAATGAATAAACTACATCAAGCGTATGTGGATTAGGGATTTTAAATATTTCCAAGTAACACCACTTCTGCATATATTTTCTCAAGTGATGTCTATCTAATCTAATCCTCATAAATCCCTAAGAGAGTTGTTATTTACAGCACACAGGTGAGGACACTAGGGTAGCAAGAAAGTCAGGTCATTTCAGTTAATTTTGCGATTTACTTATTTAGCCCGAAATTAAGGGGTAAGATGAAATGGTTAGTGTGAGATATAGGGCCTAGAGAAGTTCGATCAAAAGTTCCCTTTATAAACTCTAGGACCTTGGAAACCTAGTTAACCTCTGTGTGCCTCGGTTTCTTCATCTGTCACGTGGGAGAAATATTAACTCTCACTTCAACAGGTTGGCATGTTTCTTTTGCCAGATTTCCACGCTTTACGTGAGTTAGCACAGGGAAGGGCCCACCTAGGACTCCCTGAAGCATAGTAAGCACTCAGTAAAACTCAGCTTTCATGATTCCTTTAGGCCAAGCATGGTTCAAGACTGGGGCTTGAAATCACGGCCCCATTATGCCCCGTGGCTGCCTCTGTGGCTCCTCTGGGATCATCTACAGCACAGAACTGAGTGAAAGAGGCAAATCCTTGTCTTCCAGAAGTTCATGGGCAACTAATGGCAACGTACATACGTAAAACCTGAAATAGACAAAGGGTACAACAGGAGAAGGTATCATTTTTAAATTGTAAAAATGGAATCAGGGGAAAGGAGAATAAAAGAGTGAGTTTGTAAGACAAATAATGAAGAGAAGCAGCTCCAAGTGACTGCTCCCAGTTTCCTTTATGACAAAGCCTGGTTACAGCCTCACCCCATTTCCAGGCAAGCAGGGGTGTTGCTTAGCAACACAAGCAGGAAGAGCAGAGTGAGTAAGGGCTGCCGCTGCAGTCCGGAACAGGACCAAAGTTTTGTGTGAAACTCCGCCTACAGCACAAGGGACATCTTGTAAATTGGAAGCACTTGGGAGGAAAGTCTTCTGCAAGGTCAGGTTGGGCAGAAGGCAGGCAAGGGGAATATAGTCTAAATTAGTGGAAAAAATATGAAGAGAATATTTTTTATTTCTTTTAAACACTGCAGAAATCTGGTGTGCTAGGAAGGATTTGCCAAGCCAAGGACTTGGTGAGTCTTCTTCATTAAAGGCTGATGAGGCAAGTGAAGCCAGAAGGAAAGGCCTGGTTTCCAGGTCATGTAGGCCACCTCACCCAATAGCTGCAGCCACTTGATTACCACCTACAAGTTTGATCTCACAGTAAGACCTAGAGAAAATGTTGTCTTTAGTCAGTAGAGATTCAAAGTGTTAGCGTTTAACCCTATATTCATTTATTCAATGATATTTTTTGAAGCTTGCAGTTTCGAAAGGAAGATAAGCATTAATTTTAAAGCATAATACATGCTAAGGAAGGGAAGTATAAGATGTGATGGGAGTGCACACCATGGACCCCTAATCTAGATTGGACAGCAAAGAGGGAAGGTCATGGAACGCACCAGAAGATCTGATGTTTAAAAAGACTCGTGAATGTTATGTTAGAGCTGAACAAAGAGAAAGGGAAAATTGTTCTATGCAGAGTAACAGTTCATGCCATGATCCAGTTAAGCTGGAAATAAGAAAGAAGAGGGTAGAGAGACAGAGAGAACAGAGAGGGCAAGAGGGGGAGAGAGAGAGAGAGAGAGAGAGAGAGAGAGAGAGAGAGAGAGAGAGAAGATAGAGAGAGAAGAGAGAATGAACTAGAGATAGAGTAGGAGCAAAATATACCAGTATTATGTAGTCATATGCTGTCTTGCCAATGGGCTTTAGCCCCATGCAAGTTCACTATGGATACAATGTGACCAAAGAAATGACAGTAGAACGTTCTTGGGGAGAAAGGGTTTATACTTAACTTTCTTACCATGGTGGAAGGTCAATCAGTAGAATCCCATACACTCAGAGCTAGTCGGCATGCAGCAAGCCAGTCTCGGCCTCTCTACCCCCACAGACGTCTCAGTCTCTGTCCTCCATGCTGCCACCACTCCAGTCTCATCTCTGCTCTCCTGCAGCCCTGTAGATGTGCCACCATGTGGCACAGAGCACTGGGCAGGGCTCTTTATATAGAGTCAATAACAATGTATTGCCCACACATGTGTAGTGAGCCAGCCGATCAGGGCCAGGTGAGAATCCTGGCCACGGGAACCTTCATTTTATCCACACTCCACCCCTCCAGGATTCTTGCCTCTCTATGTGCCCTCAATCCTCTTCAATGGTCCCTGTGCAAGGAAGCTGGAGCACTGTAAAAGAACCATGGGTGGGCCTTACAACACCCACCTTCTCCATTCTCTCCAGCACAAAGTCTTGCAGACACACAGGCTGATCTTATTGCTTTATCTCTGTCTTCTGCTTCATCTTCAGTGGCCGGAACCACTACTCTGGTTTCAGCTGTTGCCACAGCTCCAGTCATCCAACTTCTCTCTGTCTGCTCCTACCTTTTCAAACCAACCCACACCTGGGTCCTCATGACCTTCATGGGGCCCTTTAAATTCTCCCTTTGAGAAGCAGATGATATTTCCTTTTGTATGTGAGCCTGAGGATAGAAGCAGAACATGTGCTCCACAACCTGAGAAGGCAGCACCACTCCTGGAAGAACCCATGGTTTCTAAGTCCTCAGATTTTCCACCAACTTTCAACCAGGTGGCATTTTAACCAAGGAGGGGCTGATACCTCAGGCACTGGCAGGGTCTCCACCCCCACCTGTTCATCAAACCTCTGCTCCTCCATTTCTGGGCTGATGGCTCTGCTAATCCTTCACCTGCCCCACAGGACCTGGAAGCCTGTGCTCTCATGCTGCTTCTTCTCATGCCACTGCCCCTTCTCATGCTAGTTCCTCTCAGGCTGCCACGACATCCTTTGCCATTTCTACAGCACATCGTAGTGATGCTATTTCAGTCAGCAACAAATTTTCTTTCTTTTGGGGGGGGACCTCAGTCCTCCACCCCCTCCAGTACCACATGTCCACAGGGGGACACTCGACTGTCTCCCGTCCATAGGTGCAGCCCGCTGAAACACTCCTTCCATGAGGGCAGCCTTTTCTTTTCCTTGGTCACCAATGAATCCTGCCAACTATGCCAGTTGTCTTGCCAATGGGTTTCAGCCCTAGGCAAGTTCACTATGGATTCAGTGTGACCAAAGAAATGACAGTAGAACGTTCTTGGGGTGAAAGAGTTATACCCAACTTTATTCCCACAGTGGCAGGTCAATCACTAGAATCCCATCCACTCAGAGCGAGTCTGCATGCAGCAAGCCAGTCTCTGCCTCTGGGCCTCTCTGCCCCCGCAGCCATCTCAGTCTTTGTCCTCGGAGCTGCCACCACTCCTGTCTCATCTCTGCTCTCCTGCAGCCTTGCAGCTGTGCCACTGTGTCGCCCAGAGCACTGGGCGAAGCTTTTTATATACAGTCAATAACAACGTATTGTATAGCCCACACGTGTGTAGTGAGCTAGCCAATCAGGCCAGGTGAGAATCCTGGCCACAGGAACCTTCACTTTATCTACATATGCTGAAGGGTCTTACAACTCATATGAAGATTTTGGGCTTTATCCTAAGAGCAGCTGTCAGCCTTTTCAAAAATCCCAGTGTGATAACATGTGATCAAATGTCCTAGCACCCAGTCAGCCCCCCTGCTACCTCACCTATGTTTGTCTCCTAGTACTTGGGTCCCTGGTTTAGTCTCTTGAACTCCTGTCTTGGTCTTTGGCCTAGTTCCCTGAAGAAAGGAGATCCTGCATTTTATTGGCCATATTGCCACCCCTTCCCTAATGTGTGGAGTCTTACTCTCAAGCAAGTGAGCTCATTTACCTACCTTTCCTTCTGACTCTGCCTGTTTTAAGATGCTCAGTTCCAAGGCTTGCCCCTTGTGCTCTTGTCCATAGCCCCGATGCTGTGTGACTGTACTACCTCTCTATCATTCACTGTTATTTCTTCATCCTGTCGACACCAGGCAAAGTCCACGACCACTAAGTAGTTGTCTTTCATAACCTGCGGCAGCTGCATCTGAACGTACGAATGACTTGCCCAGAAACTGATCCACTCTAAAGGCTTGTCTCCTATCAAGTTCTGGTCATCCTACTGATGCTGCAGGAAATCCACCTGACCCATTCACCTCTTTAAAATAGCAGTTAAAGGCACAAACTCTGGAGTCCACTTCCCTTTAGGGTGAACCTGGTCTATACCAAGACCTAGCTGCGTGACCCTTGGGAGGTTCGTTCACCTCTGTGAGCTTGGTTTCATTATCCTTATATGAAGATATTATTAACACACACCTCATGAGGCTGTTGTGAAGATAAAAAGAGAGCAAACACTCTTAAAATTGCACCTTGCACATAGTAGGGGCAAAATAAATATTTATTCCTCTTCCTCTTCCTCTGAGAGTACATTATCTACTTAACATTTCTGGTTTTGATCCTTACAATGATTTCCTAAGAGTGGAGGATTAAAGGAGATCACACACATACAGCACATAATAAACATGTATTAACTATTAACTGTCATCAATTAAGCAGAATCTCTTGACTGAGAGATTAACTGTGTCTTATTTTCTGGAATACAGGCTCAACATAAATGAATAAGAAGTAACCATCCATCTTGACTATCTTTTTGTATATTCACACATAGCACCCACAAAGTGCTGTATATGACCTCCAGGGACTCTTCTCAACTCTTGATAAAGGCCAGCATCTCCTTTGGTTTCAAAGGCTGTCCTGCAAGAGATTCCATCTGGGGAGGTTAGCAGAATGGTTGTATTGCACAAATCCATGGGTACTATTATTATTTTTTTCTAGAAGAATGGCATTTTGTGAAGTAGTTCATAGTGATGATGGCTGTTACTCGCTGACTTATGTCCCAAGAATTCATATGTTAAAGTTCTAACCCCCAGTACTTTGGAATGTGACTGTATTTGAAGATGGGACTTTAAGAGGTGATTAAATTAGAATGAGGCTGTTATGGTGAGCACTAATCCAATCTGACTGGTGTCTTTATGAGAAGAAGAAATTTGGACACACACACAGGGATGCTGGCAATGTGTGTACACAGATGAAAGACCTTGTGAGAACACAGCAAGAAGCTGGCCATCTACAGGCCAAGGAGAGAGGCCCCAGGAAAAACAAATCTGCCAACACCTTGATCTTGGACTTCTAGCCTCCAGAACTAGAATTTCTGTTGTTCAAATTACCCAGTGTGTACTATTTAGTTATGGCAGCCCTAGCAAACTAACGCAGTTGCCCACTGAAGAATTAGGCTGCAGTCACTGTGGAGGTAAGTGGAAAGATTTGGCCACTGGAATCAGAAGAGAGATGACATAGTGGCTTGGATTTCCTGAGAATGAGGCTGAACCTTGCTTCCTTGCAGGGAACTGGGCTTTGATGCAACTGCTGGCCTAGATGCCTTTGGAAATGGACACATGGTGTGTGGCCTGGAGTGAAGTATCCAGGTCACCTTGTGAGGACCCTGAGGTCTGCTGAGTGACCTCAGTATGACCCTCTGTAGGAAAAGCATACAGGATTCCTGCACAACAGAGTTGGAAGGTGGTGGTCAATAGAGGAGAATGAGGAGACCAAGGACTAGGTCTCCTCATTTTCCTGGGACCATATGTGTACAGGATGAATGCAGTACTCAAGAGAGGGTTGGAGGGAACTTCATTAATGAGTGTGATAGTCATCCTGCTAAGCAGGTAGGTAATAACTCAGAAACATACAATTTAAAAAGAAAGAAATGCAACATTTCTAGCATCTGTTTACTGTGGAGTAAACTAATATTCCTTATATATAAGTAGGCAGAATGGCTAGGAAGTCACTGTATTAGGAGAATGTTTATATTCACTTCTGTTCTATCCCTAGTACTAGCATAGCACCTGGCACCAGGTATGTGCTCAGTAAGTATTTGTTCAGTGAAAAAAAAAATGGATTACTCATCTGTTATTCTCTTCATATATGCACAGAGGCTCGGAGTGGTAAAAGAGACCTAGCCAAGGACACATAGTGATCTTTAGTCATTGGTAGAACGCAAGGTGTATTAGTCAGTTTGGGCTTCTAAAACAAAGTATCTTAAACTGATGGCTTAAGCAACATTTATTTGTCATTGTTCTGGAGGTGGAGAACTCCAAGATCAAGGTGCCAGCAATTCAGTTCTTGGCAAGGGCACTCTTGGTTTACAGAAGGCTGTCTCTTTGTTGAGTCTTCACATGGAGGAGAGTGAAAACTCTAGACCTTTCCTTTTTCTTATAAAGACACTACTCCCATTTTGGGAGCTCCACCTCATGACTTCATCTATAACTAATTAACTTCCAAAGACCTCACCTCTAAATACCCTTACATTGGATTACAGGATTCCAAGATTTTAATTTTTGGTGGGCAGAGGGTGGGGTGGGGAGGGAATACATTTAAGCTACAATACAAGGCAAGAGTGAGAACATCTGACTTCCATTCCAGTGCTCTGCTCAAAGCCTATGTGGATATTCAACATTTTTTCTCCAGAAGCATCTGGTTCAGGATTCGGCTTGGGCCAGACCAATGGATGGGCAAAATGATCTACTATGATAAATCCTCTTTCCCTCTTTCTCCATGCAGAAGGAATTTGCCATCTGTAATCATCAAGCTGGCAACATCAATCTGGATGTTCATTAATGGCAGTGACCTAAATCTGTCACACTGAAAGGAATCATTCACAGAAGCTGGGATTTGCTGCCATGTAATGGCTTTATTGCACATGAACTCTCTACTAAGCTGATTAAAACTTTTTTGAAGTTTTAATGTGTACTTTTAAGACATATGATAAGATGCAAAGTGAATCAAACATCAAGCTGAGTGTAGAAAGCAAGAGTCCTATTGTAATAGGAGATGTTTATGCATGGATTGTGGCACATTTCTCACAGTTGCCGGAGTAAAGGTCAGGCGTTTAATGATGGTATCCTCATTTAAACCTTTCCTTTCTGTCTTTTTCAAACTAAATAATTTATTTAAATTAAAACAAAAACAAAACAGTTCACCCATTTCTCCCATCCCCTGCCCTGCCTGTGGCAACTAGCAATATCTTCTCTGTATCTATGAGTTTGATTTTGTTTTGTTTTTAGATTCCACATGTAAGGGAGATCATATCTTTCTCTGAATTATATCACTTAGCATAATGTCTTCAAGGTCCATCCATTTTGTCACAAATTATAGGATTTTATTCTTTTTTATGGCTGAGTAATATTCCACCATATTATAAATACTGCCATTTCTTTATCCATTTATCCATCCATGGACATTCTTGTTGTTCCATATCTTGGAAATTGTAAATAATGCTTCAGTGAACATGGGGGGGCATATATATTTCTGAGTTAGTGTTCTTGTTTTCTTCAGAAAAATACCAAGACACAGAATTTCTAGATCCCAACGTAGTTCCATTTTTCACTTTTTGAGGAACCTCCATACTGTTTTCTGTAGTGACTGTACCAATTTACACTTAAACCTACGGTGCACCAGCATTCCCTTTTTTCCACATCTTTGCCAAAACTCACTGTATAGTTTTTGTAACAGTCGTGAGGTGATATCTCATTGTGGTTTGATTTGCATTCGCTGATGATTAATCATGTTGAACACCTTTTCACGTACCTTTGGCCATCTGTATGTCTTCTCTGGAAAAATATCTATTCAGATCTGCTCATGTTTTAATCAAATTTTGTTTGTTTTGCTATTGATTTGTAAGAGTTCTTTCTTTATTTCAGATATTGGCCCCTATTGGATATCATTTGTAAATATCTTTCATAGGTTGCCTTTTCATTTTGTTGATGGTTTCCTTTGTTGTGCAGAAGCTTTCTAATATGATGTAGTCACATTCATTTTCTTTTGTTACTTTTCTTTTGGAGTCAGCTTAAACAAATCATTGCTAAGACCTATGTCAAGGTGCTTACCACCTATGTTTTTTTCTAGGAGTTTTATGGTTTCAGGTCTTACGTTCAGGTCTTTAGTCCATTTTGAGTTAATTTTTGTGTATGGTGTAAGATAGTGGTTGAGTTTCATTCTTTTGCATGTAGCTATTCAGTTTTCCAAAATTATTTATGGGCTATTTGTTGTAAATTAATTGATTACATGGGTGTGCATTTATTTCTGGGTGCTCTATTCTGTTCCATTGATCTGTGTCTGTTTTTATGCCAATATCATACTGCTTTAATTACCATAGCTTTCTTATATAGTTTGTAATAAATATAGCTTTATAATATGTAAATATAGGGAGTGTGATAATCCAACTTTGTTCTTTCTTAACATAGCTTTGGATATTTGGATTTTGGGGGGGTTCTATACAATTTTAGGATTATTTCTTCTATTTATTTGAAAAATTCCATTGCAGTTTTGATAGGAATTGCACTGAATCTGTAAATTGCTTTGGGTACTACACTATGGACAATTTAATAATATTAATTCTTCCAGTCCATGAGCATGAAATGTCTTTCCATTTATTTGTGTCTTCAATTTCTTTCATTAATGTCTTGTAGTTTCAATATTCAGGTCTTTCATCTCCTTGGGTACATTTATTCATACTGTTTATTCTTTTTGATGCAATTATAAATGTGATGGTTCTATATCTGATTGTTTTTAGTGTATAGAAACACAATAGATTTTTGTGTCTTGATATCATATCGTGCAACTTTACAGAACCCATTTATTAGTTCTAACAGATTTTTTATAGAGTCTAGGATTTCCTATATATAATATCATGTCATGTGCAAATAGTGACAGTTTTACTTCTTCTTTCACAATTTGCATGTCTTTTATTTATTTTTCCTGCTTAATTACTATGGCTAGGACTTCCAATACCATGTTGAATAAAAGTGGCAAGAGTGGGCATCTTTGTGTTGTTCCTGATCTTATACGTAAAGTTTTCAACTTCTCACCATTAAGTGTGATATTGTGGGCATGCCATATACGGCCTTTATTATTTCAAGGTACATGACCTCTATATCCACTTTGTTGAGAGTTTTTTCATAAACTGGTGTTGTATTTTGTCAAGTGCTTTTTCTGCACGAATTGAGATGATCATATGAATTTTATCCTTCATTTTGTTAATGTGATGTATCACATTAACTGACTTGTGGACATTGAATCCTCCTTGCATCTCTGAATTAATTCCACTTGATCATCAGTTTGTTCTGATGCCAGTAACATGTGAGGTATAAAGTCATAGGTAAGAAGTGGGACTCCCTAGGATGGATTGACTTCTAACTGTGCCCCTTGAAATAGAATCATTTTATTACCTAAGTGCCTGAGGGTTCATATCCATAATTTACCAAAAGACTCTGAAAAAAAGAGCCATAGCCATCCTCATTTTACAGAAGAGGAAACTGAATCTTAGAAACTGTTTTTGGCTTTGGGACTTTACAAGAGCAGGATTCACAACAGCTCTGTCAAATACCCAAGCTCATGTTTTTGAAAGAATTCCTTCTTCACCTAGCATATTAAGTACCTACTATGTGATTATCACTGTACTCTGATGCTTTCCTGCTTCAAAAGGAAATGGTGGACTCCCCCCCAAATAAGAAAATTTTTGCAATATAGTTTAGGGTAACAGTCTTCTAGTTGAAATATAGACTGTTTATCAGTACTTTCCCATTATATTAAGAAGCCTAACCTTATAGATAAGTACAGTACTTTATGATGGACTATTATGCAAGAAAGTATTAACTTAGCTGAACTGGGTAGCTCAAACCATGCACATTTCCAAAAAAGCTCTGTCTTCTTCAGCACTGGCTCTTGGCCAGCTCTTAGGAAATGAGCTCTAAGCCCTTGGTATATCTGCCTAATAAGAGTGTTTTGTAGACTTCCGGGAAGATGGCGGTGTGAGCAGGGCAGTGGAAATTTCCTCCCAAAACAAAACATATTTATGAAAACACAACAGATACAACTATTCCTAAAAGAGAGACCAGAAGATACAGGATGACCCCCAACCTGCAGCTACACCTGAGAGGACTTGGCACCCCGTGAAGCGGGTAAGATACAGAACCGTGACCCGGCAGAACCCGAGCACACCCCCACCCGAGCGCACCGGCAAGAGGAGAGGATTCAGAGTGGGGAGAGAGTGGAAGTACAGGCCTGCCAAATAACCAGACCTGCTGACCTGCGTCAGGACCACTGACACACTTCGTGTGGTGTATTGGAGATTGGAGAGACAGAGGTACAGGATCCAAGACCAGAGGTCCAGTCAGCCAGTTTCCTGGGACAAAAGAAAAGTGCATGCTTTTTTAGAGGTCGTAAAGAGACAGGGGCCCAATGGAGAAGCAGGATCATCCCAGCACACTCAGCCAAGCAGGCTGGGAGTCCTGGGGAATTTCGTTCCCCTTGGACAGCAGCTGGGAAAAGCAGTCGCACCAAGACTTTCCACAGAAATCAGGAGCCTCCCATTCGTTCCCTCCCTGGCCAGAGTCACAAAGGGCCCAGTGGAGTGGCGTGGCTGTGGAATAGTGGAGCAGCAGCGCCACCTACAGGATCCTCACAGAAACTACACCTGGCAGGCTTTTTTTTTTCTCTCTCTAATTTCCCTTTCTTCTTCTTTTTCTTTTTCTGACCACTTCTATCGCCATGAAAAGACAGAGGAATATGGTGCAAACAAAGCTTACCCAGACAACCCGAGACCAGACAACCCCAGAGAGGGAGCCTGATGAGATGGACATGCACAATCTTCCTGAAAAAGAATTCAGAATAGAAGTCATAACCATACTGATGGATCTACAGAGAAACATGCAAGAGCTAAGGGAGGAAGTGAGGGAAGTGAGGAAAGACAATGCACAGATGAGACAAGCGATCGATGGGCTTACCAGCAGACTGGACGAGATGCAAGAGACTGGTAATGGAATAGAAATCAGAGAACAGGAATACAGAGAAGCTGAGGCAGAGAGAGAGAAAAGGATTTCTAGGAATGAAAGAATTTTAAGAGAACTGTGTGACCAATCCAAACAGAACAATATTCGCATTATAGGAGTACCAGAGGAAGAAGAGAGAGAAAAAGGGATAGAAAGTGTCTTTGAAGAAATAATTGCAGAAAACTCCCCCAAGCTGGGGAAGGAAATAGTCTCTCAGACCATGGAAGCCCACAGATCTCCCAGCACAAGGGACCCAAGGAAGACAACACCAAGACACATAATAATTAAAATGGCAAAGATAAAAAATAAGGACAGAGTATTAAAGACAGCTACAGAGAGAAAAAAGATCACCTACAAAGGAAAATTCATGAGACTATCATCAGACTTCTCAACAGAAACCTTACAGGCCAGAAGAGAATGGTATGGTATATTTAACATAATGAAACAGAAGGGCCTCGAACTAAGAATATTGTGTCCAGCATGATTATCATTTAAATTTGAGGGAGGGATTAAACAATTTCCAGACAAGTGAAAGCTGAGGGAATTTGCCTCCCATAAACCACCTCTACAGGATATCTTAAAGGGACTGCTCTAGATGGAAGCACTCCTAAGGCTAAAAAGAGGTCACCAGAGAAAATAAAATCATAGCAAAGAAAGCAGACCATCCAAATACTAAGTAAAGGCAAAGAAAAAAACACCTAGTGTATAAAGAATGGAGGAGGAAGAATAAGAAGGGAGAGAAAAAAAGAATCATCAGACTGTGTTTACAATAACTTAACAAGAAAGTTAAGTTAGACTGTTAGATAGTAGAGAAGCTACCCTTGAACCTTTGGTAACCATGAATCTAAAGACAGCAATGGCAATAAGTACATATCTATCAATAATTACCCTAAATGTAAATGGACTGAATGCACCAATCAAAAGACACAGAGTTACTGAATGGATAAAAAAGCAAGACCCATCTATATGCTGCTTACAGGAGACTCACCTCAAACCCAAAGATATACACAGACTAAAGTTAAGGGATGGAAAAAGATATTTCATGCAAACAATAAGGAGAAAAAAACAGGTGTTGCAGTACTTGTATCAGACAAAATCAACTTCAAAACAAAGAAAGCAAGAGATAAAGAAGGACATTACATAATGATAAACGGGTCAGTCCAACAAGAGGATATAACCATTTTAAATATATATGCACCCAACCCAGGAGTGCCAACATTTGTGAAACATATACTAACAGAATTAAAGGAGGAAATAGAAAGCAATGCATTTGTTTTAGGAGACTTCAACACACCACTCACTCCAAAGGACAGATCAACCAGACAGAAAATAAGAAAGACACAGAGGCACTGAACAACACACTAGAACAGATGGACCTTACATACATCTACAGAACTCTACACCCAAAAGCAACAGGATACACATTCTTCTCAAATGCACATGGAACATTTTCCAGAATAGATCACATACTAGGCCACAAAAAGAACCTCAGTAAATTCAAAAATATTGAAATTCTACCGACCATCTTCTCAGATCACAAAGGTATAAAACTAGAAATAAATTTTAGAAAGAAAACAAAAAGGCTCACAAATATATGGAGACTTAACAACATTCTCCTAAATAATCAGTGGGTTAATGACCAAATCAAAACAGAAATCAAAGAATATGTGGAGACTGATGACAACAACAACACAAAGCCACAACTTCTGTGGGACGCAGCAAAGGCAGTTCTAAGAGGAAAGTATATTGCAATCCAGGCCTATTTAAAGAAGGAAGAACAATCCCAAATGAAGAGTCTAAAGACACAATTACTGAAATTGGAAAAAGAAGAACAAATGAGGCCCAAAGTCACCAGAAGGAGGGACATAATAAAGATCAGAGAATAAATAAATAATGAGAAGAATAAAACAATAGAAAAAATCAATGAAACCAAGAGCTGGTTCTTTGAAAAAATAAACAGAACAGATAAAACCCTAGCCAGACTTATTAAGAGAAAAAGAGAATCTACACACATAAACAGAATCACAAATGAAAAAGGAAAAATAATGACGGACCCCACAGAAATACAAAGAATTATAAGAGAATATTATGAGAATCTATATGCTGACAAGCAGGAAAACCTAGAAGAAATGGACAACTTCTTAGAAAAATACAACCTTCCAAGACTGACCAAGCAAGAAACAGAAAAACTAAACAGACCAATCACCAGCAATGAAATTGAATCAATAATCAAAAAACAACCCAAGAACAAAACCCCCAGACCAGACGGATTCACCTCTGAATTTTACCAGACATATAGAGAAGAAATAACACCCATTCTCCTTAAAGTTTTCCAAAAAATAGGAGAGGAGGGAATACTTCCAAACTCATTCCATGAAGCCAGCATCACTCTAATACCAAACCGGGCAAAGACCTCACCAAAAAAGAAAACTATAGACCAATATCCCTGATGAACATGGATGCAAAAATACTCAACAAAATATTAGCAAACCGAATTCAAAAATACATCAAGAGGATCATACACCATGGTCAAGTGGGATTCATCCCAGGGATGCAAGGATGGTCCAACATTAGAACATCCATCAACATCATCCACCACATCCACAAAAAGAAGAACAAAAACCACATGATCATCTCCATAGATGCTGAAAAAGCATTTGACAAAATTCAGCATCCATTCCTGATTAAAACTCTCAACAAAATGGGTATAAAGGGAAAGTACCTCAACATCATAAAGGCCATATATGACAAACCCACAGCTAACATCATACTTAACAGCGAGAAGCTGAAAGCTTTTCATCTCAGATTGGGAACAAGACAGGGATGCCCACTCTCTCCACTGTTACTCAACATAGTACTGGAGGTCCTAGCCAGGGCAAACAGACAAAACAAAGAAATACAAGGCATCCTGATTGGTAAAGAAGAAGTCAAATTGTCACTATTTGCAGATGACATGATATTGTACATAAAAAACCCTAAAGACTCCACTCCAAAACTACTAGAACTAATATCTGAATTCAGCAAAGTTGCAGGATACAAAATTAACACACAGAAATCTGTTGCTTTCCTATGTACTAACGATGAACTAACAGAAAGAGAAATCAGAAAAACAATTCCATTCACAATTGCATCAAAAAGAATAAAATACCTAGGAATAAATCTAATGAATGAAGTGAAAGACCTGTACCCTGAAAACTACAATACACTCCTAAGAGAAATTAAAGAGGACACTAATAAATGGAAATTCATCCCATGATCTTGGCTAGGATGAATAAATATTGTCAAAATGGCTATACTACCTAAAGCAATCTACAGATTCAATGCAATCCCTATCAAAGTACCAACAGCTTTCTTCAATGAACTGGAACAAATAATTCTAAAATTCATATGGAATCAGAAAAGACCCCAAAAAGCCAAAGCAATCCTGAGAAGGAGGAATAAAATGGGAATTACGCTCCTTGACTTCAAGCTCTACTACAAAGCCACAGTAATCAAGACAATTTGTTATTGGCACAAGGACAGACCCAAAGACCAGTGGAACAGAATAGAAAATACAGACATTAACCCAAACATATTCAGTCAATTAATATATGATAAAGGAGCCTTTGATATACAATGGGGAGATGACAGCCTCTTCAGCAGCTGGTGTTGGCAAAACTGGACAGCTCCATGTAAGAGAATGAAACTGGACTACTGCCTAACCCCATACACAAAAGTAAACTCAGAATGGATCAAAGACCTGAATGTAAGTCGTGAAACCATAAAACTCTTAGAAAAAAACATAGGCAAAAATCTCTTGGACATAAACATGAGCGACTTCTTCATGAACATGTCTCCCTGTGCAAGGGAAACAAAAGCAAAAATGAACAAGTGGGACTATATCAAGCTGAAAAGCTTCTGTACAGCAAAGGACACCATCAGTAGAACAAAAAGACATCCTACAGTATGGGAGAATATATTCATAAGTGATGTATCTGATAAGGGGTTGACATCCAAAATATATAAAGAACTCATGCACCTCAACAAACAAAAAGCAAATAATCCAATTAAGAAATGGGCAGAGGACATGAATAGACACTTCTCCAAAGAAGAAATTCAGATGGCCAACAGGCACATGAAAAGATGCTCCACATCGCTAATCACCAGAGAATTGCAGATTAAAACCACAATGAGATATCACCTCACACTAGTGAGGATGGCCAACATCCAAAACAGAAACAACAACAAATGTTGGCGAGGATGTGGAGAAAAGGGAACCCTCCTACACTGCTGGTGGGAATGCAAATTAGTTCAACCATTGTGTAAAGCAGTGTGGAGGTTCCTCAAAAAACTCAAAATAGAAATACCATTTGACCCAGGAATCCCACTCCTCGGAATTTACCCTAAGAATTTAGCAGCCCAGTTTGAAAAAGACAGATGGACCCCTATGTTTATCGCAGCACTATTTACAATAGCCAAGAAATGGAAGCAACCTAATTGTCCATCAGTAGATGAATGGATAAAGAAGAAGTGGTACATATACACAATGGAATATTATTCAGCCATAAGAAGAAAACAAATCCTACCATTTGCAACAACATGGATGGAGCTAGAGGGTATTATGCTCAGTGAAATAAGCCAAGCAGAAAAAGACAAATATCAAATGATCTCACTCATATGTGGAGTATAAGAACAAAGAAAAAAAGTGAAGGAACAAAACAGCAGCAGACTCACAGAACCCAAGAACGGACTAATAGTTACCAAAGGGAAAGGGACTGGGGAAGATGGGTGGGAAGGGAGGGATAAGAGGGAAAAGGGGGTGTTAGGATTAGCAGATGTAATGTTCGGGGGGCATGGGGAGGGCTGTACAACTCAGAGAAGACAAGTAGTGATTCTATAGCATCTCACTACGCTGATGGACAGTGACTGTAATGGGGTTGGTGGGGGGCACCTGATGAAGGGGTAGTTTAATTACTATAGTATTGCACATGTAATTGTAGATTAATGATACCAAAATAAATTATTAAAAAAAAGAGTGTTTTGTATAACTAGGTTCTTGGGTCATGCTGTACCAGCCTGACCATATAGTTCATACTAATGAATGTAATTGATGGTGAATGCATTTTTGCTCTGAGGACCTGGAGTCACAGTAGCTGAGGTTAGTCACGGTGCATGCCTATACAATTGATCTCCAATAAAAATCCTAGACACCAAGCTTGGGTGAGGTTCTGTGAGTGGCAACACTTTACACATATTGTCACATACCATTGCCAAGAGAATTAAAGGTATCTATGCAACTCCACAGGGAGTGGACACCTGGAAGCTCATATTTGGCTTTTCTTGGGCTTCACCCTATATATCTTTCCCCTTTGCCAATTTTAATGTGTATTCCTTTGCTATAATAAACTGCAAAAATGAGTATAACAATTTCTAAGTCCTGTGAGTTCTTCCAGTGAATGACTGAGCCTCAGGGTGGTCTTGGGGAACCCTGAAATAATCATCCACCTCTGCCCCCATCATTGTCTCTCACACTTCAGACAGCAAGTGCATTGGCAATTATCCATTGCATGGATGGAGAATCCTAGGTTCTATAGGGTTAAGTGACTTCCTTGATGTTGTTTTAGGGACCCAATATCACCTACATTCTAAAGAAGTGGAGATTGAGAATGGTTAAGCAGCTGAAAAATCTAAATAACATCTGCCATACTGATGAAGGAGAGATTGGAAGATGTGGTTTATATGTGTACCACAATGGGCTTCCTGATATTACAGCACAGAATTACAAATAAGCCCACCCAATCACAGCGCTTGACAGCCAGAGGCCGGTCTCTCTGAAAATAAAGCTTCTGTCCACAGTATATGCCATGTCAGGAGAAGAACAATGAAGTACTTGCAAGAAGGCAGATCCCACAGAAGAAAGGTCACTTGCTTTTCCAAATGAAACCGTTAGAATGCTTCACTTTCATGTGAGGAGTAAGTGGGGAGGTGGAGAGTGGCCTGGAGTATGCTTCTCATTAATGGATGTCCTTCTTCTTGGAATCAGTAAGCCAGAGGAAAGAAAGTTTCCTCCATGTTGCAGGAAGTAAGTGATGCTACCAGGACCAGAATTACCAGTGGTCACAGAGCCTAGGACATATCCTCTGACACCATTCTCCATTGACTTTATGGCAAACACTGTGCATTTTAGGGTTGACCTCCAGCTCTCAAGGTCTCAATGGTGTAAGTCACCACAGATACTTAAAATACAAAAAGCCCTATGTAACCTTCACTGAATTTAATGGACACATACTATTGCAGGAAAACAGCTCCCCTCCCTCAGACCCAGTACCATTTCCCAAAGCCCATATCTGATACTTAGGCACAAACCTTTCAGCTGTGCTCAGACTGATTCACATCATATCAGAGTGCAGCCAGATATTCAGACCTGGCTCTGCCACCCACCTCCTAGGCCTATTTCATCTCTCTTCCCTTTTCCAGACCAAACAAACTGTTCTGACATGAAGAGGTTATGGGTCTCCGTTTCATTTTAATGTCTGTTCATTAAATGAACATACTTGAAGCATTAGTTATGCGTCAGATGCTATTCCATTTTCTGAAGATATAACAATTAAGTCTTTGTCCCAGAGAGTTTATCTCAGTTTTAGTAAGTGGGACATGCTCACAAGTAATGCAAATATATATTCCAAGAACAATGACAGAAGCATTTGCAGGATAGAATCAAGGCATAGATGAGGAGTGGCCCATTTCTGGACCAACCATCTCTTACCTGCATTGCAAAAACATGTACTCTTGCTCTGCCTTCCTGTTAACTCCCCTTTTTCTTACCAACTTTCACTTGCCTTTTTTTGCTCCATTCCCCAATCATTCCCAATATCTACTTGAGATTTGGCTACTGTCCTCAGTATCTTGATGCTTCACTGAACACCAGCCTGAATGCCATTCAGATCTGGGCTGGGCCTGCCTCGCAGCTCGTCTTAGCATCTTTTGCTATGAGGCTCTTGCTTACAGGCCCGGATTGTTCCTCCTGAGCCCTAGAGCCTGTGGGTTACTTCCTATGGCAAGCATGTGCCGGGCAATTGCTTGTCCAATCTGAAACACAATCCACTCACCTCCTGGTTGTGAGGCAAGATTTAAAGACTTAATGGTGTTTCATTGATTTCCTAAGGTATGCTCAGAGTGGGTGCTCTGTTGTTGCATATTTTAATTGTTACCACTTTGTTCTTGCCTCCCAAGGTGATTTTGGTAGGAGGAACCCATGCTTGAAGAAACTGAATTAAATACAGGCAAATCTCATTTATTCAGACTCTGCTAATTCAGGCCAGACTGGCACATAACTTTGTGTTATCTAGAAGGAGAAAGATTTTCTACATAAATTAACAGTGGAAATAAGATAGCAGGGGGACAAGGTTTCACTTGTTTAAAAGGCAGTGTTCCCAAACACCTTCAGGGATTCCAGAAGGGCCATCAACATATAAACAATTTCCTTTGTGTTTGTTCGTTAAAGCTAAAGACTTTTTCACCAAAGAATAATTTCCTATTTGGAAAATGTTTCCTTTAGTTTGTTAGTCTATCAAGTTGGAAAACAATAAGGCTGTACAGCTTTCTAAAATATTCACCAAGTCCACCCTGCTCCATGATGCTAAATATATATTATAGACATTTTTTAACCACACATAAATATATGTGTGCATGCATTAAAAATATAATGGAAACATCTTAAAATACAGTGGCATATTTATGGTTGGTAGGATTAAAGGTGATTTTTGTTTTATATTTCATATGTATAAGCATTTTCTGTAATGAACTCTTATTTTTATCAACATGAAAATATGAAAAACAAAATAACATTGTCTAACATTTAACAGTTTCTTTTCCCCCAAATAGTTTATATGGAATGAGGTTGAGTCATACCCAGAATTTATGAATAAAAAGACTTGGTGAGTAGAGTAAGAAGCTGGCTTACCTCAGGGTCAAAATTTATCTACATGCCACCTTTACTGGAGGCAACTCAGTCCTGAAATCTGTTTAGAATATGAAGTGAGCCAAGACAGCTTCTTACTGGGTGGCAGCAATCATTTATTATTTTCTGGATAATAAATATTGGGCAGGACAGTGTTAGGCGAGGAAGACAAGTCAAAGCTGTCTTTTGGTGTTCTCCAGGGCTCACTGGTGTCATGGTCAAATGGAGGTAGCTCAGTGGCCATGGCCTACTCAACGTCTTGTAAGCCATAACCAGTGCTAACTACCTCCAATAAAACTCCACCAACTACTTCTGGTCACCATTACAATTACTGCAGCTGTATTGAGCAGTTCATTTGTGCCAGGTAATTTTCTGTGCATTTTCTGGACAGACTTTATTATTACTATTATTTTGTTATAAATAATCACAGATGGATGGCTCAGGGATATCAAATATGTTGCCCAGTTTCCTATAGCTGATACATGACAGAGGTAATATTCAAACCAAGTCAGCCAACACAAGCCCCTGCCCTGAACACTGTGCCACACAGTCTGCCACAGGCCTAAATGCCAGAGTGCATTCTCATTGTCTCAAGTATCTGCCTAGCAGTGCAGTGGAAACCCTAAAGAGCCCTTAGCGTTTGCTGGTCATTCTTGAATTTCAATGTTTGATTCTTAAGATAAACATGGGTTTGCATTGACCAGACAACACACTTTGAGACTGGTATATATATTTGCAGGCTCACAGAAAAGTACATCATAGAGAAAGAGTACTGAGCTAGCAGTCAGGTATTTTGAATTTCGAGCCCTGCATGTGCTACTAACTATATATATGATCTAGAGTTTTGTGCTTCATCTTCTAAACCTCAGTTTTCTGCCAAATGGCTAACATGCACAGCTGATGAGGAAAATAAGGGAGATAAAGTATTTTATAATGCTTGAGAACCTTTTATTTTTATTAGTACAATTTCTCATTAATGGCATCTTCATGATTAACTGCTCCTCACAAGTCTAAGCATGCCATGCAGAATATTCTGTACTAGACAGTACAGCCAGGTTTTATTTTATTTACTATGGGCTTCAGTAGGCCTTTCTGGAAGGGAAGAATGCCATTTTATACAAGAAGTGACCCTACCACAATCAGGCAAGTGTTAGTTCTTTCTCTTTTGACTGCCCTTTCTAAAGCTCTAATCTGAGCTTGGACATTTTTAATATTGATAGAATAATGCCTTGATGAACAACCACTTAGGAAGGTGGTCCTAACGGTAATATCCCCAAATATCATTGACAGTCATAATATAATTCTATTCCTCTCTCATATCATACTCCAGTGTGGACTGGGTGGTTCTTGTTGGTGGCTCCCCTCTAGATAATAACTTGAAAACCCAGACTCCTTTCTTCATGTAATGTTTCTATCTTAATGATGTGGCCTCTGACAAAGCAATCTTGGGAAAGAAGAACAAAGCTGGAGGCATCATGCTCCTTGATTTCAAACTTTACAAAGCTCCAAAATAGTACTGGCACAAAAGTAAGACACACAGATCAATGGAACAGAAGAGAGAATCCAGAAGTAAACCCATGCTTATATGGTCAATTAATATATGATAAAGGAGGCAAAAATATACAATGGGGAAAAGATAGTCTTTTCAATAAATGGAGCTGGGGAAACTGGACAGTACATGCAAGAGAATGAAACTGAATCATTGTCTTATACCAAACACAAAAATAAACTCCAAGTGGATTAAAGACATAAATATAAGACCTGAAACCATGAAACTCCTAGGAGAAAACATAGGCAGCAAACTCTAGAACATCATGATTAGTAATTTTTTTCTGTATATGTCTAACTAGACAAGGGGAACACAAGCAAAAATAAATTAATGGGATTACATCAGATCAAAAAGCTTCTGTACAGCAAAGGAAGTTATCAAAAAAATGAAAAGGCAATCTACTGAATAGAAGATATTTGCAAATGATATATATGATAAGACAGCAAAATCCAAATTATAATGAATTCACACACCTCAACACCAAAATAACAAATAATCTGATTTAAAAATGGGCAGAGGACCTAAACAGACATTTGTGCAAAGAAGACATACAGATGGCCAACAGACACATGAAGACACATGCTAGCTTAACATCACTAGTCATCAGGGAAATGAATGGCTTAAATGGCCAATACCAATAAGACAAGAAATAAGTGTTGATGAGGATGAGAAGAGTGAGCCCTTGTGCACTGTTGGTGGGATTGCAAATTGGTGCAGCCACTACGGAAAGCAGTGTGGAGGCTTCTCAAATAACTAAAAATAGAGATACCATCTGCCAGTAATTCCACTTTAGGGAATTTACCTGAAGAAAACAAAATCACTAATTCAGAAAACATTTATGTACCCCTATCATAGCTGTTTATCACAGCATTTATCATAGCCAAAATAAAGAAGCAACCTAAGTGATCACTGATAGATGAATGGATAAAGAAGACGAGGTACATATATACAATGAAATATTACTCAGCCATAAAAAAGAATGAAATCTTGCCATTTGTGACAATGGGGATGGACCTAGGTGGTATTATGCTAAGTGAAATAAGTGAGATAGAGAAAGACAGACACCATATGATTTTACTTACATGTGGAATCTGAAAAATAAAATAAAGCAAACAAACAAACAAAACAGAAATAGACCCATCAACACAGGGAACAGGCTGGTGGTTGCCATGGGGGGAACGTGGGGGAAGGTGAAATAGGTGAAGGAGATAAAGAGGTATAAACTTCCAGTTAGAAAGTAAATAAGTTATGGGGATGAAAAGTACATTATAGAGAATATAGTCAATAATACTGTAATATTTTTGAATGGTAACAGTTGATAACTTATCATGAGCATTTCATAATGTTCATAATTGCTGAATCACTATATTATGCACCTGAAACCAATAAACTATTGTGTATCTCCTACACTTCAATTTAAAAATAAATATATAAAGGTATGGAACTGTAAAAAATATATAGCTATGTATTTTAGAAGGCAGTAAACATTTGGATAGTTAGTGTTCCTGAGAAAAGGAATAAAGTAGACCAAACCCCCCCAGTATGTTTGTAATGTAATAGAAAGAAATACTGAGTTAAAGAAATATCTACATATACAAAGTAAAAGGGTGGGGCAAGTCCTGGAAAAGTTGATTTAACAGATAGACAGAATCATACCAAATGTGAGACATAGCCTTGTAGGTTATTAATTTTCAAAGACAAAGAGTAACTACCAAAGGCATTCTAAGATACACGGGATCCCCTACAGCAAGGGGGATGAGGAACAGCCTTACTTCTGTTTTTGGCTAGGCAACATTCAATGCCAGCAGACAGTGAGGCAGTATGAACAAGCAATGCCTACTTGGTCCAAAGGAATGGAAGCGTGACCCAAGAATTGTATTTCGTTCCAAATTAGTGTTCAAGCATAAAGGCAACCAAAAGCCATTTTTATACATGGTAGAACTCTGAGGAAATGTCACCCATGAGCTTTTCTTGAAAAAAGACTTGGCCATAAAATCTAGTCAACCAAGAAATGAAGCAAAATAAAATGCATAGAAAGTAGGAACTATAGAAGCAAAGTTCTTAAGCACTAACTTTATTTTAATGTAGAACTAAGGTTAAAGATTTGTGAAAATGTTGGTTACTATGCAGAATGTAACTGCTGTATGCCATAAAAATATATATGAAAATGAAACTAACAAAAATTGGAAGTGGGAACATGGGTGGTGTAAGAAAGTGTGTGTATGTGCATGTGTGTGGGTGTGTATGTGTTCATGTGCACATGGTAATTTTTCTTATTTTTTCCTGTGGTGGGAGGATTCTAAAAATATTATTTGTATTTGTTATATCAAGAAAAACATATTTAGACATATTATTACTAACTACAAATATAGCAAATAGGTTTTTTCTTCCCCAAAGAATCTTCCAACTTACTTCAAGGAAATCAGAAATGCAAAAGGAATCAAGGAAGCACACGTATGAAAACAAAACATAGAAAATCTAATGGGCACAAAAATAAATTAACATAAAATAAACTGATGGAACTAAAATGAAACCCAGACATAGTATTTAATTACAACGGGATAAACCCACAAATTATTCAAAAAGACCATCAGGTTAATTCAGGAAACAACATGGAGTTAAAGCAGTTAAAACAAATGCCTTTGATAGACTGTAAAATACCAAATAAAGATATACCATTTAAGCAAAAATAAAACAGGGATTCACTTGTAAGCATAAAATAAAATTTAAATAAGAGAGAAAACTAATTAAGACAAAGAAGGGTACTCTCTAATGCTATGACTATGGATATTCCATTGTCATGTATTTTTATGTTCCTGATATCACAGCATTGATGTTAAGAAAAAAATAAAGAAAATGTCAAAATTAGTACAAAAACAACATTGGCAGGGCTTTTTAATTGAACTCTCAGCTTAAGAAAAATACATCAAATAGAAGAAAAAAATAGATGAAATATTACCTGAATAATATAACCACTGAGGCAGGTATTATTATTAATTCTACCACAGGACAGTATTTACTCTTTATAAGTGCCTATGGAATATACATGTAGCTCAACCTTGTATTCGTTTACTACTAAAACTTCAATAATTAATCAAAAGTGAAAGTCAAAAGGTCACATTTTCTGATCACAGTAAAATCATAATTGGTTTGCATGGACAGGGACAAGATAAGAAACCCCACGGATCCCCCCTGTTCTTTGAATGACCCCTAGAACAAAGAGAAAAGCACAGTCCAAACTGCTGAATATCTAGAAAGGGACAATAACGGAAATGCTATATATGGGGCTTTATGTAATAGGCTCATAATTATGCTCAAGTAACAATTCATAGCTGTATACACATTACTATAAAAAACATGAAAATAAATGGATTCATTAGCCAACTAAAAGTTAGAAAACGAGAAATAAAAGATAAAAGGCCCAAATTAATAGGTAAAAACCAAAATTAATGATTTTGAAAACAGAAACACAATGGAATTGATAAATAAATTGAAAGCGGGTTGTTTCGGGAAAAGATTAGACCATCATTAACTATTTACTTTAAAAAAGTATATATGCGTTTGTAGCTGTTGAGTGGTGGGGAGGGGACGGAGAAAAGACAATACTGATACTCAAACCAGACAATTAGGACAAAATAGAAAAAAATGCAGATGTATCCTATCTCTGAATACTGACTTAAAAACTCTAAATTCTTAGCAAGTAGAACCGACCCATCTTCACATGAATTAATACATTAACACATTATAACCAAGTGGAATTTTTTTCCCTAGGCAGGAAAAAACTGTTTGAAATTAAGTATTAAATTAGTATTATTCAATATCTTAATAAATCAAAGGAAAAAAGTCTCACCATCTGGTTATCTAAATAAATACTGAAACAAATGAAAAAATATATCTATATCTGATTTTCTGACGCTTAACCCCATGTCAAACAAAAGTTTGTTAATTTTGAAACAATAGAAGCATTTCCATTAAACTCAAGAACAAGACAAGGTAAATAACGTGTTGATTGTTACTTAACATTGCTCTGGAAGTATTAGCCATTGCATTTAGAGAAGAAAATAAGATATATAAAAAAAGAAATATGGAAAAATTATTATCAACACATATAAAATGACTAAGTATCATTAAAAACTCAGAGAAACTACTTAAATTATTAGAAGTAAGATAATTTATAAGGTAATTGGTTAGAATTGTTAATAAAGATTCAGTAACACTTATATTAATGTAAGAACATATCTCATTTATAAAAGTAATAATAAAGATTAATTTCCTACAAATAACCTTAATGTGGTATGTATAAGGCATATATGAAAAAAAGAAAACTGTAAAACTCTAAGAAAAGACTTCAGTAAGTGCACAGACATACCTCATTCTTGTGTAAGAAGCTGTAAATGGTTTTAAAAAGTCAATTATATTAACCTAAATATTCTGTATAATCCTAACAAATACATTAATACAATATTTCACTTTGGAACTTGAATATATAGCTCCAAAATTCATCTGGAAAATAAGCATGCGGAAACTGTCAAAACCATTTTGAACAATAAAAGAAATGAGGGGGGCCTAGTACCATCAGATATTAAAATGCATTATAAGGATAGAGTAAGAAAACCTCTGTGTTGCTGTAGCAAGAGCAGACTAACAGATCAATGAACAGGATAAAAATCCTACAAATAGCCCCAAATATACATTGAACAAATGGATTGTTATAGTTTTAAATGCAAGGAAGAAATATGGCTTATCGAATAGATTTTGTTGGAAAACAGGTGAGCTGTTTGGTGTGAGCACAAGAATCAAAGTTAAATCCTTACCTTATTTTCACATTGAAATATATTCTAGTTGGAGCAAAGATTTAAGATGAAGTGTGAAACTGTAAATATAAAGAAAAAAAATCATAAAAAAATCTTGAGTTTGTTAAAAAATGCCTTACTGTATTTGACCAAAGTCCACAAAAACTACCAAAGTACAGATTATTAAGTAAATAAATAAATACTTCTGTGCAATATTAAGAATCATAACCAAAATTTATAAAAAGGTAAAAACATGACAGTTTTACATGCAACACACAGGGAAGATAGCTAATTTTCATTCTCTCTCTCTCTCCATATATATAAAATGTCAATTGGCCACTTCAGTTAAAATTAAATATTTGCAGATTACTTTATGCATCAATTTAACCTCTAAGAATTTGTACTATAAATTCTCTTGGTCACATGCATGTAGGAATTTTCTCTGTGCAAAAAAGGCTAAGTTAGTTAAGGCATGACCATAAAATGGGGTTCTTTATAGCCTTTCAAAAGATTGGGGATCTTCTTACATACAATGGTAGAAAGATCTTTAATACACAGGGAAAAAAACAAAATCAATGTACAGAGGGTATATAGTATGACCTCATCTGTTTTAATGAATTAAATAAAGGGTACACACATATGCTTGCTTGTGTGTTGAACATTTCAGGAAAGAGAGAGACACACACACACACACACAACCAATTCACAGTACTCTTCCGTAGGAGTGGATGTGAAGCTGAAGCCGACCTTTCAGGGAGACTCTTTTTATTATTTTACTATTAAAAGAATTTAAATTTTTACCATATGCATGCATTTCTTTTATAATAAAAGTTTAAGAGAGGCAAAGTGGTCATTTTTTTCTATGAACAAGGAAGAGCTAGATGACAATATTATCTGTACAGAATGTTTTATAACATATGTAAACAAATGTACACATATGTAAAATATATTTTATTTTGAATAAAAGGAGCAAATAGACAAATTAGGAAATATTACATAGTGGTTAAAAGATTAATCCATGGTGGCCTGCAGGCAATAGTTGGGTTTCTCTTCCTGTCACAAGAACACACTTGATCTGTATTCACTTATTCGATAAAGCAACTATGCTCTAGGCAAGCTGCGAACTTTCCAGAAGCCTTTATTCCACATTAAGATAATAAATAGTGTGGATATTTACATTAATAACTACCTCATAAAACTAAGAATTATTTAAGCAAATGGCCATAAAGCTCTTAGCACAGTTCCTGACACAAAAAGAGCAAAACAAATAAAAATGCAGCCATTCTCTTACTCTGGGATTACCTCTGAAGACATTACAGAGAGGGACACAGACAGAGGGAAAGAGAGAGAGAGGCCCATGAAAAGGTTCAGACATATCTATTTATCTTCTAGACACAAAACGGGATTCACACTGTTTGGAAACCTGTTTTCACCCTTCAGCAATACATCGCCAACATCTCCTCTATCAATAAGTACACTTCCATCCTCATGGTCAGGCCTCAGCTCAAATGACTATATTTTCTTGCCCGAATCTTTGCAACAACCCCCAAACTATCTTGCAGCCTCCATGCTTTCCCTTGTTCATGTTTCTCAACTTCAGAGAATTCCAGAAGCATTGCTCATGCCCAGCAGCTCTGACTCCACACGTGGCTCACTGGACTTTGTGGGGCCTCATCCCTGTTTATGTGTGTGGCTTTATTGCCCATCACTCTCCTCCATGAACTTCATGCTCTTATCACACCTTACCTAGCAAAGCAAAGGACATGCCTTTCCAGAAGGTAATATGGTAGAACAAGGCACTATGATAGAACACACAGGTGGAAAACACAGAAACTTTGGCTTCAGTCCAACCTGCATTCTAATCTTGGTTCCGTCACCTGCTGTATTGTGGCCATTGGAAATTCACGTCACCTTATTTGCTAATAAATTTTGCTTTTGATGAGACAAACTTCCCTTGTTTAAACATCAAAATAATTATTGGGTTTACAAGCCAGAACACAGCAATAATTAACAAAAAGTACAGTGTTCCCCACATAGTAATAATTGATTAAATGTTTTTTTCCCTTAGAACAGCTGCAGCCTTTCTCACATCTGGAATTTATGTTTATTTCCACTATAAGCACATTAGTTCCCTTGTTAACTTTTACCTGGATTATTACAACAGACTTCTAACTAATCTCCAAATCTCCATTTGGTCCCTCCTTCTGACTTTCAGATTCACCTTTCTAAGCATTTCTAAGTCACTTGGCAGTTCAAAACTCTTCAATGATCTCCATCACCTCCAGACTAAGTTCCTATCCCCTGACAATATAGCCCTGTGGCAATCCACTTCCCTGCCTTCACCCATGCTCCAGCATTCTCCAGATCTTTCCCATCCCTGTGTCTGGGCTCAAATTAGTACCTGTTTCCAGACTTGCTCTTATGCCAGCCACTGCCTTCAAAGGGGTATTCACACCTCCTTCATGCTCAAATTGCTGACACTTGCATGAAGCTTTCTTTGATGTATTAGTTTTTACTTTTTATATTTGCCCAGCACTGTTTGGGTGTTTCCTACTCATGTATTTTTTTAATCCTGTCTCTTCGAAACTCTTTCCTTCAGTAGATTGGCAGTTCCTTGTAAACAAGAGCTATAACATTCATCTTTGTACTTCCACCACCTGGAACCACACTTAGACCACAATGGTAATTTAACAGAATGCTCACTATATAAAGTAAATAGATAAATGGACTGTGAGCATAAATTCACTTCTAATTCACTACTAACATCGTGTGGTTGGAACACGGTTGAGTAATGATTACAGTGCTATTTTATTATATGGAGGGCATAATACTATTCATACTTATCATTTTTGAAGCACTGACTTTATGCTGGGCACTATACTAGATATTTTTTACTATCACGTGTCGTCACAACAACCCAACTAGGTCCACTTTGTGATTCCTATTTCAGATGAGAAAACTGAGATTCAGAGAATGAAAGCCTGGTGTGCTTGCCTCTGGCACTTATACACTTCCCTATTATATTTTATAACCTATGGAAATATTGTTGCTTTTTTTTTTAAATGGCATAGCTGTGATGTACCACCTACTGTGTCTGGCCCCTTACATCTGTTTCTTCTTATCATTACGCACACTTTAGGACACAGGTTTCCAGAAATTAAATGATTTTCTCAAGGCCATTCACCAAGTGAAGAAACAAAAAAACTCTCATATATATTTGTCTGAAGCTTTCATGCCAGAGATCAGACTGTGCAGCAGTGTTGAAAGGCATGCCATAAACTATTCTATTCTACCAAACGAGATACGATATGATCATTCATTTGTCAGGCTGATTGGTGAAATTCACACGGCAGCAGTTAAGTTAAGCAGTTAAGAGACAAAGTATGTAAGAACCAGGTCGCCAGGGGGGTGTAGCCTGTGCTACAGTCCGGATTCACTCCTGTAGGCAAGGGGGAGAGAGACACGACAGGGATAGCGGGGGTGGGGGGGTGGGGTACACAAGGAACACGTACCCACTGGGAAGCTGTCTCAGTAACGTCTACCAAAGGAGGCGGTGGCTAAGGCAGAGATGGTGGAGAGGACGTGACTGAGTCAACAGATATTTGCCCGTTGTCTATTTAACAAGTTTGGCAATAGCCTCTTCAACAAACTTCATGCAACGACGTGAAGTTCATCGCAGTCTCCATGTAACTTAAAAACCAAAGTGAAATTTGTGGTTTCTGTTGCCCGTAGGCCTGAATTTTATTCCGTCACCATGAGTGGGGATAAGAGACCCTCCAACGAGAAAAATGATCGCTTTACTTCACCACATTATGATATCCGTTTAGAAGATGCCGAGATACAGCACTCATACAAGATTCGGTCTTCTCTCTGAGGGGATCAATAGCTGTTCTACTAGCAGTGGCTACAAAGCACCTTTTAAAACAAATAATTGTGGAAGGGATGAATCCTTCGTAGTAAAATCTTTAAAACCTTTATAAAATTCCTCTGTAAAGCCATTTTCCTGGGGAGACCTATAACGATTGAAAGGCAAGATGAGAGCATTGGCACATTTCACATAAACATGGATGGTATGAGCCTCAGCCAGGAAAGCTGGGGGAAGGGACATAAACCCCGGATGAGAAAATGAACCAGGATCAATTTTTCTTCCCAGTGTATTTTATGGTATACAAATGATAAAGCATAAACAGCCTCTGATTTCCCACCAGACTCTAATGACTTTTTCTCTAAAAACACTGTACCTAACATTGAATCTCAAATCCTCTCATTCAAATATACTTGTCACATGCACCCTCCATACATTCTGATGCAGTTAACCCTCTTTTCATGTGACTGCTTCTTATTCTTCTTGAATTTCAAATTCAGGCATTTAGTTAGCATTCAGAATCTTTTTTTCCCCTTTGATCTTGTAAAAATCAGGGTGGTGGGGTAATCATACCCCTCCAGTCTCTGTTCAGCATTCTTTGGTTTATTCTTTGTTGTTCAGAAAGCAAAGAAAAGAGAATCTGGTTCAACTCAAGTTCACCCCAACCACCCATCGAAGCAATACTCTTGGTTTTAGTAACCTTTTGCAAGGTTGTACTTCCAAGAAATTCTCACAGGATTTGGGGAAACTTCATTAATTCATATCACAGAAGAAGAAGAAGAAACAAGAGGTCAGAACACTAAAATTCTGTGTGGCCTGGGCAATCCATTTCATTCCATGGTTTCCAGTTTCCTCTTCTCTGAAGTGAAGTATTTGGACCAGAGCTTGAAAACAGTAATTCTAAGTTCTTGTTAGAATCCTATTCTATCAATAGCGCTTCCTGAATTCTGAGGAGGACTCCACGCTCAGGAGGAAAGAGTATCATGATTGATTAGTAATGTCTCCCAAGAGTGCAGGGTGTGGTAATGACAACATGAGTGCCTATTTTTTTTACATTCCTGGGATAGTTTGAGTCCTTGTATGATTCCTGTTCCCTGTTAGAAAGGAGGAGAAAGATTACCTTGGCCTAAGCATGTAGATTCAAAAGTTGTATGAATATCAATATTACAGTATCAGTGTAAACTCAGTATTCCAGAATGAGATAACTGAACAGGGATTAAAAACAGAAGATAATTCAGAGGCAAATAATGAGACAAGAGAACCAGAGAAATCAAAGCAGTGAAAAATATTACATGCAGGCATACAAATGGGCTGAAAATTGAGATAAGATCTGTTGTCTGTGGTTGATTTCTACCTGGTGTAATGTCTGAGGAACAGCTGTGTATAAAGATCAGAAAAAAATAAACTTCTGATGTCTTTGAATCAAGAATTCTATAATTCTACAATTCTAGCAAATAGATATTTTATGGCAGTCAGAAAATACTCGATAAGGGAATATATTAGATCAAATCAGGGTGATCCCCTTCACCCAGCCCTCTCAGGACAAATGGAAATATTTGAAGTCATTTTTTTTGTTGGCATGACTGGGGTGGGAAGGAGTGCTCCTGAAATCTAGATGGTAGAGTCTGGGAGCTGGCAAACATCCTACAAGGTACAGGACAGCCCTGTGTAACAAAGAATTGCCCAGCCCCAAATGTCAATTGTGTCAAGGTTGAGAAATCTTGCCTTAAAGGAATGAATAAAAGAACAAACGAAGGAAAGCCCTATGCTACATGTACATGGAGACTGTCTAGAGACTGCAGTGTTTACCAACATATCTGATCTCTTCTTTAACCCACACCTAGTTTCCTAGGCTTCCTTCAAAGTCAGGTGTGGCCATGTGACTAAGTTTGGGTCAATGGGATGTGAATGGAAGTTACATATGACACTTCTGGAATTGGCTCATTAATAAACCTCCCAATCTGTCCTTAACCTCTTTCAGTAGCTGAATGGAGAGTTTTCCTATGACCTGGAGGAGGGAGAAGACACAAAACTAAGGAAGTCTGGGTCCCTAAATGACTGTGCTGAGCAGAGCATGCCTTCAACTCCTGATTCTCAACACTGGATTGTATTGTGCAGGAAAAATAACTTTAAACTTTTATTTCATTACGCCATGAAAGTCAAGGGTTGTATGTTACTGGCATTAGCTTTTGAATACTACATCTAAAGTGTGACTAATTGGTCTGGGTGCTATTCCCTAGCATGAACGAAAGATCAGCATTTTCCAACCTCTGTCTGTCTCTCTCGAGCTCTCTCTTTCTCTCTCTCAATTGTCTGGTACATGGTTTTAATACAGGTTTTATTAATTTTCCTTTTATGACCTCTTTTCCAAGTCTAAGCTTCCTTATTCTTAGGAACTCATTTTTCATCTATTTTTTTCCTGTTCAAAACTGTTGATAGTCTCCTCTAGTAGCTGCAATATCACAAAAGTAGAATCAAGGGCATAAGTGTGTCTCTTTCACATGTCATAGTTTCTGGGATCTCCAAACCATCATGACTCCCTAACAGATTAGAGGATCCTTGAGCTATTTTAACTTCAGAAGAAAAAAATGTTTCCAGCACTATGCCAGGCTCTATGCATTATAAAAAGGTGTTGTATATGATGCTTGTCTTCAAAGAGTTTATGTTCTGTTAAAATAAATGAAAAAAATACAGAAAAAGCTATGATAAATACTTGACAAGAATAAATGAATTCCTCTGGAAGCTCAAAAGAGAATTTCACATATGGTTAGAGACTTCAGAAAAGGATGAACAGAAGCAATGTCCTTCTAGATGGGTTTGAAGAATGGATCGGCTTTCACAAACAAACATAAGGTATGGCACTAGACCACTAAGATGACAGTTGTACTAGGGGACATCAAGAGGTCCAATGGGTCAGAGTCTAGAACAGCACAATCTAACCGAAATCTAATGAGCCACAAATGAAAGCCAGTTGCAATTTTTCTTCAAGTAGCCATAATGGAAAAGCAAAAGAAATAAGTGAAATCAATTCTGACTATATATTTTAACTTGATATGTCCCAAATATTGTTATTTCAACAGACAGTAAGTATAAAGACATTAACAATGTATTCACATTTCCTTTTGTTATAAATCTTTGAATTATGGAGTGTATTTTACATTTTACATTTACAGCATATCTCAATTTGCATTACTCACATTTCAAGTTCTCACTAGCCCTATGTGCCTAGTAGTTATTATATTGGACAGTGCAGGCTGAGAAACCACGTAGGTTAAAGGGCCTGGACTTCGTTCTTCTTAAAATCACCCATGCTGCCCAGAGTACAACTATTTGCACGATGGTACTCAATGCAACGTTGGGAAGAACTGTTTCGATAAATGCTTCCAAAGAAGACACAAGTTTGTGAAGCTTGAAGACAGACTCTTCAGCAGTGACAGAGAAGCAGCTGATGTATTATGGAAGAAAGTCTTAATTGGTTACCCCTATCACCTTTCCTGAATGCCAGTCTCTGATATTTGACTTTGACATTTTAATGACTATTTTTCTGTTCCTTAGCTACATGAGACATACCGCAGCGAAGTCACCAACATCGCTCTGGGATTAGAAGGTCTTAACATTCTCAGATTCTTGTCAGCAGTTTCACCAACTCTAGGTCCTGAACAATGTCTGGGTTTTCTGGAGCAAATCCAATTGCCCTGAGGAGCGCTTTGGATGACTTTAAAACTTTTAGAAATTCTGAGTTTTTACCAAAACCGATGTTGAAACTTCTTTTTCTAATTTTCAATGTTTGTCCTGCCATCGATTTTTGCTTCTTGAACCCAGGGCTTGTCCAATCACCCTTGTCCTCTCAAATTCTCTGCAGCTCTTCTTGCTCAGGTTCTCACTGCTTGCTTGATTTCAAAGACCTTCAGAATGACCTCCTGCCTTAAGTCAGTTCCCTCCATCCTTTCTCCCCACTGTTGTTTGAGTGATATTTCCAAAAATAAATTGGGTGTTGCTCTTTCTCAAAATATCACCACTGCTTCTACAGAGGTCCCAAATTAGTTGCCTAAGGGCTGCTTTTCAGTGTTAATGAGGTTTTGTTTTACTTAGCCATGAACTGTGTTTAATAATAATATAAACAAATAATACTTAATACTTTGAGGTGCCCTGTTGAGTTCATCTCAAAACCACAGTTCCCTAGAATCCCCTGCCTGGTGCACTCGGTGCCCTTTCTGTGAGTGTATAACCTCTGGTCTACAGACCAAGTCCAAACTTCTCACATTCACAGCTTTCAGTGAAATGATCTCAGATTTCCTTCTACAGGCCTACACTGCACCAGATTTCTTTGGTGATATGCTTCTTATAACTACTGTTCCTAATCTGGAAGAAGGAACAGCTGGAAGAGGCTCAGTGATTTCCATCCACCCGGTAATGTGCTTCAAATGCAAAGTTTACTTTAATTCTCAACACAACCCAAAGGGAAATTAGGGCATGCCTTGGATCATAGGGTCAATAGAGCCGGTACACAGCTGAATGGGAGTTCAACTCTGCACACTATCAGAGTTTAGACCTCCAGCTCCTGAGCGCTAACTGCGTTTTTACATCTCTGTAGTGTTACTCATGGCTTTCCACCACCCTGGGCAGCCCATCACCGCAGCCCCCAGGAAACAGTGCTTTTCTCATCCCCCCAGGCACAGATCCAATGCTGCCTGCCCCATCCAGGGAGCTTTCTCTGACATGTCTCCATAGGTCACTCCTATTGCTTCAGTTCCACAGAGGGATTTGGCAAATAGTTCCAGATACTCTTTTACACTGGTAGCTGTTTGTAAGTATTTTGCCTACTGGCTTAGTCACTCTCTTTGTGTTTCAATTTCCTTTTTCTTAAAATGGAGTTCTAATAGTACTTACCTCATAGCATTGTTGTGAGGAAGAAATGCCAGTGGGATAATATACATAGTCCTTAGAATGGGGCCTGGCACACAGGAAATGACCAACACTGCTTAGCAGGTTAGCTATTATTAACATCGCCATTTTTACCACTCAGCTGAGTATAAAGGAGTATTCGCATTAGACATTTCTAGACTCCCAGTTCCTAGTCACATCACATCTTTTTCCTAGTAAGTGTCTATAAGTATCTGGTGAGCAGCTGTTTCTTCCCTCTCTCATGGACTGCTGCTCTGTAGACATCCCTGTATCTACCAGCATTCTGTTTCTTGGACTTTACATGAATCTTTATGCTTTAGAATTCTTTGTTTTTTAACTTGTAATTGTGTATTGAAGTATAGCTGACCTACAATATTATGTTAGTTCCAGGTGCACATCACTGATTCAACAATTATATACATTATGAAATGGTCACCATGATAAGTGTAGCTACCATCTGTCACCATACAAAGTTATTACAATATTATTGAATATATTCCTGATGCTGTACTTTTCATCCCTGTGATTTATTTCTTTGTTTTGAAATATCTCTCTGCTCCCTGAATCTGCTGGTTTTTCAGTTTATTCTTTTTTTTTGTTCACTCCCTCTGCTCTGATTCTCTTCTTAATGCTAAAAATGGAGTAAAGTATAAGAAAGGTTAGTTTTCATTTATATGTAGCTTATTTTCTAATGAAAAAGAAAGCAAAATACAAGGCTACAAGTAAATACTCTGAAAAAACTAACAAGTAATGGAGAATATAGAGTAATTATGGGAGATGGCTATTTTAATAAGGTGGAAAGCTGCTTTTTAAAATTTATTTTGGTATCATTAATCTACAATTACATGTGCAACATTAGGGTTACTAAACTCTCCACTTCATCAGGTCCCCCCACCTACACCATTACAGTCACTGTCCATCAGCATAGTGTGATGCTATAGAATCACTACTTGTCGTCTCTGAGTTGTACAGCCCTCCCTGCACCCCCTCAACATTACGTCTGCTAATCGTAATGCCCCTTTTTCCCCCTTGTCCCTCCCTTCCCACCCATCCTCCCCAGTCCCTTTCCCTTTGATAACTGTTAGTCCATTCTTGGGTTCTGTGAGTCTGCTGCTGTTTTGTTCCTTCACTTTTTTTCTTTGTTCTTATACTCCACATATGAGTGAGATCATTTGATACTTGTCTTCTTCCGCTTGGCTTATTTCACTGAGCATAATACCCTCTAGCTCCATCCATGTTGTTGCAAATGGTAGGATTTGTTTTCTTTTTATGGCTGAATAATATTCCATTGTGTATATGTACCACTTCTTCATTATCCATTCATCTACTGATGGACACTTAGGCTGCTTCCATTTCTTGGCTATTGTAAATAGTGCTGTGATAAACATGGGTGCATCTGCCTTTTTCAAATTGGACTGCTGCATTCTTAGGGTAAATTCCTAGGAGTGGGATTCCTGGGTCAAATGGTATTTCTATTTTGAGTTTTTTGAGGAACCTCCATACTGCTTTCCACAATGGTTGAACTAATTTTCATTCCCACCAGCAGTGTAGGAGGGCTCCCTTTTCTCCACAATCTCGCCAACATTTGTTGTTTGTGTTTTGGATGTTGGCCATCCTCACTGGTGTGAGGTGATATCTCATTGTGGTTTTAATCTGCATTTCTCTGATGATTAGCGATGTGGAGCATCTTTTCATGTGCCTGTTGGCCATCTGAATTTCTTCTTTGGAGAAGTGTCTATTCATGTCCTCTGCCCATTTCTTAATTGGATTATTTGCTTTTTGTTTGTTGAGGTGCGTGAGTTCTTTATATATTTTGGATATCAACCCCTTCTTAGATACATCATTTATGAATATATTCACCCATACTGTAGGATGTCTTTTTGTTCTACTTATGGTGTCCTTTGCTGTATAGAAGCTTTTCAGCTTGATATGGTCCCACTTGTTCATTTTTGCTTTTGTTTCCCTTGCCCGGGGAGATATGTTCATGAAGAAGTTGCTCATGTTTATGTCCAAGAGATTTTTGCCCATGTTTTTTTCTAAGAGTTTTATGGTTTCATGACTTACATTCAGGTCTTTGATCCATTTGAGTTTACCTTTGTGTATGGGGTTAGACAGTAGTCCAGTTTCATTCGCTTACATGTAGCTGTCCAGTTTTGCCAGCACCAGCTGCTGAAGAGGCTGTCATCTCCCCATTGTATATCCAAGGCTCCTTTATCAAATATTAATTGACTGTATATGTTTGGGTTAATGTTTGGATTTTCTATTCTGTTCCACTGGTCTGTGGGTCTGTTTTTGTGCCAATACCAAATTGTCTTGATTACTGTGGCTTTGTAGTAGAGCTTGAAGTCAGGGAGTGTAATTCCCCCTGTTTTATTCCTCCTTCTCAGGATTGCTTTGGCTATTCGGGGTCTTTTGTGGTTCCATATGAATTTTATAATTATTTGTTCCAGTTCATTGAAGAAAGCTGTTGGTAGTTTGATAGGGATTGCATTGAATCTGTAGATTGCTTTAGGTAGTATAGCCATTTTGACAATATTTATTCTTCCTAGCCAAGAGCATGGGATGCATTTCCATTTGTTAGTGTCCTCTTTAATTTCTCTTAGGAGTGTCTTGTAGTTTTCAGAGTACAGGTCTTTCACTTCCTTCGTTAGGTTTATTCCTAGGTATTTTATTCTTTTTGATGCAATTGTGAATGGAATTGTTTTCCTGATTTCTCTTTCTGTTAGCTCATTGTTAGTGTATAGGAAAGCAACAGATTTCTGTGTGTTAATTTTGTATCCTGCAACTTTGCTGAATTCCGATATTAGTTCTAGTAGTGTTGGAGTGGAGTCTTTAGGCTTTTTTTAAGTACAATATCACATCATCTAAAATAGTGACAATTTGACTTCTTCTGGATGCCTTGCATTTCTTTCTTTTGTCTGACTGCCGCAGCTAGGACCTCCAGTACTATGTTAAATAACAGTGGAGAGAGTAGGCATCCCTGTCTTGTTCCCGATCTTAGATGAAATGCTTTCAGCTTCTCGCTGTTAAGTATGATGTTAGCTGTGGGTTTGTCATATATGGTCTTTATGATGTTCAGGTACTTGCCCTCTATATACCCATTTTGTTGAGAGTTTTTATCATGAATAGATGTTGAATTTTGTCAAATGCTTTTCAGCATCTATGGAGATGATCATGTGGTTTTTGTTCTTCTTTTTGTTGATGTGGTGGATGATGTTGATGGATTTTTGAACGTTGTACCATCCTTGCATCCCTGGGATGAATCCCACTTGATCATGGTGTATGATCCTCTTGATGTATTTTTTATTCAGTTTCCTAATATTTTGTTGAGTACTTTTGCATCTATGTTCATCAGGGATATTGGTCTGTAATTTTCTTTTTTTGTGAGGTTTTTGCCAGGTTTTGGTATTAAAGTGAAGCTGGCTTCATAGAATGAGTTTGGAAGTATTCCCTCCTCTTCTATTTTTTGGAAGACTTTAAGGAGAATGGGTACTATTTCTTCTCTATATGTTTGGTAAAATTCAGAGGAGAATCCATCTGGTCTGGGGGTTTTGTTCTTGGGTAGTTTTTTGATTATCAATTCAATTTCGTTTCTGATGATTGGTCTGTTTAGATTTTCTGTTTCTTGCTTGTTCAGTCTTGGAAGGTTGTATTTTTCTAAGAAGTTGTCCATTTCTTCTAGGTTTTCCAGCTTGCTAGCATATAGATTCTCATAGTATTCTCCTATAATTCTTTGTATTTCTGTCGGGTCAGTCATGGTTTTTCCTTTTTCATTTCTGATTCTGTTTATGTGTGCAGATTCTCTTTTTCTCTTACTAAGTCTGGCTAGGGGTTTATCTATTTTGTTTATTTTTTCAAAGAACCAGCTCTTGGTTTCATTGATTTTTTTCTATTGTTTTATTCTTCTCAATTTCATTTATTTCATCTCTGATCTTTATTATGTCCCTCCTTCTGGTGACTTTGGGCCTCATTTGTTCTTCTTTTTCCTATTTCAATAACTGTGTCTTTAGACTATTTATTTGGGATAGTTCTTTCTTCTTTAAATAGGTGTGGATTGCAATATACCTTCGTCTTAGAAGTGCCTTTGCTGTGTCCCACAGAAATTGTGGCTTTGTGTTATTGTTGTCATTAGTCACCATATATTGTTTGATCTCTGTTTTAATTTGGTCATTTATCCATTGATTAGTTAGGAGTATGCTGTTAAGCCTCCATGTATTTGTGAGCCTTTTTGTTTTCTTTGTACAATTTATTTCTAGTTTTACCCCTTTGTGATCTGGGATTTTGGTTGGTAGAATTCCAATATTTTTGAATTTGCTGAGGTTCTTTTTGTGGCCTAGTATGTGGTCTATTCTGGAAAATGTTCCATGTGCATTTGAGAAGAATGTGTATCCTGTTGCTTTTGGGTGTAGAGTTCTGTAGATGTCTGGTAGGTCCATCTGTTCTAGTGTGTTGTTCAGTGCCTCTGTGTCTTTCTTATTTTCTGTCTGGTTGATCTGTCCTTTGGAGTGAGTGGTGTGTTGAAGTCTCCTAAAACAAATGTATTGCTTTCTATTTCCTCCTTTAATTCTGTAAGTATTTGTTTCCCATATGTTGGCGCTCCTGTGTTGGTTGCATATATGTTTAAAATCGTTATATCTTCTTGTTGGACTGACCCGTTTATCATTATGTAATGACCTTCTTTATCTCTTGCTACTTTCTTCATTTTGACGTCTATTTTGTCTGATACAAGTACTGCAACACCTGCTTTTTTCTCTTTGTTGTTTGCATGAAATATCTTTTTCCATCCCTTCACCTTTAGTCTGTGTATATCTTTGGGTTTGAGGTGAGTCTCTTGTAAGCAGCATATAGATGGGTTTTGCTTTTTTATTCTTTCTATTACTCTGTGTCTTTTGATTGATGCATTCAGTCCATTTACATTGAGGGTGATTATCAATAGATATGTACTTATTGCCATTGCTGGCTTTAGATTTGTGGTTACCAAAGTTTCAAGGGTAGCTTCTTTACTATTAGCAGTCTAACTTAACTTTCTTGTTAAGTTATTGTAAATACAGTCTGATGATTCTTTATTTCTCTCCCTTCGTATTCTTCCACCTCCATCTTTGTTTTTTTCTTTGCCTTTAGTTAGTATTTGGATGGTCTGCTTTCTTTGCTATGATTTTATTTTCTCTGGTGACATCTTGTTAGCCTTAGGAGTGCTTCCATCTAGAGCAGTCCCTTTAAGATATCCTGTAGAGGTGGTTTATGGGAGGCAAATTCCCTCAGCTTTCACTTGTCTGGGAATTGTTTAATCCCTCCCTCAAATTTAAATGATAATCGTGCTGGATACAACATTCTTAGTTCGAGGCCCTTCTGTTTCATTACGTTAAATATACCATGACATTCTCTTCTGGCCTGTAAGGTTTCTTTTTTCTCTCTCTCTAGCTGCCTTTAATACTCTGTCCTTATCTTTGATCTTTGCCATTTTAATTATTATGTGTCTTGGTGTTGTCTTCCTGGGGTCCCTTGTGTTGGGACATCTGTGGGCTTCCATGGTCTGAGAGACTATTTCCTTCCCCAGCTTGGAGAAGTTTTCTGCAATTATTTCTTCAAAGACACTTTCTATCCCTTTTTCTCTCTTCTTCTTCTTCTGGTACTCCTATAATGTGGATATTGTTCCATTTGGATTGGTCACACAGTTATCTTAATATTCTTTCATTCCTAGAGATCCTTTTCTCTCTCTCTGCCTCCGCTTCAGTGTATTCCTGTTCTCTGATTTCTATTCCATTAACAGTCTCTTGCATCTCGTCCATTGTGCTGCTAAGCTCATCGATCCCTTGTCTCAATTCTGCATTGTCTTTCCTCACTTCCCTCACTTCCTCCCTTAGCTCTTGCGTATTCCTTTGTAGATCCATCAGTATGGTTATGACTTTTATTCTGAATTCTTTTTCCGGAAGATTGTGCACGTCCATCCTGTCAGGCTCCCTCTCTGGTGTTGTCTGTGTAATCCTTGTCTCGACCATATTTCTCTGTCTTTTCACAGCGATAGAAGTTCTCGCTGGTAGGTTCCACATGTGTCAGCTGGGATAACAAAGTCCCTTCCTGTTTGTTGTTCTCCTTGCCCTTCTCCCAGGCCTGAGTTGTTTTCCTGCACACCAGGAGGCAGTCTCTGGGATAATTCCCTGACTGCCTCTGTGTGGGGTCGCCCTCAGCCTAGCCTATAGTACTGCGTGGGTTTGCCGTTACACTGTGTGCATTCTGGTCCCTTTGGTGCCTTCTGGACTAGGTTCTGGGGCTCTTCCCACTTAGCTGCACACCAGCTGGGAGTAGACTCTTTGAGGTTGCTGTGGGTGGGGCTGCTCATCAGCTGTTCCGCAGCAGCAGCAGCTCCTTCTGGGGTGCCAGCCAGTGAGGGAACGAATGGGAGTCTGCTGATCTCTGTGGGAAGCCTCGGTGCGGCTGCTTTGCGCGGCCACCGGCCAAGGGGTCTGAAATTCCCCAAGACTCCCAGCCTGCTGGGCTGAGTGCGCTGGGACCATTTTGTTCCGCTGCTGGGCCCTTGTCTCTTTAAGACTTTTTAAAAAATGCCCGCTTTTCGTTTGTCCTGGGGAGCCATCTGAGAGGACCCGGTTGCTGTCTCCATCTCAGATGCTGCACTTCTGTTTTTTTAATCTCCTATACCCCACACAACGTGTGTCAGTGCTCCCGGCACACATCACCAGGCTGGTTCTTTGGCGGGCCTGTGCTTCCACTCCCTCCCTGCTCTCATTCTTTCCTCCCGCTGGTGCACTGAGGTGGGGAGTGCTCAGGTCCTGCCGGGTTGTGGCTTTGTAACTTACCCGCTTCGTGAGGCGCTGAGTTCTCACAGGTGTAGCTGTAGCCTGGCTGTTGTCCTGTATCTTCTGGTCTCTCTTTTAGGAATAGTTGTATTTGTTGTATTTTCATAAATATATATGGTTTTGGGAGGAGATTTCCGCCACCCTGCTCACACCGCCATCTTCCCAGAAGTCCCAGAAGGCTTCTTTGATTGGACCTGTACTGTGAAAGAAATCCACTGAAGAGCCAGTTAACAGTGTTCCCTGGGAATACAGACAGCATGAAATAGATTCTGAGTTTGGAATATGTTTGGAGTCTACCAAGAATAGTAAGAACAGGCTTTTGTGGACAGTGTTAGAAAATGAAGTCCCAGAGGTTGAGGTATGCCAGTTCATGTATGGTCATGTCACAGACCAAAGTGTGAAATGTTTTCAAAGACTTTAGAATTTCCACTGGAGATTTTAATACATAGAGTAGCATGATTCAATCTACATTTTAAAGGGATCCTTTTGGCTTAAGCATCATGAAAAGAGGGTAAGAGGACAAGAGCAGATGTTAGAAGAACAGTTAGAAGCTACTAAAGAATTCCAGGTTATGATCATAGTTTGAATCACGGCGGAATGTGTCTGCATTTACGATATATACAAAATACTATGGAACTCTCCAAATATTTATAAAAGTAGACTAGAAAAAAATAAATGGGTATGTAGCCATCACCCAGTATATCAACATTCTATGTTTTTTTATTCTCCTGCCCTCTTCTTTCTGTCCTTCCTTCTTTTCTTCTATTCTTTCTTTATTTCTTCTTTAAGTGCCTTCTCACTACGGTGGTTGGCAAACTTCTATAAAGGCCAGGTAAAAAATATTTTCGGCTTTGAAGGCAGAAATTTCTGCTACAGTTATTCAGTTCTGCCTTTGTGATGCAAAAGCATCCCGAGGCAATATGTAAATCAATAGGAGTCGGTAAATTCCAATAAAACTTAATTCACAAAAACAAGTGATAGCTGGGTTTACCTCATGGGTCAGTTTGTCGACCCTTGCCATAGAGTCTTATGAAGCAAATATCACACATCTCATATTTACCAGCATTAATCAGTTAAGTACCTCTAATAGATCAGGACAATCTCTTCCTCTTCTTTCTCCCTCTCTTCATTGTTATTTTTGTTACTATATTACTATTGTCACACATAAAGATTATGGAATTCCTATCTAGTATCTTAACTAGTATCTAATCTGTGTTCAACAATTCCCCATTGTATCAAAAATGTTCATATTTAACAAGTATTTTTCCCCCATGAGAATCCATACAAGATTCACATAGTGAATGTGGTTGATAGGTCTCTGAAGTCTACCTTGTTTGTAAGAGTTTTCTTTCCATGTTTATATAAGTTAGTTAATCATATTTTTTGTTTGAGGCAAAATTTATACAAATCCTAAGTATACAGCTCAATAAATTTTGCATACCCAGATTAAGAACCTCACAGATTCAGATTATGAGCCAGATAATTTCAAACCTCATGCCTCTTTGTCAGGATCTTCTGCAAAGAACCACCATTCTATCTTTTGGAGTACAGATTAGTTTGGCCTACTTTTTTATTACTTATAAAAGGAAACTCTTCTAGCTTCTGTAAACTTAACATTATTTTTACTTTTTTGAAAACTGTATCTTCTGTCATGTAGACTTTTCCTGCATCTGTATTTTTCTGATTATATATTAACAACGTCATTATACCCGCTCCTTTATTATCCCCTGTATCTCCTATCTCCTAAGATTTAAAAGGTGTATCTAGGGGATTGATTACACTCAGTGCATGGGACTTATTCTTGTATCCCAGAAGACACATGGTCTGGTGGTCACTCTTTAAATTATCAGTGTATTCCAGTGCTCTTTTTCTGGTTCATTCTTTATGAACTTTCCCATCAACTTCTTACCTAGTTTCATCAGCCATAAATGTATGGTGCCTTGATCCATATTGTTTCATTAGAGTAGAGGACATTTTGGAGAATGGATGGACTTGATGGAAAAGGAGAACAAGAGCAGACTTCTAAGCTGAGCCCCTAGGTTAATTTGGCACCATTACATTATTAGGGGATACAGGTCTTTGTGGGGGAAAATTAAAGATACTAATTTTGGATATGTTACATTGAGATGTCTATTAGATATTCAAATTGATTTTTTGAGTTTAATAGATGAGTCTCAAACTTGAGAGAGTTTATGAGTCAGCATCTAAATTTGGGAGTCTTCAGTGATTTTTGAAGCTTTGGGATAAAATGCAATCCCCAAAGAAGAGATATAAATAGTGAGGGACCAGACCCCAAATGAAGACCTATACGCAGCTGCAATATAGTCTATGAAAGTTTTTAATATTCAAGGTAGAACATACCTTAGAAAACCATAGGTTAATCCTGTGATTTTCCAGCTAGAGAAACAGGTCTAAATTGGCGAAGAAATATAACACTTAGATTAGGCAGAGAGGATTTGGAGTCAGAGCGATCCGGTCTGGTCATTTAGTCACTGCAGGACCCTGGACAGCATGCAGTTACCCTGAGCCAAACTCCTAGTAAGACAGCAAATGCTCATCTGCTTGGCCAGCTACTAGTTGTATTTAGGATTCTGTATAGTTGCCTTATCTCCAGAGAAGTTGTCTATAACTTTCTCTAGGTTCCCTGCCACTGAACTGTGTATTCTTGGTATCTTGGTACACTTTCATCTCAGCATTTATAACCCTTCATGGTAACTATTGCAAATTATTTTTCCCCTAGACTGAGATCTTCTTCTGGGCTCAGTCAGTATCTAATCCGTTCTTGAGAACTGAGGACCTAGTGCGTTGTCTGGCACATGGGAGGCACTCAGTAAATAATGATGGAAGGAAGAAAAGAAGGAAGGAAGGGAGGGAAGAAGGGTGGGATTATACGGAAATCTCTTACTAGATGGAGTTTCTTTAGTCGAGTAGCATCTTCTTACTCATTTCTGCATCTCTAGCCCTTACAACAGAGTACTAATAACAAAAACAACTATACTGATTACAAAACCCCACAAATTATTGTAGGGCTATTACTACTTGCCAATATTTTATTTTATACACTATTGACAAAACTTTTCTGAAGTTGGTACTTTTCCTAAACATATTTTTTACAGATGACTAAAATGAGGCCCAAAGAGGTGAAGTCACATGCTCTAGTCATTAGTTAAAAATGTCAGAACTTAGGGTTTCTTCCCTGCAAGTCTCCAAAATTTTGACCTCCTTTGGGTCAAAACCAGAAGATGTTTATCAAATGAGTGAAAACATTTAAAGCCCAAGTGACTGGAACACAGTAACTGCTCTATAAATGTTAGCTAATGTCATGATGAATTTTCTACTCATTCCCGAGTAAGGTCTACATTACCAGCCTATATTGATCTTGCAGTTGCTCATATGCATTTCTTGCTCACTAAATAGTTTGTACATTTCTGCTTGTCTTTTAGACCCAATGTAAGCCCCTTGTGTACTGGGATAGTACCTATATTAGGGCTGTCACTGTCTCAAGTACCAGCTTGACATAGTGCCAGCTAAATAGTAGGTGCTCTCTAACTGCTTCTGAATAGATTCATTGATTTTTAATCTAGAGGAAGCTTTATGCAGAAGAGCGAATGTGAGATTGACTGGTAAAGGTTCTAGTCCTGGTTCAATTACCAACAGCTGCATGCGGGAAGGGGGCCACTTACACTCTCTGTGCTTTCACTTCCGTGCTATAAAATTGGAATGATAATTCCTGTCCCCCTAACTCTCAGAGGTACAGTGAGGTTCAAATAGCATAATGCAAGCTATAAAGTGCAGGGCAGATACAAGGTTTTATTATCCCCTTATATTATATCCCTCTCGGTCTACCTGCGTATATTACCACCTTCTCATTTAGGTGAACACTCAATATTCACCAAATGATTTCCCCTAAATCAATAATATAAACAAAGGAAACAAGATGATCTAGTAAAAGAGGCTCAGGAAATTGACTTTCAGGGTATGTGTACAGTATTGTCTTGGAAAAGTAGGCTGATATAATACACCACTAACTCTCTAAGTCAGAGAAGAATGTACCAGAAATCTTGCAAGTAAATGCATTTTCTACAATTCAGTCTAGTACAGCAATTCTCGGGAGATAACACCATTAATACTCCATTTCAAATTAAAAAACATATGCTTTTTCTTCTCTTTAAAAAAAAACAATAAGGGAACATGGCCCATTTTCTTTCCTTTACAAAAACAAAAGCTTTTAAAATGATAAAAATTGCATCTGCTTGATAAAACAGCCATCTGCATCTGATTTAGTTAAGTGTTATTCTTGTATCTTTTAATATTATTATTATTGCTGGTTGAAGGAAAATGCATAAATACAAAGAGAGGTCTTTGGAAAGGTCACACAATTTCCCGTTCAATTATCCCTGAAACTTTGCCTCACCTTCAGGATGACCCTAAAATTGGATCTTAACCCTTAGCGGAAGGATTTGAAATAAAGCTTAAGGAATTATTTCTAATTATTTATGTACAATATCTTGCTTCCCCTCTTCCCGACTTTATGATGTTGTTGGAGAAGAGATAGTAAGAAACTTTAGAATGAAGAATAGCTATTGCATTTGGCATTTATATGACCCTCTATTATTGTAATCATTTTTATTAGTTATTTCTCATGTTGGTTCTGGGAGAGAGATTGGATAAGCTTAGTATTCAGAGTGCATGAGCTCCCCATATGCTGTTAACTCCGGTATGATGGCCATAAACACCAAATGGCATGCCATATGAAACAGGCACAGGGCGGGTTTCCCAAATATGCAATTAAGATAGCAGGATGGCATCGCCTATACAAATGTTACAGCAGCTTCAGAATTAATCTCATGGAGATGGTCCCTTTGAGTTTAGGACAAAGGACGCAGGAGGGAAGTTGGTTGATAAGGCTCTTCAGTGGGCTGTGCTGATATTACCAGCTGAAGTCTGAAGATAACACAGCTGTGAGAAAGGGGGCTGAGTGTAGATTTGGTTATATGTATTATGTTTGGACTGCGTGGTGAAAATGGTGAATCTTATGACATCAAAAAGAGACATGGATTTCAGTCCCTCTCTATAGCCTACAAACTTCATGACTTGGATGTCGTCTCTTATGTATTTGGTCCTCTTTCCGGTCACCTGTAAAATGGGTACAGTGACTTTAGCTTCTTGCCATAATACTATGGAATAACTGAAATTGCCCAAACAGGGAAAACTGGATGCACAGTTACCAGAGAGCATTCTAAGCTGAAGGAACAGCATGGGCAGAGCCAGTGGGGGCCCGTCCCGCAGTGAGTGAGGCAGAGGCTCAGCTTGGTGGAATCTGGTAGGCCTGAAGGAGGGCACTGAAATCCAAGCCAGAACCACATCACAGAAGGGTTGGGATACTAGGGGCTTTTCAGTAATGAGCTGAGAAGCCATGGCTTGCTTTTTTTAAATATAGTTCTTTCCGGTTTGTTTGTTCACTTTTGGTAACAGAGAAGTGAAATGCTAAGTGGTTTAGAAAAAGAGAATTAATCCCCTTAAGTAGAATGGATTGGTAGGGGAAGAGAAAAAGCAAGAGACCAATTGGTAGACTTGAAAAATGTGGTTCAAGCCAGTGCAATTGCAAAAGAAATGGAAGGCGGTAGAGGGCTACAGGAGACTGAGTTAGAATTCTGCATGCAGCCCTCGTCTGCATGACGGGTATATACAGGCGGTATGTGTTATCTGTTATAATTTCCTCTGCTGTGCTGTCCTTTGCAATTTGGAGATGACCCTTCTGATGGTGATTACTATGTTGCGTGCAGCTGTGGCTGAAGAAAGTGACTTAAGGGAGCAGGATTTATCAGAGTCAGAAAGCAGCCTTGTAGAGATGAATCTGTAAGGCAGATTCAGGCTTTCATTTAACATTTCTTTCCTTTCAGAGCCACATCCCCAGCTCCTCTTGCTTCCTGTGTCCAGCATCCCTGTCCTTATGAATGATAGAATCCTGGAACGTTATAGCTCCAAGGGGTGGGCTTATAAAAGGAGAATGACATAGATACTAGCAAATATTGGACTAAAAAATAGTTCATAGTGGAAGAGAGTTGACGTCAAATTGTGTTTCTGCATCATACTTGCTGCATGAATGCAATAGTTTCTGACCTTAGGCAAGAATAAAACATCTCTTGGCTTCGGTTTCCTCACCTGTAAAATGGATGCACAAATGCATAAATTACATGGCTTCGTGTGGATTAAATAAGATAATGCACAGGAAGCCATCAGCACAATGCCTGTTCACAGAATGGTAGCCAAGCATATGGTAACTATTCTAATAAGTATGGAGAGCTTTGCTTGCACCACAATTCACATGTTTGTCCTCATTTCTCTCTCTCTCAGTGATATCAATTACCCTGAAACAGGCTGTGCTCCGTAGATAGCACCTTTCCAATTTGGATATTGAAAGTTGCCACACTAGAGAGTAACATAGTCACCGAAAGGCAAAATTAGGGAGACAGGTGACATGTAGCAATTGCAGACTCTCCTTTGGGGCATTAAGAAGCAAATATCAGAGAGACTAGTTAGATTATACAATAATCTGGGCATACCATGATAAAGATCTTGTGAGTGAAACACGCATTTTAAAATAAAACTTACAACTTCAAATGTTTATTTCTCAGAGGAGAACATCTGTGAACAGAGGGCTAGTTGATTATGGCTTGAGATTGTGATTGATTCTCAAATGCTGTAGTCGTTTGGCCTAAGCCAGTTGTTCGCAGTTTGGCTGTGACTCAACCCTCATGTGGATGTACCACAATGTGTGGAGATATTTTTGTTTGTCACAAGTTGGGAGGGATGCTACTGACATCTAGTGAACCAAGGATGGTGCTCCCTCACTGCACATGATAGCTTTTCCAGGACAAAGAATGATCTGACCCTGAAATGCCAATAGTGCCAAGGCTGAGAAACCTTGATCTAAGCCAATCAGAGGGACTTTCTCTTTTTGCCAGTGATGGGCTCAGGTATCGAGCCCCACAAGTCAAAGGGTGTATCACATTCTGTTGGTCCCTATTAGTTATCTTGTGGTGGGCATACTTTCCCAACTGGCTGAGAGCATATCTCAAGGTTGAGAATCTTATTTCCCTACTCAGTGTGAATAAGAAAACACAAGGCCCCATTTGCTGCTGGCCACAATCTTGTGACCTTTAGAAGATTAGCCTGAGGATAAAACATATTCCAAAGATAGCAGAAAAGAGAGATGGATAATTCAGGTTCTTGAAGACACTGAATCTATTCACCCTCAAATCTACCGCAGTTCTGGAAATGTCATGATGTGAAATAATACGTACCATTTTTATGCATGTCAATTTACATCAGTGTTTTCTCTTTTTCGCTTGCAAATGTAATCATACAAACTAAAACCTTAAACAAGTAATCTCACACTCTTCCAGGAGTTTTACCTTCTTTTATGGATTCTGTGACTTGGAATGGAATAGTTTCCAAGCAAGGTATTCCTCCCAATTAATACCATGGCTTACCTGTGGGCAGACAGTTCTCCTTCCTTCAGCTTAGATCAATTAGAATTTTAAAACAAACAAACAAACTTTAAAATACCAAGCAAGAACAAAAGTAAAATAAAACACAGGAGAGAAAAGTGATATTTTCAAATAAAAGTTGTTATAAAGTCTCTGGCCTGAAAGGCTGTAATTCAACTCGATTAAAAATATTAAGCATCTATTAAGAAACACTTAGAACTCTGTGAGGGGTGAAGGATACATTGATTAGAAAAGGTAGAATTCCTTCATAAGGAGATCACTGTCCTATGTAGGGAAACAGATGCATAAGGAGTTAACAAGAGTATGGAGAGACACACCCAGGAATAGTACAAGGAATATAGGAGTGGTTTCTGGCTTCTCCTTCTGTATCTTCTGATGTATGTCCAAGTGGACAATTCAATCTCACAGTTTCATTTATAGAATGACCTCCCAGCTGCCTTGACCCCTCTGTGATCAAGGGCACAAAAGACAAATTTGCATCATGCCTCCCATCTAGAGCTCATTCATTTGGTTGCTTTCTGGTTTGAGAGACAATAACACCCTCGATGACTTTTCAAGAAGGAATTCCAATACAACATCCACGTGGGTGAGCAAGGAGGATCAGTGCACCTGTGCTTTACGTTCCTAACGAGTCATTCAGAATAACAGTGGATATACAATATAAGAAAATATTTTAAAAATAACAAAAATTATACAGACGCAGGTGGAGGTGAGTCGCCCATCATAGACCCACACTAGGGACACATGGTAGAAATTCAAAGAGACGTGAACAAAAAAAAAGGATTTCTAAGGAAGAATCAATAGCAGTTAATAACATGAGGGATAAAAAAGAAGGTGTAGCAAAAAAATGAATCCAGCATTTGAATGGCTGATGACCTGCAGAGTGATTGTGTCACTAAGAAGGATGGGCTGGGAGCACGGTTAGGGGCCAGTTTAAAACAGTAATGACAAATTTGCTCTTGGTCATATGGCCTTCAAAACTCTACTAGGATTGCCGCCTACTCTGGAAATGTCATAACTCCAGGACTAATTAAAGGAAGAACACATGATAACAGACATGAGGAGGGACATCTCAAAAGAAAAGAAAAAGAAAAAACAAGTTTTTCCAAACTCTACCTACCAGTGGTCAAAGATATCGGGAGTTAATATGTTTTTCCTGTTTCCCACCCCTACCATTTCTGCCCAGCATAAAAAATAGACCAATTTGTCACTGGGTCTGCATAATGTCAGGATAAGAGTGTACTGTTCCCTTCCCTTAGCAGAGGTCACTGGAAAGAGTGTCTCCAAGATTGTCTGAAGGGAAACAAATGAGCAAGCCCAGAAATTGGAGGCGAGGTGCTCTGCTGTGGCAGGGAAATGCCAAGATGATGACTTTTGGAAAATTGCATGGGGTTTATCCAACACAGAACTGTTTTAATCACTGCCCTGGGGGACCCACTTCAAGGACGGATGGATAATGCATGTTTCAGAGGGGCTGATAGGGAGATAGTGCAGATTCTCAAATGTCTTGAATAGGCCATTAAGTGAGCAGACGTCCTTGCACATCTGCTTGGGGGTGTGGGGCTCAGAGTTTCAAAGGAAACTTTAAGGTTTCCCATTGGGCTTAAGAGAGTACCTGGGGAGGCAGATAAGCAGGACTCTGGGGACAGAGAGAGAGAGAGAGCAGCCATGCTCTGCAAAGTCAAGCCTAATCAGCCTTTAGCATCTCACCTCCCCAACCCCACCCCCCAGCCTAATCCACTGGGAGTAACTGGAAGGTGGATGATTGATAAGCAGACAATAGATACTCCAAGGGGCTACAATGACCTTGCTATTCTTATCTCTAAACTTCCCAAACCTTTCTTATGGAACTGGCTCAGGTGCCAAGAATTTAGGGAGGCACAGGGGATGGGGGGCTTATATTTGCTCAGCTTTGTGAGTTTAAAGGAACTGGGAAAGGCTTTGGCATTAAATTACCTAGGTTCACTCATATCCCAGCTTTGCTATGAATTACTTGTGCAACCTTGGGCAAGTCACTTAATCTCTCCAAGTCTGATCCTTGTCTTGCAAAGTGAGAATTTGTGTTCCTATCTGATGACACTTGCAAACCTAAACGTTATACAAATATCAGTTGCTGTGACAATTATTCTCTTTTTATATTTGGTGTTCTTTTGTTGGTGAGGGGGTTACCCTGTGACCACAGAAATGCCTTATCACTTCCCTGGGCCTAGTTTTCCCCTGTGTTAAATGAAGTAGCTAGCACTCTGTTTAAGGATATGCACAGTACTACTACTTAAGGATCTCTCACTATAATGCCAAAACTTTTCTAAACACCAAACATGCACTTACACAAAAATTAGTGCTATAGGTACCATTATTGTCCCCATTTTGATGTTGAGAAAAATGAGACCTAGAGAGGGTGACCTTCTCATCCCAGGTCACACCACTGGCAGAGCTGAGTTGCAAAGACATTGTAACTTGAGGGCTCTAACCTGTCTCGTGTCTTGCTTAATAACACATGGCATCAAAATAACACAGGGTCTATTTCTTGTTCCCAGCAATATATCTTAACCTTCCCCTAAAGCCTTATAATTAGCTTGAGGAGAGAAGCACCTTATTCCATGGCAGCTTCCCTGGGTGTTTATACCTGCAAGGCTAAAGGGAAATTGTTTCAATTTAGGTAAAGAAAACCACATTTAGAGAAACTTCTGAGGAGGGAACCACAGCACCACAGATTGCATCAAAGGTGAAAGAGACAAGAGAGCCCACCCAGTTCACATCTCTCAATTTCAAGGCGGTGAAACTGAGATGCAGAGAGAGAGTCTAGCCCAGGCCCAGATGGTGAGAACACAGCAGAAGAGGAGCTGGAACCCTGCTGCTCCCAAGGCCAGTGTTCTCTCCCCTTCTACATGCTCGGCATTGGACTCGGCACGACGTTGAGTTCCTGCTGGGATCTCTATGTGTGTGGAATTAAAATACAAGGATCAAAATACTAATACATTTTCATTTACAGGTGGGAAAAACTGACTTTGAATCAGGTGGGGCACCTTTAACTGAAGCAAGCGCTGGTCAATTGCCTAGTACAAGGTTGGGTACTGTAACTCCTGGTGGAAAATCCCAGGGCAAAATACTTTTGAAACCGAAATCACCCAAAGGGAGAAATTGTAAGAATATAGTACTTTATCCTCCATTTACCCCATGGTCCCAAGCACATGGGCTGGTGAAAATCAGGTCTGGACTTGTCTTACCTTACCTCTAAACATTTCGCCCCACCCCTTAAGATCCAATCACCAACAGTCAGATGGTTGCCCCACCCCTTAAGATCCAATCACCAACAGCCAGATGGTTGCCCCACCCCTTAAGATCCAATCACCAACATCCCCATAGTAGAACACACCATACTCCTTAAAAATGCGCTTCCTCACCCACGAGCTGCTGCTCTCTGCTCAGAGGCAGCCATTCTCTTTCAGCTATTAAATCTCTTGTGTGGGCCCTTGTCTCCTGAGTTGTGCTGGAGTAAAGAAGGGTGGTGGCAGGCAAGATACCCTTTCAGAAATAAAGTGAGAGAAACCCATTTATTTCTTACAAACAGTTGTCCTGAGTCTCTCACGACCTGGCTGCAGAAGGAGAGCTCCACCCAATATCTTTGGTCCAGATAAGCTCCACCCCCGCTCACCCTTGTAATTACTTATTAGTATGGAGGTAGACTACTTCTCTCCACCCCTCGGAAACACCTATGATACAGAGATGCACTATGGCCGGGTGAGAGATTCTGGAAATATTGCCATTTTACCCACAGGTAGGCAGCAGGTATATAATCAATACTTCTTGAGTTGGACTGAATGTCTTGGAGGGTAGCAGGCATATGACTGGTTCATTCATCTCCTAATATGCTTTAAGGACATAATTTGCTGGCCCCATTATTTGTGAATCAGCAAATGGATCATGCTCTGTTTGATGAGCAACTTGGAATCAAAAAGACTATATTGAGTTCCTACTATACTGCCTCTGAAAGGAGGCCTCAGCACAATTCCTGGTTCATAGCAACTCTCCATAAGCATTAGCTATTAGTATTGCTGCTCAGAGAGCCCCTAATGGCCTCTGGGGATAAATGATGAATAAAGAAGGATCTCTATTTTTTCCATGAAGGCCCAGAATAATGAGAAGATTGTCACATTAACAAATAGCTATATCACATTATAATTATTGATGGAGAAATAACAGATTTGTAAGAGATATGTGGATGCTAAAGAAAGTAGTTAATTATTTAGTGCTGCTGAAGGCAGGCCAAAGCAGACCTCAGAGGGAGGAAATGCTGAACAGGGTTTTGATGGGTGAGTAGGAGTAAGGAAAGCTACTCCAGTAAAAGCGAATCAGAAAGGAAAAGCAGAGGGCTTGGATTATTCAGAATATTCATGGACCTGCAAACAGGCTGTTAGTCAGTGAGCAGAAGTGTATGAATGTGTCTATGATAGACACTGAGCACAGATGAGACCCAAGCTAGGAAGAGGCTGGTTCCTGGGGATTATTTTAGGCCAAAATCAGGAACTTGGACTATAGACTGAATGCAACAGGAAGGCTTCACTGGGTTTTAGATGGTAGAATAACAAGGTCATATTTGTATCTCAGAAAGATGACTTTGCCAGCAGCATAGATGCTAGAAAGGAAGGAAGGAAGAAGTTGCAAAGGAGAGGAAAGTGTTGAGAGGCTACTGAAATAACAGAGCCATGAAGCAGCAATCCCACTTCCAGGTGCATTCCCAAAGGCAATGAAAACAGGCTATCAAAGAGAAATCTGTACTCCCATGTCCATTACAACATGGTTCATAATAGCCCAGATAGGCAAATGGCCATGTGTCCATCAATAGGTGAATAGAGAAAATTATATGTATATATAAAACATATAGATGTAATTTACAATTTAGAGATGTTTATATATAATTTATAGATAATATACATAATTATATATACTTTATACATATATAATTATATATGTAATACATATATATAGTGGAATATTTTTCAGCCATGACAAAGAAATCCTGCTTTTTATAACAACATGGATGTACCTTGAGTGCATTATACTAAGTGGAATAAGCCAGAGAAAGACAAATATTGCATGGTATCACATGTGGAATCTTACAAAACCCCATCAAACTCATAGAAACAATAGAAATTGTAGAGAGTGTTTGCTGGGCTGAGAACAGGGAAAATAGGAAAATGTTGGTAAATAGTTACAGCTATAAAATGAATAAGTTCTAAGGACCTGATGTATAACATGGTGACTGTACTTGATTAACACTGTATTGTATAATTGAAATTTGAAACTTAAATTTTCTCACCAAAAAAAAAAAAGTGAGGTAATGGATGTGTTCATTAATAGATGGGAGAATCCTTTCACAATACATATGGGTATCATATCACAGTGAATACTTTATCTTACAATTTTATTTGCCAACTTTTACCTCAATGGAGCTGAAAAAAACATTATCATTTTTAGAACAGACTTAGTAAAAGACATAATTGAGGTTTAACAGTTTATCTTGTGCTCACTTGAATCTAGTGGATATTGCTTTGAACATTTCACTATTGAAATAAAAGATAACAAACAATGGAGAGAAAAAAAATTTTTTTAATAAATAACAGACAAAAGAAAATAGCGACTTGAATAAACTGGTGGAAGAAGGAAGAGACAGACAGAAACTTAAGAAACAAACTTGACTGGACTTGGTGAAGACCGGCTGTGGAAGCTGAGGGGCGGGAGGGGATGGGCCCACTGTGGTGTGACGGAAGGAGGGTCTCCGCAGCTTCTCCCTCTCTATGGCGGTCACACTCTGCCCAGCGGTGTTCAAGTGCCCCTCTTTCGTGGCACTCTAAAAGCACATGATTCTCTTCCCAGAGCCAGCTCTGAATGGGGATTCTGGCAAAAACCTTCCTCCTGCCCCTCTGAACCCTGTTGTGTTTAGCACTTGAGCTATTTGTCTTTGCCGAATGAATATGACCATCTGTTACTATAAACCCAACTATGAAAAAGAGATGCTTTTATTTTTCCCAGTGTCATTTTGTACTGCTTGGGTGACACCTCAGGGAAAGAAAAAAAGCAGAAAGCAACCACACACAACATCAGGGATGAAAAAGCAGAGGTGAAGCTTCCATTCCTCACACATTTTTGCCACTAGCCACGTAAAAGGACCCATTGGCTGGGTGGTGGTCTCAGTGCAGGTATGCGTCCAGCTGTCTGTACACATTATGTCCCTCACAGAGCCCATTTCTTATAATGGAATGGGTTTTCTTCCTTCCTTCTTTCCTTTCTTCTAAATTTTTTTTTTGGCTTAATTTCCTCACTTGGTAACAATGTAAATTATAAAAGCAGGCTCCAAGGACAATAACTTTTCTGGCTCTCTCTTTGCACATGGTACTCAAACCCAGGTTATTTAGCCTGTCAAGTAAACCTCTCTATGATACAAACTCAACCTACTTTTCCATCAAAAACTTCCCTTTCTCCTCAGGTATTGGAACCCCATAACATACCAAATGCAATTACCTGTAATTCTCAAGACAAAGTTCGCTCTTTTCAATGTCTATTCTCTTAGCCCAGAATATCCTTTGCCTGTGTCCCCGCCTGACTCTCCGCTCCAGCCTTGCTGACCTCATTTCCATTCTGCAAGGGGATGATGTTCCCTCCCTCTTCAGGGCCTTTCCTCCTCCTTCCCCCCCAAGCCCGTAACCCAGTTAAGGCAGATATCAGCAAAAGTGCCGCTTCTTCAAAGAAGTGAGCCTTCCCCGTCTGGGACATCCTTACCATTCTCCCTGGATTATATCAAGTCACACTCTAGTTTCCTTACTGCATAATAGTTATAGTAATTTGTAATGACACATATACGTGATTATGGAATTCATGCCTATCTCTTCCCTAGACTACAAGTTCCATAACACTCACCATTGTATCCTCAATGTAGCATAGTACCTGGTACACAGTAGGGTCTTAGGAAGTACACACTGAATCAACAAAGCACTTGAGGAATGATTCGTAAGTGAATGTGAAAATCTTGTCCACTCCTCAAGGACCATCTCTAATGCCCACTGGCCTCCCCCTGTAAGGCTTCGTCTTATTGCTTCCTCCCACCCACAACCTCAAAACAAAAGTGCTGAAGATATTCTCATTTGAATATTTAGAACTTATTTCCTGTATCTCTCATGAGATTTTTGGAAGATGGCTTTTCTCACAATGCAGATGCTCCTTTTAGACATCCTGATGAATGGCAGATGCCAAAGGAAAAACCTCTAAAAAACTGCACTTACATTTTATTTTCTCAAGTTAGGCAAATATATGGGTTCTGAAAGCTTTTCTGGCTTTATCCATAAACAGAGCCCTCTAAAGCACCTCTGAGGTTTGCTCAGATGTTGTGCACCGGTTTAAATGCTTCAATTTAAAGATAAGGAATCTCTGATTCCTAGAAAGGAAATAAGTCATCAGCAAGTTAATGGCAGAATTTCATCAAGAACCCAGGTCTCCTGGCTTCTAGCTTAATCCTTTCTTCAATACTCTATGTTTATTGTCATATAAAAACAAATAGATATGGCTGAAAGAAAAGAGAAAGTTGATTTATTTCCCTCAATTGGAACACATGCTAAAGTGGGACAGACATAGACATTATTTATCCTGCATGGTGAATTCCAAGTTTAATAAACCAAACCTTCTTGCCAAAAACTGGCAGGGCGATTTTCTACAAAGTTGCAAAGAATCACTAAATTAGCCACATCCATCACACACTGATGTGTTCCTGGGACGACATAATACCAAGAACCAGAGGCCCCCAATTTAGGTTGTCATTAATACCCAAAAATGATTTTACAAAGCAGAGTATTAATGGAAAAATTTTCACAAGTTTAGAGCTTCAAATTGCTTTGGAATCAGTACATTTTTTACCTGAATATATTTGTATAGAAGAGGTGGTAATTGAAGCTGTCTTCGATTTCATCCATTTTAGCATGGCAGTGTGGTTTTTTAGGAAGAAGTCTCTGCTCTGCTGTGAACTTGTTGGGTAAACCTGGACAGGTCAACTCTTTTTTCAGTTTCACTATTTATAAAATAAACTCCTGGTTCAGCTTAATAGGCAATTTTTCCATAAATAGCTTAAAGTCTTTGCAATTCATCTGAGCACACAGTAAAGATCTTCAATGTGAAAGGCACTGTACAAGGTGTTTTAGACAAAGAGGTAAGCAAAGCATAATTCCTGACCTCAAAGTGTTCAGAGCTTAAAGAACAGGGCTGATATATAAATTGTTAAATGAGTCTAACAGAAAACCAGGGAAACTTGAATAAGCCATCAGAAAACAGAAAGAACTTGTAGCTATGGATAGAGAGGAATCATTTAAATGGAGGTAAGAATGCTATGTGCAACTCTTTGAAAATAAACGTGAAAATATCTAGAAAATTATTTTATAAATAAATATATCTTATCAAGATTGATATAAGCATATGTTGAAAGTTGGAAATGCAGTGATCCTGGATGTAACGTTAAAATCATTCAAATGATAGAGAGCGCAGAGTCATGAGTGTTTAATAGAAAGATTTTTAAATCTTTAAGATACAGTTTCCACGTAACTTTGATAGTTCCTATGTACATAAAACAGAAGGATGCTTTTTAGTTTATTCTACTAATTAGTAATAAACACGATAGTTATTCCACAGTGTGACAAAAGATAGCATATAACTTCAGCCACTTATATAAATGAAACTAGCATGGGGAAAATACTATTAAATCAGTTCCATGGCTTCCATTAATGGCCACAGAATGAGAACAGGTGATTTCTTACAGAGGTAATATGATAAAAACTGGATAAAATTAGTAAAGTCAACTATTTGAAGATACTGGAAAATAACAAAGAACAGGTCAAAGCTTATACTTCAAAGACTGTAACTGCACAAAAAAAGAACTGTGACATTGATGTGTTCTTACCTAAGGGTGCCTCCCAACCCACTCAGAGTGCCAGTGGCAGAAAAGCAGAAGCCTTTTTGGTTTAAAGTGTTAGGGGGCAGAAATGAGAGCTATTAAAGGAACAAAAAAATTCAGGGAGAAAACTTAATTCACAGGAATCACAGAGAAAGTGAGCTCCTAAATCTAAGTATAATGTCTTCTCCAAACTTTGGCTGCCCACTAAAATATGCAGATATGGGAAACATCCAGAAGACATGTCTAAAAAGCAACAGTTTAAAGCCAAAGAAAACCTGGGCAAACCTATCTGTTGCTGCACACCACAGGGAGATGGAATTCAGTTTGAACACAGCCAAGTGACCCATCTATTAGAAATGTAAGTACACAGAAAAACACCAGAGATTCCAGAATCAATATAACATATCTGCAACATAGAGTTGTCAACCCAAAATAAACGAACATGCAAAGAACCCAGAAGTATGACCCATATGCAGGAAAGTGAACAAACACATAAAACCCTGTCAATAGAAATTGACTGCATCTGTCCAGGGGTTGGATTTAACAAGCAAAGACATCAAAGCAACTAAATGGCTATGTATTCCAAGATTTAAGGAAAAATTAGTTTGAAGAATTAAAAAGAAATATGCTGTTAATGAGTGAATAGACAGGAAACATTAACAGAGATAAAAATTATGAAAGGAATTTTTTAAATGCTCTATCTGAAAAGTGTCACAACTAAGGTGAAAAAAAATTCACTAAGTGGATTCCACAACAGATTTGAGATGGCAGAAGAAAGAACTGGTGAACGTAAAGAAAGCTCAGTAGAAGGTTTCCAGACAAATTAACAGAGAAGAGAAATCCCGAAGTGTGAAAAGACTCAGAAATCTATGGTCAGTACCGAGCACCCCTGACAACCAGACTCCCAGAATGAGAAGACAGAAAGAGACAGAAAAATATTTGAAGATGTAATGGTCAAATTTTTTCCAGAAATTTTGAAAAATATACCCCATTAATTCACAGATCCAAGAAGGTGAACAACCCTCATGGAGTATACACACAGAAAAAAAAAAAAAGAAAAGAAAGAAAAATACATAAGCACATCATAGCAAAATTGCCAACAGCCAAAAATAACAGAAAAAATGGGAAGCAGCAAATAAAAACAGCACTTTTACAAGCAGGTACACAATGCTATGACTAACAGTTGAGTTATTACCAGAAACAATGAATGCCAGAAGATATTAGATTTAAATATTTAAAGCGCTGAAAGAAAAACCAATAAAGGTGTTATAAAGGCATTTTCAGATAAACAAAAACTGAACGAATTCATTGCTATCAGACACAATTTAAAGAAATGTTAAAGGAAATCTTCTAGGCTGAAAAGATGATACTGGATAGTTCCTTGTATATATAGGAAGGAAATGAAGAAAACTGGAAATGGTGAAAAAAAATTTTACAAATATGCCTACATATATGTATGTATATATGTTTATATATAGTTTTTCTTGTCATGTCAATTTAAATCATCCAAGAATTAGACACCTAGAAGTGTTTAGATGTGATAGATTACTTGAAGGTGTGTGTGAAGAATTAATAAGGAGAGGACTTGAGTAAACAGTCTTTGGACTACTAGGTCCAACATCTGTGAAGAGAGAGAACAAAAGATGGATTGGGTAGGAAAGACCTCAGCCTACAGCACATTTCTGAGATATCTCAGCCAGGATGTCTGTCAGAGCAATCCTGCACTGAGCAGCAGTGTGCCAGCACTGCATCTCCACTTGCTCAGTATTATGGCTTTGAGCAGCCTGGGAAAAGCATGGCCTCAGTGTTGATGGAAATAGTACCTGGACATGTCAGTTAACTGTTTTCCTCCATATGTATTCTTGAGGAAGGGCGAACCGATGTATTTCCATAGTCAGAAAACCTGTTTCCTTTAAAGATATGTGGCTAATAAAAGCAAAAATTACACCACAAGCATTGTTGAGTGGAACATATTAGTGTAATACATAGATATACGTAGATCAAGTTATCTATGTCTATGGACTGACCTATTTATGCATATATCTATAATATAATATATATAGCAAATAGTACAAAGGATGGGAGAGGAGTAATTGGAAATTTACTGTAGCTGGAATCATCTGTTTTTGTTTTAACCAGGAGAAATTCAGTATTAATTTTAAGTAGAAGTGATCATGTAAATGTGCATATTATAATTCCCAGATCAAATAAAAATAACAATGAAATGTTGCCAAAAATTTAGTTGTGGAATTCAAGTGGTATACTAAAAAAATATTTACTTAACACAAAAGGATGAACAATAAAGAAAATACTTGGGAAATCAGAAAGCAAACAGATAATCAAACAAGTGTATTTTTAGAGAAGAAAGGGCCATTTCACAATAAAAGGATGACTACAATAGGAAAATATAAAGATTACCTTTACATATGTTTTACGACAAAGTTACAAAATGCATGAAGCAAAACTGACAGAGTTGAAAGGAGAAAACAGACACAAATTATATCTGAGATTTCAATATTTGTTTCGCACTGATAGATAAGCAGAAAGAAATTCAAAAAGGATATAGAAGAACTGAACTTATCAACTGAACCTGATGTTTCTAGAATATTCCTTCCCAAAGCAAGAGATTATACTGTCTTCAAACACACAGAGAATATTCACCAACCTAGATCATGTGCTACACCATAAAAAGTCTCAATAAATTTAAAATAAAGAATGTATACATAGCACATTCCTGAGGTCAACAAAAGAAAAAAATCTGGACATTTTCCAGATATTTGGAAATTTAAATGACACACTTCTAAACAAACAATGGATGAAGTAAACTGTACAGGAAATTTGAAAATATTTTGAATTCAAATATACATGAAAACACAACTTATCAAAAATTATGAAAATATATAAAAAATCAGGGTTTACAGGGAAAATTATAGATTTAAATGGTTTACTACATCAGAAATAAAGCCTAAAAAAATTATATACTCTTCTGCTTTAGGAAGCTGAGGAAGAGGAAAGTAAGCCCAAGGTAAGTAGAAATAAGGAAATAAAGAGTGGTAATTGATTTTTAAAAAATGAACAGCCAGAGAAAAATCACTGAAACCAAAAGCTGTTTTTTGTTTTTTTAAACTACTAAAACTGACCAACTTTTAGCCTGACTGATCAAGAAAAAGAAAGAGAAAGAGAATACCTTGATTATCAATATCAGGAAAAAGGAAGGCATCATTTAGATGCTACAGACATTGAAAAAAAATAAGCAACTAATATAAACTACTTCAAGCCAATACACTTAACAATTTTTAATAAATAAAATGGATAAACGTCTGTACTGGCAAATCACACAGAGAAAGGAGAATTCCTCTCAGGCTATGATGTGGTAGCTTGTGTACGACCAGTATCCCACTAAACACACATAGGAAAATAAAAAGAATACATTTTAAAAAGATTAAGAGAACTATGGAGGGAAATGAGACTTGAGATTCCAGGAGTCCAGAGTGAAGAAAATCATGGGGAATTTGGAGAGCTTAGCTTACATACAGCATCCCAACGACATTATTCCCCATGGCATTTGCCCATTATTGGAACATGGAAGTAAATGGTCATTGCTGAGTAGTAAAGAATCCAGCAGAACTTTTGGTCAACTTGAGGAGAACAAAAAAATTCTTCATGGCTGTCAAGGCAGCTGAGATCTAGGGAGCCAAGATTCTAATACAAAGGAAAGTTCACAGAAATGAGCACAATTGCTGGTCTCTCCTTGAGACGTTCACTAAATTCTTGAACTGTAGAGGCCAGGAGAACAGTAAACAAGGCAGAAGCCCTTTAAGTGTAGAATAGAGTTTTCCAAGTCCCTCAGAACTGACCAGACAAAAACTGGAGGTCAGAACCACAAAAGGTGAGAAGCCCTGATGAACTCTCAGTTGGGAACCCAGGCAGAGCTGTAGTTGAGGAGTGTCACAACCAGAGGTGGATGAAACCTTGAAGAAAAGCATTTGCAACAACATGGATGGAGCTAGAGGGTATTATGCTCAGTGAAATAAGCCAGGTGGAGAAAGACAAGTACCAAATTATTTCACTCATCTGTGGAGTATAAGAAGAAAGAAAAAACTGAAGGAACAAAACAGCAGCAGACTCACAGAACTCAAGAATGGACTAACAGTTGCCAAAGGGAAAGGGACTGGTGAGGGTGGGTGGGAAGGGAGGGAGAAGGGGATAAGGGGCATTACAAATAGCACACATAATGTAGTGGGGGGGGGGTCGCGGGGAAGGCAGTATAGTGCAGAGAAGACAAGTAGTGATTCTATGATTCTATAGCATCTTACTATGCTGATGGACAGTGACTGTAATGGGGTATGTGGTGGGGACTTGATAATGGGGGGAATCTAGTAACCACAATGTTGCTCATGTAATTGTATATTAATGATACCAAAATAAAAAAAAAAAGAATTGCAACCCTGTTTCATGTCAGTTCAGTTTCTGATCAGCTGAAGGTGATCTACCCCCAGTCTCCTTTCCATCAGAGGATTGGGTAAACATCTCTCAAAGAAGACAGCATGGCGGCATTCAACCAAAAGTTGCCTTCCGTGCTAAGAAACAGGACCAAAAAAAAGTGTGCAAAAGAAAGAAACCCACGAGTGACTCTGTTTTTTAGAGGCATCAGAAATAGAATTAAAAGTGCTACTTTCTGAGGAAGTTTTTTGGGTATATATAGATGCACAAGTTAGTAAACAGGATATTTAAGATTTGTGTACTACTGAGAGAAGTTAAGAAATCCTAAACAGAGACACATACTATTTTCATAGACAATTGGATTCAAAATTCTTCTCATATTGATCTATATGTTCACTGCAATCCCAAACAAAATCCCAGAAGTTATTTTTAAAATAAAAATTGACTAGCTAATTCTAAAATATATGTGTATGTGCAAAACACTTAGAATAGTTAAAACAATTTTTGAAAGCAAAGAACAAGGTTGTAAACTTTTACAAAACCTGATTTCAAGGCTTATGATATAGCTTCAAATAATCAAGGCAATGTGCTCTTAGGAAAAAAATGGACTTATAGATCAAGAAACAGGAGAAAAGGTTAAGAAACAGGCCCACAGTTTTATATGCTTATTTGATTTTACAGAAAGTTTTCAAGGCAATTAATGGACACACAATATTTTCAATAAGTGATGCTTGAACAACTGTATATTTCTACAGAAAAAAATAAACCTGACCCATAACTCATAGCAGTTACAAAATTGTAGGCTCAAAATGGATCATGTACATAAAAGCTAAAAATGTTAAGTTTTAGAAAGAACATAAAGCAATTCTTTATGATTATAGGGTAAGCATTTGCCAAAATGGTATGGGGGAATGGGTTAATTAGACACCACCAAAATTAGAACCTTTCTCTTTCAGAAAAGAATATATATATAAAAGTTTGTACACACACACACACACACACACATACACACACATATGAAATATGACAAAGGGCTAGTTTCAAGAATACACACAGGATTCTTCAATTCAACATGATGAATAAAATTTTAAAATAAACAAATGATATGATTAGGCTTTTCATATAGAAGATATACAGGGAGCCAAAAGACACTCAATATCATAAATGTAAATGTACATGTTTCTTTAAAATCCCAAACCAAGTAAAACTAATTTAAGGTATAGAAATCAGGATAGTGTTTACCAGTAGGGAGTAGTAATGAGTACAGGAATGCACAATGAGGTCTCTGATTTGCTGATAAATTTCTTGGTCTGGGTATAGATATACACATTTGTTCATTTTTTGTTCATGTTCTGTATATATGTATGTTATGCCACATTAAAAAGTTTCCAAAAACTTCACAGCTGGTTTTAAAAAGTTAATAATGTTATTTTAAAGTTTGTCATCCTGAGTAAACCACCTGAGAATAGGCACAAAATATTTTGAAGATGAATAATGAGAAAGCACAGGACTGAGTCTGTAGGTTTGGTGTCAGGCCAAGCTGAGTGTTAACCTCACTTCTACTGGATGATAAATAACAAATGTCTCAGTTTCCTTAGCTGAAGCATGTATTTAATAATTGTACCTATTCCACAGAGTTGTTTGGAAGAATAAATCAGATTTATTTTGTGAAACTATTAAGCACTGTATTCTGAAATATTATACGTTGGCCATGATCAATAGATCAATAACATAATAAGTGCTAATAATAATAATAAGTATAATATGGATAGGAACCAAAGTAACTTAAAAATAGACTAGTGGTAGAGGAACAGACCGATGGATTACTTTTAAACATTCAGAAACTGATCTGAGTATATATGAGATCAATTTATAATGCTGGTAGCATTTCAAATCAATAGGGATTGGATGAATTCCATCATAAATCATTTCCAAATTCAAAGGCAGACAACAAAAAAGAGAAAATTTTTACGAGGCAGACATGATAAGGGTAATATATAAAAGCAATGGAAAAAAAAGATAAACACTGTAGTGGAAAGTGAATTTGAAGACCCAATTAAAATCAAAACAGAAAAAAAATATATGAGTTTAATATGCAAAGGGAAGTATATTTTACAAAGTACACTTTTTGCTTATTTAATTGATATTAAATATCATATCTTACTATTACCTTGGTGAAAATGGACATACTTTGACTTTGGGAGAGAAAGTTAATAGGATCTTTTTGAAAAACAATTTGGAAATGTATATCAAAAAGCTTAAACTTGCATACGCTCACTGACCCAGAAATTCCTCCTGTTGAAATTTATCAAATAGTAATAATCGTGATCACACTCAAAGATTTAGCTTACAGAGAAAAACTGCCTTCCTTTTTATAATGTGCAACTTTTGGACATAATTGTAGTCCAAATAATAGGAAACTGTTTCATTTATACGAGGAAATACTTTGCAGAATTAACAATGGCATTTGGAAAGAATTTTATAGGTCGGAAATAACTTAAACAGTATACTCTTCCACCTCAAAAAGCCAATTACAAAACAATATGGATAATATAATATTCTTGCAAAACAAACACATACATTTGGAGAAAAACCTAGAGGTTGAATCCACAAAAATGTTAATATTAGTTGCATCAAAGTGACAGAATTATCGATTTTTTTTTCACTCGGCTTATCTGTATTTTCTAAAGGTTTTACAAGTTGCATATATTACTTTGCAATAAAAAATAAAGTCATAATACTTCAGTGCAATCCATGTAAAGGTAATAGTACCCATAAGGTGATGTAGGAGTAAAAAGAAAGTGATAATAAATGGCTCTTTGCAAAAGCAAAGGTTAGCTTTGAGTTTTGGCAGTTAAAAAAAGACAAAGGCATACAAAAATTGTGGAAACTCTTCCAGCAGGCAAGGGAAACAGTATATAAAAGGTACATAAAAAGGACCAGTAAGTTTAAGCCATTTTGCAGACAATGGAAAAAACTGCTGAGAGTTGCTACGTCTCTCCCTTTTAGTTGGTCCGGGGTTAGACACAAAGTCAGAGACACAAGCAGAAGTCCTATCATGCGAGGTCAGTCCAGCACATCATGCTAAGCAGTTCAGACTTAATCCTCTAATAGATGGAAACCACTGGATTCGTAGAAAGCATGATCAGATCTGGGTTTTAGAAAAGTCCCTCTGACAGCATGGTGGAGGATGAATGGTATGGCTGGAGAGTAGAAGCAGATCAGATACTTAAGATGCCACTGCAATGGCCCATTCACCAGGGAGTGCTTGCAGTAAGACAGTGACTAAGGTTGGTCAGAGAGAGATGGGTTTGAGAGAAATTTTGGGTGTAGAATTAACAGGACTTGGTGACGATCAAGATGTGGGAAGTCAAAGGGAAAAACTTCAAGGAACCTCCAATGAGTTATTTTGAACATATGATGTATAGATGAATAAATGAAGTAAGATTTGCCTTATTTTGCCAATATACGTTCTACTTTATTAGACATATGTGTAAAAAATAGAGCGCGACACACACAGTTATTTAAAACAATGACATGTCTTTAAATTTAAACAAATGAAACCAAAACAAATAACAAAAAGACTTAAGGTCAATAAGAGAGTGAGAGACGAGAAGAACTAAGAAACACAAAACTAACAAAGAAAACAGAAAACAGGTCAAGCTTGTTTAGGTAACAAGACCTTTACCCAAGAGAAAAATATTAGTGAATCTGTGATTCAGACCATTACAAAAGGGCAGTGTTTGCTTTTGTGCTGTAGATTCTGGTCTTCATGTAGAACCGCATTTCTTTCCTAAAAAAATAAAATGTAGTCCTTTTTCATACTGGAGACTGCAACATAATTACTTCCATTCTTTGTCGCATTTGTATTGAAAGTTCTTTTTTGTGATTGTTGCTGCTTGCTAAGAGCAAAACTATCGAATTATGTACGCTTTCGCTGTAATCATGACTTTTTTGTGCTAGTGTGGAAGAAGTAAGTGAAGGCAGGAAGGCACCCCGGGCGGAGCAGAATGTGCGGTTTTGCTAGTCCTGAGACCTCTTCCTGGTGCCCAGAGCACCCACTCCTGTCAGAGCCCTGGCACAACATACAGTAAGCAGCTGAGGGTATGTAATGCAAGATGTGGCTGGGGCTTTGTTAGGTAGGTGAATGGAGAGACAAAGAGATGAGTAGATAGGTGTGTGCATTCATTCATTCAGCAAATGTTTAGTGAGTGCCCGCTATTTGCCAGAGATAAACACGGTCCAATTCCTAATAGAATAGAACACGCACATTTCCCAGTCTCCCACAGTGGTGTCTACACAGGCCATGCAATTAGCAGGAGCTCAAAAACGAGCAATCTAAATGTGACCTGGATTTTGGTCTTGAGCAGCTGTCTCCTAACTATGTGACACTGCACACACTGCTTTCCACTGAGTCTTCTGTTTTCATACACAGAAGCTCTATGTGTTGAGGACAGATGAAGGATGTGGGGTGGTTCAGTACAGACTCCTTTATAAAATCCATGAAAGCGGGAGGCAGCGAGTCCTACCTCCAGTCTGACTGTTGCCCAGCCGGCAGAATTGTCCAGTGTGGGGATCAGATAATGACGGTGAGGAAGGGCTTGGAGGTGAAAGTGTTTCTTATTCATGGGAGAAGTCAAATGCTTGGTGACTAAGAGCACAGGCCATGGAGTCGTCTAACTCAAAATTCCAATGCTGAGAGTTCTTGTCCCACCAGCCACTCAGCTCTGCTCAAATTACATGACTTCTTCCATCCCCTGTAAAGTGGAGCTAACAGTAACTACCATTTATTGAGTGTGTACTATATCTCAGGCACTATGACGTAAACTCATTCAATCTTCAAACTGTCTCTAGGAAGAAGATAGTGCCCTATGTCTCCATTATCTACCTAAGAAAACTGAGACAGACAGGCCAAGCAACCTGCCCAAAGTCACACAGTTAATAAGTGGTAAGCAGGCTGATTCCAGGACTGAGCCTCTAAACACCACATTGCATTCTTTCTCTCTATAAGTAATATGAGGTGAGGTTATAAATATGAAAATGTGCTGTGGGAATTGTTTAGGCTAAGAAGCAGTCAAAGTGAGTTGCTGACATGAGAAAAGTGTCATTATTATAATGATAACTACCATTTCCTGAGTATATATAATAGAGTAGGCAGTAAGTTGGGTGCTTTATATACTTTGTTTCATTAAATCTTCACATATGCTTTTCCAGGTAGTTATTACTTATTCTTATTTTATGGGCAAAGAAAGCGAGAGGTTAAATAACTTGTCAAACGTCCCACTAGTTAGTAAGGGGCAGAGCCAGTATTCAGTCCTGGCTGTCTGAGGCCTTTGCACTTTCCTCTGTACACAGTTCCCGCCTGCAGGTGCAGGACCAGAGGCAGGGAATGAAAGGCCTATCAGGGGCTGGATCTTAGTCGCTGGTCATGCAAAAGGGGAATGGTGGGTCACAAAGCAGAGACATGAGCTAGTTCAGATGTGAAAGGAAAACTAAGAATTTTGGACTTTACCTTGCAGACAGTGGGGAGCCATTGATGTGCAAGTGAGAATGTAGCCAGAAATTGTTCCACAAACATGCCTGAGAACCTCTACATCTATTGTTGCTCACGTTCTAACCACCAACCCCCGAAGGCATTTCTAAAGGCAAAAATGTTCTCTGAATACAGTCTATACAGTCTATAGAACAGTCCTTACATCATCTCTAAATTTTTACAGGAGGTGCTGACAGCACTTCTCATTGAACATCAAGTGGTATTTTTATTTTACTGCCAATTACTTGCCTTTTCATCAAGGTTGCAATTTCCTTGGAAACTGGCATTGCTTCTTAGGTTTCTGTGTCTTAAGTGCCTGTCCTCATGTTTGCACATAGTTGGTACTGAAAAATGCCAGCTATTGGTGTTATTACAGAAATGGTATCATTTTTAAATGGCTGCTTCCTCTCTAAAGGAGCAAGATGGGAGAGAAAGTTTCTTCGTAGTCAAAAGTCAGAAGATCTGAACCCAACCCAAGGTGAGAGAAATTCCTCCCACCATGAGCCACCATTTCCTCCTCTATCCAAAGGGGTCAATACTTCTTCCGGGGACTCTATGTAAAAATGGAGGGCACTGTGTGGAGCATATAGTAGGGCTTTACCAACGGCTGGAAGGGGCATGCATGATGTAGACTCGGAAACAGAATAGCCTATATTTAAATCAGGGCTCCCTCTGGGGGCAGGCTATTTTTACAGGCTGAACTGTGTTTCCCCCTAAATGCATTTGTTGGACTCCTCCCCCCCAGGACCTCGGCATGTGATTGTACATGGACGTTATTAAGATACAAAAAGTTCACCTGGGTGGCCCTTAATCTAGTGTGACTGATGTCCTTGCAGAGGAGATTAGGACACAGGCACACACTGAGGGAAGATGATGTGAAGACGGAGGGAGAAAACTGCTAGTGGCGAGCCAAGGAGGGAGCCTCCAAAGAAACCAACCTTGCTGACACCCATCTCAGATATCCAGTCTCCAGAATTGTAAGAAAAGAAATTCCTGTTACTTAAACCACCCCATCTGCGGCACTTCGCTCTGGCAGCCCTGGCAAGCTCATCCGCTCCTCAACTTCCTCGAGCCTCCCTTTGGTGCTGGTAGAAAGGGGCCACCATGCTTGGGCTCATGGAACTGGTGTGAGCCTTAGATACGATGATGTCCAGCGGCTAAAGCTGCTCTGGGAAGGACCCCCGGGAGTTGTGCTGCTGGCAGGGACAGGGGCAGGAGGGCTGGTGGTACGATAAAGGGCTCTTGGCCACAGGGCTACTGAGGGGCTCTGTTGGGTTGATAATTTCTATGTGAAATAGAAATGTAAGCTTTTGGAATCAGAGTGCCCCAATGTGAGCCCTGCACCACCACTGACTCTGGATATTATTCCAGGCCTCACTCTCCAGCCCATTAAACAAAACTCATAGCCCACCTCACTGAGTTGTTAAGAAGAAGAATGGTTAGCATCATGGCATACTTAGTACCTGTCAGGAACTGTCCTCAACTCTTTACCTGTAGGAACTCTAATACGCACACAAGTCTGGGATTTGGTATTATTAACCCTATTGGTTATCAGTTTCCTTTACAACCCTGAAGAAGAGCAGTCACATTCCTACCAGGGCCAGAAGCTTAATCAGAGAGGGTTTGCAGACCTGTCCACTTCTGAAAACAATATATTGGCAGAAACACCTCTGAGGAATCTCCTTCTATCCCCAGGCCCCTTGGGAAAGACATTAGTATTCTCTGACTCCCAAGCACATGGTTCTGGTCCCTTTGGGGGATTGGGGCCATGTGATTTGGTCATCCCATGAAGTATGGGCAAAAATGATGTGTTACTATTGGGTTCAGAGCATTTAACTGCCTGTGTGAGACCTTTCTGAACTCAGTTTCCCTTTGACATAATGACCAGCAAAGGAGGCTGCCTGCTCCATTATCTGGATTCTTGAGTGACTGCCATGACCACGACAATCTTTCTGCCTCCCGACGGTCATGCGGCTTAAATGAGAAATCAACTCTAGTTGATTAAAGCCACTGAAATGTCAGAGATGTTTCTTACTACCCTATAACTTAGTCCACCCTGACTGATGCATCCATCCTATTAATTTTAATCTGCTTTTTCCTTTTGGAATCTTGCCTGTTTGATCATAATCTCAATCCCCTAGGCCTCCTTCTTCCTCCTCTGTGACTTCTCTTTCTCCCTTCAATTCTGTCTTTCTGTCCCATACCATTCCCTTCTGCATACCTCCTTACCCAGGAGTGTCTCCCTGGGAAAACATAAGTATAATGGAATTTAGGCAGAGAATCACTCTGTCTGTCCTCCTTCTGTCTCAAATTAGGATAAGAGTGTGGAACCCATCCTAGGTCCCACCCTCACAGTACAGCCACTAAAGCCTGATTTCTGAAGACTCAGGCACAGTTTGGGTCACGGTAGCTAAGTCATGCACTTCAGACCTTTTCTTCCCAATGATAAGGTTGTGTCCACCCATGACTGCATGGAGTATGTCCATTTAACAAGGACAAGAGAAGCCGATTTGTCCCTAAAGGGCCTTGAAAATTCACTCCGCTAGCATGAAATGGGTCAATAAAAAACAGGAAATGAAATTGAGGTCAGAGATTTTCTCTGGAGAGATAGTAAATAGCATCTGAGGCATCCTCCATGCTCCTGTCCCTAAGGTACTGCAGCAGATTCATTGGTAAGGTCCTGTTTAACAGCCAGCAGAAATGTCACTGCCACGTGGTGCCTCAGGAACCATGCTCCTTCATTCCCAGGAGGAAACAGGGAGTTGCGAGGCAGTCTTGAAAGCCAGGCTGCATCCAGAACAGGCAAGCCTGTTTGTAGCTAAAATCCTAGGGCTATGTTCACTGGTTATGACTGGGGATTTGGTTAGGGTAGGGATGAGATCTTGTTTGAGATTTTATTTTAGTACCTATGACAGTCCATGGCATATAGTAAATGCCTTTTGATGAATGATGCAATGGATATACGGATGTCTTAGACCATTTGGGCTGCTGTAACAAAAAATGCCACAAACAGGGTGGCTCATAAACCACAAACGTTTATTTCTCATAGTTCTGGAGGCTGGGAAACTCAAGAGCATGGTGCCAGCAGGTTTGGTGTCTTGTGAGAACTTGCTTCCCAGAGAAATGTCTTTCCACTGTAATTTCACATGGCAGAAGGGGCAAGGAAACTTGGTTGGGCTGATTTTATAAGAGCACTATTCCCTGCTCTGATTTCCTAATCACCTCCCAAAGGCCCCACCTCCTAATGCCATCACTTTGGGGGTTAGGATCTCAACATATGAATTTGGAGGGAGACAAACGGATACATTGTATAAACTGCTCTTTTCATTTCTCTCCCTTTTTCTCTCTCTGCGTCTTCCCTTCCATCTCCTTGTATGTTCCTACTCATGGGCTGCATCCTCTATTAAGTTACATATATTCCATCATGTCTACAACTGTATCCTCTTCATTTTCCACAGTGCCCTGCTCAGAGTAGCCCAGTAAGTGTTTGTGCAATGAATGACCTAGCTATCTTTTACAAAGGGAGAGGCAAGCACTGCTATAACTAAGAAAGGCCACTCACGCAACTAATAAAACACTTGCTGAGTATTGACTATGTGGCTGTCCCTGTGTTAGGTAATAGGGATGGGGGTGCCATTAAGGCAAGGCTCTGCTATGCTCATTTTAGTAAGGAAGACAACCCTTCCCACAAAGGGATCTCAGTGCACTGGAAGTGAAGAAAATGTGGAGGCAAAAATGAAAAAAAGAGGAACTCTACCCCAGAGAAGAGGGAGAGGAAGAGATAGCCTCTTGGAGAGGTGACCCTTGATCTGAGGGTTGGATGGATGAATAGGAGTTCACCATGTGGATCTATCAGAGGAATAGCATTCGAGGTGGAGTTTATATGTATTTTAACACCTGACTTTTCCAATAACTCTGGGCATATGAACAAGACAGAGACTGTGGTCCATCCTGAAAATCTTCAGGAGGGCCTCCGTGAGAATTTAGGCTTCCCCAGGTGTAAACAGATGCACTTTTCAATATGGTTTGCTCCACCCTTCAGAGCCCGAACAAGCCTCATCACCTCTGCAGGTTAACCTAGTCAAGATTTCCACCCTGTGGGCTCAGAGCCTCTGAGCTCTGCCTCAAGCAAGCTATGTGACCTCAGGGAAGTCACCTTCGATTTTTTCATCTGCTAAAATTAGGATTTCAAGAACACCTTCCTTCAAAATTGTAGTATAATTAGTGACACAGCACCCAGTCATTCATCAACCTCTTTTTTTCTCAACTGTGAAATGCTATGATAATAAAATGAATCAACAAAGGTAAAAACAGAACAATGAGTGGTACATAGTAAGCACATGGGAGTGTTAAGTATTATAATTCCTACTATATATTACATCCATTCTTTCATAGATAACGCTTGGTATTAATAATAACAATAATGCATGAAAGCCCTTTTTATTACTCTGAACCTCTTCCCACACTGATCTCAATCGTTAGAGGAACTAGTGGACTGAGATCAGGGATCTGGTCTGGATATTCTATCTCCTGGCCTATGGTCTTTCAGTCATGGGCACCAGCCAGCATGCTCCTTGGTTAAGAATCGAGGTTGGTCAATCATCCAAACTGCAGGCACTCTGCTCCTTGGAGCCCTCTGTCCTCCTGGCTGGAGGATGCTGTGGGGGTTATCTGTCTTTTTCCCAGCAGTGCTGGAAACATAGAATTTTCTGCTGCTAAAAATATGCAGCTCGAGATTCAAGGTGAACCAGATGGATTGATTTTCCTGGACAATGATGAGAAGGAAGAAAAATAGTATTCAGGGATTTCAGCCTGGAGTTGTAGAGGGTAGGATACTTAGGTTTTATTTTAAATCATAAAACAAATTTTTTAATCCGTTGGCATTTCTAACAGGTTTAATCAACAGTTTGTTAATGTAATGCATTAGCAATACCTTCTTAATGGGAGAGGGTCGGAAACTTCTCAATATGAAACAGTACCTCTGGCATTAATGAGTTAACCATCTTTCATCTTGACCTTTATCTCTGGGTTCTTCCCTGACGAGTTCTGGTCCTTGAAGTTTACAGAGGCTTAAAAATACAAAACCATTCACCACCTCTCTTCTAGGGAATTCCATGAATCATGAGTTCTGAATTAAAACTATGTATGTAATATTTCTCCAACAACAATGGCTCAAAGTGTGGGTGTAGCACTTTGCTCTAATTTGTATGTCCTACAGTGGACATACAGCATCTTTTTATAATAAGGCTTGGAGAGACTCAAATAATGAAAATAATGCAAGATAATACTGCAGTGTTTAATATATTAAGTGACTAAAAATAAATCAGTATGAAGCCAGGCATCATGGAAATAAACTTGATGTTTGCCATCTTAAAAATCAACATCTCTTGAGTATTTTAGCCAGACAACAGGCTAGATACTTTCCATACAATACTTCCTGTAATCCTCACCAACAGTGTGGTGACACAGGAAGCAAGAGACCCATTTACAGATGTAATTATTGAGGCCCCAAAGGACCAATCAGCTTGCCTAAGACTACACAACTAGGGGATGAAGAAGGACCAGACTGTCTCCCACACTAACACTCCATATGCCATAGCCTCTCAGTCCAGGGAAAACCACAATTTGGATTCAGAGCAGATAAAGTGGAGTTTATTTGGGTGGGGTTCTGATCTGCAGCATCAGGGGGCACTTGTTAGACATGCAAATCCTCTAACCCACCCAGACGTACTGATTCAATAACTGGGGGGCAGGACCCAGCAATCTAAACTTTAACAAGCCCTCTGGGTGATTTTAGTGGCTACTATGGGGGTTTCATTAACATAGTGAAGAAACAGAGAATCAGAAAGGCAAAGTAAATTGCCCACATTCCCAGAACAGAGCTAGGTTTTGAAATGAGCTTTGTCTTCCCTTAAATATGTAATATTGGATGAGGTTTTTTTTCTCATGTAAATTATTTAGTATCTGAGTTTTCGTTTTCTTAGCTACCGATTAAAAACAGTGGTCCAATATGAAGATTCTGGACATCAGTAGTATCTCTCCTATTTACTACTTATGTGGCATAGGCAATTTATTAATTGGTTTTGCTAGAGCTCCTCATCTGTTAACTGCGTGTTCAGGCCTTTGTGGCAATCAATGAGAAACTGAATGTTAAGTGGTTTTCACAGTGCCTGGAACAGAATAGATGCTCAGTAAATGGTGAGTCTGCTCACTAATATTAATAGTTTGTCCTCTTTCTCTCGAGATAAAACAGAGTATCGTTATCTTGTGCCTGGAGCATAGTAGGTGTGTAATAAATGCTTAGTCCTTTTTGTTCTTTCTAATAGAAGCTTCTTTTGTTCTCCTTGACAGGCTAAGTACCTCCTAGACTGGTGTTTCACTTCCTGGATTTTCGCCCTGCAGCCAACTCCCTTAATATCAAGCAGTGAAAATGGATCCTGGGGAAATAAATTCCAAAGCTATTGTAATGGGAAAAGTTAGCTTCACTCAACTTCAGTATTAAACTCTTAATAAGACACTCTACCCTAAAAGGAGTTGCCTTGCAGCCCTTTCTCCTAAAAACTCAGTTTATTAACTATTACCCCCTGGAAAGGCACCCCTACACACACACACACACACACACACACACACACCTGTTCTGAATAGCCCCTGCTTTTTCCTGTTGAAGCCCTGGAAATTCGCTGCATCCCACTTGGTAAAATAGTGATTCAATAATATTCTTAATTATTTTTGAACCAATAACAGTATTTTGCTGAATACTGTAACTGCATTTTCCATTTTGCTAGAAAATTGAATGCTGAGAAGCATGTGAATTTGTCATGTTAGGGCACAGCCTGGAAAATCAACAGACTCAATACTAAAAGCTGTGGCTCCTTTTGCAATCATCCGTAATATCCCCAACTCTGAGCAAGAGGTTTGGAGGACACCCTGAACACAGGTCAAGAGGAAAAATGCAATATATGTATAATTTGATTGGCAGTGTAGAAAGTGCTATAGTAAGTAAAGCTAGACCAGCATGGATTCTATACAAGGATTCTACAGTTACTAATTATGTAATCTTGTACCACCTCTCCTAAGTCTTAACTACCTCTCTCAAATGAGACTAATCATAATGCCTACACTGTTGAACTTGGAGGGATTAAAAAAATACCACTATAGGCAATGACGGACACTTAGTAGGTATTCAATAAAACAGAACTTTCCCTTTGTTCCAAGGAGATAGTTTTAGACAAATTCATTTCTGCATTTAAGAAAAAAAAAAAAGACAGGGTAAAACAAACAAAAATGGGAGAACAATGCCCCAGACTTTGCTCAGAGGAAGCCAGTGCTCAAAATAATTAAAGTTAAGTCATTCTGCTGTTTCGCCATCTGTGCTTCTCACTCAGTTCACTGTCATACTTCTACCTCTTCTCTATACTTTTGTCCCCTACATGTGGTAGATAGCATCAATGACAAATTGCTGTTTCCATGAATCACAGGTCTGTTAATCCTCACCTGTTTCCTTAAAACACATCACTGCATTTCACATGACAATCTGCTTTCTTTACAAATCTTTTAGTTGCCTAGTTACTGGGCTAATATTGATAATACCCATGTTGTTGGGCAATCTAATCTGGGGAAATCTCTCTGTACACTTGTACCTGGGGGGGTGTGGAAATATTTTCCCAGGGGCAAATTACCTTTGAAACCAAAATCAGTCAAAGGGAGAAATAAAGTGAGAGAAACCCATTTACTGCTTACAAGCAGTTGTCCACTTTTGCTTGCCCATGTCTCTCGCAAGCAAGATGCAAAAAGGAACCCCACCCAACCTCTCCAGACCAGATACACCCTTGTTCCCCCTTGTAATTACCTATTAATATGGAGATGGACTACTTCTTGGAAATTCCTATTGATATGGAGATGCACTAAGGCCAGGCAAGAGATTCTGGAAATATTGCAATTTTACCCACAGCCCATCCCTCCAGAAATCTTGCCTTACAATCTACTTGCTCCCCATCTTCCGTAATGGCCCCTGTGTGAGAAAACTGGAGCATTGTAACCAGACTAATAACATACAATAGCAACAGCAATAAAATCATGATAATCCTCAAGCCAGAGGATTCAGCTAGGTTCAAAGTCCTATGCAGATTAAGTCCACAGCTTGCCCATTCCATAGTCGCCAGTAGCTAAATAGATAGGGAGTTCACAGCAATCATCACAGCAGTTGTAGCCAGGGGCAGGTCTAGGCCATAGGGACTTAGAAGAAAATATCTTAAGGGTGATAGGATACAGGTTTTAATGACACCAGCATTGACAAATCTTGTCCATCAGGTAGGATGTATGCAAGAGAGTGGTCCTTTGATAGGACAGAGGCAGGAATGGGATCTCATCCTGGTCTAGTATACCAGATTTCCACCCCCCTCCCTTTGGGAGTTACAGATGGGTCAATATATAGGGCTATGGGAGGTACATGCACTGGCCATAAGGATAAAACAAAACTTCTCTGTAAGATGCTCTTCCCTCCTGGATGTTTTGGGTACACTACTGTGATCTTTGGGGGCCACTCTGCTATTGCTCCAGGAACACACAGGAGGCCAGCTTCCAGGCCTTTCCCCCAAGGTACCAGAAGGGCCAGCCATTGCTGGCCCATGTGTTGAAATGTCCAGGGCCACATCCACTCAACAGAGTCTCCAGGGTTTAATGCAGTAGGGGCTGGCAGCGGGATGTTGCTATGTTGGCCATATCCTGGCTTCAATAACTCCTCTTTGGTTTGTACATACAGCTGTATAGGAGAGGCAGCAATGTGTGTTAGCATGTTCATAGGGCTCAAGGCTCCTTTTCGGGGCTTCTTATTCAAACACCACAGTACTGTCCATAAATGAACTGACTAGCCCCATAGACTATTAGGGTCCGTCTTCAGGCCAGATTTCAACAAACCATTGTACCTCCATATCATGCCTGCCCCGGTAGGATTATATGGCACATGAAACTCCCACTTTATTCTTAATTGCTACACCCATTCTTATAATGTATGTCCAGTAAAGTGGGTGCCTTGATCCCTCTCAATTACCTGCAGCTGACCATAAGTTGCAAAGAGATGCTCTAGGCCCCTCTTGGTGGTGTGCTAATCTGTATGACATGCAGGAAAAGCAACAGGCCAGTAGCTGTGTCCACACAAGTCACAGCATACAGATATCCTTCTGATATGGTCAGAGGCCCAATGTAGTCTATCTACCACTGACAAGAGGTATCGGCCCCTTTACTATTGTCCCATGTTGCTGCAGGACTTGGTATAAGTCCCTCTCAGAGCACAAAAGGCACTTCTTCCGTGCTCTGCTGACTTCTTCAAAGGTCAGTGGCAAGCTCTACCATTGGGCTACAGCCCACATTGTCTTTTCCCCCCTGTGCAACAAACGCTGATGTAGCCATTGGGCCACATCAGAAGCAGGCTTTCCTTCTAGCCAATGCACCTGGGACAATGTGTCTGCTTCATCATTCCCTGGGGATGCCAAAGGCAAATGGCCAGTCACATGATATATGGTAACTGTCTTAATTTGACCAGAGGCCCATAGGTCTTGCCACAACTCTAGCCCCAAAGGGGCTGGTGAACAACCATCCAGTTGGCATGGTACCATGTTGGTAGCCATAGGGTCAAGCCCTGATAGCCCAACTGTCAGTGTAGACAACTATAGGGGAGGGCTCCTGGGTGATTATGAGCCATACTGCCCACAACTTAGCCCATTAACTGCTCTTCCCCTTTCCATCCTCCATCTATATTATCTCAGTCTTAGGATGGAAAGGCACAGCCCTCCACTTCAGGAGCTGCCCATGACTGGAGCTGTCTGTATACCAAGCATCTTCAGGTATAAGGGCTTTTCCATCCTGATAAGGACTCTCAGCTACCAATGGCTCAAAAGCAAGTTCTTTTTGTTTTCCACTGGTATATGTCACTGGCCCCCAATAAGCATTAGAGTTCTCCACTTAAGGGACTAGTGAAGAAGGTGCTACACTGCTGTAAATATATGCCCCATTTGGCCAATGTAGATGTCTGTGCCATGTCACTCCATTGCCTTTGGGTCCAGTCTTGCACCCACCCCATGATGGGATAGGTGGTTATTACCTTGGGTGGAGCTGTTCCAGTGATGGGCTCTGTAGCCAGCAAGGTGTGGTACATAGCAGCTATTTTCTTCTCTATCAAGGTGTACTGTAACTCTGCTCCTTTCCATAATTGTGACCAGAATCCAATAGGTTGGTCTGTCCATTCAAGCTGCTGCCAAAGGCTCCATCCATAACCATCTACGGTTACATGAACATCTAGCTCATAGGGCCTTGATGAGTCCATTATACTCAAGGCTTGTATGGCCTAGACTTCTTGCTTAGCAGTAGTAAAAGCAGCTGTACATGTTTCATCCCAGCCCCACCCGATACCCTTTCATACCAACTGGTATAAGGGCTGCAGAATTTGTGCCAAGTGCAGGATAAACTCCCCAGTAGCCCCAAAGACCCCCAAACTCTTGTAATACTGCCACAGTGGTAGGGGTAGGGAAAGCCTGGACCTTGTCTATGACTGCTTCTGGGATAACTTTAGTTTCACTCAACCAGACAACACCCAAGAACTTTACACACAAAGCAGGTCCCTGAACACTGGTGCTGTTCACAGCCCAACCCTTCTTCTGTAGATGTTGCAGCAGTCTAGGAACAGCCTCTTCTAAATCTGCAAGAGAATCAGATATGAGCATAATATCATCAATGTAGTGATACAGCCACACCATTTGCAGTTTCTTCCATGTGGCCAAGTCCTGGGCTACAAATCTGTGACAAATGGTGGGACTGTGGAGGTATCCCATGTGAAGGCAAACTGTTCCTGATTTTCTTGTGCTATTTCAATGGAAAAGAAAGCATTAGCAAGGTGCACAACATAGTGATATATTCCTAGTTCATGACTGAGGGTGACCATAAGGGCTGCTATAGAGGGGACAGCAGCATGCAAAGGGGGTGTGACTTTATTCAATTCCCTGTAATCCACAGTCATACACCCGGAGCCATTTGGCTTTTTCACTGGCCACATCAGGAATTAAAAGACTATGAGTGGGCTTTATGATGCCCACCTTCTCCACCTCCTGTAGTTTCTCCAATTTCCTTGTGGCCCCCAGGCAATGTATACTGCTTAGTATTTGTCACCCGCTGAGGTACAGGCAGAGCTACAGGCGGGTGCTGAGTCTGTCCCCTCAGAACTGCCTTTACCACATGTACCCTCAGTCTGAATGCCTGCAGTGGTCTGTAACCACAGGCCCTGCAGGATATCAACCCCCAAAATATATCCAGGGGTGGGGGAAATTGTACACAGTATAATCCTTCAGGAATAAATGCCCTATTCCCAATGGGATTTGGGCTTTCTTCATGTTAATGCCTTACCCCCATGGCCATATATCCAAGAGGGGTCTGAGAAAAATGCTCAGGGTTGCCATAAATCAGAGAACATTCAGCTCCTGTGTCCAACCAGAACACGTTGTACATTCACGGGGAACCAATGATTTGCTAATTCTACATGTGCCCTCTGGTCCCACCATGTTGCCCAAGGTGGGGGCCTTGAACCCCCCAGAAAGTCAGACCATGGAACCCAGTTGTCCTCCTGTGGGAGTGAGGGTCTATGCAGAGCTTGAGTACTGTCCCCAGGAAGTCCTACAGGGACACAGGCCAGACATGGGGCTTTGCCTCCAGCTTCTGTGTCCTGGACCTCAGTGACTGGAACTGCTGCTCTGGCTTTAATTGGTGCCACAATTCTAACAAGATTCTCCTGGGCTACCCATCAAGTTTTTTCTTTCACTCTCCCCGTTTTTATCACATCAACTCACTTCTTGGTCCTCAAGACCTTCACAGGGCCCTTTGTACCTCTCCTTTCAGTCATAGCCCATACTTCCTTCCATGCACTTATTGTTTCAACCTCCCCCAGATCTGCTAAAGCATGAGTAGCCTCAGTTAAGGGTTGTCCTATTTGGGGTTCATGAATAGTCACTAGGGACCCAAAGAGAAATGGGGGAGTTATATGGAGCACCATATTTCTCATTCCTATGGTGAACAACTCCTCAGCAGCACCCTGAAGGGGGCCATATTATAGATGATATTTTTCATGCCCAGCTCCCGTAACACCTGCTGGAGCTCTGCACACATTTTCCGGCTAGTGGTTAAGTATGGTAATAAGTATGGTAAATCACCCTGTTTAGGCCAAACTGCCCCGATGGCTGCTGTCAGCCAATCCAGGAACACCTGATTTCCTGAGGCGTGACAGGCACTTTGCAACTGCTGCTGGAGGGAGGGGTGAGTCATCAGGGGCGCCAGACTACCCATTTTAGCCTGCCGTTACAATGTTTTCCTGCCCCATATCCCAGAGACACAAAAGCCATGTAGGCAGAAGTTCCGACAGCTTCTGGAGAAACTGGAAGCTCATGGCCACCAGTTCATCCTGGGTATAGGGGTGGAGCATGGAGTGCCCCACAACCTAGGGAGAAAGCTGCTCTTTCCCCTGAGGAGCCCAGGGTTGTTGGATTTTTATTTTAATTACAATCAGGTAGGCCTTTAATATGGGAGAGGCTGGTGCCTTGGGCAGTGGCCTCGGCAACAATTTAGCCCTCAGCCCCACCACGTCATCCTCTGCTGACATTTCTTCTACTATCTCCAGGGCTGAAGGCACTGCTCTTTCCTCTCCCACCCCCATCGCCTCCTGTAACATGGATTCTCCTGCAGCTTCCTCCCTTGCTGCTAACGTATCTTCTAGGAGTGTGACCTGTCTTCTCAATAACTGTCTCTCTTTCTAAAGGGCATCCCATAGGTCATTGCCCATCTCCTCTAAGCAATGTCAAAGTGTGTCTCTCTCCTCAATACCCCCTTCTATTATCTCAAGAAACAAACATCCCACAATCTCAGCTGCTACATGGCTACTCAGGGCCTCTAAGCTGTCTTCTATCTCATGGAGGACTAATTCCACAGCTTCCAGTGTCTCCACCCTTCCCAAATTCTGGGAAAGGTCCCTACCCTCTGGGAGGTGCTTTACCCTAGATCAGTTTCCCACTAGGGACTCCCCAAGAGGCAGCCCATGGATAGGGGGTTCCTGGGTGAAGCCACACCCTCTACCACTACCAGAGTGAGTAATCACCCCCAGAGCAGCCACTGGGGCCTCCCCACCATCCACAGGGGCAGCCTGACCAAGGGTCACACCCATAAAGATGGATTTCGTGTTCAGAGATCCTGCTGACTACTTCCAGGTGTAACTTGGGAGTGAATTATTTTCCCAGCTTTGAGCTAATTACCTTTGAAATCGATATAAGTCAAAGGGAGAAATAAAGTGGGAGAAACCCATTGATTGCTTACAAGCAGTCATCCACTTCTGCTCACCCATGTCTCTCGTGACCCGCCTGCAAAAAGGGACCCCATCCAACCTCTCCAGTCCAGATATGCTCTCGCACCCCCTTGTAATTACCTATTGATATGGAGATAGACTACTTTTCTGCACCCCTTGGAAACACTTATTGATACGGAGATGCACTAAGGCCAGGTGAGAGATTCTGGAAATACTGCAATTTTACCCAAAACACTAGATGAGACCTTAACCTGGAAATGGTTCTTGACTCTGATCAACAAAGAATCCATCACCAGGTAGAGCATGTACAAAGAGTAGTTTAGTAAGGCAAAAGTACACACCTGAGAATGGACCATAGGCATGCTCTAGAGGTGAGCAGCTTGGTGGGGTATGTGTAAGGTTGTCTTATAGCTGGACTTGAAGCAGGGGGTACAATATTCACCCCCTTGGGATAGGTGGGATTTTCTTGGACTAGGGAGGGGATTTCCAGGAAACAGTGTGACACTCTCTTTTTGTCCTTAGATGGTCTGCCTTGGAACTGCCATGGCACCAAGGGGTGAGACTTCTAGTATACTAATGAGCATATAATGCATTTTGAAGTGGAATCAGGGTCAACTTCTCCTCCATGTTGGACTCAGTTTTGGCACGTCTGCTATCTACACCCTCCCTCCTCATATCCTGTGAGAGCAGTTACAAGGAATGTTTAGAATATAAACAAACATCTAACTGAATGTAAACACCCACAAAAGTCCCCAAACTCTACCTGCTCATGTCTGGCTATCTACCTACTACGACACCTGCTGCATCATTTACCCAGCATTTCTCTGCAGCGTGGAGTGCCCCCAAAGCCCTCGGTGGGCTTTTGCTCCAAACTGCTCACCGCTGTTTGTCTTCCTTTAGTTTCTTCTGCTTTTATTTCTCCACTACCCTTAAAAATTGCTTGGGAATTTTCCATTAGATAGGCTCCAGCTATCTCTGCTCTTTACATGTCAAGACATGTCCCATTATAAGCACCAAAGCAGTTTGGACTTCATGGATGTGTCCCAGATTGGGGATCAGAAGTTCATAATCTTGGAGTCTCATGGAATCTTTAGTTTTTAAAAGATTCTACCATTTTACACTAAAAACAAACAACCTGATCATCATTCAAAAATGGAAAAATATTGAAATTAAGAAGAATAAAATATTTTATATATATCTACAACTGTATAGATATATAGGTAGAGAGATCATATCACCTAAAGGTCATCATTATGAATGCATGACATATTTCCTTCCAATATTTTTTCTACTCAGTTTTCTCTTTTAATTTTGGCTTTTATAATATAATAGTTGTAATTTTATATTCCAATTGTTTTAAATTATCCTCTCTACATACATGCTTTCCTTATTAGACTCTCTCCATAAACATAAACGATTCCCCTGAGTAGTTATCAGTTTTCGTAAGTACTCCTCTAATGTTCTACTTTCGGGTTTCTTTTTTTTTTTATTTTTCTTATCATAAGTAATTCTGTGATGGGTTAGTTTGCCCATAAAGCTGCCATTCTAACAGGAGGCAACAGATCATAAATAAGAAATCTACTAAATAAATGAAATAGCCCATTAGGGATAAAGGGGATAGAAAGCAACAGAGTGACAGGTGCTACTTTAAGTGCAGCAGTCAGGGCAGTGTCACTGAGACCAAAGACTGGAAGGAGAGGAGGAAGTCAAACATGCACATATCTGGGAGAAGATCCTTCCAGGAAGAAGGACTAGAGAATGCAAAGGCTTTGAGGTAGATGAATTAGAAAGTGGAGGCAAAGATAACTTAATGTAATTGTCCAGTGTCATTCAGGCTAGTCTGTGGCAGAATAGATGTATGTTGCTAGGATTCCATCTAGTGTGTCTAAATTTTCAGACTTGGAAACATCAGATGATAGAGAGTGGCCAGAACAATCTTAATGTTACCCTCAATTTGACTAAACTTTAGACAGGTTTCTTCCTGACCCGTCGATCCCTGACCTCTCTTTTCTTAGAACATTTATTTCAAAAACTTAAGAGTTTTAAATGTTTTCGTTGCCCCTTTGAGATGTAAATCTTCTCCCAGACCCTTCTAAGTTTTATAACTTAAAAATGTCTTTCTCTAGAGCCTAGGAGCCATCCCTTTAAAATGTAATTATCCAAGGAGATAGTTCCCCTGCTCCCTAGTTTCTGCTGGTGCATAGAAGCCCAACGTCAGTGGGTGCCAATTAGCAAACACAGGTGGCCTAATCACAGTGACCAACGTCCCCCTACCCAAATCAACCTCCAGTACTTGTCCACTAGCTCACCCAGCTCTTAACCTCCTGCCTTTTGTTTCAGCAGAGTTTAATTCAAGCTCTTTCCCTATTACAGTAGTCTTGAATAAAGTCTTCCTTGCCTGTTTAACTCTGGGGCAATTTTTCTTTAACCAGAGGTATCAACTGGCATTTCCCTAAATATGTCCCTTGGAACTCTGGTCCTCTGGTCTGTCAGTTTTCTCCTTGATAGTCATAACATGTACTATCTTATTTAAGGCTAATTTCCCAGAGATCCACAGCTACACATCCCAAACTCTAGGAGGCATTTTTTACTATTCTCTTTCCTTACACCCCACATTCTATCCATCAGCAAATCCTGTTGGCTCTACCTCCATAATATCTTCCAAATCTAGGTGCTTCTGTCTATTCTCACTTCCATCACTGATCATGTAATCATTATCACTCTCATCTGAAATACTGCAATGGTTTCCTACACGTTTGCCCTCTATATTTTCTATAGAGCAGCTTATTCCCTATAGAGCAGGCAGAGAGAGATCTTTTGAAAGTTAAATTATATTCTGCCTCTACCCATGGGCCTTCAGGGGCTTTCCATTATAGTTCCAATAAATTCCAGAGTCCTTCATGGTTCCCAAGGCCCTGCCTACTTCTCTGACTCTACATACTTAGGATTGCCTTCACTTCATCCCAGGCATTTTGGCCAATCCTACTCCCATCCTGGAGGCCTTGGACCCTGCTGTTGCTATTTGGCTCTCTGTATGGCCTACATTCAGCTACCTGCTGGCATAGGCTTTCCTCAATGACTGCCATCTGATTGCCCCAACTGAAAGAGTAAAATCTTGTCATTCTTTTATCACTGCAGCTTATTTTCATATTACATTCCAGGACCTGACATTATGCATTTCTTTTATTATTGTCTAACAATTCACTGCCCCAACTTGACAGTAAGGTCCATTTTGTTCACTGCTATGTTTTTGTACCTGGCAGGGCCCTGGTACAATGGAAACACCTAATAAGTATTGAGAGAATAAGGGAATAAGCAAAAGACTCTGAGCAGTCTTGCAAAAAAAAAAAAAAAAGCTCAACTTCTGACCTACCATTTTCCAAACTTACATATCCACCAAATCCTTTTCCATGCAGCACTTTTTAATATGGAACAAAATCAGAAAGCATGGACTGTGGAGGATTAAAGATGGCTGAAACTCTTTGATCTTGCTCTCATAAACAGGCAGGATCTGTGTTGCCTCCACTTGAATTTGGGTAGTCCCTGTGACTGTTTTGTGCAGTAAAAAGTGGTAGAAATGGTGCTGTACCTGTTTCTGGGGCAGGCCTTAAGAAACTGGCAGCATCTATCTCCTGTCCCTTGGAAACCTCTCTTGGAATCCTGAACTACTATATATTAAGTCTGATTACACTGATGATGCCATGATGGACAGCATGTACACAGAGATGCTTCAGCCAATAGTCTCAGCAGAGCCCAGCCACCCAGCCATTCCCCTAAAGCACCAGCCATGTGAGAGTAGGTGTCTTGCACTCTCCAGACCAGACTTTCAGCTAAGTACCATTGCTTGGAATCCACTGACACCACATGAAGAGAAGAATACACTGCTGAGTCATGCCCAATTTCCTCACCAACAAAATCGTGAGATGTAATAAAATGATTGGAGTTTTAAACCAACTTAGGCCAATCTACATTTTGGGCATTTTGTTATGCAGCAATAGATAACTGGAATACTGATGTTGTCCATCTTCATTTTTTTGAGATGGGAAATCCAAGGTCTAGAGAGGAGAAAGCCACTTCCCATGGTCACTTAGCTAACTCACAGCAGAACTAGGACTAGAATGCACATCTTCTGACTCTAGTCCACTGTTCTTTCCACATGCAAAGAGGTTTAGGAGTTGCCATGAATCCTTGTCCCCCTTCCCTTAGATGGGCTGTGCCCTTCAGTTTAAACTGACATTTATTAGACCCTTTCTAGATGTCAAACCACAAACCTGGAACATTTACATACTTATTTCATTCAGTCCTTTCAGCCAGGGGAGGTTTTTGGGAATCCAGACTATGCAGACCAGCAAAGAGGGATGTCACCAAAGCTATAAAATGAAAGGCAAGTCCAGCCAGAGTGTAAATTGACCAGAATATATTTCATTCTCCTGGCTTTGAGGTCTCAAGCTTTTGAATGAATATGTGCTTAACTATTTATAATTGACCTTTGCACAGAGGAACATGAAATTTTTATAGCCCAAAGCTTCATTTATTAACTTTACTGAAGTGTAAAATATTTCTGTTTGCCATAAATTTGTACCAGGACAAACAATATATATGCTAATTAGTAGTCACATTGTCGTCTGCATGCTGTTGTGTTGGCTGGTCATTTCCAACAGGCAAAATAGCAGAATTCAATTGACAGATGACAATTGAATGGCTTGATACTTGCTGTTCAAACAGTGAAGTCTGGAGTGGTGAATTAATGGTGTTCATTATAACGAGTCCATTTCCTTTTCATTTCCTTTATAAATTAGCCCAGGTAACATGCTGAGTCCCTTCAAGAACGGCTCGCAGGAACCTGCTGAGATACACCTGCAAAACCCACAGCTCAGCAGAATCCCTCTGGCTCTTATCCTGTGGTTTTCATGTTCCTTATGGAGTCTCAAAAACTCACTGATGTGTCAGGCTTGGAAGGGGCCTTATAAATCATTTCTACTTGTTTTACAGAGAAGGAAACTGAGGCTAAAGGTGGTTAAGCATATCATCCAGGTCACACAGAAGGGCAGAGTTGGAGTCAGAGCTCAAGACTGGATCTCAGGGAAAAATAAGTCTGGGAAAGCTTATTTTCCAGACTTATTTAACTTATTCCCTTAGCAATCATTGTTCCCCACCCACTTAAAAGATAGGAAAACTGAGGATCAGGGAGGGCAAGTTCAAATGCTACTTCTTTCATGGAGCCTGGCACTCCTAAGTGGGATCTGTGGCTTCATTCTACCAACTCATTTAATAGATGTTTATTGAGTACCTACTACGTGCTAGGAGCTAGAGACCAAATGATTATCCAAGTACCCATAGCTCTTTTTCACAGTCTAAATTTAAAGCAAATGCTGTATATTAATCAAATTGTCACACAAACCCATACTAGGAAAATGTGATAGGCACTATGAATATTATAAGGGTGGCAACAATAGATACGATCTAGTTTACAGGGCTAGATATCACATGTGAGCTGCTATTTGAATAATGAGTAGGGATTGATAGATGAAGTGTGTTGAGGAGGTAAGTGAAACATATTGTATGTAGATAGAGGGAATGAATAGTACATGCAAAGGCCTCAGGTAAGAAGCAGCTTGGCCTGTTATAGGAATTAAAGAAAGTTGCCATAGATACGTGCACAGAATGAGGGAGAAAGTAGCACAAGATGAGTCTAGTAAGATGGTCCCAGTTTTGATCATATTGAACTTTGTGTATTTTAATTCTTCTTCCTAAGACAGAGAGCAAATCAACACTTAAAGACACATGGAAATGACATGCAAAAATTGAACACTTTGTCTCCATTGTAGCACATGTTATTGAATTGCAATGTTACTCTCATGGATATATCCTTTACTGTAATAGAGGACTTGGATCATTACTATTTCTCTTTTATGTTTACAGAATTTAGTTCAGTTTTTGGTATACAAAAATATATAAAAATATATTGCCCGCTGCATGAAAAGATGACTTTCCCAACATCACTTACAAAATATTGGCAAAGAAGAGTCTACTGTTATGTATTTATACCACATGGATTATTCCTTCCCTTCTTCATTGTAAGTGTGAAGATGCAAAATATCCCCAAAACCATCCCCTCATCATCTTTGCTAGCATAATCTATTTTCTTTCTGAGAGCTAATTCCTAGTTAAATACTGCCTCAGTGATACATAAGCCAAAGCCTGATGAAATTTTCTAGGAAAACTTTTGTTCCTCAAAGAAGGGACAAATGAAACTGATATGTTTCCCCAGCTTTCTTGCCTTGAATTCAAATGCAATGTCTGGAACTGCAGCAACTATCTTGTGATCATGAGTGACAAATGTTAGGAAATGGCAAAGAAAACTATTAATATGCAGACACCAGTCTAAATATCGTTGTGAAGACAATCCCTCACTTTGGGTGCTTATTTGATAAAAAAAAAAAGTAAACTTCTATTAGTTTTAGCTACTCTAGTCATGTTTTGTGTTATTTTCAGCAAATCACAGTTCTAAGAAGCTCTAACATAGTTCTTATCACGAAGTAGGAACTCGATAAATATTTACTCTCTCCCCAATTCAGTCACACCTCTTTCCACTGAGATATTTTTCTTATTCATTTCTCCACTTCTTCATTTGTTTTATCATGTGTATTCAAACACTGGTGATAGCGATGAGAGAGAAAGAGAGAAAGTGAATAAGGAGAAAGAAGTTACCCTGGGAAACTTAAAATCTTCTTAAAAGATGAGTGACTCAACACAAGCAAAATAATAACTCTATATACCACCTTACTGAGAAACAGGGACAAGATAACGTGTTCCAAACCCATTCATGCTGTTGATGATAGTGGAACTTTGCAAGGACATGCCACTATTTGAGACCTTTATTTATTCTTGCAAAATGAGAAGGCTTAGACAATCCCTAATTTAGTGCTGCATGAAAGGTGTTCCATGAACTACCCAGCATCTAAGTCACTGTTGAAGCTTGTTAAATGCACATTCTTGGGCCTCTCCCCAGACTAAGTAGAAATCTCTGGGGCTGTGGATGAATGATTGGCATCTTAAACAAGCTCCTAGAGTTGTATGGCACTGAAGTTGGAGAACCATTATCAAGTTCGGTTCTTGACTTAGCATTCCCTGATTCTCTTGGAATGAAGTTCAAGTTCTATTTTTTGATTGTAGAGATAAAACAGAAAATGGGTATTCCAAAGCATTGTTTTAATTGACTTGAGATGATTAAGAGCTAAGACTGATGTGCAGCTGGAGATCCCACCCAGCTTTTCCTGAACCAGAACTGAAGTTTAGTGACAATTGCTGAATTAAATTACAGGAACCTCCACAGTGTTTGCTATTGGAGCTGTTCACTGTGTTGTCAAAATACCCTCTTTGCATATATATCTATGTGGATGTGTGTTTGGACACATGCATGCCTCTATATAAATATATGCATGGCCACATATGGATGTGCACGTGGGCATGCATATGCCCACATGCTTAAGCATATTACGGATGTGTGTGCATAGGGGCCAAATGTGCATCTCTATATGTGACTACATGTACTTATACAGAAGTACACATTTCTGCACATCTATGCTTACACATTCACATGAGAATATACATATGTATATAAATGTATCACTTTTTTAGACCACTAGTTATTAAATCCAAATTGAGTTGTGAATAGAAAACAGTATTCCTCTTCATTCAGTAGTCCCTGAGGTATGAATAAATAGAAGACATTGAATGTTCAGCAGAGGTTAGACTAAAGATTTTAATTTCACTTTGTTTCTTAAAGTATCTTCTTATAAACTTAATTTTTTCTTCTTTATCTTTTTTTTTTTTTTAATGACCCAGAGCACTGGGCTTCTGGTTCCAGTATAATGCATAACACACTGGATGGTCTTGGGAAAGTCATGTGATCTCTATGGGCCTTAGTTTCCCTTTCTTTTTCTGTGGTTTTAGAATTCTTTGTTTAAACCAATAATAGGAACTACCTCTTATTTCACTCCAGTTTCCCAATATCGGTGAAAGAGTCTATCACATTATGCTGGTGATGAAGATAATGATGATGTTAATGGTGATGGTGGTGATGGGGGTGATGGTGATGATGGGGATGGTGGTGATGGGGGTGATGGTGATGATGGGGACGGTGGTGATGGCGATGGGGATGGTGGTGATGGGGATGATGGTGGAAGTGATGTACATGATGGTGATGGTGATGGTGATGATGGGATGATGGTGATGGTGATGGGATGATGATGGTGATGATGGGGATGGTGGTGATGGTGATGATGGTGATGGTGACGGTGATGGTGATGGTGATGATGGTTATGGTGGTGATGGTGATGGGGATGATGGGGATGATGGGGATGATGGTGATGGGGTGATAGTGATGATGGTGATAATTGTGATGGTGATGGTGATAATGATAATGGTGATGATGGTGATAATGGTGATTGTGGTGGTGATGATGGTGATGGGGTGATGGTGATGAAGGTGATGGTGATGATGAAGGCAACAACAAGCACTAACATTTATTGAGTTCCTACCTTGTAAAAGCACTTTTAAGCATTTTACATGGATCTCTTCACTTAATTTTCACCACAAACCTTGAAGTACTACCATTCTCCCATTTTAGGAAGATACAATTCAGAGAAATCAATTAACCTGTCAATACTATCATGCTAGGAATTGGCATAACTTGAACTCAAATCCAAGTCTGCCTAACTCTGAGAGATCATAATGGATCACACCACAATACTGCTCAGTAAAGAGTTATTAAGTGATACACTACTAGAATGATTCTCAAAGACCCTCCACTACAGAAAATAGATCTGGTTTAAGATGGCATATGAGAGGCACATTTTAAATTGGAAGGGATCACAAAGGTCCTCAGACCCAAATGGCCTTATTACATATTAAGGCAGTTGAGGACTAGGGAGTAAAGTGACTTGATCAAGGTGGCACGATTATAGTTAACATTGCAGTAATAAAAATATAATACTGTATTCTTCATTCCCAGTCCAAGTGTCTCTTCTACTATCACTGAGGGCTTTGTATTCTTTTCTTCTTTTATATAAAAGGACAAAAGAATTCAAGGTTACCTTATGGTATCTATAGTCATGAAGAAAATCAGTGGATATTTCCTCTATACAAATATAAGTTGCAATTATCATTGTTATTGTTATAATTATGCTGTTTATGCCTCTGCTCCCTGGTAGTTCCCAGAGTCAGTGGACAGACACCAGGACAGGATAATTAAATACACTGAAGTGCCTGTCATTATTCCACATAAATCCAGCAGACAGAGCTTTCATGGACCAATCACCTCATTCCCCCAAAGTGCTCCATCTCATAATTAAAAATTAAACCATTTTCCAATGAAATAATTTTGTTCATTCTTCTTGCTCCCACTCCAGTGCCCGTGGCACCAGCTAAATTTCAAATTAAATAATTCAACTGCAATACATTTAAAATAGATCACGTTTAGTGCCACACTCTCGATTGGCTGCAAAACCAGGCCAATTGCACAAGATTCTCGTGGATGTCAACTGCCAAGGGTATGAAAGGTGTGGGATTCCATTAATGAGGGCTGGCTAACGTCTGCCATTTTTCTCATCCTCAGGTTCTAGCACAGTGAAGTATTTTCCCCCTTTTATCCATTTCGTCTCATATTTATCCCTTTGTTCTCACTTTCCTCCCCTCTGATCAAAGCTTTCTTTAAAAAACACATCCCTCCATTTTTCTTTTTTAGTGGGCTGCACTCAGCTTGCTTTCAAATCTGCTTATCTGCTGAGGCAATAGAGACACACCGTCACTCTCCCCATGCCCTGCAAGAGGGAGGTAGAAGGCAGGATGGATTAAGGGGCTGTGCTGAGTCAAATGCTCTCTCCTGGGGCTGCCAGTTCTCATCTGGCTCAGGCTGCTGCATCTCAGAATCATTATTTCATTTGACAGATAATTCTGTAACAATAGGCTGCACTGCTAATGGTCCTCACCTGGGAAGCCAGCACGGCAGCAAGGGGTTCTGTAGCAAAGCACCCGAGATGGGGAGGGGACGTGGGTCTGATGTGCAGGCATATGATCTTGAAGGAGCCACTTAATCACTCTGGACCTGTTTCCTCGACTGAACTCTCCTCTACCTAGACATCCTGCTTCATCTATTCTCAGGCTCACAAGTGAAAGGGAGATTTGAATCACAAATGACTTTTAGGGAAGGTCACCCAGGATTGTGAGTTAATGAGTACAGCTGAACAAGGGTTGGCAATTGCTGGAGAGGGTGGGCATGATGTTTTTCCCAACTCCAGTAGCCACACAGAAAGGAAATCCAATTCCACTGTCTAAGAGGGGAACTGGACTTTGTTTCTGTTTCTCTTTGGTTTCATTCTTTCTCTTCCGCAGAGGATGAGTGTTCACTTACATGATTGCTAAATATGAGAGGAGCTGGCTTTGCTCATCTTAGGCACTTTTGAGCTGTCTCTTGGGAACCTGTCACTGTCCACAGGACTCACAAAATCTGTTTTTCCAATGGTCAGCTTAGACAGGCAGCCTCTGCCCAGCTTGGGGGCAGGGAGCACCCAGTTAGCCAGCACCACCTATGATAGGCAGGTAAACTTATTTCAGAGGTGAAGTAAAAGGAAGCCCTTAATGACTGCTGACCTGATTTACTTTCCACATAAGCGTCTGTTGGTAATAAATTTGGGATTTTTTATTTTTAATAGTGTGTTTCTTGAATCCCATTTCTCAGTAAGTTCTGAATATTGTAAAGGAAAAAGGGTATTGTTTATTTATCTTCTAAAACTCCTTTTATTTTTCCTACAAGAGAGCTGAGGAAAGATACAAAATACCATTAGTAGAATAAGGGACAGGTTAACTCCTTAAAGCTCTACAGAGCCATTTAGGACCAGTGGAAGCTGTTACAGGGAAACAAATCCTGAAATGGCAGAGGGGACCCTCCTGAGATAGTGAGCTCTCTGTCACAAGGGGTATCCAAACTATGGCGCCATTAACCACTACTCTGTACTTTTAGCACTGGGTATTTGTTCTGATGTAGGAATGGAAGATACAGATGTGGAGGGTGCTTGGGAATACCCTGGGTCCAGCTGCACCTATAAGCCCTGTTGCTTTCTTCTACAAGGGATTCCACACTGGTGGATGCCAGGATAGCTGCGGTGTTGAATGATTAATGATTGCATTTGTCATCTGCACAGGCGTGTTTGTGTATAGAGAACACGAGTTCACAATATGGCATTCAGGACCTAGTGAATGCCTTTCCTTCCTGTCCGTGCACTCACTTGGGGGACAAGCACACACAGGTGCACACATGCACGCTCACATATGTGCAGTGCACACACACACACACACACACACACACACACACATATGCTCAAGGAGGCTCGTCAGTTGTGTTACTTATCAAAGTGTGCCTGAGAATCATAGCCCTTTTGGGGCAAATACAAGAATAAAAAGAAGTGGAAAGCTATTAAAAAGAAAAGGAGAATCTAGGTCTAGAGAGGCTGCCAAGTTACGACGCTTACAACCCTCAGGCCCTCCAGGCAGGCCCACCATGCAGAGGATGGAAGTTTGGGAGCCCCACGGTGCAGTGCAGCTATCTGAAATGTGGAGGCTGCATGGTTAGAGACCATCCACTCTCACAGAGCAGCAGGTATGAATCAGCCTATTTGCAGAGGCTCATGTTCCATTCCAGTACTGCTCATTGGTATGCTCCAAGAGAACTCTCTTTGCTGGCCATATCTGACTAGTACGGGACTGGATTCGGAGATGAGGCGAGCCTGCCAACCTCACAGGGATGGAAAGGGCTGGGGCTCAGGTTGTTCCCCAAGGAGGGCCCCTTCATTCCTGATTTTCCTGTTCTGGGATGCCACCATGATTATCAGCATGTGAACACTGAAGTCACAATGCATTTTCCATGTTCTTGGGTTTGGGGTTTTATTTCTTTTTTTTTTTTGAGTTAAATATTAATTAGCAATAAAAAGGACATAGTATCCACAGTCAGGGGCGAAGGGTTGAGAGAGGCAGGCAGCAAACCAATTTATTCACAGATTCTGCATGTGAGGTGTGGGAACTGTCATGCTTTTGTTTGCAGGCTTCAAGTTGGGTTTGGGATGGTGGTGGGGTGTAGGGGTGATGTGTGAAGTGATCTGGGGAAAGGCACAAAATACAAAGTGTCCTTTCCTGAATAAGGCTCCTTAATTAATTTCCCATCAACCCAACCCACAGAACAGTGGGAAAGAGCACCAGATTTCATGGCTGAAGACTTGGTTTTGAGAAAGGGCTCTAACAACACTTAACTAGTTCTGTGCAGGTAGTTGACTTAACCTGCACAAAGTTCTCTCATCCATTAACTGGGGAAGGTTCTAATAACAGCCTTTCCCTCACAAGATCTGTGGCTGTAATTGCAGGAAATAATGCATGTTAAAATACTATAACATTTAATACACTGGAGTCCCTGATATCTTCCCATTGGGAGTTTTGTGAGACTTGCTTGGTTAAATAAATTCTCTGACATCAATATATTAAAGGCCCTGATGAACCCTGCTGCAAATAAACAAAGAGTAAATAAAAAGAAAGAAAAACCTTGCTTAGTTTTGAAAACCTATTGATTTCAAATCTAATTTCACCCTTGATTTCAGTCTCTTGGAAGCACCATTTAATATCCCATTTCACATGTTTGGAGGGATGCACAGTCACAGAGGGACACTGGCAGACAATAGAGCATAGGGACTGCATGGAGGATCGTAAAGCACCCCCACACCCTCCCACAAATGTTTAGCTTGACAATTTTGCCAGAGTCTGGTCATTGTTTGGCTCAGTCAGCTCTTAAGAAGATCATGGCTGCATCCCCAGAAGTCAGGATTCAATGGCTATTTGGACAGGCTCCTTTCCATGAAGAATCTCCATTTCTTCATGGGACCTATGAGGCAAGTACCCCATCTCTGTGAATCACATAGTCCATTAACATCAGAATTGCTGGGGCTTAAAAACAGATTCCTGAGCCCCAGGCCTCTGACAGAAACAGAAGATCTGCAGTGGTAGCTGTTTCCCTGGGGGTAATTTCATGCCCATTACAGTTCAAGAAGCAGTGGTCCAGAAAAATCTCAGAGATACCAATGGCTAACATCCTTGGCTTTCTTTATGTTCACATATTTGAAGCAAGGTGCCCTAAGGAAAAAATGGAGCTCAGGTGCCCTAAATAACAAGCGGCCTCTGCCCCCCAGGAAGGCCCTCTGAGACAAGATGCACCACCTGTGCAGTTTGCCGAGCCCCACACCTGAAGCAAAGTGGAACTGGCCTGTGCTCAGAGCCTTCCGCTGTGATTCTAGAGAAACTTTGTGCATATGTACCCAGATGCCTCTCTGCTTTGGCCCATCTGAAGCCAGGACAGTTGGAGTGAAACATAAAATATCACAGCATTGATTTAATGGCCTTTAAAAGTCCCTCCTGAGCAGCTGGGGAGCTCCTTGCCTGTATCCCTGGGCACCGCTGTGCTCATAAAGCTGTCACCATTCGTCAAGGCCCACCATCCTGACAGCGCTTGGGTCGCACATCAAAGGAAGGATGCAGATTCTGAGGGAGTCTGGTACGTGATCCTGGCAGCCTTATCCCTAGTCCACATCTTCCCAAATTCTCAGTGTGGGTGTGGCATCCAGCTTCTGTTAGAGACCTTGCTGTAAAAAGTGGTGTCATCTTTTTAATGTGGACTGCTCACTCCCCAAGCTGCCAGGAGCCAGAATCTGAATTTATTCCAAGTGTTTCTTGCTTCTGTCTGGGCCCTAGTATCACCCCACTTGTCCACATCTATGTATTTCTTGGAATTTGTTCTTTATGGCTATCATTGTAGACCTGCGCTGTCCAATGGAAATACATGAGCCACAAAGATGAACTGCATATGGAATTTAAAATTTTCAGGTAGGCCCATTTTAAAACATTTAAAAAAGTGAAAATCAACTTAAAAATATCTAATAATGTATTTTATTTAAAATAACATATTAAAATATTGTCATTTCAATATAGAATCCATGTAAAAATCACTAATGCATTATCGTACATTTTGGGGGGACCAGGTCAGTTGAAATCCAATGTGTATTTTATACCTACAGCATATGTCACTGTAGGTAGCCTCAAGTATTACTGTGAGGCTACCATGTGGGATAGTGTAGTTCTCAACCAAGAGAAGTGAGACTGTTTAGCTAATGATTACCATATCCATATATTAAAACAAGTTTTGAGCACTGACTGCGGCAGATACAAAACTAGGCACTAGGCTACGGAGATGAAAGTCATATAACATCTTGGCCCTCCTGGAATGTCTAATCAATTGGGGATGACGGACTATAAGCAAGCAGAGGAATGAATGGACAAAATTATTTCAGACTGCCATAAAAGGCATAGAGGGAGAAACAACAATAATGGGTTGATTTGATAGGGAGGCACCTAGAGAGAGGAAGGCGATGGCTGGATGAGATCAAGTTATAAAGGAAGAATCTCAGAACAAAAGCCTCAATTACAAGAATCCACTCATTTACTTTTTCATTATCATAACCACCAAACATGCATTGTCTTGAGACATAGGTGGTATGAAGCGCTATAGGGGATATTTAAATGAATTTCTAGTCCATGAATAAGCACTAGACGACAGAGGACATTAGGTTATGATCTCTATACACACAAGAAACACATTTCCAGGGACAAGAAAAATGTCTTGTTTATAGCATCTGCTCATGTATATTTAATGGTTGGATACCGGAATAAAGGAACAGCATGCATCATGAACCTTGGTTTTGAGATTAAAAGATATATTGGAAGGCTAATAATTTTAATTCTGTTAATTTTTGTTAGTTAGTTTATTTTTTTGGTTGTGAGGTTCAGTCTGGTCCCTAAACAGGACTGTGCTCCCACTAGGTACCCCATCCCTGCAGATGGTGGCAGTTTATCTGTCCACTGGCTCCAAGAAAGGGAGATCTTTTCATGCTCATCCTTCCTCAGACATATGAACAGAAGATCAGACTCAGAAACATGTGCTATTAAGTACCAAGATAATTTGTGAAAAGGCGAGACCTTTCTTACACAAGCAATTTGCCAAGATATACAGAAATGAAATAAAATTAAGAACGTAGGTACAGCCATTGTATTTCAAATCAGGAAGAGCTAGTGTGAATTTTGTTATTCTTGTTTTAAGAAATATACTATTTTATAAAGTTTTGAGGAGAACCTGCTTCAAGAGATCAGTATTTTCACAATAAAAAGTGATCCAGAAAAAGGGTCACCCAAAAGAGTGTATTTTTACTGCAGCCAAATCTTGTTAATTAAAGAAAATGATACATTTAGGACCTTTATTTACTGTGCTTATTCATTTTTAGTACTTTTTGTTAACTTTCTCTTTCCTCCTGTTACGTTGATCTAACCAACTATAGTTTTGTCAATAATAATAGTTAATGTCTATTAGCAACAAATGAATGCCAAGCATTTTGTTATCTACTTTAAAGGAATTATCTCATTTGATACTCAAAACAGCCCTTTTATCTTGGGAAAATGTCCTTATTTTACAGATGTAGAAACAAAGAATTGTAAAATTTTAAGCATTTGCTCAAGATCATAGGGGAGTAGTCCTCAAATTTCTGAACCCATTTGTATTCTTTTATTTATTTATTTATTTATTTTATAATTTATTTTGGTATCATTAGTCTACAATTACAGGTGCAATATTATGCTTATTAAACTACCCCGTTCATCAAGTTCCCCCCACCAATCCCATTACAGTCACTGTCCATCAGCGTAGTGAGATGCTATAGAATCAGTACTTGTCTTCTCTGAGTTGTACAGCTCTCCCTGAGCTCTGCCCTACATTACATCTGCTAGTTGTAATGCCCCTTTTTCCCCCTTGTCCCTCCCTTCCCACCCATCCTCCTCAGTTCCTTTCCCTTTGGTAACTATTAGTCCGTTCTTGGGTTCTGTGAGTCTGCTGCTGTTTTGTTTCTTCAGTTTCTTTCTTTGTTCTTATACTCTATATATGAGTGAGATCATTTGACATTTATCTTTTTCCGCTTGGCTTATTTCACTGAGCATAATACACTCTAGCTCCATCCATGTTGTTGCAACTGGTAGGATTTGTTTTCTTCTTATGGCTGAATAATATTCCATTGTGTATATGTACCACTTCTTTTTTATCCACTCATCTACTGATGGACACTTAGGTTGCTTCCATTTCTTGGCTATTGTAAATAGTGCTGCAATAAACATAGGGGTGCATATGTCTTTTTGAAACTGGGCTGCTGCATTCTTAGGGTAAATTCCTAGGAGTGGGATTCCTGGGTCAAATGGTATTTCTATTTTGAGTTTTTTGAGGAACCTCCATACTGCTTTCCACAATGGTTGAACTAATTTGCATTCCCACCAGCAGTGTAGGAGGGTTCCCTTTTCTCCACATCCTCGCCAACATTTGTTGTTGTTTGTGTTCTGGATGTTGGCCATCCTCACTGGTGTGAGGTGATATCTCATTGTGGTTTTAATCTGCATTTCTTTGATGATTAGCGATGTGGAGCATCTTTTCATGTGCCTGTTGGCCATCTGAATTTCTTCTTTGGAGAAGTGTCTATTCATGTCCTCTGCCCAATTCTTAATTGGATTATTTGCTTTCTGTTTGTTAAGGTGCATGAGTTCTTTATATATTTTGGATGTCAAGCCCTTTATCAGATACGTTTTTTATGAATATATTCTCCCATACTGTAGGATGTCTTTTTGTTCTACTGATGGTGTCCTTTGCTGTACAGAAGCTTTTCAGCTTGATATAGTCCCACTTGTTCATTTTTGCTTTTGTTTCCCTTGCCCGGGGAGATATGTTCATGAAGAAGTCACTCATGTTTATATCCAAGAGATTTTTGCCTATGTTTTTTTCTAAGAGTTTTATGGTTTCATGACTTACATTCAGGTCTTTGATCCATTTTGAGTTTTTGTGCATGGGGTTAGACTGTGGTCCAGTTTCATTCTCTTACATGGAGCTGTCCAGTTTTTCCAACACCAGCTGCTGAAGAGGCTGTCACCTCTCCGTTGTATATCCAAGGCTCCTTTATCAAATATTAATTGACTGTATATGTTTGGGTTAATGTTTGGATTTTCTATTCTGTTCCACTGGTCTGTGGGTCTGTTTTTGTGCCAGTACCAAATTGTCTTGATTACTGTGGCTTTGTAGTAGAGCTTGAAGTCAGTGAGCGTAATTCCCCCTGTTTTATTCCTCCTTCTCAGGATTGCTTTGGCTATTTGGGGTCTTTTGTGGTTCCATATGAATTTTAGAATTATTTGTTCGAGTTCATTGAAGAAAGCTGTTGGTATTTTGATAGGGATTGTGTTGAATCTGTAGATTGCTTTAGGTAGTATAGCCATTTTGACAATATTTATTCTTTCTAGCCAAGAGCATGGGATGCATTTCCATTTGTTAGTGTTCTCTTTAATTTCTCTTAGGAGTGTATTGTAGTTTTCAGGGCATAGGTCTTTCACCTCCTTCATTAGGTTTTTTCCTAGGTATTTTATTCTTTTTGATGCAATTGTGAATGGAATTGTTTTCCTGATATCTCTTTCTGTTAGTTCATCGTTAGCATATAGGAAAGCAACAGATTTCTGTGTGTTAATTTTGTATCCTGCAACTTTGCTGAATTCAGATATTAGTTCTAGTAGTTTTTGAGTGGAGTCTTTAGGGTTTTTTATGTACAATATTATGTCATCTGCAAATAGTGACAATTTGACTTCTTCTTTACCAATCTGGATGCCTTGTATGTCTTTGTTTTGTCTGATTGCCGTGGCTAGGACCTCCAGTATTATGTTGAATAACAGTGGAGAGAGTCGGCATCCCTGTCTTGTTCCTGATCTTAGATGAAAAGCTGTCAGCTTCTCGCTGCTAAGTATGATGTTAGCTGTGGGTTTGTCATATATGGCCTTTATGATGTTGAGATATTTGCCCTCTATATTCATTTTGTTGAGAGTTTTTATCATGAATGGGTGTTGAATTTTGTCAAATGCTTTTTCAGCATCTATGGAGATGATCATGTGGTTTTTGTTCTTCTTTTTGTTGATGTGGTGGATGATGTTGATAGATTTTCGATTGTTGTACCATCCTCACATCCCTGAGATGGATTCCACTTGATCATGGTGTATGATCCTCTTGATGTATTTTTGAATTCGGTTTGCTAATATTTTGTTGAGTACTTTTGCATCTACATTCACAGGGATATTGGTCTGTAATTTTCTTTTTTGGTGAGGTCTTTGTCAGGTTTTGGTATTAGAGTGATACTGGCTTCATAGAATGATTTTGGAAGTATTCCGTCCTCTTCTATTTTTTGGAAAACTTTAAGGGGAATGGGTGTTATTTCTTCTCTATATGTCTGGTAGAAATCAGAGGTGAATCCATCTGGCCTGGGGTTTTGTTCTTGGGTAGTTTTTTGATTACCGATTCAATTTTGTTGCTGGTGATTGGTCGTTTAATTTTTCTGTTTCTTGCTTGGTCAGTCTTGGAAGGTTGTATTTTTCTCAAAAGTTGTCCATTTCTTCTAGGTTTTCCAGCTTGTTAGCATATAGATTCTCATAGTATTCTCTTATAATTCTTTGTGTTTCTGTGGGGTTCGTCGTGATTTTTCCTTTCTCATTTCTGATTCTGTTTCTGTGTGTAGATTCTCTTTTTCCTCTTAATAAGTCTAGCTAGGGGTTTATCTATTTTGTTTATTTTTTCAAAGAACCAACTATTGGTTTCATTGATTTTTTTCTATTGTTTTAGTCTTCTCAATTTTATTTATTTCTTCTCTGATCTTTATTATGTCCCTCCTTCTGGTGACTTTGGGCCTCATTTGTTCTTCTTTTTCCAATTTCAGTAATTGTGTCTTTAGACTTTTCATTTGGGATTGTTCTTACTTCTTTAAATAGGCCTGGATTGCAATATACTTTCCTCTTAGAACTGCCTTTGCTGCATCCCACAGAAGTTTTGGCTTTGTGTTGTTGTTCTCATTAGTCTCCATATAGTCTTTGATTTCTGTTTTGATTTTGTCATTAACTCATTGATTAATTAGGAGAATGTTATTAAGTCTCCATGTATTTGTGAGCCTTTTTGTTTTCTTTCTTAAATTTATTTCTAGTTTTATACCTTTGTGATCTGAGAAGTTGGTTGGTAGAATTTCAATATTTTTCACTTTACTGAGGTTCTTTTTGTGGCCTAGTATGTGGTCTATTCTGGAAAATGTTCCATGTGCATTTGAGAAGAATGTGTATCCTGTTGCTTTTGGGTGTAGAGTTCTGTAGATGTCTGTTAGGTCCATCTGTTCTAGTGTGTTGTTCAGTGCCTCTGTGTCTTTACTTATTTTCTGTCTGGTTGATCTGTCCTTTGGAGTGAGTGGTGTGTTGAAGTCACCTAAGATGAAGGCATTGCTGTCTATTTCCTCCTTTAATTCTGTTAGTATTTGTTTCACATATGCCGGCTCTCCTGTGTTGGGTGCATATATATTTAAAATGGTTATATCCTCATGTGGACTGACCCCGTTATCATTATGTAATGTCCTTCTTTATCTCTTGCTACTTTCTTTGTTTTGAAGTCTATTTTGTCTGCTACAAGTACTGCAACACCTGCTTGTTTCTCCTTTTTGTTTGCATGAAATATCTTTTTCCATCCCATCACCTTTAGTCTGTATATATCTTTGGGTTTGAGGTGAGTGTCTTCTAGGCAGCATATAGATGGGTCTTGCTTTTTTATCCATTCAGTAACTCTGTGTCTTTTGATTGGTGCATTCAGTTTATTTACCTTTAGGGTGATTATCAATAGATATGTTCTTATTGCCATTGCTGGCTTTAGATTCATGGTTACCAGAGGTTCAAGTGTAGCTTCTTTACTATCTAACAGTTTAACTTAACTTTCTTGTTAAGTTATCGTAAACACAGTCTGATGATTCTTTATTTCTCTCTGTTCTTATTCTTCCTCCTCCATTATTTATACACTAGGTGTTTTATTCTTTGCCTTTAGTTAGTATTTGGATGGTCTGCTTTGTTTGCTATGATTTTATTTTCTCTGGTGATATCTTTTTAGCCATAGCTGTGCTTCCATCTAGAGCAGTCCATTTAAGATATCCTGTAGAGGTGGTTTATGCGAGGCATATTCCCTCAGCTTTCACTTGTCTGGAAATTGTTTAATCTCTCCCTCAAATTTTAATGATAATCGTGCTGAATACAATATTCTTGGTTCGAGGCCCTTCTATTTCATTATGTTAAATATATCATGCCATTCTCTTCTGGCCTGTAGGGTTTCTGTTGAGAAGTCTGATGATAATCTGATGGGTTTTCCTTTGTAGGTGATCTTTTTTCTCTCTCTAGCTGCCTTTAATACTCTGTCCTTATCTTTGATCTTTTCCATTTTAATTATTATGTGTCTTGGTGTTGTCTTCCTTGGGTCCCTTGTGTTGGGAGATCTGTAGGCTTACATGGTCTGAGAGATTATTTCCTTCCCCAGCTTGGGGAAGTTTTCAGCAATTATTTCTTCAAAGACACTTTCTATCCCTTTTTCTATCCCTTTTTCTCTCTCTTCTTCCTCTGGTACTCCTATAATGCGAATATTGTTCCGTTTGGATTGGTCACACAGTTCTCTTAAAATTCTTTTATTCCTAGAGATCCTTTTATCTCTCTCCACCTCAGCTTCTCTGTATTCCTGTTCTCTGATTTCTATTCCATTAACAGTCTCTTGCATCTCGTCCAGTTTGCTGGTAAGCCCGTCAATCACTTGTCTCATCTGTGTATTGTCTTTCCTCACTTCCCTCACTTCCTCAGCTCTCGCATACTTCTCTGTAGATCCATCAGTATGGTTATGACTTTTATTCTGAATTCTTTTTCAGGATGATTGTGCATGTCCATCCAATCAGGCTCCTTTTCTGAGGTTGTCTGCTACGTTTTGTTTGTACCATATTTATCTGTCTTTTCATGGCGATAGAAGTGGTCAGAAAAAGAAAAAACATGAAAAAAAAGAAAGAAAAGAAGGAAAAAAAACAACCACCCCTGCCGGGTGTAGATTCTGTGAGGATGCTGTAGGTGGCGCTGCTGCACCACTATTCTGCAGCCGCGGTCACTCCGCCAGGCCCTTTGAGACTCTGACCGGGGAGGGACCGAATGGAAGGCAACTGCTTTTTCCCAGCTGCCGGCCGAGGGGTCAGAAATTCCCCAGGACTCCCAGCCTGCTTGGCTGTGTGCGCTGGGACGATCATGGCTCCTCCGTTGGGCCCCTGTCTCTTTAAGACCCCTAAGAAAAAGCACATGTTTTTCTTTTGTCCCGCAGAGATGGCTGAGAGGGCTCGCTTGCATTCTCCACCTCAGATCCTGCACCTCTGTCTCTCCAATCTCTGATACACTCCGCAATGTGTGTCAATGCCCCTGGCACAGATCACCAGGGCTGGTTATTTGGCGGGCCTGTGCTTCCACTCCGTCCCCGCTTTGATACCTCTCTTCCTGCTGGTGTGCTGTGGTGGGGGAGTGCTCGCGTCCCACCAGGTCGTGGCTCCGTATCTTACCCGCTTCGTGAGGTGCCGAGTCCTCTCAGGTGTTGCTGCACGCTGAGTGTTGTCCTGTATCTTCTGGTCTCTCTTTTAGGAATAGTTGTATTTGTTGTAGTTTCATAAATATATATAGTTTTGGGAGGAGATTTCCGCCGCCCTGCTCATGCCGCCATCTCCCAGAAGTTCCCCATTTGTATTCTTAATAATTGTGGGGACGCTGTATTAGTTTTCAATTACTACAATGAAAAATTATTAAAAACTTAGTGGCTTAAGCCAACAACTTTGCTAAAATCCATTGGACACATTTGTATTAGTTCTGTTTCTGGGTCCTTTATTCTGTTCAATTGATCTGTCTATTCCTGTGCCAATACCACACTACTTTAACCTATGTCACTAATTATAATCAGTCTGGAATTCATGTCAACGAATTCCCAACACTTTATCATTCTTTCTAAGAATTTTAAAATAATCTTATCTATATCTACCAAATAATTTTGGTGAGATTTTGACAGAAACTGAGTTAAAATTGTTTATCAATTTGGGAGAAATGACATCTTTACAATTTTCTTCCAGTTCATGAATATGGTATGTCTCTCCATTTAGTTAGATCTCCTTTGATTTCTTTCTTCTGTATTATGTAGTGTTCAGCAAACAAGTCCTATATATTTGTTAGATGTACATCTTTTTTCTGTCAGTGATGAGAAATTCTATTATATTATTAATTTTGGCATCCACATGTTCTTGTTAGCATAAAGAAATATAACTTATTTTTTATATTTATCTTATACTCTGTGATATCTTGTTGACTCACTCCTTAGCTTATATTTAAGGTTTTTTTTTTTCTTTTATGTTCCTTGGGGTTTTCTATGTAGACAATCATGACATGATTTTCAAATGGGGCATTTTCATTTATTCTTTTCTGATTTGTATGCCTTGAATCCTGAAAACAGAGCTTCTGTGCCATCTCTCTGTGGAATTTGTATTTTCTTGCCTTACTGAACTGGCTAGAACTCCCAGTAGTATGCTGAATAAGTGTGGCAAGAATGGATATTCTTGCCTTCTTACCAACCTTAGAGCAAAGAAATTCAGTATTTTACTATTAAGTATAATATTAGCTAGTTTTTTTTAAATAAATTATTTTGTATCAAGCTGAGAAACTTCTCTGTTCCTGGTTTCTGAGAGTTTCTATGATTTTTTAATGCACTGATTAATATGATCATACTATTTTTTCTTTAGCTTATTAAATGGTGGATTATGACTCTGAGATCAACCACTCTGTTTCAGCCCTAGCTGTTCTAACATTAACTGGTGTGCTACAATTTAAATCTGGCACTAGCCCCCCCCAGAGTGAGCATAGACTCCGTAAGAATCCACAAGACTGTGTTCACTTTGGATGCCAGCTACAAGTCCATGGGATCCCTAGGCCATCACTGACTGGCTACAAAGTTGAGGATTCTCAGGACCCCATCAAGTTCAAAAATTCGCTAGAATAGCTCACAGAACTTAGGAAGTGCTATACTTATTATTACAGTTTTATTCTAAAGGACACAACTCAGGAACAGCTAAGTGAAGGAATACATAGGGTGAGGTTTAGAAGAATCCTGAACACAGAGCTTCCGTGCCATCTCTCTGGAATCAGAGTACATCACCCTCCAACACACTGATGCATTTATCCCCCTGAGCTTTGAGTTCAAAATATTTATCATCCAAATACAGGATACTATTGTCAAAGCTAAGGTATTATTAGCAACCATTACCAAATAATAATCATTATCTTTTAACAACTATTAATTACGAACAGTATACATTGATTATACGTGTGTGTACACACATATACATATACTCATACTATATGACATATAATTGTTATTCAGTAAATATCATTCAGTAAATGTCCATTTGTTTCTCACTTTCGTACCAGAACAAAACAGCTGCATCTTACTCATTTTATCACCCCTGATAGTAATGATAACAGCTACCATTTATTGATTCCCTCCTATGTGCCAGATCGATTATACATATTTCATCTTGATAAAAGCCCCATGAGATAAATATTATGATCTTTAACTACCAAGGAGGGAAACAAGTCACAGAGAGGTGAAGTTACATACTCCCCAAATCACACAGCCAGTAATTACAACGAGGCTCTCTGTTTTAAGGTTGTAATTGTTTTACCACCTCTTTCAAAATACATTCCACATGGCTTCCGCATCCAAAAGCCCAGCGTACGTAGCTCGACTGCTCTTTGTTAAGCTGGATAAACTAGCAGAACAGAGGTTGGCTTAGATTGTGAAAGACCTCTGTAGATAGAGAATCCTCTTTTCTCTTTTAGCCTGTTATAGCAGGGAAAGTGGGACATCTTTAGGTTGCCAAAATGATCGTTTATCTTGCCTGTTAATCAGCCTGCAATTTTTGTATCTTGCTCCTCTGAGGACCATTTTGTCCTCCTGAGCCTCATATGCATTGATCCTTCAGCTTAAGCCCTGAGAGATAGCTGCCGTATCGATAAAATCCCTACTGTTATTTTTTTTCCCTGTGTTATCAAAGAGTTGGCTATCAAGATGGGAGGTATATGAAGACCAGAATCCACAGGGCTGGGTGCCTGATGAGAGGGTAACAAAGACATAGCCAGGCATAGCCTGGCATGACTGCATGTGGTTTCGTCTATGAAAGACTGGGACCAAAAACTGTAATTAATATTAACAAAGATGATGATAGATAGATAGATGACATTTATTGAGAGCTTACTACATAGCAGGTCCCATTTTGAGATCCGTGAAGGGTTGACTAACAACTCTTACACTAACCCTTTGAGACAATTATTGTACATATGTAAAAAATGAAGTAGAGGAGGTGAAGCTGCTGGCACGAGTAGAGAATTTGAAGGGCAAACTTATCAGGAGACTGGTTTTGTGTTTGAATTCCAGCTCAGTTTCACGTAGTTGGTGGAATTATTATCTAGATTCTTTGGTAGGTCTAATAATTAATTTGACATAAAAGAGATTACCAGATGTTTCTCAGTTCCCAGAGAAAAAGCAGAAAGGGGAGATAAAATCATGTTCGACACTGTTTTTCAAATATAACACCTCTTCCCTAGGCCAGACCATAGGGTCCCTCCCTGAAGGCAAGTCCAGGTCTGTATTTATTATGCAACACACTGCCTCGAGCAAGCACACCACCTGGCACATAGTAGGACCTCAATACGGATTTGCTGAAAAAGTTAATATAATTGCAGGTGTTTTATTACCCTTTTAAAAATGATTCCTTTGGTAATTACCATGTTTTGACCTGACATTTTTTGCTGTTTATCATTTTAGTTTTTCTTTTCTGTACCTTGTATGTACGTGCTTCTGTTGTAGAGATAAGAAGCATTATAACGAATATAATTCATCCCCTACTGTTGACAATTTGGCTTCTCCATTGTTATTTAGTTTTAATTTTGAGTTTTTGTTTTGTTTTGTTTCTGGAAGGACAGAAAAGTGTTCCCTTCTCCCCTTCTAGGCTCTTTTAGCTGGTCTAAGAATTAAACTGACACGAGACAGAAGAAAATCAAATTTAATTACGTACATACAGGTGCTCCGTAAGAATGTGACCTCCCCAGACAGTCAGGTATAGAGCCTTACATGCCCTAAAGAGCTAAGGAAAAGGGAGCAGGGGTCTGGAATTCAAAGGCAAGGAAGACAATTCACAAAAAGATGAAAAGGGGTAAAGATTTGGTAAACAAATGTTTGCTGGGCCATATTTGCTGGGCCTTTTGTTGTCTCACATTATCATGAGAAGGGTGAGTACAGAACAATACAATATTTTAAATATTTTGGGACAGAGAGAGACCACATGCACATAACTCTTATCACAATATATTATTGTAATCGCTCTACTTTATTATCAACTATTTTTGTTAACTCCTTACTGTGCCTAATTCAGAAATTAATGATCACACACAAATGATCACTAAGCAATTTATTTCTTGAGCGGTAGCAAAAAATGAAAGAGACAGATGTGTGCATTCTTTGGGGGATTTGTGGAAGGGTGCATAAAGCACCCCAAAACCCAGCAGGAGATGTAAACAAGAAAGAATCATGATTTTAAGAGCTGCTGCACTTGGTGTCTGTTGGTAAGTGCCGCTGTTGCTCACTCCAGGAGGAGGATGGTTAGCCTGCACTGTGATTGCTCCCCGTCAATCCACACTCCCTGGGAGCCCCTAAAGCCCACAGCGAGGCCGCACAATAATACCTCAGCAACGTTACTGCTCCTTCCTCGCTCGGCAGGAAGCACGGATCTGCTTCCACTGTCTCTAACCCTCATGAGTTTTGTTTCCAAACGGATGAGGGCAGTTGGAAGGTAGAAAAGCTCAGCCAGTCTTCCCCCGCCACTTTCCCCTTCCCTCCACCTCCTTGAATCTTTCAAGGCTCTTGGGCAGCACACAGGACATGTGGTGCACCTCCATGCCCTGGGGCTCCGGGACACTGGATTCTGGGCCTCTGGAAAATTGCTTTCAAGTAGCTAAACTTAAACTGTCATAACTTCTCCATGTTCTCCCCCTACTCTCCCTCTGCTCCAATTTCATTTCCCTCCCCACCCCCACCTCCCAAACAAGCATATATTTTTAAAGCGCGTTCTTTGACTGCAACTTTATGGGTCATCCTTCTCTTCGCTTCTCTATTTTGGGTGGGCCTCTGTGATTTCCTTGTTTAAAATATTGTGCTGTTGGCTATCAATCACAGGATGAAAAACAAGCATTTTCATATGGCATAAGCCCGTTTCCTGCTGTGTTTGTTGGCTTCTCTAGCCTCACCTTCCCTTCCCTGCTGACTGACCCCTTTAGAGGGAATGGCTTTCAGTTCCTGAAATGTATCATATTATTTATTCCCTCCAGACGTTTGCGTAGTTCCGTTTGCTGTGCCTTTTGCTTCCCCTACCCACAGCTTTTACCTGGCTCATCTCACCCATTTCTCAGGTGTTATTATCGACCTGCTTCTTCACTGACCTCTGCACACAGCCAGAGCAATTGTCCCTGTCCCCTCTCCCAACTGGACCATGAGAATTCATGAGGGTAGGGACTACATCTGTCCTCTACAGTGTTGTCTGTCCAGTACAGTTCTTAAGGCAGAAATTACGAGTCATTCACCAGTATCTTTTCTCCTTAATTTAATTAGAGAAATCCTAAATTTTCACACACCATATGACCACTGAACTGTAGACTATATGTGATAACTATCTCTGTAGCCTGCTATGGCCAAGGGATTAAATCCTAGCCATTAGTAGGTGAGTAGAAAAAATAGTGTGTATAATCCTGCCTCTCACCCCTTCCCCAATCCATGGAAGGGCATGAGAGCTGTAGAGGTATATTAGATCCACAAGTGAAAGATACATTTTGAGGATGGTAGAGCTGTGCTTTTAGTCTTGGACAGCTTAATTCTACATGGATACATGCAAGAAAAATAAAATTTCAGTTTGTTGATGACATTATATTTTGGGGTCTTTCTATTGTAGTTTGGGGCATGATTTTGGTATTTATGTAATCAAATATTTTTAAATGAATGAATGTTTGGATGAATTCTGATGACCAGCTGAACTTCCTATTTTTGTTCTGATGTCTGCTTTTTTTTTCAATCGTTCTTTCTCATCTTAAAGGATCACCCACGGCCAGCAAAAACATCAAAGCACAAAAAGATTTTAACCTATCTATCTATTTGACTATCTACCTACCTACCTACCTACCTACCTATATATCATCTACCATCTATCTACCTATCTGTCATCTACCTACCTACTTATCATTTATCTGTCTATCTATCTATCTATCTATCTATATATCTATCTATATATCTATCATCTATCTTTTGAGACAGAGAGAGAAGGGAAATAAGACAAGGAGCAAGAGGCAGTAGATTACTTAAACCTTGAAATAGTAGTGTACTTGTATTGAGTGCTAGCTAGCTGTATGCTAGGCACTGATCTTGGCACTTTATGTTCATTAATTCATTTAATATCCAGAGCCATTTTATGAATAGGCACTATTACTGTCTCCATTTTACAGATGGTGACATGGAAGGCCATAAAGGGTAGATGGCTTGCCTGGAGTTACACAAAGTTTTGATGCCAAGTGATGCACCCAGACAGTCTGACTCAAGAGCCTAAACTCTTAATGATTGTGTGATACTGCCTTCTGAAGAATAAAAGTAAGTCACCAAAAGGGTAAAATGTCAGTGTGGAAGAAAGGTTAGAAAACATCTAGTCTAGTTCTTTTATTTCTTTTTCACTTTACAGGTGAGAAAAGAAAGGTTCAGTGAGAGGAAGTGATTTGTGTAAAGTGATATAAATTGAAAGAGGTTTCCAAGAAGAATGAACAGAATCAGGGATGGCAATTTC